>CM034083.1:14415644-15015644 GCA_019845555.1 Aristolochia fimbriata
CCTAGAACCGATTTATAAACAAATAATAAACCAATAGTCAGTTATGCAAGATGGGAAAATATATTATGCATAACATTATAGTACATTATATACAATCTACTAATTTGTTATGTCAGCTTCATAAGGCCAAACACCTGTCAACCACGAAAAATTATACCATTAACTGGTTAGTTATATTGAATGAGAAAGTAAGTTATATATAATATTTTAGTATGTTATAGACTATTAACTAATATGTTATGCCAGCTTCAAAAGACCAAACGCCCTTTAACCTTGATAAATTGCACCAATAACTAGAATGTTAAGCATAATGGAAAAGTATGTTATGCATAATATAACAGAGTGTTGTAAACCATTAACTAATATGTTATGCCAGTTTCATATAGCCAAACTCCCCTCGACCACAAGAAATTATTTCACAAACTAGTATATTGAGTGGAATAAGAAAGTAGATTATACATATTATTATAATATGTTATAGATCATTAACTAATATGTTATTCCATCTTTGTAGTGCCTCACCAGTTCAGAGGTTATGTGAGGGAAACTTTCATACCTGTACAGAAGACTCGATATTTTGTCAACATTTATCCACGGTTTTAATTTTTAGGCAAAAATTGGTCTATGAGTCGTAAATTTTCCTAAACCAAATCATACTTACTGTCCCTGAAACTACCGAAGATACTAGCATATAGAACTTGGGTCCCATAGGTAACTTCTCCATCAAGAGTGCATATCATTATCTACAATATTGGCAAAATGTGGAGGATACACTTAAATTTAAACTCGCAAATTTAATTTGGTGCGACATTACCTATTTACACTTTACTCCCAAGAATAATCCATATATGACTTTTTCTTCATGATTCTCTTCTAGGGGCCATTGTTTATTTTAATTAAAAATTAATTGTTCTTGAATGATGTTCTCTCTATTTGGCCTCTGAAGAACCACAAGATCATCTTTTTCTTACTAGTCCAATTGCTTCCAACATTTGAAATAACCTTCAAATTTCGAAACCCTTACCTTTAAGAACCAAATTCAAGGCCAAATTAGGGGATTTTCTAAATTGTGAAAAATTAGTGGATCCCAACTTCTTATTATCTGGACCCTCCAAAAAAAGATACACTAAAATCTAACTTTGACGAATCATGAAATAAAACCATAGATATCGTTGGTGGGGGTTGATCATCAGAGATCATCAAGGTTCTCTAAACTTATTATAATGCGGCCCTTCATCATAAAACAGATAACTTTGTAGAAGTAAATTCTTTTTGCTTAACCATATACCTATTCCAAATCTTCTTTTCGTAGAAAAGGTCATAATCCAGGGGGACTCTCTATTGGTGGTCAACTGTCTCAAGGGGGTGGCAACCTCACTCATGCCACTAATACAAAGGTGCTAAATAATGCTCAACTAGGTGATCAACATATCACTAGTCAACTAGAAGAATTATAACTCCATGAGCAACTGTTTGCCAAATATAGAACCACAAATGTTTTTTTGGCAAAATATCAAGTGATGGATTCAATGGCGAATATACGCATATGTTAACCCTAGAACCGATTTATAAAAAAATAATGAACCGATTGTCTGTTATGCTAGATGGAAAAGTATATTATGCATAACATTATAGTATGTTATATACAATCTACTTATATGGTATGTCAGCATTATAAAGCCAAACTCCTGTCAACGATGAAAAATTATACCATTAACTGGTTTTTTATATTGAATGAGAAAGTAAGTTATATATAATATTTTAGTGTGTTATAGACTATTAACTAATATGTTATGCAAGCTTCAAAAGACCAAACGCCCTTTAACCTTGATAAATTGCACCAATAACAAGAATGTTAAGAATAATTGAAAAGTATGTTTTGCATAATATAATAGAGTGTTATGAACCATTAACTAATATGTTATGCCAGTTTCTTATAGCCAAACTCCCGTCGACTACAAGAAATTATATCACTAACTAGTATATTGTGTGGAATAGGAAAGTAGATTATGCATATTATAATAGTACGTTATCGATCATTAACTAATATGTTATTCTATCTTTGTAGGGCCAAACTGGTTCAGAGGTTATGCGAGGGGAAATTTAATCCCTGTACACAATACTCGATATTTTGTGAACATTTATCCATGGTTCAATATTTAGGCAAAAATTGCTCTATGAGTCACAATTTTTCCTAAACCAAATAATCCATACTATCCCTCAAACTACTAAAGATACTAGCATATAGAACTTGGGTCCCATAGGTAACTTCTGCATCAAGAGTGCATATCACTATCCACATTATTGGCAAAATGTGGAGGAGGATACACTTATATTAAAACTCATAAATTTAATTTGGTGCGACATTACCTATGTACACTTTCCTCCCAAGAACAATCCTTATATCACTATGTCTTCACGAATCCCTTCTAGGGGCCATTGTTTATTTTAATTGAAAATTGATTGTTCTTGCATGCTATTCGCTCTGTTTGGCCTCAGAAGAACCACAAGATCATCTTTTTCTTACTTGAGCAATTGCTTCCTAGATTTGAAATAACCTTCAAACTTAGAATCCCTTACCTTTAAGAACCAAACTCTAGGCCAAATTAGAGGATTTCCTAAATTGTCAAAAATTACTGAATCCCAACTTCTTATTATCTGGACCCTCCAAACCAAGATACACTAAAATCTAACTTTGACGAATCTTGAAACAAATCCAAAGATATCACTGGCGGGGGTTGATCATCAGAGATCATCAAGGTTCTCTAAGCGTATTATAATGTAGCCCTCCATCATAAAAATGATAACTTTGCATAAGTGAATTCTTTTTTCTTAACCATATGCCGATTCCAAATCTTCTTTCCATAGAAAAGGTTATAATCCAGGGAGACTCTCTATTGGAGGTCAAGTGTCTCTAGGGGGTTGTAACCTCATTCCCACCACTAATACAAAGGTTATAATAAATGCTCAACTAGGTGATCAACATATCACTAGTCAACTAGGAGAATTATAACTCATTGAACAACTGTTGGCTAAATATAGAACCACATATGTTTTTTTGCAAAATATAAAGTGATGGATACAATGGCGAATATGCGCATATGTTAACCCTAGAACTGATTTATAAAAAAATAATAAACCAATAGTCTGTTATGTAAGATGGGAAAATATATTATGCATAACATTATAGTACATTATATACAATCTACTAATTTGTTATGTCTTCTTCATAAGGCCAAACACCTGTCAACCACGAAAAATAATACCATTAACTGGTTTGTTATATTGAATGAGAAAGTACATTATATATAATATTTTAGTATGTTATAGAGTATTAACAAATATGTTATGCCAGCTTCAAAAGACCAAATGACCTTTAACCTTGATAAATTGCACCAATAACTAGAATGTTAAGCATAATGGAAGAGTATGTTATGCAAAATATAACAGAGTGTTATAAACCATTAACTAATATGTTATGCCGGTTTCATATAGCCAATCGCCCCTCGACCACAAGAAATTATATCACAAACTAGTATATTGAGTGGAATAAGAAAGTAGATTATACTTATTATAATAGTATGTTATAGATCATTAACTAATATGTTATTCCATCTTTGTAGGGCCAAACTGGTTCAGAGGTTATGTGAGGGGAACTTTCATCCCAGTACACAAGACACGATATTTTGTCAACATTTATCCATGGTTAAATATTTAGGCAAAAATTGCTCTATAAGTCATAGTTTTTCGAAAACCAAATAATCCATAATATCTTTGAAACAACTGAAGATACTAGCATATAGAACTTGGGTCCCATAGGTAACTTCTCCATCAATAGTGTATATCACTATCTACAATATTGGCAAAATGTGTAGGAGGATACACTTAAATTTAAACTTGCAAATTTATTTGGTGCGACATTACCTATTCACACTTTCCTCCCAAGAATAATCCATATATGACTTTTTCTTCATGATTCTCTTCTACGGGCCATTGTTTATTTTAATTAAAAATTAATTGTTCTTGCATGATGTTCTCTCTATTTGGCCTCTGAAGAACCACAAGATCATCTTTTTCTTACTTGTCCAATTGCTCCCAAGATTTGAAATAACCTTCAAATTTCGAAACCCTTACCTTTAAGAACCCAACTCAAGGCCAAATTAGAGGATTTCCTAAATTGTCAAAAATTAGTGAATCCCAACTTCTTATTATCTGGACCCTCCAAAAAAAGATACACTAAAATCTAACTTTGATGAATCTTGAAACAAATCCATAGATATCACTGGTGGGGGTTGATCATCAGAGATCATCAAGGTTTTCTAAGCGTATTATAATGTGGCCCTACATCTTAAAACTGATAACTTTGCATAAGTGAATTCTTTTTTCTTAACCATATGTCGATTCCAAATCTTCTTTCCATAGAAAAGGTTATAATCCAGGGGGACTCTCCATTGGTGGTCAATTGTCTTAAGGGGGTTGTAACCTCACTCACGCCACTAAAACAAAAGGTTCTAATAAATGCTCAACTAGGTGATCAACATATCACTAGTCAACTAGGAGAATTATAACTCATTGAGCAACTGTAGGCTAAATATAGAACCACAGATGTTTTTTTGCAAAATATCAAGTGATGGATTCAATGGCGAATATGCCCATATGTTAACCCTAGAACCGATTTATAAATAAAATAATGAACCAATAGTTTGTTATCCAAGATGGGAAAATATATTATGCGTAACATTATAGTATGTTATATACAATCTACTAATCTGTTATGTGAGCTTTATTGGGTCAAACACCTCTCAACCACGAAAGTTATCCAATTAACTAGTGTGTTATATTGAATGAGAAAGTAAGTTATATATAATATTTTAGTATGTTATAGACTACTAACTAATATGTTATGCCAGCTTCAAAAGACCAAACACCCTTTAACCTTGATAAATTCCACCATTAACTAGAATGTTAAGCACAATGGAAAAGTATTTTATGCCTAATATAATAGAGTGTTATAAACCATTTACTAATATGTTATGCCAGTTTCATATAGCCAAACTCCCCTCAACCACAAGGAATTGTTTCACTAACTAGTATATTGAGTGGAATAGGAAAGTAGATTATGCATATTATAATAGTATGTTATAGATCATTAACTAATATGTTTTTCCATCTTTGTAGGGCCAAACCGGTTCAGAGGTTATGTGAGGGGAACTTTCATCCAAGTACACAAGACTCGATATTTTGTCAACATTTATCCATGGTTCAATATTTAGGCAAAAATTGCCCTATGAGTCGTAATTTTTCCTAAACAAAATAAAGCATACTATACCTTAAACTACTGAAGATACTAGCATATAGAAATTTTGTCCCATAGGTAACTTCTCCATCAAGAGTACATATCACTATCTACAGTATTGGCAAGATGTGGAGGAGGGTACACCTAAATTCAAACTCACATATTTAATTTGGTGCGACAATACCTATTTACACTTTCCTCCCAAGAACAATGCTTATATGACTTTGTCTTCATGATTCGCTTCTAGGGGCCATTGTTTATTTTAATTGAAAATTGATTGTTCTTGCATGACGTTCTCTCTATTTCCCCTCTGAAGAAACAGAAGATCATATTTTTCATACTTGTCCGATTGCTTCCTAGATTTCAAATAACCTTCAAATTTACAATCGCATACCTTTAAGAACCAAACTCTAGGCCAAATTATGGGATTTACCAAATTCTCAAAAATTAGTGAATCCCAACTTCTTATTATGTGGACCCTCCAAAGCATGATACCCTAAAATCTACCTTTGACGAATCTTCGAACAAACCCGTAGATATCGCTGGTGGGGGTGTATCATTAGAGATCATGAGGTTCTCTAAGCTTATTGTAATGTGGCCCTACATCATAAAATAGATAACTCTGCAGAAGTGAATTCTTTTTTCTTAACCATATACCTGTTCCAAATCTTCTTTCCATACAAAAGGTCATAATCCAGGGGGACTCTCTATTGTTGGGCAAGTGTCCCAAGGGGGTTGACCCCTCACTGATGCCACTAATACAAATGTGTTAATAAATGCTCAACTAGGTGAACAACATATAACTAGTCAACTAGGAGAAATATAACTCATAGAGTAACTATTGGCTAAATATAGAACCACAGATCTTTGTTGGCAAAATATCAAGTGATGGATTGAATGGCGAATATGCACATATGATTACCCTAGAACTGATTTATAAATAAAATAATGAACCAACAGTTTGTTATGCAAGATGGGAAAATATATTATATGTAACATTATAGTATGTTATATACAGTCTATTAATATGTTATGTGAGCTTTATTAGGTCAAACACCTCTCAACCACGAAAAATTATACAATTAACTAGTTTGTTATATTGAATGAGAAAGTAAGTTATGTATAATATTTTAGTATGTTATAGACTACTAACTAATATGTTATGCCAGCTTCAAAAGACCAAACACCCTTTAACCTTGATAAATTCCACCATTAACTAGAATGTTAAGCACATTGGAAAACTTTATTATGCCTAATGTAATAGAGTGTTATAATCCATTTAGTAATATGTTATGCCAGTTTCCTATAGCCAAACTCCCCTCAACCACAAAAAATTGTATCACTAACTAGCATATTGAGTGGAATAGGAAAGTAGATTATGCATATTATAATAGTATGTAATAGATCATTAACTAATATGTTATTCCATCTTTGTAGGGCCAAACCGGTTTAGAGGTTATGTGAGGGGAACTTTCATCCCAGTACACAAGACTCGATATTTTGTCAACATTTATCTATAGTTCAATATTTAGGCAAAAATTGCTCTATGAGTCGTAATTTTTCCTAAACAAAATAAAGCGTACTATACCTGAAACTACTAAAGATAATAGCATATAAAAATTCGGTCCCATACGTAACTTCTCCATCAAGAGTACATATCACTATCTACAATATTGGCAAAATGTGGAGGAGGGTACACCTAAATTCAAACTCACAAATTTAATTTGGTGCGACATTAGCTATTTACACTTTCCACCCAAGAACAATGCTTATATAACTTTGTCTTCATGATTCCCTTCTAGGGGCCATTGTTTATTTTAATTGAAAATTGATTGTTCTTACATGATGTTCTCTCTGTTTCCCCTCTGAAGAAATAGAAGATCATATTTTTCATACTTGTCCGATTGCTTCCTAGATTTGAAATAACCTTTAAATTTTGAATCACATACCTTTAAGAACCAAACTCTAGGCCAAATTATGGGATTTCCTAAATTCTCAAAAATTAGTGAATCCCAACTTCTTATTATGTGGACCCTCCAAACCACGATACCCTAAAATCTACCTTTGACGAATCTCCAAACAAACCCGTAGATATCGCTGGTGGGGGTGTATCATTAGAGATCATGAAGGTTCTCTAAGCTTATTGTAATGTGGCCCTACATCATAAAACAGATAACTTTGCAGAAGTGAATTCTTTTTTTTTAACCATATACCTATTCCAAATCTTCTTTCCATAGAAAAGGTCATAATCCAGGGGGACTCTCTTTTGGTCGTCAATGTCTCAAGGGGTGTGCAACCTCACTGATGCCACTAATAAAACGGTGCTAATAAATGCTCAACTAGGAGATCAACATATCACTAGTCAACTAGGAGAATTAACACTCATTGAGCAACTGTTGGTACAATATAGAACCATAGATGTTTGTTGGTAAAGTGTCATTTGATGGATTCAATGGCGAATATGCACATACGTTAATCCTAGAACCGATATATAAAAAAAATAATGAACCAATTGTCTGTTCTGCAAGATGGGAAAATATATTATGCATAACATAATAGTATATTATATACCATCTACTGATATGTTATGTCAGATATATTGGGCCAAACACCTCTCAACCAAGAAAAATTGTACCATTAACTAGTTTGTTATATTGAATGAGAAAGTAAGTTATATATAATATTTTAGTATGTTATAGACTACTAATTAATATGTTATGCCAGCTTGAAAAGACCAAACACCCTTTAACCTTGAGAAATTGCACCATTAACTAGAATGGAAAAGTATGTTATGCATAATATAATAGAATGTTATAGACCATTAACTAATTTGTTGTGCCAGTTTCATATAGCCAAACTCCCCTCAACCAGAAGAAATTATAGATCATTAACAAATATGTTATTCCATCTTCGAAGGGCCAAACCGGTTCAGAGGTAATGTGGGGGGAACTTTCATCCCGGTACACAAGACTCAATTTTTTGTCAACAATTATCCATGGTTCAATATTTAGGCTAAAATTTCTCTATGAGTCGTAATTTTTTCTAAACCAAATAATGCTACTATCCCTGAAACTTTTGTAGATACTAGCATGTAGAACTTGGGTCCCATTGGTAACTTTTCCAGATACTAGCATGTATTGGCAAAATGTGGCGGAGGGTACACTTAAATTCAAACTCACATATTTAATTTAGTGCGACATTACCTATTTACCTTTTTAGCACAATGCTTAAATGACTTTATGTTCACGATTCCCTTCTAGTGGCCTTTGTTTTTTTTAATTGAAAACTGATTGTTCTTGCATCATGTTCTCTCTTTTAGGCCACTGAAGAACCACAAGATCATCATTGACTTACTTGTCCAATTGCTTCCTAGATTTGAAATAACCTTCAAATTTAGAAAACCTTCCCTTTAAGAACCAAACTCTAGGCCAAATAAGGGGATTTCCTAAATTGTCAAAAATTAGAGATCCCAACTACTTATTATCTAAACCCTCCAAACGAAGATACCCTAAAATCTAACTTTGACGAATCTTCAAACAAATCCGTAAATATCGCTGGTGTGGGTTGATCATTAGAGATCAACAAGGTTCTCTAAGCTTATTGTATGTGGCCCTGCAACATAAAACAGATAACTTTGCAAAAGTGAATTCTTTTTTCTTAACTATATACCTGTTCCAAATCTTCTTTCCATAGAAAAGGTCATAATCCGGGGGGACACTCTAATGGTGGTCAAGTGTTTCAAGGGGGTTGCAACCTCACTCATGCCACTAATACAAAGATGCTAATAAATTTTCAACTAGGTGATCAACATATCACTAGTCAACTAATTATAACTCATAGAGCAAGAACCATAGATGTTTTTTATCAAAATATCAAGTGATGGATTCAATGGCGAATATGCGCATATGTTAACCCTAGAACCGATTTATAAAAAAAGTAATGAAAAATAGTCTGTTATGGAAGATGGGAAAATATATTATGCATAACATTATAGTATGTTATATACAATCTACTATTATGTTGTGTACATGACTTTGTCATCATGATTCCCTTCTAGTGACCTTTGTTTTTTTTAATTGAAAATTAATTGTTCTTGCATCATGTTCTCTCTGTTTGGCCTCGGAAGAAACAAAAGATCGTCTTTTTCTTACTTGACCGATTGCTTCCAAGATTTGAAATAACCATCAAATTTTGAATCGTATACCTTTAAGAACACAACTCTAGGCCAAATTAACGGATTTCCTAAATTCTCAAAAATTAGTGAATACCAACTTCTTCTTTTCTGGACCCTCCAAACCAAGATACCCTAAAATCTACCTTTGACGCATCTTCAAACAAATCTGTAGATATCGCTAGTGGGGGTTGATCATTAGAGATCATCAAGGTTCTCTAAGCTTATTGTAATGTGGCCCTACATCCTAAAACAGATAACTCTACAGAAGTGAATTCTTTTTTCTTAACCATATACCTGTTCCAAATCTTCTTACTATAAAAAAGGTTATAATCCAGAGGGTCTCTCTATTGGTGGTCAAGTGTTTCAAGGGGGTTGCAACCTCAGTGATGCCACTAATACAAAGGTGCTAATAAATGCTCAACTAGGTGATCAACAGAACACTAGTCAACTAGGAGAATTATAACTCATAGAGCAACTGTTGGCTAAATATAGAACCACATATGTTTGTTGGCAAAAAATCAAGTCATGGATTCAATGCCGAATATGCACATATGTTAACCCTAGAACCAATTTATTAAAAAAATAATGAACCAATTGGTTGTTATGCAAGATGGGAAAATATATTATGCGTAACATTATTGTAAGTTATACACAATCTACTAATATGTTATGTGAGCTTTGTTTTGCCAAACACCTCTAAACCAGGAAAAATTATACCATTAACAAGTTTGTTATATTGAATTAGAAAGTAAGTTATCTATAATATTTTTGATTGATATAGACTACTAACTAATATGTTATGCCAGCTTGAAAAGACCAAACGCCCTTTAACCTTGAGAAATTGCACCATTAACAAGAATATTAAGCATAATAGAAAAGTATGTTATGCATTATATAATAGAATGTAATAGAACATTAACTAATATGTTATGTCAGTTTCATATAGCAAAACTCCCCTCAACCACAAGAAATTATATCACTAACTAGTATATTGAGTGGTATAGGAAAGCAGATTATGCATATTATAATAGTATGTTATAGATCATTAACTAATATGTTATTCCTTCTTCGTAGGGCCTAACTGGTTCAGAGGTTAAGTGACGGGAACTCTCATCCCAGTGCACAAGACATGATATTTTGTCAACATTTATCCATGGTTATATATTTAGGAAAAAATTGCTCTACGAGTCGTAAGTTTTCCTAAACCAAATAATGCACACTATCCCTGAAACTACTAAAGATACTAGCATATAGAACTTGGGTCCCATTTGTAACTTCTCCATCAAGAGTGCATATCACTATCTACAATATTGGCAAAATGTGGAGGAGGGTACACTTAAATTCATACTCACATATTTAATTTGGTGTGACATTACCTATTTACACTTTCATCCCAAGCACAATGATTATATGACTTTATCTTCATGATACCTTTCTAGTGGCCTTTATTTTTTTTAATTGAAAACTGATTGTTCGTGCATCATGTTCTCTCTATTTTGCCTTTGAAGAACCACAAGATCATCTTTGACTTACTTGTCCAATTGCTTCCTAGATTTGAAATAACCTTCAAATTTAGAAAACCTTCCCTTTAAGAACCAAACTCTAGGCCAAATAAGGGGATTTCCTATATTGTCAAAAATTAGTGATCCCAACTACTTATTATCTAGACCCTCCAAACGAAGATACCCTAAAATCTAACTTTGACGAATCTTCAAACAAATTCGTATATATCGCTGATGGGGGTTGATCATCAGAGATCAACAAGGTTCTCTAAGCTTATTGTATGTGGCCCTACATCATAAACCAGTTAACTTTGCTGATGTGAATTCTTCTTTCTTAACCATATATACCTGTTCCAAATCTTCTTTCCATAGAAAAGATCACAGTCCAGGGGGACACTCTATTGGTGGTCAAGTGTCTCAAGGGGGTTGCAACCTCACTCATGCCACCAATACAAAGGTGCTAATAAATTCTCAACTAGGTGATCCAGATATCACTAGTCAACTAGGAGAATTATAACTCATTGAGCAAGAACCATAGATGTTTTTTCTCAAAATATCAAGTAATGGATTCAATGGCGAATATGCGCATATGTTAACCCTTGAACCGATTTATAAAAAAAATAATGACGAAATAGTCTGTTATGGAAGATGGGAAAATATACAATGCAAGATATTATAATATATTATATACAATCTACTAATATGTTGTGTTAGCTTTAGAGGGCCAAACACCTCTCAACCATGGAAAATTATACCATTAATTGGTTTTTTATATTGAATGAGAAAGTAAGTTATATGTAATATTTAAGATGTTATAGACTATTAACTAATATGTTATGCCTGCTTCAAAAGACCAAACAACCTTTAACCTTGATAAATTGCACCAATAACTACACTGTTAAGCATAATGGAAAAGTATGTTACACATAATATAATAGATTGTTATATACCACTAACTAATATGTTATGCCGATTTCATATAGCCAAGCTCCCCTCAACCGCAAGAAATTATATCACTTAACTAGTATATTGATTGGAATAGGAAAGTAGATTATGCATATTATAATAGTATGTTATAGATCATTAACTAATATGCTATTCCATCATCTTAGGGCCAAACCGGATAAGAGGTTATGTAGTGGAACTTTCATCCCAGTACACAAGACTCGATATTTTGTCAACAATTATCCATGGTTCAATATTTAGGCTAAAATTGCTCTATGAGTCGTAATTTTTTCGAAACCAAATAATGCATACTACCTGAAACAACTGAAGATACTAGCATATAGAATTTGGGTCCCAAAGGTAACTTCTCCTTCAAGAGTGCATATCACTATCTACAATATTGGCAAAATGTGGAGGAGGGTACACTTAAATTAAAACCCACAAATTTAATTTCGTGCGACATTACCTATTTACACATTCCACCCAAACACAATGCTTATATGACTTTGTCTTCATGATTCCCTTCTAGTGATCTTTGTTTTTTTTATTGAAAATTGATTGTTCTTCCATCAGGTTCTCTCTGTTTGGCCGCTGAAGAAACACAAGATCATATTTTTCTTACTTGTCCGATTGCTTCCTAGATTTGAAATAACCATCAAATTTAGAATCCCACACCTTTATGAACCAAACTCTTGGCCAAATTACGGGATTTCCTAAATTATCAAAAATTAGTGAATCCCAACTTCTTATTATCTGGATCCTCCAAACCAAAATACCCTAAAATCTAACTTTGACGACTTTTCAAAACAAATCCGTACATATCGCTGGTGGGGGTTGATCATCAAAGATCATCAAGGTTCTCTAACCTTATTCTAATGTGGCCCTACATCATAAAACAGAAAACTTTGTAGAAGTGAATTCTATTTTCTTAACCATATACCTGTTCCAAATCTTCTTTCCATAGAAAAGGTAATAATCCAGCGGGACTCTCTATTGGTGGTCAAGTGTCTCAAGGGGGTTACAACCTCACTCATGCCACTAATACAAAGGTGCTAATAAATGCCAAACTAGGTGATCAACATATCACTAGTCAACTAGTAGAATTATAACTCATAGAGCAACTGTTGGCAAAATATAGAACCACAGATATTTTTTGGCAAAATATCAAGTGATGGATTCAATGGCGAATATGCGCATATGTTAACCCCAGAACCCATTTAAAAAAAATAATGAACCAATAGTCTGTTATGCAAGATGGTAAAATTTATAATGCATAACATAATAGTACGTTATATATAGTCTACTAATATGTTTTGTTAGCTTTGTGGGCCAAACACCTCTCAACCATGAAAAATTATACCATTAACTAGTTTGTTATATTGAATGAGTAAGTAAGTTATATATAATATTTTAGTATGTTATAGACTACTAATTAATATGTTATGCCAGCTTCAAAAGACCAAACGCCCTTTAACCTTGAGAAATTGTACCATTAACTAGAATGTTACGCATAATGGAAAAGTATGTTATGCATAATATAATTAAATGTCATAAACCATTAACTAATATGTTGTACCTGTTTCATATAGCCAAACTCCCCTCAACCACAAGAAATTATATCACTAACTAGTATTTTGTGTGGAATAGAAAAGTAGATTATGCATATTATAATAGTATGTTATAGATCATTAACTAATATGTTATTCCATCTTAGTGCGGCCAAACCGGTTCAGTGGTTAAGTGAGAGGCACTTTCATCCCTGTACACATGACTCAATATTTTGTCAACATTTATTCATGGTTCAATATTTAGGTAAAAATTACTCTATCAGTCATAATTGTTCCTAAACCAAATAATGCATGGTATCACTCGAACTACTAAAGATACTAGCATATAGAACATGGGTCCCACAGGCAACTTCTCCATCACGAGTGCATATCACTATCTACAATATAGGCAAAATGTGGAGGAGGGTACACTTATATTCATACTCACAAATTTAATTTTGTCCGACATTTCCGATTTACACTTTCCTCCCAAGCACAAAGCTTATGTCAACATTTATTCATGGTTCAATATTTAGGTAAAAATTACTCTATCAGTCGTAATTGTTCCTAAACCAAATAATGCATGGTATCACTCAAACTACTAAGGATACTAGCATATAGAAGATGGGTCCCATAGGCAACTTCTCCATCACGAGTGCATATCACTATCTACAATATAGGCAAAATGTGGAGGAGGGTACACTTATATTCAAACTCACAAATTTAATTTTGTTTGACATTTCCTATTTACTCTTTCCTCCCAAGCACAAAGCTTATATGACTTTGTCTTCATGATTCCCTTCATGTGACCATTGTTTTTTTAGTTGAAAATTGATTGTTCTTGAATCATATTCTCTCTGTTTGGCCTCTGAAGAAACACAAGATCATCTTTTTCTTACTTGTCCGATTGCTTCCTAGATTTGAAATAACCTTCAAATTTAGAATCCCATTCCTTTATGAACCAAACTCTAGGCCAAATTAGGGGATTTCCTAAATTGTCAAAAATTAGTGAATCCAAACTTATTATCTGGACCCTCCAAACCAAGATACCCTAAAATCTAACTTTGACGACTGTTCAAACAAATCCGTAGTTATCACTGGTGGGGGTTGATCATCAAAGATCATCAAGGTTCTCTAACCTTAATGTAATCTGGCCCTACATCATAAAACAGAAAACTTTGAAGAAGGGAATTCTTTTTTCTTAACCATATACCTGTTCCAAATCTTCTTTCCATAGAAAAGGTCATAATCTAGGGGGACTCTATATTAGTGGTCAAGTGGCTCAAGGGGGTTGCAACCTCACTCATGCCACTAATACAAAGGTGCTAACAAATGCCAAACTAGGTGATCAACATATCACTAGTTATCTAGGAAAATTATAACTCATAGAGCAACTGTTGGCTAAATATAGAACCACAGATGTTTGTTGGAAAAATATCAAGTGATGGACTCAATGGCGCATACGCGCATATGTTAACCCTAGAACCGATTTATAAATAAAATAATGAACCAATAAATTGTTATGCAAGAAGGAAAAATATATTATGCGTAACATTATAGTATGTTATATACAATCTACTAATATTTTATGTCAGCTTTAAAGGGCCAAAACCTCTCAACCACGAAAAATTATACCATTAACTAGTTTATTATATTGAATGAGAAAGTAAGTTATATATATTATTTTAGTATATTATAGACTATTAATTAATATGTAATGCCAGCTTCAAAAGACCAAACAGCCTTTAACTTTAAGAAATTGCACCATTAACTAGAATGTTAAGCGTAATGGAAATGTATGTTATGCATAATATAATAGAATGTTATAGACCACTAACTAATATGTTGTGCCAGTTTCATATAGCCAAGCTCCCCTCAACCACAAGAAATTATATCACTAACTTGTATATTATGTGGAATAGGAAAGTAGATTATGCATATTATAATAGTATGTTATAGATCATTAACTAATATGTTATTCCATATTAGTGCGGCCAAACCGGTACAGGGGTTAAGTGAGAGGCACTTTCATCCCAGTACACATGACTCAATACTTTGTAAACATTTATTCATGGTTCAATATTTAGGTAAAAATTGCTCTATCCGTCGTAAATTTTCCTAAACCAAATAATGCATAGCATCACTCAAACTACTGAAGATACAAGCGTATAGAACATGCGTCCCATAGGCAAATTCTCCATCAAGAGTGCATATCACTAACTACAATATTGGCAAAAGGTGGAGGAGGGTACACAGAAATTCAAACTCACAAATTTAATTTGGTCCAACATTACCTATTGATGCAATCCTAGCCGATCACTAGCAAGAAGACTAATCAAAGTAATATAGACTTTATGCAAGTCCGAATATCGTCCCACAAGGTCCAAGCCAGTAGTTAAGTGCTTTATGATTAAAAATCTAAAGTTTGAGAACTTTGATTTTAAAAACAGAATTTTAACCTAAACCAGTAGTTGAAAACTGTAGAGAGAAGGCTTTGAGGAAATTCAATGTTGAGAGAAGGCTTTGGGGATCCAAGTCCCTCCCTAGACACTTATGAGATTGAATAGAAAACACTTTTGCAAATAAATTTTTGACTAGCATATACTACCATGGCTACAATCCGCGTCGGCATCACCTTTTTTTATCTCCTAGAGCCAACTAGCCGGCTTAATTAACTTTATTTTATAGCATAAACATGAAGCTCCTATGTCATAGACAAGTCAACTAATCCAACAGGGTATTACTTTAAGGTCGAGGATTAACCCAAGGATTAATTAGCCTGCCTAGTGCATGAACTCAGAAAAATTCGTGTAACCCTATCATCCATCTTACCTTAACGCTAGCGTCACCTTATAACCAGTACATAGCAGACAACGAGTATGAATCAAAGGTAACACAACTTGAAAAACTCATTCATGCACCAAATTGAATTCAAATAAAAATTAATATATCAATCTGAATACATGCCTAGGGAGTCATGGACTCCCAACTATAAACGACTACTCCATGCTGGAATTAAAAACACACAAAAATATTTTGCTAACATCCATGGCAGAAGAAAAACTAAGTACAAAAGACTCCCTTGGGAAGGCTGCTCTTAATCACTCCTACTCCTTGGCTGAATACTCCACCTTGCTTCCTCAGATTGGCCAGAGGTCGTGTGAGACTCCCTCTAGACCTTCCCCTCTCTCTACTAAACTCAACAACAAATCAAAAATAGAATGGAAAACTCGAAAACTGAATGCTTAACTCTTCCCCTCGGGCCCCTATTTATAGTTGAAGTTCTGTGCAGACCTTGTAATTTTAGCCTCTGTCCAGGGGTATGAATTGTGACTTCCCGACCTCATAATTGGAAGCAATTTCATCCGAGCCTTCCTTCTGTAGTCCTTTCCTTGTTCACGAAATTAGAATCCATTCTGAGTTCGGAAACTCGAGATATGATGTGGAGAAGATGGAAGGTTTTTGCTGCCAATCACTGCACTGGGTCCACCACTTTGGAGATATGCAACTCGAGAAATCCGACTTGGATTGGCCTAAATTTTCATAAGATGATCCTCAGTATCATCAGGAATCTTCATTCCAAGTTTAGCTTCAATTGGGATTTGGGAAGTCCATGTATCCTCTTCATAAATTTCAGATTTTGCTTCTTCTTTTGGCAATAGTTTCCTATTTAAATTTAACTTCTCTTCTTGATGATTCAATGTACCTAGACTCGAGCAAATCACCTTAAAATATTCGTGGATACCTTCATTAGATGTTTAGGACTTCTTTTCCCAAGTTTGGACTCGATTGGATGTCAGGACCCCGAGATTTGCATAACTTGTCATTGCTGAGTCATCGGCGCGGTCGCGCCAAAAATATGCTTAAAATTAGCGCGGTCGCGCCACCGGAGCAGAATTCCTTCTAAGTCTGGAACTAGCTGTCAAACCCGTGCTGTTGTTGGAAACTTCGCGGTGCGGCAGCGCCAAATTGTGCTGTGGAAGTGGCGCGGTCGCGCCATTACTTTGACTTTTCGTTGGTCGCCAGAACGACAACTTCTCTTTCTGCTTTTAGCTCCTCTTTGGGCCGTCCATTCTGGCTCTGCTTGAGGTAGCGTCGGTTCTTTAGCACAGTGACGCCCTCTGTAGGCACGGTCGTGCCATTTTAGATTCCCCAATTGTTGGATTTCATGACCGTTGGGTCGTTGGGCATTTTTCTCCATTATATTGAATTTTTGCCTATTTATCTGGGGCGGTGGCACTGATTCTGGCGCGGTCGCGCCAACATTCGTTTTGGCTTCTTTTGCTCATTTTTCTTCTGCTTTTGCTCCAAATCCAGTTTTTCTTCTTCCACTGCGTAACTGAGGCACAAAACATAAAACTGAGTCATATATGTTGATTTTATACTCGGAATTAACTCAGAATTAGATTTTTTTATCAATTTTCATGACTAAAGATAGTGTCTTTCAGACACTTATCACCTATTTACACTTTCCTCCCAAGAACAATACTTATATGGCTTTGTCTTCATGATTCCCTTCTATTGGCCTCTATTTTGGATAATAAAAACTTGATTATTCCTGCATCATTTTCTCTCTGGTTGGCCTCAGAAGAAACACAAGATCATCTTTTTCATACTTGTCTGATTACTTTCTAGATTTGAAATAGCCTTCAAATTTAGAATCCCATACCTTTAAGAACCAAACTCAAGGCCAAATTAGGGGATTTACTAAATTACAAAAAATTAGTGAACCCCAACTTCATATTATCTGGACCCTCCAAACCAAGATACCTTAAAATCTAACTTATATATAACATTTTAGTATGTTATTGACTATTAACTAAAATGTTATGCCAGCCTAAAAAGACCAAACGACCTATAACCTTGAGAAATTGTACCATTAACTAGTACGTTAAGCATACTAGAAAAGTATGTTATGCATAATATATTAGAATGTTATAGACAATTAACTAATATGGTATGCCAGTGTCATATATCCAAACACCCCTCAACCACACGAAATTATATTATGTGGAATAAGAAAGTAGATTATGCATATTATAATAATATATTATAGACCATTAACTTATATGTTATTCCATCTTCGTAGGGCCAAACCAGTACAGGGGCTAAGTTAGAGGCACTTTCATCCCAGTACACATGACTCAATATTATGTAAATATTTATCCATGGATCAATATTTGGGCAAAAATTGGTCTATGAGTCGTAGTTTTTCCTAAACCAAATAATGCATACTATCCCACAAACTACCAAAGATCCTAGCATATAGAACTTGGTTCCCACAGTTAACATCTCCGTCAAGAGTGCATATTACTACATATAATATTGGCAAAATATGGAGGAGGGTACACTACAATTCGGACTCATAGCACAATGCTTATATGGCTTTGTCTTCATGATTCCCTTCTAGTGGCGTCTATTTTTGTTAATAGAAAATTGATTGTTCCACCATCATGTTCTCTCTGTTTGGCCTCTGAAGAAACACTAGATCATCTTTTTCTTACTTGTCATATTGCTTCCTAGATTTGAAATAACCTTCAAATTTAGACTCCAACTTTGGGCCAAATTAGCGGATTTTCTAAATTTCCAAAAATTAGTGACCTCCAACTTCTTATTATTTGGTCCCTCCAAACCAAGATACCCTAAAATCTAACTTTGACGAATCTTCAAACAAATCCTCATATATCGATGGTGGGGGTTGATCTTCAGAGATCAACTAGGTTCTCTCAGCTTATTGTAATGTGGCCCCTACATCTTAAAACTGATAACTTTGGAGAAGTGAAGTTTTTTTTCTTAATCATATACCTTTTTCAAATCTTCTTTCCATAGAAATAGGTCATAATCCAGGGGAATTTTCTTATGGTGGTCAAGGGTATCAAGGGGTTTGCAACCTCACTGATGCCAAGAATACAAAGGTGCTACTAACTGCCCAACTAGGTGACCAACATATCAGTACTCAACTAGGAGAAATAACTCATCGAGCAACTGCTGGCTAATTATCGAACCACAGATGTATGTTGCCTAAATATCAAGTCATAGATTCGATGGCGAATATGAGCATATGTTAACCCCCGAACCGATTTAAACAAAAAATAATGAACCAATAGTATGTTATGCAAGATGGGAAAGTATATTATGCATAACATAATAGTATGTTATATTCAAACAACTAATATGTTATGCCAGCTTTATAGAGCCAAACACCTCTCAACCACGAAAAATTATACCATTAACTAGTTTGTTATATTGAATGAGAAAATAAGTTATATATAACATTTTAGTATGTTATTGACTATTAACTAATATGTTATGCCAGCTTAAAAAGATCAAACGCCCTTTAACCTTGATAAATTGTACCATTGATTAGGATGTTAAACATAATTGAAAAGAATGTTATGCATAATATAATAGAATGTTATATACCATTACTAAAATGTTATGCCAGTTTGATATTGCCAAACACCCCTCACCACAAGAAATTATATCACTAACACGTATATTATGTGGAATTGGAAAGTAAATTGTGCATATTATAATAGTATGTTATAGACCATAAACTAATATGTTATTCCATCTTAGTACGGCCAAACTGGTACAGGGGTTAAGTGAGGCGCACTTTCATCCCATTACACGTGACTCAATATTTTGTCAACATTTATCCATGGTTCAATATTTAGGCAAAAAATACTCAATTAGTCATAATTTTTCCTAAACCAAATAATGCATACTATCACTCAAACTACTGAAGATACTAGCATATAGAACTTGGGTCCCATAGGTAACTTCTCCATCAAGAGTACATAGCACTCTCTTCAGTATTTGTAAAATGTGGAGGAGGGTGCACTGAAATTCAAACTCACAAATTTAATTTGGTCCGACATTACCTATTTACACTTTCTTCCCAAGCACAATACGTATATGGCTTTGTCTTCATGATTTCCTTCTAGTGGCCACTATTTTTGTTAATAAAAAATTGATTGATCCTGCATCATTTTCCCTGTGGTTGGCCACAGAAGAAACACAAGATCATCTTTTTCTTACTTGTCTGAATACTTTCTAGATTTGAAATAACCTTCAAATTTAGAATCCTGATAAGTGTCCGAAAGACACTTATTTATGCATGAATATTTGACCATAAATTCCTAAATTGAGTTGATTATAAGCATGAAAGTGACAAATATAACTCAATTACATGTTTTGTGTCTCAGGTACCCGGTAAAAGAAGAAAATTTGGATTCTGAGGAAAAAAGAAGGAAAAAGGAGCAAAATCAAGAAAAAGAGGGAATGGCGCAACCGCGCCGATTATGGCGCGACCGCGACGATTAAATGTGTTTAAATTCAAATAAATTCAAGAAAATCCCAACGGCTAGTGAGGCTGAAAGGAGGGCAGTTCGTGAATGTGAAATGGCGCGACCGTGCCCCACTAGGGCGCTACCGCGCCATGAAGATGGCGCTATCTCTGGCGATGCTGCGCCGCTCTGTTTCCATACATGGAGTTCAAAGTGCTATTTCGAGAAGTCGGCAAGAGTCAAAGGAGTGGCGCGACAACGCCACTTCAACAGCATAAAACGGCGCAACCGCGCCAAGCGGTCTCTTGACTTAGACGGATATCGAGTTCTGTGCACGTCCGCGCCAAAAGTCGGCGCGACTGCGCCGATGACTCAACAGTTGAAAATACGAAAATCTTGGGAACCTGCAATCAAATAGAATCCAAACTTGGGAGAAGGAGTCACAGACGTCTACGGAAGGTGCCCACGAAGAGTTTCGAGTAATTTACTTGAGTCCAGATGCATTGAATGGTCCAAGAGAAGAAGTTAATTCAAAACAGGAATCTGCTCCTAAAGGAAGGAGATAAATCCTAATTTTGGGTAGATCATAGAAGGAGTTTCACAATTCCAATTGAAGCCAAACTTGGAACCAAGTTTCCTTGTACTACAGAGGATCTTGTCACGAAAAGTCAGGCCAATCCAAGCCACGATTCTCGAGTTTCACATCTCCAAAGTGGTGGACCCGAAAGCAGAAATTGGCAGCAGAAATCAGGCAACTTCCTACCCTCATATCTCGAGTTTCCCAACTCAGAATTGATTCAAACATCGTGAGCATGGAAAGGACTTCAAAAGGAAGGTCCTTATGTAATTTTAGCCAATTCTGAGGTCGGGAAAGGGTACTTCATATCCCTGGACAGAGAGCAATTTACATGGCATGGGCAGCAGAACAAGTATATAAGGAGATTCGAGGCAAAGAGCAAGGCATCCAGTTTTTAGAGGAGTTTAAGATCGAGTTTTAGATCCAGTTTTCATCCAGTTTTGAGTTGTAAATACAGTAGTTTAGGTTTTTATTGTTTTTAGTTAGTTTGGAGTTGAGAGAGAGAGAGAAGGAAGAGATTTCAGTCTAGGTGCAAGAGAAGCCAAAGACAGTCCTTCAAGGGGGTTTTTCTGTACTTGTTTTCTTCTTATTTCCATGGCTGTAATTGAATCCTTTTTACTGTACATTTATTCTATTATTATGGAGTACTCTCTCTCTGTTGGGGAAGTCATGAACTCCTAGTTTGTTATGTGTTTGAATTCTGAATTTTATAGCAATAAAATATCCTGCTTTTGTTTTAGAAACTGAGTTCATTGCTTATTTCTGATCTGAATTCAATTCTGGAATTTAATGAGGTACAGATTGAGAAGTTAAATTTCAGTAGAGAGTTGAGTCAGTAATTTGATTCCTGTTTTCTTAAACAACTTGTTTTTCAAACTAGATTGTTCCGGTTTCGAAGGAGACTAGTTGAAAAGTGATGTGACTTCTATAACTCTTGTTCTGAATAAGAGAGACTGAATATTCAAGCTTTTATATTTATGCACTTAGGATTTGAATGTTCCGGTTGAGAAGGAGTTCAAAGAATAGGTGAAAGTTATTTCCTGTATATGGGTAACCAGGTTTTCAAAAGCTAAGTCAAGGTAAGGGTATTTGAGTTATAAAATCAGAATTTTACATGTTAACAGCTAGGAGGGATTGACACTCTTCCCCAACATCTCATCTCCAATAGTTTTTTCCAGAAGTTTAATTCTGTTTTCTTTTCAGTTTTCAAAACCAAAACTAAAAATTTCTTTTGCCTCAATCAATAGAAAAATCTTTACTTAAACTGAATTCTCATCAAGGTCTCTGTGGGATCGATATCTGGACTCTCGAGTCTATATTATTTGCTGACCTAGTGCACTTGCTAGACACCCAACACGTTTTTGGCGCCGTTGCCGGGGACCATTGAATTGAGAGTAAGTTTAAGTGAATTTTGATTTGTTGATTGAGATTAAAATTTTTTATTCTATCTTTTTAGGTTATTTCGGATCAGTGCAAGAAACCAGAATAAGTGGAAAGCCACTAGCTGAAATCAATCCAGAACTGGAAAGAGTACTCAGGTAACTATGATCTGTGGCTTGTGAGCTTTAATGGAGTGGTATAACTTCAAGCACACAGATGAGAGGTGGGACGACGTGCGGAATGAGGTAACTCCATATCCTAACTCATATTCAGAATTTCCCCAACCATATGCATCTTCTTACTATGATCCATGGAGGTATGATTCTGATATAACATGTTCTTTTGTTTATGAACCTAATGATTCCTATAGAAGAGAGCATGATGATTATTTCTCTAGGCAATAAGAAAATCAGTATTTTGAGAATGAGTTGGAAGACAATTTGCGACATGGACAACCGTCCATGTTTAAATATGAGAATCCTCCTATGTATCATGATTATTATCATCATTCATCTCCCCTTCAGCCTCAAGAAGAGTTGTCTACGTTAGAGAGAAGTGAAAAAGGGAGAGTTGGTGGCATACATAATGTTGATCAAGTATAAGCATTGCAGGCTCAAGTCGAGTCACTAACCAAACAATTGTCAAAGTTGGTTGCTCAGATTTGTGACATATGTGGAGGACGACATCCCAACCATGAATGCCAAGCAGGTAATGTGCAATCTGTAAATTCTTTAGACCAGGCTAATTATGTTTCAAATTTTTGCAGGTCTAATGATTCAGACAGCAATACTTACAATCCTGGTTGGAGGAGTCACCCAAATTTTTCATGGTCAAACAACAACCAGCAACCTAGCACTCAACAGCCCATTGCTCAAACAAGATCACCACCTGGTTTCCAAAGAGCAGCACAAGAAGTAGAACAAAAACCCAGCCTTGAGGACCTCCTTTCAAAGATTCTAGCAAATCAAGAGAAAGAAGAAGCCAGGTTTCAAACTCAAGAGGCATTAATCCAAAATTTGGAAATACAAGTGGGACAGCTGGCCAATGCTATATCAGGTAGGAACCAAGGTACGTTACCAAGCAATTCTGAATGGATGTATACAACTAGCTCTTCTTGTTTTAATCTAGAAAATCAGCAAAAGCATGAATTGATCAACAGTATGAATGCTGAAACATGTTTTCATGAGCTATCTGATGATGATGAACCTGAATGGATGTACACAGTTAGCACTTCTTGTCTTAATTTATGTGTTACTACAGAACACATAGAGGAAGATACAACTGAGAGAGCTGAGAGTTGTTGTGAGTTTCAGGAATTTCAGGAGGGAGAGGATGAAAAGATCATAGAGATAAAAGAAGAAGATGAAAAAGAGAAAGAAGGGGATGGGGTTGAAATAGAAGAGAAACCCCTTGAAGAGCATAAAGAGGTTAGGATAGAGGACACCAAGGTTAATGAACATTTTTTCCTCTCATTAGGCATTGATTTCTTCATTATCCAGCCCTATAAACCACCCAAAAAAGTTGAAATTAAAATTTTGTTAGGTCTGGGTAGTGTGAAGAAAAGTTGGCTAAAAGTGAACTAGCAAAACAAGTTAAAAGCCAATCAGAAAAGAGAAAGAGTGACCAGCTCTTTTCTCAAATTTTATAATCACCATGCAACACATTCCAAAGTCCAAAACACCCTCAAGCATGGATGGTTCCAGTTTCCATTCGATACTGGTGGAACAGATCACATGGATCAGTAGGTAGTGTAAATAATTGGAGTAGGAATTTTTTGGAATTTTTTTGAGTAGGTTAGGATAGCTCTTTTCAAAATTTTTAGGACTTGTTTAAATTTGAATGAGATTTTGATTTCTTTGCATAGACCTAGGATAGGAATAGGGTTAGATTAAAAATTTACAGCTTTCAAAAAATAGAAAAACACAAAATTTTAAAACTCAAAACTGGAAAAAGGAAGAAGATAAGGAAGAAGAAGAAGATCAAAAAATTTTAGCTTTTGCTAATTCGTTTAGACTTTTTCTTTCTGAAATTTATGTGAAAGCGTGCTTTGTGTGTGCTTGTATCTGAGAGTGTGATTTAATGCAATTTTATTATTATGTACTCAATCTCCATTCATATTAATGAAATTATGTTTTTTCTCTCAAATTTGTCTCAAAGCATGCTTTTCATAATTCCTCCAATGAAAATGTGAAAAAATGACTTTGCATATGCTTATCACTGATACAAACCTGTCCAAAGTGGAAATATTGAAAATTGCATTCAAAATCTGAAAATTTCCTGGAATTAATCGTCGCGACCGCGCCAAATTATGGCGCGGCTGCGCCACTGGGTTGACGAGATTTGGCCACTACAGAGGTTAGGCAACAGAACCTCCACTGCAGGTATTCTTCTTAAGACACATTTTATGCCTGAGAGACACTTCTAGTCATTTTTCATTTTCAAATGCTGAAAAACATGCAAATTTTTATCACTAACCCTTGAGTGCAGAATGCAAAAGCCACTAACGGAGATCCATCCAACCTCACTCCACCCAGAAAGTCAGGGAAGTATCTCTATCACCCCTATGTTTACTGCTGCTTTGAGGATAAAGCATGTTTTTAAGTTTGGGTTGGGATACTCTTCATGAAATTTTAAGGGGATTTGAAAAATTTTAAGTTTGGGGTGGGATACTTTTCATGCATGGATCTGAAAACTCTATTTTTTTCAAAAATTCACCAGAAAAATCCATTAGAGATTTTGAAAAATACCAGTGAGAACCCCTAATCATATGAATAGCATGATTCACCTTCTGAAAAATATATTAGTTCAGAAGCTTAGTCTTGAATGGATGAGAATTTTTCTTTAAAAACAGTTTTTGAAAACAAAGTACATGTGAGCAAGTTGATTTCAACCACTAGAACCAACCTGAGGAAAACTTGAGGCGAAACAGAGAAAGGTTTTCAAAAATTCTGAGGTGATTTAGGCACCTATTTAAAAATCGCTTGAGCCTTTTTCAAAGCCACCCATTTTAATGAACAAGTTGCATCACCTTTTGTCAAACCCTTTCTGCCGAAAAGATCCCTCTTTTGTTTCAATGTCCCATGCTACATGAACCAGCCTTAGTGATAAATAAACTTGTTTCTTCCTTACCCATGATTCTCCAAATTATTGAAGTGTTCTGTTTGAATGGCATGGATAAAGATTGTGAAGTTATAAGGAGGGATGGATGAAGGGTATAGAAATATTTTTTTGTAAAGGGGAAGAAGGATCAAGAGAGAGAAAAAAAAAGAGAGTTCTGGGCTGAGTAGGAGAAAGGCAACCTTGTGTGTGCACTGGGACTCGGGCCTCAGCAAGCTTACAGTCTCTGAGTCAACCGGCAAGGTAAGCTGGACTCCAAACAAAGCCAAAGAAAAAAAAAAAAAAAAATATGAAAGAAAAGGTTGTGGGTTAGTTAAGGGAAAGGCCACCTCGTGTGTGCACCAGGTCTCGGGCCTCAGCAAGCTTAGGGACTCTGAGTCAACCAACGAGGTAAGCTAGACTCTTGACAAAACCAAAAGGAAAAGATACATGGGAAAGAGAAATAAAAAAAAAAGGAGGGAAAAGGAAAAAAATGAGGGATCAATGCAAAAGAATAAGTTTGGGGTGGAAGATCTTCGAGGAAAAGTCACAAATCCAATTCATGCTCAGGAAAATGGAAAATGGATATGAGGAGGAGAATAAAACCCAAAAGAAAACCAAAAATCTTCATCATACCCATTACCCCTGCCTCGTTACAACCCATAAAGACCTATTGATCAGAATTGAGAATTCCTTCAGGTTAGTGGAGAGTGGATTGAGGGTTGGCCTATGGAGTTGAATTGAGACTTATCACTTGTATGAGAATGTACATCTTTGAAAAATTTGAAGAAAATTCAAAGTCAGTTTTGACTAAGCAAGAAGAACCATCATTAGGAAAGAAGTGAATCATCTATCTTGAAAACTTTAAAAGGGAGGATCGCTGAATTTTTCTTAGACTTTACAGATCTATCTGGTAGTTATTTCAGAGTTTTGCTCGAGGAAGAGCAAAGGTTCAAGTTTGGGGTTGTGATAAGTGTCCAAAAGACACTTATTTATGCATGAATATTTGACCATAAATTCCTAAATTGAGTTGATTATAAGCACGAATGTGACAAATATAACTCAATTACATGTTTTGTGTCTCAGGTACCCGGTAAAAGAAGAAAATCTGGATTCTGAGGAAAAATGAAGGAAAAAGAGCAAAATCAAGCAAAAGAGGGAATGGGGCGACCGCGCCGATTATGGCGCGACCGCGCCGATTAAATGTGCATATATTCAAATAAATTCAAGAAAATCCCAACGGCTAGTGAGGCTGAAAGGAGGGAAGTTCATGAATGTGAAATGGCCCGACCGCGCCCCACTAGGGCGCTACCGCGCCATGAAGATGGCGCTATCTCTGGCGCTGCCGCACCGCTCTGAGCCATACATGGAGTTCAAAGTTCTATTTTGGGAAGTCGGCAACAGTCTAAGGAGTGGCGCGACAACGCCACTTCAACAGCATAAAACGGCGCAACCGCGCCAAGCGGTCTCGTGACGTAGACGGATATCGAGTTTTGTGGCGCGTCCGCGCCAAAAGTCGTCGCGACCGCGCCGATGACTCAGCTGCTGAAAATACGAAAATCTCGAGAACCTGCAATCAAATAGAATCCAAACTTGGGAGAAGGAGTCTCAGACGTCTAAGGAAGGTGCCCACGAAGAGTTTAAGGTAATTTACTTGAGTCCAGATGCATTGAATGGTCCAGGTGAAGAAGTTAATTCAAAACAGGAATCTGCTGCTAAAGGAGATAAATCCGAATTTTGGGAAGATCATAGAAGGAGTTGCACAATTCCAATTGAAGCCAAACTTGGAAAGAAGTTTCCTTGTACTACAGAGGATCTTGTCACAAAATTTCAGTCCAATCCAAGCCAGGATTCTCGAGTTTCACATCTCCAAAGTGGTGGACCCGAAAGAAGAAATTGGCAGCAGAAATCAGGCAACTTCTTTCCCTCATATCTCGAGTTTCCCATCTCAGAATTGATTCAAACTTCGTGAGCATGGAAAGGACTTCAAAAGGAAGGTCCTTATGTAATTTTATCCAATTCTGAGTTCGGGAAAGGGTACTTCATACCCCTGGACAGAGAGCAATTTACATGACATAGGCAGCAGAACAAGTATATAAGGAGATCCGAGGCAAAGAGCAAGGCATCCAGTTTTTAGAGGAGTTTAAGATCGAGTTTTAGATCCAGTTTTCATCCAGTTTTGAGTTGTAAATACAGTAGTTTAGGTTTTTATTGTTTTTAGTTAGTTTGGAGTTGAGAGAGAGAGAGAAGGAAGAGATTTCAGTCTAGGTGCAAGAGAAGCCAAAGACAGTCCTTCAAGGGGGTTTTTCTGTACTTGTTTTCTTCTTATTTCCATGGCTGTAATTGAATCCTTTTTACTGTACATTTATTCTATTATTATGGAGTACTCTCTCTCTGTTGGGGAAGTCATGAACTCCTAGTTTGTTATGTGTTTGAATTCTGAATTTTATAGCAATAAAATATCCTGCTTTTGTTTTAGAAACTGAGTTCATTGCTTATTTCTGATCTGAATTCAATTCTGGAATTTAATGAGGTATGGATTGAGAAGTTAAATTTCAGTAGAGAGTTGAGTCAGTAATTTGATTCCTGTTTTCTTAAACAACTTGTTTTTCAAACTAGATTGTTCCGGTTTCGAAGGAGACTAGTTGAAAAGTGATGTGACTTCTATAACTCTTGTTCTGAATAAGAGAGACTGAATATTCAAGCTTTTATATTTATGCACTTAGGATTTGAATGTTCCGGTTGAGAAGGAGTTCAAAGAATAGGTGAAAGTTATTTCCTGTATATGGGTAACCAGGTTTTCAAAAGCTAAGTCAAGGTAAGGGTATTTGAGTTATAAAATCAGAATTTTACATGTTAACAGCTAGGAGGGATTGACACTCTTCCCCAACATCTCATCTCCAATAGTTTTTTCCAGAAGTTTAATTCTGTTTTCTTTTCATTTTTCAAAACCAAAACTAAAAATTTCTTTTGCCTCAATCAATAGAAAAATCTTTACTTAAACTGAATTCTCATCAAGGTCTCTGTGGGATCGATATCTGGACTCTCGAGTCTATATTACTTGCTGACCTAGTGCACTTGCTAGACACCCAACAAATCCCATACCCTTAAGAACCAAACTCAAGGCAAAATTAGGGGTTTTACTAAATTTGCAAAAATTAGTGAACCCCAACTTCATATTATCTGGACCTTCTAAACCAAGAAACCTTAAAATCTTACTTTGACAAATCTTCAAACAAATCCGTGGATATCGCTGGTGAGGGTTGATCATCAGAGATCATCAAGGTTCTCTAAGCTTATTGCAATGTGGCCCCAACATCATAAAACAAATAACATTCGAGAAGTGAATTCCTTTTTCTTAACCATATACCTGTTTCAAATTTTCTTTCCATAGAAATAGGTCATAATCCAGAGGGACTCTCTATTGGTGGTCAAGTGCATAAAGGGGGCTGCAACCTCACTGATGCCACTAATGCAACGGTGCTACATATCACTAGTCAACTTGGAGAATTACAACTGATGGCTAAATATCGAACAACAGATCAATGTTGGCATATTAAATCGTGATTCGATGCCGAATATGCGCATATGTTAACCCTTGAACCGATTTATACAAAAAATAATGAACATTAGTATGTTATGCTAGATGGGAATGTATATTATGCGTAACATAATAGCATGTTCTATACAATCTACTAATATGTTATGTCAGCTTTATAGGGCCAAACACTTCTCAACCATGAAAAATCATACCATTAGCTAGTTTGTTATATAGAATGAAAAAGTAAGTTATATATAACATTTTAGTATGATATTGACTATTAACTTTAATGTTATGCCAGCTTAAAAAGACCAAACGCCCTATAATCTTGAGAGATTGTACAATTAACTAGTACGTTAAGCATAATAGAAAACTATGTTATGCGTAATATATTAGAATGTTATCGACCATTAACTAATATGGTATGCCAATTTCATTTATCCAAACACCCCTCAACCACAAGAAATTATATTATGTGGAATAGGAAAGTAGATTATGCATATTATAATAGTATATTATAGACAATTAACTTATATGTTATTCCATCTTCGTAGGGCCAAACCGGTACAAGGGCTAAGTGAGAGGCACTTTCATCCCAGTACACATGACTCAATATTATGTCAACATTTATCCATGGTTCAATATGTAGGCAAAAATTGGTCTATGAGTCATAGTTTTTCCTAAACCAAATAATGCATACTATCCCACAAACTACCGAAGATCCTAGCATATAGGACTTGGTTCCCACAGGTAACATCTCCATCAAGAGTGCATATCACTATATACAATATTGGCAAAATGTGGAGGAGGGTACACGGGAATTCAGACTCATAAATTCAATTTGGTTCAATGTTACCTATTTGCACTTTCATCCATAACACAATGTTTATATGGCTTTGTCTTCATGATTCCCTTCTAGTGGCCTCTGTTTTAGTTAATTGAAATTTAATTATTCCACCATCATGTTCTCTCTGTATGGCCTCTCAAGAAACACTAGATTATCTTTTTCTTACTTGTCCTATCGCTTCCTAGATTTGAAATAACTTTCAAATTTAGACTCCCTTTCCTTTAAGAACCAAACTTTAGCCTAAATTAGCGGATTTTCTAAATTTCCAAAAATTAGTGAACTCCAGCTTCATAATATCTGGACCCTCTAAACCAAGATACCCTAAAATCTAACTTTGATGAATCTTCAAATAAATCCTTAGATATCGCAGGTGGGGGTTGATCTTCAGAGATCATCAAGGTTCTCCCAGCTTATTGTAATGTGGCCCCTACATCATAAAAGAGATAACTTTGGAGAATTGAATTTTTTTTTCTTAATCATATACCTTTTTCAAATCTTCTTTCCATAGAAATAGGTCATAATCCTGGGGGACTTTCTGATGGTGGTCAAGTGTATCAAGGGGTTTGTAACCTCACTGATGCCAAGAATACAAAGGTGCTACTAAATGCTAAACTAGGTGACCAACATATGAGTAGTCAACTAGGAGAATTATAACTCATCGAGCAACTGTTGGCTAAATATCGAACCACAGATGTATGTTGGCAAAATATCAAGTCATAGATTCGATGGCGAATATGACCATATGTTAACCCCCTAACTTATTTAAATAAAAAATAATGAACCAATAGTATGTTATGCAAGATGGGAAAGTATATTATGCTTAACATAAAAGTATGTTATATTCAAACAACTAATATGTTTTGCCCGCTTTAAAGGGGCAAACACCTCTCAACCACGAAAAATTATACCATAACTAGTTTGTTATATTGAATGAGATAGTAAGTTATATATAACATTTTAGTATGTTATTGACTATTAACTAATATGTTATGCCAGCTTAAAAAGATCGAACGCCCTTTAACCTTGATAAATTGTACCATTAATTAGGATGTTAAGCATAATTGAAAAGCATGTTATGCATAATATAATAGAAAGTTATATACCATTAACTAAAATGTTATGCTAATTTCATATAGCCAAACACCCCTCACCACAAGAAATTATATCACTAACTAGTATATTATGTGGAATACGAAAGTAAATTATGCATATTGTAATTGTATGTTATAGGCCATTAACTAATATGTTATTCCATCTTAGTACGGTAAAACCTTTACAGGGATTAAGTGAGGCGCACTTTCATCCCAGTACACATGACTCAATATTTTGTCATCATTTATCCATGGTTTAATATTTAGGCAAAAATTGCTCTATGAGTCGTAATTTTTCCTAAACCAAATAATGCATACTGTCACTCAAACTACTGAAGATACTAGCAGATGGAACTTGGGTGCATAGGTAACTTCTCCATTAAGAGTGCATTGCAGTATCTTCAGTATTGGCAAAATGTGGACGAGCGTACACTGAAATTCAAACTCACAAATTTAATTTGGTCCGACATTACCTATTTACACTTCCTCCCAAGCACAATACTTATATGGCTTTGTCTTCATGATTCCTTTCTAGTGGCCTCTATTTTAGTTAATAAAAAATTGATTGTTCCTGCATCATTTTCTCTCTAGTTGGCCTCAGAAGAAACACAACATCATCTTTTTCTTACTTGTCTGATTGCATACTTGATTTGAAATAACCTTCAAATTTATAATCCCTTACCTTTAAGAACCAAACTCAAGGCCAAATTAGGGGATTTACTAAATTGCCAAAAATTAGTGAACCCCAACTTCTTATTATCAGGACCCTCCAAACCAAGATACCTTAAAATATAACTTTGACAAATCTTCAAACAAATTCGTAGATATCGTTGGTGAGGGTTGATCATCAGAGATCATCAAGGTTCTCTAAGCTTATTGTAATGTGGCCCCAACAAAATAAAGTAGATAACTTTGGAGAAGTGAATTCCTTTTTCTCAATCAAATACCTATTTCAAATCTTCTTTCCAAAGAAATAGGTCATAATCCAGGGGGACTCTCTATTGGTGGTCAAGTGTATCAAGGGGGTTAAAGCCTCACTGTTGCCACTAATTCAACTGTGCTACTAAATGCTCAACTTGTTGACCAACATATCACTAGTCAAATATGATAATTACAACTCATAGAGCAACTGTTGGCTAAATATTGAACAACAGATCTTTGTTGGCATATCAAATCATGATTCGATGCCGAATATGCACATATGTTAACCCTTGAACCGATTTATACAAAAAATAATGAACCAATAGTATATTATGCAAGATGGGAATGTATATAATGCATAACATAATAGTATGTTCTATACAATCTACTAATATGTTATGTCAGCTTTATAGGGTCAAACACTTCTCAACCATGAAGAATCATACCACTAACTAGTTTGTTATATAGAATGAGAATGTAAGTTATATATAACATTTTAGTATGTTATGGACTATTAACTAAAATGTTATGCCAGCTTAAAAAGACCAAACGCCCTATAATCTTGAGAAATTGTACCATTATCTAGTATGTTAAGCATAATAGAAAAGTATGTTATGCATAATATATTAGAATGTTATAGACCATTAACTAATATGTTATGCCAGTTTCATATATCCAAACACCCCTCAACCACAAGAAATAATATTATGTGGAATAGGAAAGTAGATTATGCATATTATAATAGTATGTTATAGACCATTAACTTATAAGTTATTCCATCTTCGTCGGGCCAAACCGGTACAGGGGCTAAATGAGAGGCACTTTCATCCCAGTACAGATGACTCAATATTTTGTCAACATTTATCCATGGTTCAATATTTAGACAAAAATTGCTCTATGAGTAGTAGTTTTTCCTAAACCAAGTAATGCCTACTATCCCACAAACGACCAAAGATCCTAGCATATAGAACTTGGGTCCCTCAGGTAACATCTCCTTCAAGAGTGCATATCTCTTACTTGTCCTATTGCTTCCAAGATTTGAAATAACCTTCAAATTTAGACACCATTTCCTTTAAGAACCAAACTCAAAGCTAAATTAGGGGATTTTCTAAATTGCCAAAAATTAGTGAACCCCAACTTCATATTATCTGGACCCTCCAAACCAAGATACCCTAAAATCTTACTTTGACGAATCTTCAAACAAATTAGATATCGCTGGTGGGGGTTGATCATCAGAGATCATCAAGGTTCTCTCAGCTTATTATAATGTGACCCCTACAGCATAAAACAGATAACTTTGGAGAAGTGAATTTTTTTTTCTTAATCATATACCTTTTTCAAATCTTCTTTCCATAGTGTAGGAACAAATTTTGCAAGGCCCGACAAGTATGGTCCAAATCAGCACCGCATGGCCCGGGTCATCAAGTCAAATATTGACCTCAGTCAACCAATGAAATCAAGCCGTCAATCAAGCCTCGATCGAGCAACGGCTGAGATCAAAATTGCCATGTCATCAGTTTACGTGGACGACAAGTCATACAATGAAGCCACATAAGCGGTCTACAAGGACTACACGTGGATCTTGCCTTGGTCTAAAGCAGTTCCACACTTCAAGGGAGACGTTACGCAGAAGAAGTCGATGTGGTTTACAACCGCTCCGATAAACCTGGTCGACACAGTTGGAATTCGATAAGCCGATAAAACAATAGGCTCTGGACATACACGGGGACACACAGAAAAGCCATACGGATCAGAAATCCAGAATTCGAGATCAAAACTCCTGAGAGACAGAGACACACAGACATACAAAAGACGTACGCCCCAAATCCCAAATATCCAAAATCACCACACCCAAATCAGTGAGAGTGGAACAAGCATTCCTGCCGCTGTTTCATAATCAAATTGCCGCGAGCCAATCGAAACACTGAATATTCCGTCAAGCTTAGGCGAAATTCAAATTCGTCTCATTCGTTCGTGAAGAAGGCGTGCGTTGATCATTCATGTGTATTCAGAGATCGTTTGTGCTTATTTGGAGATCGAATCAAAGGAGTTCTAGAAGTCGCACCCACACAATCACCTTGAAATTACCAAATTACCCTTCAAATTATTTTGTACACTGTACATCGGATGTGTATTTTATGGTCCACCTATTGTACTCGTTTACAAATTTGGCACGCCCGGTGGGACCCTTCTACCTTTCATCTCTTTCTCCAATCTACTAGTTCAAATGGCCGGTTCTAACACCCACAACAACAACAACAAGGCCGCAACTAAGACTCCGGCTGCTAGAGCCATCTCGTCACCGGCACCAAGAATGACCGATCCTTTGGTCACCTTCCCTCGCCGTCCGCGTTCACCAACGTCTGTTGTTGCCGTTTAAGCCAGAGGGATTCGTCTGTCTCAGATTCTTGTGGTCATCCGCTCAAGATCGACCACCAGATCTGTCACGGGATCCCTACCTACCCAGCGCGTTGTGCAAATCCAGCCACAGGTGGAGCAAGCTCCAGCCAGTCCCATAGTTTCTCCAACAAGGGTCTGCCCCTCAAGGAGCTATTCGTCTGTTCTGACATCTCCACCGCCGATCAATCCAGTGGTCAGCCTAGTGGCAAGCCCTGTAAGAAGCTCTCCAACGGCAAGCTAGGTCCCCGCACTGATCACGCATTTCAAAGGAAGGCATATCATTCCTTCTCCCGTGAAATTGGGTGCATGATCTGGGGCACCTCTTGCTCCAAGTCCTCCTTCCCCAACATCTCCAGTCATCAGAGTTTCCGCGATGATGACACAAGCAAAGACGGTGGAAGAACAACTGGCAGAACTCCAAGCTGCCATGAAAGAAAGGGACGAACAACTGAGGGAAAGAGAACTATAGAGAGATCTCTAGATCGCTACAATTTTGCAGAAGTTTGAGCAAATCGCAGATCGCTTGGGAGCTTCCCCCCAACCCAGAAATGATGATGGTCAAGGAGGACCCAGCACTGCTACCAATCCTTTTACGATCCCTCCATCACCCATCATTCGTCCATCGTCGGCTCCCGAAATCCCACCATTAAGCCGGGAACCATTGCTCGAGGAACCAGGGGCGCTATCCTACGACACCCTGCAAGAGATGATCTCCAATACAGTGGAGCAAAAGGTACAAGCCTAATCAGATCTCAAGCCTACACTAGGCCCTACTCCCGACGGATCCAGGCAACCCGTATGCCTGCCTCCTACCACCCGCCTAAATTTCAGCAATTCAGTGGGGACGGCAACTCAAAACAGCATGTTGCCCACTTTATCAAACCTGCAACAATGCAGGAACGGACGGTGACCTTCTGGTCAAACAATTTCAGCGATCCCTCAAAGGGAACGCATTCGACTGGTTCATTGAGCTCCCGACCGAATACATCGACACCTGGGAACAACTAGAGAGCGAGTTCCTCAGCCGCTTCTATAGCACGAACCGAACAGTGACGCTGGTGGAGCTCACAAATTTGAAACAACACCATGGAGAGAAAGTGATCGAATACATCAACCGCTGACGTAACCTGAGTCTCAACTGTAAGGAGACCACCTCCTTATACACTCAAACATCCATCGACATGTGCATTCGGGGGATGAATTGGACTCTGGTATACTTCGTACTAAGTCGGAAGCCGAGGGACTTCCAGGAATTGGTGTCCGAGGCGCACAATATGGAGATCCTTATCCAAGAAAAGGGAGAAGGAAAAGCTCCAATGTCTGAGGCCGACAAGAAGCCAAAATTCGTAAAGGAGTACAAAGCTCCTGCAAACGAAGTGCTTGCCACTAACGTCATCGAACCGCAAAAGATTGTGGTGACCCAAAATCAAAGTACAGGGAACGACTGGAAGCCAAATCTCAGTCGACTCACCGGCGGTGCACCCCGTAAAAAATTCACATTAAAGGATAGACAGGCCAAAACCTATCCTTTCCCCGACTCCGATGTTCCAAGCATGCTCGAACAGGTCCTGGAGAAAAACATGTTGTAGCTTCCAGAAGCCAAAAGGCCAGAAGATGTTGGGAAAAACTCATATCCCAACTATTGCAAGTATCACAGACTGGTAGGCCATCCTACCGAAAAGTGTTTTGTCCTGAAGGACAGAATACTTGAATTAGCGACGCAAGGTCGCATCATCTTGGAAACCGACGAAAACACTACGGCTTCCCACACCATCTTCGTCCAATCATATTCCGGCACCAAAACATGAAGTCCAAGGACGAACAGAAAAGTCCTCATCCTGCGCACTGCAAGATCCAGACCGCGACCCGCCGTAAAAGACAAGGAAGGGTGGGAAGTGGTAACCCGCAAAAAGAAGCCACTTCCTGAAACCCCTGTGAAAGTATTCATCAAGGGGTATGCGGCAGAAGAATCAAAAAGGAAAGTCCAGAAGAAAAGAGGAAGCAGAAGGTACAGACGTAAATCTACCCCTGCCAAAGTCGGAGAAAAGACTTATCAAAGGAAGCCAAAGCCGATCACTTTGGTTGATTTCTTCCCATACGAATTCCTGATGTCAACCCCTGCACTGGTAGCCACTTGTTCACCCCATATGGTCGAGCAAAGGCGTGAAGGGAAGGCTCTGATGGGGTCCACCGATGACATCCACACGTGCTTACAGGACGTGTCTATCACCAATGTCGTACATGATGACCTAGATTTGCCTATCAGATCTAGACAAGCTCTCATCAAATTCATCGCAGCTAAAGATGATTGGCATGCCCAAGTTGAACAATTGAGAATGCGAAGGCACGATGAGCCAAAAGTCGGTTTATCTCTTAGCACGATGAAGGAAGAGCAACCGGTGGAGCCACCAAAAATCATGGAAGCTCACTCAACCTCCATTTCCTTCAAAGAAGCGGATATGCTGCTCGGAGAGAAGTCTCATAATCGACCTCTGTTCCTATCTGGAGCTATCAAAGAAAGGTGGATCAACCGCATACTTCTCGACAGCGGGTCAGCCGTAAACATTCTGCAAATCCAAACTCTGAAAAATGTCAGGTTGGTCGCTAACGATCTCCAGGCCAGTTCATTGATGATTCAAGGCTTCAATCAAGAAGGACAACGAGCGATGGAACAGCAAATCGGAGACATGATTTCTCTCGTGCTATTCTACATAATTGACGCCCGCACATCTTATAATGTGCTGCTCGAGAGGCCCTGGCTACACAATAATAAAGTCGTTCCTTCAACACTTCATCAATGCTTCAAATATAATCAGGATGGAGAGGAAAAGACGGTGTTTGCAGACGAATGCCCTTTCACAGAAGCTGAGGCTTCCTTCGCAGACGCCAAGTTTTACTCAGAAGAAAAAGCTACCACTTCAAGTAAAACTAGTTCTCCCAAAACTGTAAAAGATGAACGGGCCAACCCTAAGGGGAAGACTGAGGAACCAATTCTCAGGTACGTTCCTCAATCAAGAAAGAAAAAGGGCAAATCTCCGTTCACTATTTGTGATCGAGAAGAACCAGCAGAGAAATTGAAAGCCTTAAATGGCACTGCTACTATCCCTCCGCCTAAGCTCAATAACCGGGGCATCCTCGTCGAAGAAAAATGGGGTCTACCTGAGCTTCCTAAAACTCGGACGCAAGGGTTTGATCCCAACGCTTACAAAATGATGGCAAAGGTAGGGTCTGGGTTTTCTCTCAGACAATTGCAAGAGAAACCGGTGATGATAGTAAAGAACCTATCACCAACCAAGAAAAATCTCCAGTCTCAAGGTTATTCAATTCCCTCTAACCGTCATGGACTTGGGTATCAAGAATACGAGTCTGTTGTGATCTTTGTCAAGGTCAGTGTCAGTAAGGTGACGACCAAAAGAAAGGCGACCGCCTCCGAAGGAACCCGGACATAAGCTTTTGACCGAATCGGCATCCCAGAACCGCGAGGATCGGCCTTCGTCCGATTGACTCAAGATGAAAACAGATGTCCGAACATTCCCTCTTGACCAAGTAATGAGCCTAAATCCAAAGGTATGAAAATCTGGTGGAAAAAGGGGCAAGAAGAAAGCCCTGAACCAAATATCATCACTCCAGCAGCAACAAAAAAATGAGTCTTCCAAAGATTGGGGAAGCGGACGGAGCAACCCAAAAAGACTGTCTTCCAAAGACTTGGGGCACCTACAGGAATTCTTGTGAGCCAAAGATTGGGGAAAGTAGCGGAAAGCTCTTCAAAAAGAACAAAGATGGAAAGCAATGGGGCCAACCCATTAATCATCAATACACCTGTGGTGATTTACTTATCAACAATGAAAGAAGACGCTGAAGAAGAAGTAGCTGTTGTCCACCACATTTCGGTCGGCGAGGGCGACTCCAACTCCTAAGGAAGAGTTGGAAGAAGCACCTGCAATCTTCGAGGAAGGCGGCCAAGCAACTATCGACCAATTGAAGAAAATAAATTTGGGTACGAAGAAGATCCAAGACCCACTTTTCTAAGTGCCTCACTGACTGTAACAGAAGAAAAAGAATATGTCACCTTACTCAGTGAATATAAAGACATTTTTGCTTGGTCGTATACTGAGATGCCTGGGATTGACCCAACAATTGCAGTACACAAACTCGCTATCAAAATCGGAGTCAAACCAGTAAAGCAGACTCAAAGACGATTTTGTCCCGAACTCGTCCCAGAAATAGAGAAAGAGGTCGATAAGCTCCTCAAAGCCAACTTCATCCGTGAAGTCAAATGCCCAAGCTGGATCGCCAACATCGTGCCAGTAAAGAAGAAGAATGGGCAAATTCGAGTCTGTGTCGGTTTCAGAGACTTGAACAAAGCATGCCCGAAAGATAATTTCCCGCTCCCCATCACTGAATTAATGGTGGATGCAACAATGGGACATGAAGTTTTGTCATTCATGGACGGATCTTTCGGTTACAACCAAATTCGGATGGATCCAAAAGATGAGGAAATGACGGCTTTTCGCATGCCAAAAGGTATTTTCTGTTATAAAGTAATGCCATTTGGTCTGAAGAATGCAGGGGCCACCTATCAAAGGGCCATGCCAAGAATATTCGACGACTTCCTACACAAATTTGTGGAGTGTTACGTCGACGATCTGGTCGTCAAAACCAAATCAAGGGACGACCACTTAAAAGATTTACGAGCTGTCTTCGAACGCCTGCGACGACACCAACTGAAGATGAACCCGCTTAAGTGCGCTTTCGGAGTTTCATCCGTGAAATTCCTCAGATTCATTGTCAGACACAGGGGCATCAAAATCAACCAGACCAAGATTAATGCCATTCAACAAATGCCTGAACCAATGACTATGGCAGAATTAAAAAGCCTTCAGGGGCATTTGGCGTATATACGGCAGTTCATCTCAAACCTGGCCGAAAGATGTCAACCCTTCAACCGTCTCATGAAGAAGGATACACCCTTCGAATGGGATGAATCTTGTCGACGGGCATTCCAAAACAATAAAGATTACCTTATTAAGCCACCAGTGCTGATGGCTCCAGCTCCGGGAAAACACTTCTCCTATACATCGCAGCTCAGGAGAAGTCTCTGGGAGCCCTTCTTGCCCAGAATGATGACCAAGGAAAAGAACGCTCGTTGTATTACCTAAGCCGCACAATGGTCGGGTGATAAGTGTCTAAAAGACATTATCTTTGGGCATTATATTTGATTGAAAATCTTAATTCTGAGTTAATTCCGAGCATAAAATCAACAAATATGACTCAGTTTTATGTTTTATGTCTCAGGTACCCAGTGGAAGAAGAAAAATGGGATTTGGAGCTAAAACGGAGGAAAAAAGAGCAAAAGAGGCCAAAATGAAGAATGGCGAGACCGCGCCATTTCTGGCACGACCGCGCCGATTAAATGGAAAAAAATTCAAACAATTCCTGGAAATTCCCAACGGCTATCAGAACCCGATAGAAGACAACCCCGGAATGCGATATGGCGCTCTCAGTGGCGCAGCCACGCCACTCTGTTTCCATACATGGAGTTCTAGAGGCTAAAACAAGAAGTCGGCAAAAGACCAAGGAGTGGCGCGACCGCGCCAGAACGACGGCTTAAAATGGCGCGACCGCGCCATGAAGAAAGCTTCAATTCCGTTTCCAGTGATACACAAGAATGGCGCGACCGCGCCGACTACAGCGTGACCGCGCCAAACAAACCCTCAGAAATTCAAATTAATGTGCAAAAATGTCCAACGACCTAACGGTCATGAAAGACAACAGTTGGGGAAAGTAAAGTGGCGCGACCGCGCCAGTGGAAGCACCACCGCGCTACAGGAGGACGCTGCCGTGCCAAAGGGAGCTAAAAGCAGAAAGTAAAGTTGCCATTCGGGGACCAAGAAATTGTCCAAGGACTGGCGCGACCGCGCCAAATCTCAGCACAGATCGGCACGACCGCGCCATGTGGAGAAGCGACTTGAACGAATATCGGGTTTAAAGGCGCGACCGCGCCAGTGACTTTGCTGCTTAGAATTCAAAAATCTCGGGAACCTGCAATCAAATCCAATCCAAACTTGGGAGGAGGAGTCCCACATGTCTAAGGAAGGTGCCCACGAAGAGTTTAAGGTAAAATTCTTATGTCTAGATGCATTGAATGGTTCAAAGAAGGAGTTGTTTCAAAACAGGAATTTGCTGCATATGGAAGGAGAAAAATCCGGATTTTGTGGAGATCAGAGAAGAAGTTTCACTATTCCAATTGAAGCAAAACTTGGAACGAAGCTTCCTGGTACTACAGAGAATCTTCCCACGAAATTTCAGGTCAACCCAAGCCAGGATTCTCGAGTTACACATCTTCAAAGTGGTGGACCCGTGCAGAAGTTGGCAGCAGAAATCAAGGCAACTTCCTTCCCTCATATCTGGAGTTTCCCAACTCAGAATGGATTCAAACTTCGTGAGCATGGAAAGGATTTCAAAAGTAAAGTCCTGACGTAATTTGAGCCAATTCTGAGGTCGGGAAAGGGTACTTCATACCCCTGGACAGAGAGCAATTTACATGACATGGGCAGCAGAACAAGTATATAAGGAGGTCCGAGGCAAAGAGCAAATCATCCAGTTCTCCATCCAGTTTCAGTTCGAGTTCTTGTGTTTTCTTTTCAATTTTGAATTTGGTTCTTCTTTTTAGTTTAGCTGAGAGAGAGAGGAAAAGATCCAGAGGGAGTTCACACGAACTCTGGTCACTTTGAGGAAAAGAGGTAGAGCTTCCAGCCAAGGAGCAAGAAGGGTTAAGGGAATTCTTCCCAAGGGGGTCTTCTTTACTTATTCTTTATTAATTCATGGCTATTGTACAACCCTCTTTGTGTGCTTTCAATTCTAGCATGGAGTAGTCGTTTTTAGTTGGGAGTCCATGACTCCCTAGGCATGTAATAAGATTGAGATTTATAATTCAATTGGTTTTCAATTTGGTGCATGAATGAGTTTTCATTGTTGTAATTTCTTGATTCATTCTTGCTTTCCGGCTATGTACTGGTTATAAGGTGACGCTGGGCTTAAGGTAAGACGTGCTGAAAGGAATTATAGTCTTTTTGAGTTTGTGCACTAGGTAGATCACTAATCCTTGGGTTAATCCTCGACCTTAAAGTAATACCCTGTTGGATTAGTTGATCTGTCTATGACTTATAAGCTTCATGTTTATGCTATCTAATAGAGTAGATTATGCCGATTAGTTTGCTCTAGGAGATGGAGAAAGGTGATGCCGATGCGGGTTGTAGTCATGGTTTTATAAGCTTGTCAAAAACTGATTTCCAAACTCTTTTCATATTCAATCTCAGAAAGTGTCTAGGGAGGGAATTGGATTCCCAACGTCTTCTCTCATCATTAAATCCCCTCAAAAGTCTTTCCTAACTGTTTCAAGTGTTGGTTTAGTTTAAAACTCTGTTTCAAAATCAGATTGCTCAAACTTTAGATCTTTATTCACAAAGCAATTAACTGCTGGTTTGGTCCTTATGGGACGATATTCGGACTTGCATAAAAGTCTATATTACTTTGATTAGTCCTCTTGCTAGTGATTAGCTAGAATCGCATCATCGGGGCTGAACTGAACTACTCCCCGATTGAAAAGACGTGCCTCGCACTCATCTTCGCCATTCAGAAGCTGAGACACTATCTGCTCGCACACTCCACAAATTTGATCTCTCGGGCAGATCCCCTCAAATACATCATGTCCAGACCCATGTTCTCGGGACGGCTTGCCAAATGGGTGTTGTTGCTCTCCGAGTTCGAAATCAATTTCATCCCACAGAAGGTCGTAAAAGGACAAGGATTGGCAAATTTCCTAGCCGATCACCCCATCCCGGCAGAATGGGAGGTAAGTGTGAATTTGCCCGATGAAGAAGTTTTCTACATTGAAGTGTTACCCCCATGGAGGATGTATTTCGATGGCGCTGCACGAAAAAATGGAGTAGGCCATGGCGTCCTTTTCATGTCCCAGAACAACGACCTAATGCCATACTCCTTCATCCTATCTCACTACTGCACAAACAATGAAGCAGAGTACCAAGCCATAATCCTTGGTTTGGGGATGGCTATCGAGATGGGCCTTAACCGACTAGAAATCTTCGGCGACTCAGCCCTGGTGATCAAGCAGCTAATTGAAGACTTCGAAGTCAGGAAAGACGAACTCGTGCCTAATCAAAAAGAGGCTCAAAGGTTACTGCAAAAAATCCCAAATGTGACCCTAGGACATGTACCGCGAGCCAACAATAGCCAAGCTTACGCATTGGCAGGAATTGCTGCAAGTTTAGCATAGTTTGATGCAAAGCCCGAACTGATCCCAATATGCGAAAGATGGGTGGTGCCTACCTTGGAAAAATCATCAGGGGAGGAAGAAACCAATCTGGTTTTGGTCTACGCAATCGAGGAAGAAGATTGGCGTCGGCAATTCCTCGACTACTTTGAACACAAGAAACTACCCGAGGAACTAAAAGCCCGGTCTTATATACGAAGAGTGGCGCCCAAGTTCGGCTTGTTCAACAACACACTGTACCAACGATCCTACGACCGTATCCTACTCAGATGTGTCTCCAAAGAAGAAGGACAAGCCATCTTAGCCGAAGCACATGGAGGAATCTGCGGAGCCCATCAAGCGGGTCCCAAACTGCACCTTCAAGTCAAACAATTAGGCTACTATTGGCCTACAATGTTGTGAGACGCGATGGAATTAGCACGACATTGCACGGTATGTCAACTGCACACTAATTACATTCATCAACCACCCAGCCCTTTACATCCGACGGTGGCCTCCTGGCCATTCGAAGCCTGGGGAATGGATATCATAGGCACAATCACCCCAAAATTGTTAGCAAATCACTAGTATATACTGGCCGCCACCGATTATTTCTCTAAGTGGGCAGAAGCGGCAGCTTACAAAGAAGTCAAAGCTGCCACCGTAGTCGACTTCATCCGGACGCAAATCATATATCGGTATGGTGTTCCGATATACTTCATGACTGACAATGGTACCCTATTCCGTAACAAGACTATGGACAATTTCAGTAAAAAATTCAGTATCCAAGAAAGGACGTCCACTGCGTACAATCCCGTTGCTAACGGCATGGCAGAAGCCTTCAACAAAACCCTGTGCAAAATTTTAAAGAAAACAATCGTAAGGAAGAAGAAAGACTAGCATGACTGGCTCGGAGAATCACTGTGGGCATACAGGATCACATTCCGAACTCCCACAGAGTCAACCCCGTATTCGCTAGTCTATGGTGTTGAACCCATGCTGCCACTTGAGATACAAATTCCATCTCTACGAGTCGCTCTTCAAGAAGGACTCACAGAACAGGAGAACATCCGACTTCGCCTACAGGAGTTATAATCCCTCGACAAAAAGCGCCTGGAAGCACAGCAAAGACTCGAATACTATCAAGCCCGTCTCACTCGCGCTTTCAATAAAAAAGTTAAGTTTTGTTCCTTTCAAAAGGGGGATCTTATCCTAGCGGTATGTAGACCGATCATGGCCTCAAGCAGAGAAGGGGGAAAATTTGCACCTAAATGGGAAGGACCGTTCGTCGTTCAAAAAGTCTACACTAACGGCGCTTACAAATTGGTCACTCCTGAAGGAGGTAGACTCCCGGCCATTAACGGTAAATTTCTCAAAAAATTCTATCCATGACGGTATTTGTATTCCAAATGCAAAGTCTATAAATCAATGAGCCAAAACTCAATTATACGAAAAAAAAAGAAAGGGTCTACAAATCAAAAGGCAAAAGAAAAGACAAAAAGAAAAGGCAGTGACTAAAGGTCCTTCGCCATCTCCTGCTGTGACTCCGCAAAAGTAGCCCTCAACGACAGAAGAGTTACCTCCTCAGATGCACTGAGAGTAGGCATAGCAACAACCTCCTCCACCATCCGCTCGGCTTCAAGAACGACTTCCTTCGCCTCCTATACACTCTCTCGAATTTGCTCCACTTGGGTGGCAAAGTACACGATCTTCATCTTCGTCGACTCAAATTGTTCCTTGGCTAACTCCAGGTGTTCACGAGCATCTTCATGATCAAGCTCGGCCTGTGAAAGATCTTCAGCCGCTTCGTCCAGAGCAATCTCAGTATTGTCCAGTTTCGTAGTTAAAACATCTAAAGCTCCACGAGCGTCGCTTTCGGTCGAATCCTTTGAAGTCCAACTCGCTTTCTCTCCAGCCAAATCCTCTATCGCCTTAAGAGCCTGAAGCCTCTAGGTGTAGCCCTGTAAGCGAGTCACATTGTGACTCACCTCCTGTAATTTACTGATGATAAAATCTGCATCAGCATCAGTAGCCAAATATGTGTCGCACACTGCATCTGGTGATAACATACGAGGGGCAATTTGGTCCTTTCAGACCTGTAGCATCACACCCTCAACATGAGACAGCAACTGCTGCGACGGAGTCGCCAGAGAAGTCGAGGTAGGCGGGGTAGGCAGCGTCAGAGAAGTGGTCGTGTTCTGTACGATTGAAGCCTCCTCAACAGCTGGAACGACCTCAGCTACCCCCTCAACGGCTGGAATGACCTCAGCTATTTCCTCAACAGCGACTGGAATTTCCTCTTGCACGACCTCGGCGACGTCCTCAATGGGCGGAACTGGAGCTTCAACTGCAGGAATTGGAGCTTCCTCTTGAACAAATAAGGCTTCCTCTTGAACAGTCAAAGATTCTACCTCGACTACTTCCTCAACTGATGGAGCTGGAGCTGCTTCTTGAAGGACTGGACCTGTAGCTTCTTCCTCGATGGTAGCTTCCTCGGCCGCCTCCTGAACAACTGGAGGAGCAACCTCTTGAACAGGCAAAGTCTCGAGCTGAGTCGAGGATTGGGCAACCTCCACAAGATCGTCCACCACCTCCGTATCCTCAAGGGCAGCAACAACGCACGAACCTATCTGAACGGTTGATGCGGGATGAGACACCTCCTCCTGAGGTGCTTCAGGTGCCTCTGGGGAAGAGGATATGTGAACAGTCTCGGGAGGATTTAACTCCAGCGGCGGACAAGAAGGTTGAGGCTCTACAGGAGGCTCTACCTCGGAAATTGGAGGAAGAAACGTCGGTGGCGAAGGGAGAGAAGTGGGCTGAACTTCCACATGCGCCTTCTTCTTCTTTGACGCGGAACCAGAAGCCTCTGTCAAAGTAGTGAGAGCGGCCCTCTTCTTATTTGCCTGAAATTTAAGGGAGGAATAAGTGTTAATTCCAAGACATCACGAGTTGACTATAATTGACTATTCTTTGGACAAAATAAAGCATTGGAGACTAAGGCGTGAAGTATATACAATATACACACGTGAAGAATGGTGGAGATCAAAGAGTAAGGTGTATGCAATATATATACACGAGGAGATTGGTTGGAGACTAAGACGTGAGGTGTATACAACATACACATGTGCATGTAAAGAGACTGATTAAGTTTGACACATGAAGAGATTGCCATCTGTTTAGATAAGATAAAGAAAAGATCAGGGCAATCTATTTGCGGAAGGTCTGAGTGAAAAGATTGAGAAGCGGGTCACACAAGGAAGGAGGTTGAGAAGATTATGGGAGTCTGACTAATTTAAGGGAGACTGAATATATATGGTGAAGAGGATCACGAGAGGAAGGCAGAGAGAGAATCATGGACTGTCAATTAAGCCATGATTAGGAGAGATTTCATAAATAGATACGTACGAGTACAAATGGCTATGAAGGCCTGAACATTGAACAGAACTTCTGAGAGATCTATTCCGAGTATTCAAGAGAAGTTCGTGTATTCTGAGCGTATTGGTTCTTCATCAATAAGCTTTCTGAGAAGCGGTCGAAGAGATGAAGACGTAGTTCCACCCGCAGTTGGAACACCCTTGTTGAAGTCTGTGCTGGAGACAGACTGAGCCTTCCACGCTGGAGAGCTAGAACTGAGGGGGAGCCTTAGTGGGATAGTAACGTGACCACTTACACTGAGTGGGTCAGGTGTAGAAGGTAATCCACGATTTTGTTGAGAAGGTGAACCAAAACTGTATTGTCTTTGTGAAAGACTTGTAACCAGTTATCACTAGTGGATTATTACTATCCCGGGAAAGAATGCCCCGCAGATTAGGAACAGTTATTCCGAACTGCGATAACAACTTGCTTGTGTTTGCGTTGGTTTTTGTTTCTCGAGGTGTTTGACGCTAAGTTCCATACGGAGTTCTAACACTCGTTAATTTATACTAACCAACGTCATCAGGTTGCTTTTTCAATTGGTATCAGAGCAGGCACCAGACAGATTACGTGGTGAGATTCAAAAGTTATGGTGAGAATGGCAGACACAATCAAAGATGGAGGTTCTTCAACTCGTCCACCCCTTCTGGAAGGAACAAATTACCCATACTGGAAGGCCAGAATGACTGCTTTTATCAAAAGTATAGACGAAGACGCTTGGCTCTCTGTACTTGAAGGATGGTCCTATCCCACTGTTGTTCTTGAAGGAAAGACGTTGAATAAGCCACAAAAGAATTTGACAGACGTAGAAAAGAAAAGCAGCAATCTAAATTCGAAAGCGCTCAATGCCATATTATGTGCTGTTAGCCGGGAGGAATTCAGCAGGATGTCAGCTATTACATCTGCAAAAGAGGCATGGGAATCACTCGAGATCCACTATGAAGGAACTATTTCGGTAATAATCGCTAAACTCCAACAACTTATGACAAAGTTCGAATTGATTAAAATGAAAGAAGATGAAACCATCTTGGAGTATGATGGGAAAATCAGAAGATTGGCAAATGAAGCAAGATTACTTGGAGATCCCTTTCCAGAAAATAGACTGGTACGGAAGGTTTTGAGGTCTTTAAATACAAAATTCTCTGTGAAAGCTATTGTTATTGTTGAAGTTAACAATATTGATAAAATGACTTTGAACGAAGTGATTGGTTCATTGTGTACCTTTGAGACAGAGATGGAAGCTAAGGAGAATACATCAACAGCGGATGACCAGAATATTGCATTCACTGGTGAAACCAGAAAACCAGGTCAGTCATCAAATGAATTACTGGAAGAACGAATTGTTAATCTTAGTAGAGGTTTCAATAAGTTGTACAGGAAATTCTCTACACGTGGAATCCTTCCAAGTATGGTGAAAAGAAAGCTGAAAAGTTCACTGTAGAACAAAAGAGGATTCAGACAGCACAATACACAAGAAAAAAGAAGGCTCATAATGTGACCTAGAGTGATTCAGACAGCAACTCATCAGATTCAAAAGAAAATTATACTGTGTTCTTTGCTGGAGTTCAAGAGGGTGTTCCACCACCTGAGATACCAGAAGATGACTTCACTCTTCTAAAAGGTATGAAAGACAAACTGAATCATCTCTCTAATATGAATCGAGAGCTAATTGTTAAACTTGATGACTCAGAAGCTTCTCAAAAGTTTCTTCAGTTAGATGTGATGAAAAGAGAAGAATCTCTAAAGCTGCAAGAAAAGCAGATTGAAGAATTGCAGGAGCTATTCTCGACTAAACAAATCTTGAAGAAGTTGGAGAAAGAAAAGGGCAAGTCATATGAGATTTTAAACAGTGGCCAGACTAGTAATGACAATAGTGGACTTGGCTATACCGGAAGCACTTCCAAACAATAAACAATGTTTGTTATAGAAGGATCCTCCAAACGGCAAATAGTGGTTGTTAAAGAAGGACCTCATGTGAAAAGAACTCATAAAAAGTTCAAAAGGAGTGGATGCTATTACTGCCAGGATCTGGGACATATACAATCACAATGTTACAAATTGTTCAGAGATCTGAAGTATAGCAACAAAAGGTTTCGGAGGAATCATCCGAAACATAAGTTCACTTGGGTTCGAAAGAAGGTATCATGTAATCATGTTTTGAAAACAGTTACTAACCCTGTGTTGTATTTTGACAGTGGATGTTCGAGACATATGACTGGCAAATCAGATCTGCTGAGCAACATAAGCTACACTGAATCTGGACCAGTTACTTTTGGTGATGGAAGTAAAGGTACAATCATTGGAAAAGGCACTTTAAATATTGATGGACTACCTAGATTACAGAATGTATTACTTGTTCAGGGACTAAAAGCAAATCTGATTAGTATTAGCCAATTGTGTGATGAGAATCTACAAGTTCACTTTACTAGTGAAAAGTGTTTAGTGGCTGATCATGAAAGTAATTTGGTGATGGAAGGAGTTCGAACAGGTGATACTGTTACAAGTTATTTGAAAAATTACAATGTTATACTACTTCTGATAGTGCAGATATCTGGCATCAAAAATTGGGACATGTGCATTTCAGACACATTCACAAGCTAATCAAACATGCAGCAGTGAAGGGACTTCTTGAGATAAAAAATATCCGAGATAAGCATTGTGGTGACTGTCAACGAGGCAAGCAGCATAACACTAAGCCCAAAGCCACTCCAATGGGTACCAATGAAAAACTACATAGAGATTCAGAAGGAGTTGGAGCAGATCAGCATCTATACAAAAGTATGATTGGCAGCCTCTTATACCTTACAGCAAGTCATCCTGATCTATGCTTCAGTGTTGGGGTGTGTGCAAGATATCAGGCAAATCCGAAAGAGTCACACCTCTAGGCAGTAAAATGAATATTGAGGTACGTACATGGGACTACACAACTTGGTATATTTTACTCAAATTCTTCAACTGTAGCTCTTGCTGGCTACAGTGGCACTGATTGGGCTGGGAATTCTGATGATCAGAAAAGTACCTCTGGGGGTTGTTTCTATCTAGGGACAAATCTTGTGGCATGGTACAGCACTTGCGCACAAAGCGTATTGATATTCGGTACCACTTTATTAGAGAGTCGGTTACAAAAAAAATAATCAGTCTGGAATTTTTTCCTTCGAGGAGCTCTTGGGATGTGTTAGATGTAACTCACAAAAACAAGAAGATTAAGGGAAAAAAAACAAAAAAAAAAAAAAAAAAAAAAAAAGTGGAATGTGCGTTTATATGTCACGAGCTGTTTTATTTTGCTAGGTGTTCAAGAAGGAGTTGTTGCAGGCAAAAGTGCACCTTGACGAAACACCTATGGCTAAATAATCTATGGCTAGTATGGTAAATTTTTTTTTACCGTTGTTGCAACGGTAAGAAGTTTATTACTGACACGCTGACGTGTGACAACAGCTTTTGGTGGTTATTTAAAGGAAGTTTAAACTCCTTCTCAATCAAATTTTTCCTCTCTGATTTCCTTCCTTTCTGGTCTCACGAGTAGAGACTTAAATTTGTACCCAAGAAACACGCTGAACCAGAAATCGCTGATCTGATGGAGTCCTCATCATCCTCTCCGGGCAAAAAGAAGGGAGCCGCAACTATTGTTGACAGAGTTGTCTCTTTCTTTCTAACGAAACCATCTACACCAAAGGCTGTTGAGGCAGAACTTGAAGGTCCGCCAAAAGTAGCAGTTTCCACTCCCTCATCTTCATCTCTGCCTCCGCCCCCAGTTTGTTGAGGCAGCACCGGAAGAGCAGCCAAAAGCAGCAGCCATGGCTATCACGCCTCCTTCTCTGTTCCTTCCTTCTGTTCGTGATGAATCCCAGACAGAAAAAGTTCCACACAATGCATCATCACAGGCTGCCGCTAGTAGTTCTCCCACTGCTGAAGAATCCTCAGCCAAATCGTCATCATCTATGCGAGATTCATTGACCTTGAAAGATGCTCTGCAACACATTGTTCAGAAGTCACTTCCAAGATCTCAGAAAGTGCCTGTGCAAGAGTTGAAATCAACTGAGTATGAACAACAAGTTAGCTCTAGTGCTAACACGTCGGCTTCATCTTCTACTGAATCTGAAGAGCTTCGTCATAAGCCACAGCAGCTTTCTAAGCCAACTTCTTCAAGCAAACGGAGACGTATTTCTGAGCCTGTTGCCCAATTTGAGTCTTGCCCCCTTGGCATTGCATCTCGGCTAAAGCCCAGAACATCTAAAGAAGGTGTTCCAACTCTTCAACAAACACCTGTTCTGCGTTCTAAAAAACGTCGGACAGCCTCTGCTTCGGTCTCAGGACCAGTCCAAGAAGTACCTACTATAAGTCGAGCTAAGGGAGATGGTGAAACAGCTGGCACAGTTGCAACGCCAGTACTACTTCCAGATGTCGATCCTGTTCTAGTGGACAAGCAAGCCAAAAAATCATGGAACGCATTCAGCACTCGGAAGTTTATTCTTGAACTACCTATCTGTGAGACAGAGTACGAGAAAGTAGATCTTCTTCCAGTTTTAAGTCAGACACATCTCTGACAGTCCGCATTGTTCACAGCAAAATTTCATCCCGTGATCATATACGAATTTTATTCCAATCTGAAGAAGGAAATAGATTATCCTGCGTCTCCTGGATTTCACAAGGTATGGCTTCGGGGTCACTATTATGAGTTTTCACCTGCAATTTTGGCTATGTTTGTTGGTGTCCCTTCAGTAGATGAAATACTTATTGATGCAAGTATGGATGAAATTATTTTTGAACTTACTGGAGGATACAAGAAACAGTGGGTTTCACATCGCACCTTTCCTACCTCGGCTCTGACCACAAAGTACTATGGACTCCACAAGGCTGCTATCTCTCACTAGATGCTAACCGGTCATTACACCACTGTGAACAAAGCACTTGCACGTTTTTTGTATCGCGTGGGTAAGGCTATTCCAGTTAACCTTGGGCAGATACTTTTTGATCAAGTTGTAAACTTTGCTGAGAACCCGAAGCACTATGCTAGTATGATGTTTCCAAGCACCATATATTCTATAATGGTGTCTCAAAAGGAGTTTGAACCGCCTTCGGGTCCGTTGTGTTTTCGGTCTGTTCCTCTGAAGATCAGTACAAGGAAAGCCTCTATTCAGACTGGTCAATGTGAAGATGACACAGACACTCAGGATATCACTTTGCCACCTTTTTCTGAAGCATATTCCAAGCGCCAGCAATAGTATTATTAGAAACGGCTGCATGTACTCAATTCTGAAATACCTATGCTGCATAAGTTGCTCGCTATTCATGAGCATGAACGTCATCAACTCCAAGCTCTTGTTGCTGATGAGCCAGAGCCCTCTGCCGAGTCTGATGATGATGCCTCAGATGATACAACTGAATAGGATGGTTGGGTTGGTTCCTCTTTGACTTCCCTTGTCAAAATAGGGGGAGAAAGTATGTTGATGATCTTTTTGATGATCTTTTGATCTTCTTTTGTGATGTGTTGCTCTTGTGGTTTGGTTACATGATTGTCTCCAAAGAGAGTTTCTGAACATAAATGCAACAGTCCATGCTTCAAGGGTATTTTGTCAAAGAAAGTCACAGGGGGAGATTGTTAATTCCAAGACATCACGAGTTGACTATATTTGACTATTCTTTAGACAATAAAGCACTGGAGACTAAGGTGTGAAGTATATACAATATACACATGTGAAGAATGGTAGAGATCAAAGAGTAAGGTGTATGCAATATATATACACGAGGAGATTGGTTGGAGACCAAGCCGTGAGGTGTATAAAACATATCCGTGCATGTAAAGAGACTGATTGAGTTTGACACGTGAAGAGATTGCCATCTATTTAGATAAGATACAGAAAATATCAGGGCAATCTATTTGCAGAAGGTCAGAGTGAAAAGATTGAGAAGTGGGACACACAAGGAAGGAAGGTTGAGAAGATTATGGGAGTCTGGCTAATTTAAGGGAGACTGAATATATATGGTGAAGCGGATCACAAGAGGAAGGCAGAGAGAATCATGGAATGTCAATTAAGCCATGATTAGGAGAGATGCCATAAATGGATACGTACGAGTACAAATGGGTATGAAGGCCTGAACATTGAACAGAACTTCTGAGAGATCTATTCCGAGTATGCAAGAGAAGTTCGTGTATTCTGAGCGTATTGGTTCTTCATCAATAAGCTTTCTGAGAAGCGGTCGAAGAGATGAAGACGGAGTTCCACCCGCAGTTGGAACACGCTTGCTGAAGTCTGTGCTGGAGACAGACTGAGCCTTCCACGCTGGAGAGCTCAAACTAAAGGGGAGCCTCAGTGGGATAGTAACGTGACCACTTACACTGAGTGGGTCAGGTGTAGAAGGTAATCCACGATTTTGTTGAGAAGGTGAACCAAAGCTGTATTGTCTTTGTGAAAGACTTGTAACCAGTTATCACTAGTGGATTGTTACTATCCCGGCCAAGAATGCCCCGCAGATTAGGAACAGTTGTTCCGAACTGCGATAACAACTTGCTTGTGTTTGCGTTGGTTTTTCTTTCTCGAGGTGTTTGACGCTAAGTTCCATACGGAGTTTTAACACTCGTTAATTTATACTAACCAACATCATCAGAACGCTTTTTGAATAAGAAAGAGCAGCAAAACAAAAAGAGTCACAAGTATAACGTGGCTTACTGAAGATGCACCAATTGGCTTATTGCCTTTCGGCCTCCGTTTGCGAGGATGAGACCGATCGCTGTCATAATCCTGCTCCTCTTCACTCCCTGCAGCAACAGAAATAATCGGCTCCGGCTCCAGTCGATTTGGCTGGAAAGACGCAGAACAGTGAGAATAAAAGTACAAAGCGGAAAGAAAGAAAAGAAAACCAAAAACAGGAGATCATGCTTACCTGAAATCGTGGGGATATGTGCTCTCTCCACCAGGTATAATAGGCGAAAATGGTCCCCGAATCCTGAGTCGGTCCTCCCGGCAGAGGCAGATCGAGCCGACCACATGGACCGATAAAGCTGGTCTTCCAAAGAGTCACCAATTCCGACAAAGATGTGGCTTCCCGCTGACTGGCTCTGGCCCCCAAGTCGCCGGGCAAATCTTGACAATATCCAAATTGTCGCGCAAATCTAATGGGATAATACGGCTCAACGATGAAGCAAATAGAGCGACGGACCGTCAGAGAACAGCAGCGGATGCTGAGGAGACTCTCGAAATGCTGCCAGGAAATCGGTTTCTTTGGCTCGTCCACCAAGGAATAAAGATCGTTCGCGCCAAGAATGTATCGGTGCCACACCGGAACCGGAAGACGCCGAAACAAGTCGCAAGCCTGCTCCTCGGTAAAAGTACGCCAAAGGGAAGGATTGCCAAATGAGATCATACCTGGACGACGGATTCCGTCGAGGTCGTCCTTGTGCTTCTAAAAATATATGGCTAGCTTGGAATATAGGTAAGGCCACAAAGCCATTGACGATGTCCCAACGGCTGCGTGTCCTAAACCTCTGTAAAGACAGGCCAAGGCAGGGCCAGCCAAGGCAAAACGGACCCTAGTAGCCATAAAGCTCGCCACCTTGAAGACCATAGGTCGGAAATCGTCGTCGTCGATGGAACAAAACACGAACCGGGATAACCAAACCGACAGGAGGGCTGCCAAGTGGACTTCGTCTTCTTTACCCAGTATGACGCGGAGGAAGTAAAAAACATCTCGCTCTACGGTCGTTCATCCGCGGGGAGTGGCCGCACTTTTTGCATAAAGGGCATGCCAGGCAGTCCATGGATCATGGACTGGAACAACATTGTCTTCAGTGCGAAACCAAAATTGAACCCAAGTAGCTGTGGACAAAGTATTAGACTCTGAACTCCGACAGAGATGGTGATAAGCCAGAAACAGACAGCGACAGCTGTAGGGTAAAGCTGAACTCCGCGCATCTGTGATATCAGCTACCATAGGCGAAACCTCGTCGTAGAAATGTCTAGGGATAGTCAAGCCGAAGAGCCGGTCCATATCCATTAATGTGATGGAGAGCTCGCCTTGGCACGTGACCAGTGTGTTCGTCTCTATACTCCAGGCGTCAAGAAAAGCCCGGACCACCGATACATCACAGTTATATTGAAAAAGGGACGCCCAAAGGCCGTAGTAGACTCCCGCGCTACGAAGAATGCGGCTGCAGCGACCCAAAAGCAGAACGGTCCACTCAAAGAGGAAAGGTATCGGCGTGTCCAAGGTCGTGTCCGGCGTATAAAGGGTCCGTTCAACTACCCCATCTTCAAAGATGCGTGGCAAAGGGGTCCGGTTCACCAGGCATGAAGCACTTTGGAGGGCAAAGGTCTCTGGTCCAGAAGCTTCATCTTCTTTCTTGGGAGAGTCAGGACAAGGCAGGAAGAAGACACGGTCACCAGTAGGTAAACGTCTATTCAAAGACCCGTACGGAAGGGAGCTATTCACAATGGCTGATGGAGGTTTCACAGCATGACCCCCAAAAACTAATTCCCCGCTCGGGCAGTAGGTTAGGCGAAAAGCATCGGCTTCCATGTACAATGCTAGAGTCAAAACTGTCTCATCGCCAACAATCACAGTGTGGTCGAACGCACGTAGTCCATTAATCAAAGTCGCTGAAGGAGCACCATCTGAAACCAAAACTCGAAGGTCAGATCAAATTCGAAATTCAGATTCAAATTTCAAATTCAAAATTCAAATCAGAAAAGAAGTCTTCGTTCAGAACAGGAATGGCGCGACCGCGCCAATTTAAAACGTTGAAATGGCTCGACCGCGCCAGTAATTTCAGAAATTCGGCAAATCTGGCAAATGAAAGGTGTGCTTTCAGGAATGGCGCGACCGAGCCAATTCAAGACAGTAACGGCGCGACCGCGCCAGTAAGTTCTGGATGGGCAAAAATAAATAAATAAATAAATAAATAAAAGCCTTTTAAGGCGTCGATTTATTTTTTAAGTTTAATTTTTAATCAAGACTAAGCTAAGTTTTAAGCTGGCTAAGTCTTAATATTTTAATTGAGACCGAGCTCAAGTTGGGCTAAGTCTTAATTTTTTAATTACGGCCAAGCTAAGTTTTAAGTTGGCTAAGTCTTAATTTTTTAATTAAGGCTAAGCTAAGTTTTAATTTAGCTAAGTCTTAATTTTTAATTTAGGCTAAGTTAAATTGGCTTGATTACGCCTAAGTGAATTGGCTTAATTAAGGCGTGGTAATTTAATTTGGCTGAGTCTTGATTGTAATCAAAGCCCGTGGGTGTCAAGGTCATGCCTAATCAAAGGCCCGTGGGTGTTGAGGTCATGCCTAATCAAAGGCCCACGGGTGTCGAGGTCCATGCCTAGTCAAAGGCCCGCGGGTGTCGAGGTCCATGCCTAGTCAAAGGCCCGCGGGTGTCGAGGTCATGCCTAATCAATGGCCCATGGGTGACGAAGTCATGCCTAATCAAAGGCCCGTGGGTGACGAGGTCATGCCTAATCAAAGGTCCGTGGGTGACGAAGTCCATGCCTAATCAAAGGCCCGTGGGTGGTGAAGTCCATGCCTAATCAAAGGCCCGTGGGTGGCAAGGTCATGCCTAATCAAAGGCCGTGTGTGGCAAAGTCCATGCCTAATCAAAGGCCCGCGGGTGTCGAGGTCATGCCTAATCAAAGGCCCATGGGTGACGAAGTCATGCCTAATCAAAGGCCCGTGGGTGACGAGGTCATGCCTAATCGAAGGCCCGTGGGTGACGAGGTCATGCCTAATCAAAGGCCCGTGGGGGACGAGGTCATGCCTAATCAAAGGCCCGTGGTGGCAAAATCCATGCATAATCAAAGGCCCGTGGGTGACGTGGTCGTGCTCGTTGGTGGTAAGTTATGTGTTCAAATTATTCAATTCGAGTTAAGTTACTTAATTGAAACAAATTTTGATTAAGTTACCTTAAATCTCGATTAAAAAAAAATTAAAATAAAATAAAATAAAAAATTGAAGTTACGACCCGAGTCTCAACCCGAGTCGCGACCCGAGTCACGACCCGACGAAAAAGGAGTTATCAAACAAAAAATTTTCCTAAGTCCCCGACCATGGAGATGAAGAGGCATTTTACGCCCCTCCGCAGGAGGCACCGCCTCACCTCGCCACCGGAGCCGAAGGCGCCGCCAGCAACCCCGCAGACGACGCCTCGCCGCACCGCCAGCGTCACGAAAGCGCCCCCAAGCTACCTTGCAGACGGCACCTGTTGCACCGCCGGAAGACATGGAAACGCCGCCATCTCGCCGCGGGCCGCGGGAATCAAAATCAAAATAGGCCAAAAGCGAAGATGTTTTACTCTCCGGCGATCACTCTGGCGAGAAACGCCACAAAAATTGGCGTTCCCGCGACGCAAGCCATGAAGGAAACAAAAAAAAAAGGGAAGAATGGAAAAAACTAGGGTTTCAACGAAGAAGACGATGGAAGCGGGTCCTCTAACCGGACCCTCAAAACCCGACACGAAGGACCGCGGCGTTCGGGTCCCTTGTTCGGAACCCTAAAAGTTTGGCTCTACTACCCGCATTATATGGGTCACGAACTCGAAACCCTAAGCTCTGGCTTCCGAAACTGACAATGCAGCCGGAACTTGTTACCGGATCCAAAAGACCCGAAACCCCGACCTGCTGACCCGGAACCCCGACCCGATGAGCCAGAGCCTCGCGAGGGCGAGGCTCCGTGGCTCGTCTCTTCCGCTTCGATACAGCAAAGCAGAGGAGCGGTGCTCCAGTGAGGCGTTCTGCGCAACCACCCCATCCCCGCCCCTTTCCCCGGCGCCGACAATAACTATGAAGAAGATGCCGCCGACAATGAGGAGCGGTCTGTACCTATCATGCCAACGACAACTATGAAGAAGATGCCACCGACAATGAGGAGCGGTCTGTACCTATCATGCCGACGACAACTATGAAGAAGATGTCGCTGACGACTACAACGGAGGAACTCAAATCCACAAACAAAAAAAAAAAAAACATTGGAGTAGCCACAGTTCAAGGCAAAATCAAAGCCTGAGAAGGCGAAGCCGAAGTAAGCGATAAAATCCCACCGAACCAGGCTCCGCCAAATCAAGCCTCTCAATCGTCGAGAACGCCGCCGCAGTCGTAAGGAAAAATAAATTGAAAACTCCCGGAGTTACAGTTCAAAGCAAAATCAAAAGCCTGAGAAGGCAAAATCAAACCCTGAGAAGGCGAAGCCGAGGTAAGCGATGGACTAAAATTCCATCAAACTAGGCGCCGCCAAATCAAGCTCCTCAATCGCCTCACAGCCACAAAGACTCGCGAAGAAGAAAAAATCTGTAATAGTCGCGATGAAATCCGAGAAGTGAAACCAGGGCCCAAATCGAAGGTCCGAACAGCAAAGCTTCATTAACGATGGACTGAGCTCCACCGAACCAGGCTCCGCTGCGGCAAACCTCCTCAATCTCCTAGGAGCAGCCAAGAAAAAAAAAATCATCATCAATCGGAGAGAGGAAAAATATTCAAGCAAAGAAACAAAACAATACAGAGAAGAAGAGCAAAAGGAAGGTTGCCTGAAAGCCAGCTCTCGGTAACGATAGTCCTAACCCCATCGAACCAAAAAGAAGGCTAGACAGACTCTGCCATACCCCACCAAACAGCAGCAAAGTCATATGCAAAAGACAAAAGACATATAAAGGAAAAAGGAGAGTACCTTTGTGATGTCAACGTCAAAGGGAGCAAGCAAATGTCAGAGCCAATTGAATAAGGGAGCAAGAGCAATCACGTAGCAGTCAGGACACTAATCGAGGTTCCCCTTTATAAGGTGAAATTTCCCTCCCTTATCCCTCACATAAATTTCAAAAAAAAAAAAAAAAAAAAAAAAGGGATAAGGAAGGGGAAACCCTAATCCTACCCTTACCCTAACTGCCTCAACCAGACCTGCCCCGGACCACTTATCCAGACTCGACCCGGACCAGGTATTAAGACCCGACCCGGCCTAGCCCAGATTGACCCAACTCAGCCTGACTCAGAGCGGTCATTCAGTTTACTAAGCCCATAAAGAACCAGGCCCAAACAGCAAGCCCGAAGCGAGTCACAGCCACATAGAGATTCAAGCCCGTAGCAGGCCCAAGCCCACTTATGTGAGGGACCACAAAAAAAAAAAAAAAAAAAATTGTGGCTTCAAAATTCACACTTCCTCAGTGTACACTTTCAAAGTGTACACTTGATGTGCGCATTTTGAAGGGGGCATCTGTAGGAACAAATTTTACAAGGCCCGACAAGTACGGTCCAAATCAGCACCGCACGGCCTGGGTCAACAAGTCAAATATTGACCTCAGTCAACCAATGAAATGAAGCCGTCAATCAAGCCTCGATCGAGCAACGACTGAGATCAAAATTGCCATGTCATCAACTTACGTGGACGACAAGTCATACAATGAAGCCACATAAGCGGTCTACAAGGACTACACGTGGATCTTGCCTTGGTCTAAAGCAGTTCCACACTTCAAGGGAGACGTTACGCAGAAGAAGTCGATGTGGGTTACAACCGCTCTGATAAACCTGGTCAACACAGTTGGAGTCCGATAAGCCTATAAAACAATAGGCTCAGGACATACAGGGGGACACACCGAAAGCCAGACGGATCAAAAATCTAGAATCCCAGATCAAAACTCCTGAGAGACAGAGACGCACAGACATACAAAAGACGTACGCCCCAAATCCCACAAATCCAAAATCACCACACCCAAATCAGTGAGAGAGCAACAAGCATTCCTGCCGCTGTTTCACAATCAAATTGCCGCGAGCCAATCGGAACACTGAATTTTTCGTCAAGCTTAGGCGAAATTCAAATTCGTCTCGTTCGTTCGTGAAGAAGGCGTACGTTGATCATTCGTGTCTATACGGAGATCGTTTGTGCTTATTTGGAGATCGAATCAAAGGAGTTCTAGAAGTCGCACCCACACAATTACCTTGAAATTACCAAATTACCCTTCAAATTAGTTTGTACACTGTACATCAAACGCGTATTTTATGGTCCACCTATTGTACTCGTTTACACATAGAAATACGTCATAATCTAGGGGGACTCTCTTATGGTGGTCGTGTATCAAGGGGTTTGCAAGCTCATTGATGCCAAGAATACAAAGGTGCTACTAAATGTACAACTAGGTGACCAACATATCAGTGGTCAACTAGGAGAATTATAACTCATCGAGCAACTGTTGGCTAAATATCGAACCACAGATGTATGTTGGAAAAATATCAAGTCATAGATTTTATGGCGAATATGCGCATATGTTAACCCCCGAACCGATTTAAACTAAAAATAATGAACCAATAGTATGTTATGCAAGATGGGAAAGTATATTATGCATAACATAATAGTATGTTATATACAAACTACTAATATGTTATGTCAGCTTTATTGGGCCAAACACATCTCAACCACGAAAAATTATACCATTAACTAGTTTGTTATATAGAATGAGAAAATAAGTTATATTTAACATTTTAGTATGTTACTGACTATTAACTAATATGTTATGCCAGCTTAAAAAGACCAAACGCCCTTTAACCTTGATAAATTGTACCATTAATTAGGATGTTAAGCATAATTGAAAAGTATGTTATGCATAATATAATAGAATTTATAGACCATTAACTAATATGTTATGCCAGTTTCATATAGCCAAACACCCCTCACCACAAGAAATTATATCACTAACTAGTATATTATGTGGAATAGGAAAGTAAATTATGCATATTATAATAGTATGTCATAGACCATTAACTAATATGTTATTCCATCTTAGTTCGGCCAAACCAGTACAGGGGTTAAGTGAAGGGCACTTTCATCCCAGTACACATGACTCAATATTTTGTCAACATTTATCCATGGTTCAATATTTTTGCAAAAATTGCTTTATCAGTCATAATTTTTCCTAAACCAAAAAATGCATACTATCACTCAAACTACTGAAGGTACTAATATATTGAACTTGGGTACCATAGGTAACTTCTCCATCAAGAGTGCATAGCACTATCTACAATATTGGCAAAATGTGGAGGAGGGTACACTGAAATTCAAACTCACAAATTTAATTTGGTCCAACATTACCTATTTACACTTTCCTCCCAAGCACAATACTTATATGGCTTTGTTTTCATGATTCCCTTTAGTGGCCTCTATTTTTGTTAATCAAAAATTAATTGTTCCTGCATCATTTTGTCTCTGGTTGGCCTCAGAAGAAACACAAGATCATCTTTTTCTTACTTGTTCGATTGCTTTCTAGATTTGAAATAACCTTCAAATTTAGAATCCCTTACCTTTAAGAACGAAACTCTAGGCCTAAATTAGGGGGTAGGCCTAAATTAGGGGGTAGGCCTAAATTGCCAAAAATTAGTGAACCCCAACTTTATATTATCTGGACCCTCCAAACCAAGATACCTTTAAATCTAACTTTGACGAATCTTCAAACAAATCCGTATATATCGCTGGTGAGGGTTGATCATCAGAGATCATCAAGTTTCTCTAAGCTTATTGTAATGTGGCCCCTACTTCATAGAACAGTTAACTTTGGATAAGTGAATTCCTTTTTCTTAACCATATACCTGTTTCAAATCTTCTTTCCATAGAAATAGGTCATAATCCTGGGGGACTCTCTATTGGTGGTCATGTGTATCGAGGGGGTTGACACCTCACTGATGCCACTAATACAAAAGTGCTACTAAATACTCAACTTGGTGATCAACATATTACTAGTCAACTAGGAGAATTACAACTCATAGAGCAACTGTTGGCTAAATATCGAACAACAAATCTATGTTGGCAAAATATCAAATCATGATTCGATGCCGAATATGCGCATATGTTAACCCTAGAACCGATTTGTACAAAAAATAATGAACCAATAGTATGTTATGCAAAATGGAAAAGAATGTTATGCATAACATAGTAGTATGTTATATACAATCTACTAATATGTTATGTCAGCTTTATAGGGCCAAACACCTCTCAACCACGAAAAATTATACCAATAACTAGTTTGGTATATAGAATGATAAAGTTTTACATAACATTTTAGTATGTTATTGACTATTAACTAAAATTTTATGCCAGCTTAAAAAGACCAAACGCCCTATAACCTTGAGAAATTGAACCATTAGCTAGTATGTTAAGCATAAATGTAATTTGCAATTCAAATTGAGGCCTACAAATAGTGTCATTTAGATACTTATCACAACCCCAAACTTAAACCTTTGCTTGTCCTCGAGCAAAACTAGAAGACAAAAAAGAACCAGAGTTATGGCCAATCATCAAAGTTTAAAAAAAATTAGTGGGGTTACCCTTTCAAAGCATCAAACAAAGATTACTCTTTCAAACCTCTCCTATTCTTGGTTATCCTGCTTAGTCAAGGCATGATCAAGCTATCTTGTACCATACATACCACTTTCCCATGCATGTGAGCAGTTTAAATTGAAAAACATAAGCCAACCACCAGTCTAATCTCCACTAACATGCAGGAATTTCAAAATTTTGATCAGAAGGTCTTCTATAGGTTGTAATTGGGCATGGGTAATGGGTAAGGAAAAAATTAAGGATAAAATTTTTAGAGGTCAGTCCTCCTCCTCATATCCATGTCCCATCTTCGAGCATGAACCATCTCTGATTGTAGCACACCACCCCAAACTTAAAAGTTTGCTTTGTCCTCAAAGAAATCAAATAAAACAAAGATATTTCCATCTTCTCCTTAATCCCAATCACTACCTCATCTCTCAAGGAAAAACTCCCTTTATTGTTTTTTTTTTTTCTGTTTTCTACTCTTTTTTTTTTTTTTTTTTGGCTTTGTTTGGAGTCTATTGTACCTTGTCGGTTGACTCAGAGTCCCTAAGCTTGCAGAGGCCCGAGACCTAGTGCACACACAAGGTGGCCTTTCTCCTAACTCTGCAATTTTTTGTGTCTTTGTTTTCTATTTTTTTTCTTTTTTTTTCACTTTTCCTCACTATTATTCTAGCAACTTTGCCATTCCTTTTGCTCCTTCTATCCTCTGCTTTTCAAAGAAAGTTTTGTACCAATCCTTCAGCCCTCCTTATTTCTTCCTAACTTCAGATTTTTGTTCATGCTCATTCAAAGAGGACACTTCAATAATTTGGAGAAATATAGGTCAGTAAGAAACAAGTTTATTCATCACAAAGGCTAGTTCATATAATGTGGGAATTGAAAACAAACCAGGGATCTTGTCAGCTCAAAATATTTGGCAAAAGGTGATCCATCTTGTGCATTAAAGTGGGTGGCTTATAAAGGCTCAAATGGTTCAAAACAAGTGCCTGGATCATTTCATAATTTTGAAAAACCTGTCTTTGTTTCTCCTTGATCTTCCTTTAGGTTGGTTCTATTGTACAAAATAAACATGCTCAATGCATTCAACCAATCAAACCAGTTTCCAAGATAACTTTTCTCATGCCAAAACCAACATTCAAACAAATATATTTCTCAAGAGAAGTAATGAGACCTATCTTCTCAATCCACTAATCGGAGTTCCCACAAAATTTTTCAAAAACCTTTTCAGATTTAGAAACATTCTTCTGGTATTGAGTCAAAACAAAAACAAAGACTAACTTCAAGTCGAACTAAACAAAGAAAACCAACTAGAATTAAAAATCCGAGTTTTCCACCCCAAACTTAAAATTTTGCATTATGCTCAATTCAATAAAATGAGATAGAGCGTAAGAAACTTCCCTGAGAATGTTGGCTGCATGAACTTCCAGATTTGTTGAGGCACCATGAGGAATTTGAACTTGAGCTGCCTTCATGCTTGACCAAAAGTGGTTAGAACCATTCATAGCACAAAATTATAGCAAATGAATTCAGAAATTTATGAAATTTGACCAAGGCCTATAACTCATAAGGAAAAACATGTTAGAATTGGAATGAAATGATTCTGAGTTGTAGAGCCTTGGAAATTTATCAAACATGTGGTGCGGATGCACCAGAATTTGGCGCGGGAGCGCCACCCTTTTCCTTCATAAATTGAAATTTTGAATGCAAACTTTAATGATTCCACTTGGACCATATTGTTAATGTTCAGAGGTCCACAATAAAATAAGTTTCATGCATTTTCATCAAGGGAATTGAAAGATACATAAATTTAAAAACTTGGCAGCAAATCTAAAATTTTGGGCAGTGAAATTTTGCAACCATTGCATCTCCCTAACCACTTATAATCTAGAGTTGAAAAAAGGGTTTCCTCGAAAGTAATAACTATGAAATTTATTTTCTTCAAAACTGTTTTCCAAGAATCATTACCAAAAATTTTAGAAATCGGCACAAAGATAGCAGGATAGTAATGTTCCAACCTAGAAATTTTGCAAGAAAACAGTTTTAACTACCCAAGTTGCAGCAGTCATAACTTTCTTTCTTCTCAATGAAAATTCTTCAAACCAGGCCCTATTTTATCTACTAAGTTCCCTCTAGAACTACATACCTTTCCTTGTTTCATTTCACTTTCAGATTTTTCATAATTCGGCTTCAAAATTGGCGTCTCGAATAGAGTTGTTGCTGCACTGCTTTTCTGCACAGAGTTCACATGAGTGTTCTGATGGCTTTTCTTTTGAAAGAAGCTGCTACAAACGGTTGGGAATGATAGTCCCAACTTCCTTCTTCTGATCTCTCCATTTAGACTTTGAAAAATACATTTAGAAATACATCAAATATAGCTGTAAAAATGGCTTCATGCAAGTCCACTTACCTATCAAAATCCAGATTTTCCTCAAACAGGTGCCTTAGACAAATTTTTTTTTTCTGGTGTTTATTCTGACCAAACAAATTTAAAAGACTAACCTAACATGAGTAAAACAAAACTAGACCTAAGATCTAAGATTCACACAAAGTGATTATTCAAAGCAAAAGAACAATTGATTTGAAAAACTAAACTAACTTACCATGGGTTGCCTCCCATGAAGCGCTAAGTTTATGGTCTTCAGCCAGGCCAGTAGCTTCTTCCCACCTGGATCAAAAGAAAAATTCTTTTCCAATCTATTTATCATGACCTTTCTTCCTTTGCAATGCATTATGGTAAAGCAACCAAAATTTTGTGTTGAGTTAAAAATCCTTTCTCTTGGCTTTGTGGCTTCTAAGAAGTGTATCTTTACACATATCAGCCACTCATTCATCCTCTTGTCCAAGCCCAGTAAAATTTTTAGTTGTATTTTTGGGCTAGATGTATAAGGTGGGATGATGAAAAAGTCTAAGTCAAAGGAGAGCCATATAGCTTCTTCTTTCTCTACCCAATTCTCTAATGGCTTTTCATAGGAAGGTTTTATGATAGGATCTATGGTTTCTTCTTCCTCCCCTTCATCTCATACTTCAGCCATGGTTTCTTTCTCAGCCGCTAATGATTTTTCTCTTTGCTGAGATTTTTCTTCTACCTCTTCTACATTCGTAGCTATCTCAGCCATGGGTTTTTCTTCCTTGACCTCATTTACTTCTGCCATGGTTTCTTCTTCAGCCTCTAATGCTAGTAGTTCTTACTGGGATTTATCTCCAATTACTCGCAACCAAAAAAATGGGATCACTATTTCCTCCTTCACCTCATCTACTAACTCTTCAATCGGTTCTTCCTCATCCTCTAAGGTGTATGACTCTATTATTTGCTTAAAATTGGGCATTATCTCCAAATCATAGGAACACACACTCTCTTCCAAGGTTTCTTTTGGTTGAGGCTTTTCTAGGATCTCTCCACTCATAAAGGGTATGGACTATTCTTGCTCTTTTGGATTCTCTTCAAACTTGTTAGGCATGGTTTCCTTAGATTTTTCTCTATTCATTATGTAAAGATTGAGTGGTAAGGAGCTTTCCAACAATTCTAATTTCAATTGTTGTAAATCCGAGTGCATGTATCGGGTATTCTCATTTTCAATCTCGTATTCAGCACGCAGCACTTTGTCAATTTGATCATAGTTGTTACTCCATAAACACTCTAGTTTGTCCCCCCATCCTTGGTAGTATGGAATGACATATGGGTCTAACCTCTTTGGTAGGTCCTCCCTTCCTTGGTTGTATGGAATGATATATGGGTCTAACCACTTTGGTACGTCCTCCCTTCCTTGGTTGTATGAAATGCCATATGGGTCTAATCACTTTGGTAGGTCCTCCCTTCCTTGGTTGTATGAAATGCCATATGGGTCTAACCACTTTGGTAGGTCCTCCCTTCCTTGGTTGTATGAAATGCCTATGGGTCTAACCACTTTGGTTGGTCCTCCTTTCCTTGGTTGTATGAAATGTCATATGGGTCTAACCACTTTGGTAGGTCCTCCCTTCTTTGGTTGTATGAAATGCCATATGGGTCTAACCTACAGGAATTAGACTCATAATTAGAAAACTCAGGTCTTGAATTTACATTCCATACATTAGTATGATGGTTACCTCTACACACATCACAAAAATAATTCACAGAATTCCTTTGTAGTTGCAAGATATCCATTTGCCTTTTAAGTGAATCAAGTTGATTTTGAATGCTAAGCATATCATCATGGTGGGTGGGAGAATTATATGAGTGGTCAAAAGAACTACATGGCTGTTCATAAGAATCACATGGCATATGAAAATTTCTAGAGGGCTGAAAAGAATTCCATGCTTGATTTGGGTAAGAAAAATGAATATGCTCCTCAAGGTGTCTCCTTCCATATGTGGATTTATGCATACCAAAATCCATGCACACAACACATCAGTCCACCAAAAAAAATTAAAAAATTAAAATTAAAATAAAAAGAAAAGTAAAAAGAAAACAGAATGTACACTCAAAGTACTAGTTTTAAACACAAGCAATTACTATTAAAAAATTGGTCCTCGGCAACGGCGCCAAAAACTTGATGCGATCCCAGCAAATCACTAGGAAGAGGACTAATCAATGTAATATAGACTTAGGTTAAGTCCGAATATCGTCCCACAAGGACCAAGCTAATAGATAATCACTTTTCTAGTTTAAAAACCAAAGTTTGAGAAATCGATTAGAAAGGAGTTACAAAAACAGAAAATAAACTAATCTACTTAATCCTATAGAGATCAAGAGAGGGCTTTTGATAAAATCAGTATGGAAGAGTCGTTGGGAATCCAATTCCCTCCCAAGGCAATTCTGAGATTGAATAGAAGTTAAGTTTTGGAAATCAATTCTTGATGAGCTAATAAAACCATGGCTACATTCCGCATCAGCATCACCTTCTATCTCCTAGAGTAAACTACCCGGCATAATCGACTCTACTTGATAGCATAAACATGAAGCTCATTGACCCTACCTATGGTCGGGAATCAGGTCTTGTATTATAAGTAAATCAATCCAATCCAACAGGGTATTTCTTTAAGGTCGAGGATTAACCCTAAGATTAGTTGATCTGCCTAGTGTATGAACTCAAAAAGATCATGTACATCATATCAACATATCTTACCTTAAGTCTAGCTTCACCTTATAGCCAGTACATCGCAGGACGGCAAGTATGAATCAAGAATAAACAACTTAGGAATAGTCATTCATGCACGAAATTGAAACCAAATAAAACATAATGTATCAATCTCATTACATGCCTAGGGAGTCATGGACTCCCAACTACTGAAGACTACTCCATACTAAAAATATGAACATAAATCAAGGTTTTAATAACAGCCATAAAAGAATAAAAATAACTAAGCACAGAAACTCCCTTTGGAGGACTGCTCCTGGTCTCCCTTGCTCCTTGGTTGAAATCTCCACCTTTTTTCCTCAGTGCACCCAGAAGTTGTGTAAGACTTCCTCTGGACCTTCTCCTCTCTCTAAACTAAAGAAAAAATATGGAAATTAAACTAAAAACTGGATCTAAACTGGATTCAAACTGGAACAGGATGCGTTACACTCCTCTTTGGACCTCTATTTATAGTTGAACTTCTGTCCAGGCCCTGTAATTTGGTCTCTGTCCAGGGGTATAAAATCTTCATATTTTCCTCATTTTAGCTCTGATTTCAATAATTCTTGTTGATTTGGACTCCTGAGAGTGAACAAATTAATTTGATACATATTTCATGATATTATGATGATTATTGACTCCATAATGTAATTTGCAATTCAAATTGAGGCCTAAAAATAGTGTCATTTAGATACTTATCAGCCACAAACCTTGGAGCTGAGTTGTAAAACAGGTTTCGGTCCTTCCGCATCGTTCATGACATCGTCTAGCAGGGTTATGTCTGAGAAATAGAAAGATGGACGTAGTTCAGAGGAAGAGGAAACAACCATCTGCGCAACGATAAAAAAGAATGGTTAATTTTGAGGCTAACTGGAGCAAATCCGAAGGAAATCCAAAGTCAGAATTCCATGTTCAAAATCCATGCAGAAGAACACAACCAAGACAGGTCAATTTGGACATGAAAACAAGTCGTTTACATAGAAGTAAGATCAGTTGATGTCAAGTTTTGTTAGGTCATAGATAAGATTATGTTATTTCTTGGAAAAGTTTGAATTCCAGAATCAAGTTCAGTGCAAGTCGTTCCAGGTCAAAGCAAAATTAAGTTCAGTGCAAATTGAAAGTGTTAGATGAAGGATGAGGAAGCAAAAGCTAGACGTGGGTTAGATGCTTCATCTACAGTCATCACAGACCAAAATCTTGTCGAAAAAGCAACTAAAACAAAATCACAGGAAAAGCCTAGAAAAGAAAGAGAAGTGAAGAAGGAGAACCGAAGTTGGGCATGACATCTCCATTTCCCTTCTTTTCTAAAAGAAAACTTGAAGAATGGGGTAAACTACCTGCGAAGTCCAAGTGAAGAAGGAGGGTCAAGCCAAGGCATAACCTCTTTGTTTTAGAAAAGATGAGGTATATCGAAAAGCAAAGCACAAAGACACAAAAGGGGAGCTGAATCAAGGAATAGCATTATCACCTCCACTAAGAGACCTCTCCAAAAAGTTGAATCTAAGAACTTCAGATAGGAAAATAAAGTGGAAAAAAAGGGGGGCCAAACAAAGGCATATCCTTTCCCGCCTCTTGGCTTAGATGAAGTCCAATTCTACAAAAAAGACAAAAAAGAAATATTGCGGAAGCGGATCACGACGGGTTCTAGTTCCTGATAGCAAACCCCATGACAAATGTAGGGAATCAAATATGCTTGAGACTACAACTTCTCCTCAATTGGCAATAGTTTCTACAACATCATCATTGCCTTCCCATGCAGTTGGTCTGCCGTGATACTTGACCCTGCATTCACCATCAATCGGTAGGTGTTAGGATCGAATCCCTGACGTGTTTGCATGGACCCAATAACAATACCTTTTCTTGGTGACAGTAATATTGCCAGAAGACTGTCACAACAGGGACAAAGGAGGCGTAAGAACAAGATGAAGAGAATATGTTACAAGACATTACATACAACTATAAATGGGTAATCGATCAAGAAATGGGGCCGGAAATCAATCAGTCGATCACTTGGAAAAAATCAAAAAGCTAATAAGAATACTTTGAGCTCTCAAGTCTCCACACCACCAAAACCACATTGTTGGGGGTCAAGCAAGTGCACTAGGTCATCAAGTAATATAGACTCAAGAGTCCAGATATCAATCCCACAAAGACAATGATGAGAACCTAGTCTAAGCAAAGATTTTTTTGATGATTGAGGAGAACAATTTTTATTTTTGAAAACAGGAAAAGAAAATAGAATTAAACTACTGGATTAGATGACTAAACCTTATGGAGATGAGACGTTGGGAAAAAGTGTCAATCCTTCCTAGTTATTAATATGCAAAGTGCTGATTTTATAGCTCAAGTACTTCTACCTTGGCTTAGCTTTTGAAAACCTGGTCACGCATATACAGGAAATAACTTTCACCTATTCTTTGAACTTCATCACAATCCAGAACATTCAAATCCTAAGTGCATAATAATAAAACCTTAAAGGTTAACTCTCTCTTATTCAGAACAAGAGTTATAAAGAGTCACATCGCCTTCACTAGTCTCCATCACAATATGGAACGATCTAGTTAGAAAAACGAGTTGCTTTAGAAAATAAAGAATCAAACTACTAGTCCAAATCTCTACTGAATTTTAACTTCTCTATTCGAACCTCGTTAAACTTCAGAAATCAATTCAGATGAGAAGTAAGCAATGAACTCATATTCTAAAACAAAGGCAAGATACTATTTTGCTATAAACTTCAAAACTTAAACATATCAAAACTAGTAGTTTATGACTTCCCCAATAGAGAGAGTACTCCATGCCAACAGTATAAACATACAAAAAGGATTCAATTACAGCCATGGAAATTTAAACAAAGTAAGTACAGAAACTCCCTTGAAGGACCGCCTTTTGCTTCACTTGTGCCTTGACTGAAATCTCCACCTCTTCTCTCCAAAGTACCAAGAGGTCATGCAAGACTCCCTCTGGACTTCCTCTCCTCTCCAAACTAAGTAAAATCATGAGAAAAACAACTAAAAACTTGATTCAGAACAGGATCCTTCACTCATCTTCGGGCCTCTATTTATAGCTGGACTTCTGTCCAGGCATAGTAATTTGGTCTCTGTCTAGGGCTCGAAATCATGCTTTCCTGACCTTAGAACTCCATGAAATTACACACGAACCTTCCTTACATAGTCCTTGACTTGTGTACGAAATATGAAGTAGTTCGGACTAGGGAAACTTGACATATACTGAAGAGAAGTCGGGTTGGTTCTACTACCAATTTTAGCACAGGGTTCACCACTTTGAAAATTTAAAACTCAAGAAGGCCATCTTGGATTGATCTGATTTTTTGTTATGTGATTCTGAATCCCATAAGGAGTCTGTGTTACAAATTTTGAGTCAATTGAGAGTCGGAATCTCCATAAATGTCTTCTTCAAACTTGGACTGTAGTTTCCTTCTATTGCAGTCTCCTAGTCAGCTTTGAATTTTACCACCTTGATCATTAAAACCTCATAGGATTCCCATCAATGTCTTCTAGAATCATCGTGGTTGTATTCCTAATATACTTATTAATCTTCCTTCCAAGTTTCACTGTGATTTGGTGTCAGAATCCCGAGATTTCCGCTATTTTGCGTTGCTAATACAGTGGTGCAGACGCGCCATTTATTCTTCTGATTTTGGAGCAGTCGCGCCATCTGAGCGGAATCGTTTCTAAGTTCGGGAATGGCAACCGTATCCATGCAGATTTAGGAAACTTCATGGCGTGGTAGCGCCAATTTATGCTGAGAGGTGACGCGGTAGCGCCAGTCATTAGAATTCATCGACGTGCCAAAGTGGCAACTCTGACTTCTGTGTAAGGCAACTCTACAGCGAGCCAATGCCATAGATAGCGCCATCTTCTTGGTGCGGTAGCGCCCGCTGAAAGCGTGATCGCGCTGTTTCACTTTCTCGAATTGTCTTCTTTTAAGTCTCTCGAGCCGTTGGGTATTTTTTTCCATTAATTTGAATTTTTGCCTCTTTTCCCAGCGCGGTGGCACCAAAATCGGCGCGGCCGCGCCATACCCTTTTTGGATCATTTTGCTCATATTTCCTTCAATTTCTTTCTGAATTCAGATTTTCTTCTTCGACCGGGTACCTGAGACACATAACATGAATTTACGTTATATTTGTCATTTTCATGCTAATAATCAACTCAGAATTGGAATTTCTTAATCATTAATTTATGCCTAGACAGTGTCTTTCAGACACTTATCACAACCCCAAACTTAAATCTTTGCTCGTCCTTGCGCAAACTCTGAGAGAAATAAACCAGATATATCTGTAAAGACAGAGAAAAATTCAGTGGTCCTTACTTTTAAAGTTTTCAAGATAGATAATTCACTCCTTTCCTAATGATGGTTCTTCTCGCTTAGTCAAAACAGATTTTAATTTTTTTTCAAATTTTTTGAGGATACACATTCTCATACAAGTGAGAAGTCTCAGTTCAACTCCATAAGCCAACCCTCAATACACTCTCCACTAACCTGAAAGAGTTCACAATTCTGATCAGTAGGTCTTTTATGAGTTGTAATGAGGCATGAGTAATTGGTATGATGAAAATCTTTAGGTATTTCTTATGGGTTTTATTCTCCTGCTCATATCCATATTCTATTTTTTTGAGCATGAATCTGATCTTGTGGCTCTTCCTCCATGCTCCTTCACCCCAAACTTATTCTTTTTGAATTGATCCCATATTCTTTTTCCCCTTTCCTTTCTTCTTTCTTTCTTTCTTTTCCTTTTTCTATCACATGTATTTTTTCTCTTTTGGCTTTGTCCTAAGTCAAGCTTACCTCGTTGGTTGACTCAGAGACCCTAAGCCTACTACGCCTGAGTCCCAGTGCACACACGAGGTGGCCTTTCTCCTAACTTAGCCAAAAATATTTTTCTTTTTCTCCATCTGGCTCCTTCTTCCCTTTCCTTCTCACAGAAAAATTTCTATACCTTTCATCCATCCCTCCTTAAAACTTCAATTTTTTTATCCAAGCTCAATCAAACAGAATACTTCAATAATTTGGAGAATTATGGGTCAGTAAGAAACAAGTTTATTTATCACTAAGTCTGGTTCATGTAGCATGGGACATTGAAACAAAATAGGGATCTTTTCGGCCTAAAAAGTTTGATAAAAGGTGATGCAACTTGTGCATTAAAGTGGGTGGCTTTGAAAAAGGCTCAAACGATTTTTAAATAGGTGCCTAAATCACATCAGAATTTGAAAACCCTTCCCTATTTCGCCTCAATCTTTCCTGAGGTTGGTTCTAGTGGTTGAAATGAACTTGCTCATTTATACTTTATTTTCAAAAACTGTTTTAAAGAAAAATTCTCATCCAGTTAAGACTATGCATTCGAACTAAGATATTTCTCCAGAGAGTGAATCATGTTATCCATCTAATCAAGGTTTTTCACTGGTATTTTTCAAGTCCTTCTCAGATTTTTTCTGGTGAGTTTTTGAAAAATAGAGTTTTTAAACACATGAAGAATATCCCACCCCAAACTTAAAAACATGCTTTGTCCTCAAAACAGCAATAAAAATAGGAATGGAGATAAATACTTCCCTGACAATCTAGGTGTTGTTGAGGTCGAAAGGAACTCCCTTTAGTGCTCTTGAATTCTACTTTCATGGGTTAGTACCAAATACTTGCATGGTATTAAAAAATTAAACATGAAAATGGACTTGAAGTATCTCTCATGCATAAAATTGATCTTCAGAAGAATACCTGCACTGGAATTTATGTTTTCTCATCTCGGTAGTGGTCGTAAATCACCAAGATAGTGGGGCGGCAGCGCCAGAATATGGCGTAAATGCGCCAAGTAATTTCATGAAAACTTCACATCCTGAATATATTTTTTAATCTTTCCAGTTTGAACAAGTTAGTAGCAGTTAGAGGCAGCTGCTGATTCATTTTTTACACATTTTCATTGGAAGAATTATTAAGATCATGCTTTAAGACAAATCTTGAGAGAGTAAAAATCATAATTTCATTAATATGAATGGAGATTGAGTACATATTAATTAAATTTGCATAAAAGAAGACTCTCAGACACAAGCACACAACAAAGCAAACTCTCACACAAAGATCAAAAGAAAGAAATACAAAAGATATAACAAGAAGCTAAAAGATTTTATTCTTCTTCTTCCTCTTCATCTTCTTCTTCCTTAGAACCCTCTCCTTCTTCTTCAGAGGTATCCCCAGTAGGTAGTTGATCTTCTTGGATGCCTTCATGCTGAGCCCACAACGTCCACATCTTCTTGTTATTAGTGCCTAGCTTTCCCATCTTTTTCTCTAACCCACTCATCCTCTCTTGTACGGCAGCCAAGTCCGTCTCGTTAGATTTTCTAGCACTTGCTACAGATTTGTTTGGTGGGTGTTCCCTCATGATTTGCTTAACAGAGTTTGCTGAGATGCCTCTAGGAACTTTCTCCAGTGGCTCTATAGGGTTTAGTTCAATCTCATTCGCCAAACAAATGGTAGTGATGAGAGAGGGAAAGGGGAATTTTCCTCTTGTGTGGTGTGTCATTATCAAGATTTGGCTGTGAATAATATTTCCAACATTGATGGGAATGCCCTCAAATAGAGCTTGTAGGAAGTAGGCCCTCTCTGGTGAGGTGAGAAGTGGGGATTAGTTTTGTGAATAAGAGCATGGCCCAAACCTTAGCATCCACATGCATATCTTGTCTCTGAAAATGAAGTAGTGTGCCTCTTCTAGACTCCCACTTTGCTCCCTTGGGGCATAGACTATCTGCAATCTCTGTAGCACTAACCTCTTCCCATAATGTGTCAAGTTGAAGGGTGGGGACATCGGGGGTGTGCAAGTAATTGTTGACATCATGGGGATAGAGCTGAATCCACTTCCCTCTTACAAAAAAATGCCAATTTATTGAATCTAGTAGATTGGCATAGAATTCTTGGACTAGTGGGATGCTAGCTGGTATAGGGGCTCCCACCCATTGGGTCCATCCCCTTTCTTCAATCATGGCTCCATACTTTTCCTTTATGAGCTCGTCCATTATGAATCCCCTTTCCATGTGGAGGTTGCATTTGGACAAAATATCGTTGAATCTTTTGTGTCCCTCAACTGTTACAAACCTCTCTTTATCCGACATTTTTGACACTTTTGTTTTTTACCTTTGGTAAGTTTTTTGAGTTGCCATCACAAGTGAATTTTTGTGCAAAAGTTGATGTTTTGCCTTTTTGAGGAGCTTGATTCTCATTGGTCAGAGATCGTCTAGAGCGACACAGTATGGCATTGGAAAGCTCTAAGTATGTATTTTCATGAATTGAAGTCATATTTCCAAATTTTTGCACAAATATTTTTATTCACACCCCAAAAGGGGGCACGAAAAACATTATTTTTCTACAAAAAAATTTGGAGAAACCCAAAAATAAGTTCCCAACTTTGAGGACTTCATTATTTCTTATTCCTTGATGAAAATACCCCAAACCTTAGCCCAAAATGAGCTAGAAAGTGTCCTCTATACCCTCGTACCTTTGGTTTGCGGAGGTTGATTCCAGATTCTTTAAAAATTGGCTCAAAAGTTGCCTACCCCGCACTGCCTTTCTGCCAGAACTCAATAATACGCCAATTTCCGAGGTGTTTTCGGCAAGTTTTTCGGCGAGATTTCTCTTCGGTGGAAGTTGATTATGAGAGTTCGAAGATGGGACTCTAGGGTTCACTCGTTGTTTGGGGTTGAAAAACCCCCAAAATGAGGTTTTAAGCCTTCTAAACCTCACCCCGCATGAGTCGACCCCACTTGTCGCGCCGGTTCAGAACTTACGTTTTGGGTTTTGTGAAATGGCGCGGTCGTACCAGTTCCAGTTTTGAGATTATAATTTTTTTTATTTTTTTTTTGTTGTTTTCTATTTTTGGAAAGATATGCATTTTTAATCAAACACTCTTTCTAGCCTAGGTCTATTCTAAACCGTGAAAAGAAATCAAAACCTCATGCAAATTCAAAAAAGTCCTAAAAAATTGAAAAAACATTAATGCCAATTCACACAGTCCTACTCCTATTCTTACACTAGTAGATCTCTTATGGGCTCAATTTATTAAATGAACAACATAGGTTTCAGCTGGATACCTCTCTTTATAGAGTTTCTGTCTATGCCCATTCACCTTGAATTTTTCTCCATTCCTTGGGTGTTGAATTTCAAATGCTACAAAATTTGATACCCCAACTACTTCATAGGGTCCTTGCCATCTAGATTTAAATTTTCCAGGGAAGAGTTTTAATCTCGAATTGTAAAGAAGGACTTTCTGGCCTACCTCAAAATTTTTCATCCTGATGTTTTTATCATGCCACCTCTTTGTTTAAGCTTGTAGAGTCTAGCATTGTCATAAGCCCAATACCTCAACTCCTATAGCTCATTAAAATCCAGCAACTGCTAAAAGCGCATCAAAATTTTAGAATTTAGTAACCCAATATGCTTTATGTTCTAATTCCACAGGTAGATGACATGCTATCCAATATACAAATCTAAATGGTGTGGTGTCAATGGGGGTTTTATAGGCTATCTTCGACCCCACTTGTCGTGCCGGTTCAGAACTTACGTTCTGGGTTTTGCAAAATGGCGTCGTCGTGCCAGTTCTAAATTTGGGATTTTAATTTTATTTTTTTTTTAATTGTTTTCTATTTTTGGAATGGTGTGCATTTTTAATCTAACACTCTTTCTAGTCTAGGTCAATTCTAAACAGTGAAAAAAATCAAAACCAAATGCAAATTCAAACAAGTCCTAAAAAATTGAAAAACAACATTCAAGCCAATTCATACAGTCCTACTCCTATTCCTACACTAATAGATCTCTTATGGGCTCAATTTATCAAATGTACAACAGAGGTTTTAGCTGGAAACCTCTCTTGATAGAGTTTCAGCCTATGCCCATTCACCTTGAATTTTTCTCCATTCCTTAGGTGTTGAATTTCAAATGCTCAAAAATTTGATTCCCCAACTACTTCATAGGGTCCTTGCCATCTAGACTTCAATTTTCCAGGGAAGAGTTTTAATCTCGAATTGTAAAGAAGGACTTTCTGGCCTACCTCAAAAATTTTTATCCTGATGTTTTTATCATGCCACCTCTTTGTTTAAGCTTTTAGAGTCTAGCATTGTCATAAGCCCAACACGTCAGCTCATCTAGCTCATTCAAATCCAGCAACCGCTTCTCTCCTGCCTTTTGCACATCAAAATTTAAGAATTTAGTAGCCCAATATGATTTATGTTCTAATTCCACGAGTAGATGTCATGCTTTCCCATATACTAATCTAAATGGTGAGGTGCCAATGGGGGTTTTATAGGCTATCCTATATGCCCAAAGAGCATCATCTAGCTTTATAGCCCAATCCCTTCTTGATAAACTAACCATTTTCTCAAGGATTCTTTTTAGTTCTCGGTTTGACACTTCAGCCTTCCGACTTGTTTGAGCATGGTAAGGTGTAGCCACTTTTATGCCTCACCCCAAAATTTTTTAGCAAAGTGGCGAATTGGATGTTGCAAAAGTGGTGCCCACCATCACTGATTATGGCTCTAGGTGCTCCAAATTAGGTGGAAATTTTATTTAGAATTCTAACACCATCTTAGCATCATTAGTCCTAGTAGCAATGGCTTCTGCCCATTTAGAGACATATTCAACAGGCACCAAGATGTATTCAAAACCATATGAAGATGGAAATGGACCCATAAAATCAATACCCCAAACATCAAACAATTCGCATTCCAATATGTTGGTGAGAGGCATTTTATCTTTTCTAGATACACTACCAATTCTTTGATACTTATCACAAGTGGATACATACCTCTTTGAATCTTGATAGAGTGTGGGCCAATAGAAACCTGATTGCATTACCTTTGTTACTGTTCGATTTGAGCTGAAATATCCCCCAACTTCTCCATCATGGCAATGCTTCAAAATTGATTCAAATTCTGTTTCAGGGACACATCTCCTTATCACTTGATCAGGACTAATTTTGTAGAGGTAAGGATCTTCCCAGAAATAATGTTTCACATTAGCAAGGAACTTTTTTCTCTGCTGCCAGGTTAACTCTTTTGGGATCCTCCCACCTGAAAGAAAATTTGCAAAGTCAGCAAACCAAGGTGTTTGAAAAGATATTTTCCTTACTGGCATATGATCTCATCCAGGAAGATTTCAAAGATCCCCTTTTTCTCTACTTCCACCGTCTCAAACCTGGATAGGTGGTCTGCTACCACATTCTCAGCTCCTTTCTTATATTTAATCTCGATGTCAAATTCTTGAAGGAGAAGGATCCACCTGATTAGTCTAGGCTTTGAGTCCTTTTTAGCAAAGAGATGTCTAAGAGCTGCATGGTCAGTATAAACAACAACTTTCGAACCAATTAAGTATGTTCTGAATATTTTGAAAGCGTAAACTACAGCCAATAGATTTCTTTCTATGTGGTAGTGTAATTCAATTGTGGCCCGGTGAGTGTGGCTAGCATAATAAATGGTGTGAAAAAAATTTTCTTTCCTTTGTCGAACGACAACCCCAACAGCATAATCACTAGCATCACACATTATTTCAAATGGTATGGTCCAATCCGGAGCAACTACAATTGGTGCTGAAATTAATTTTTCTTTTAGGAGTTTGAAAGCATACAAACACTCATCATCAAAATCAAATTTTACATCTTTCATGAGCAAATTAGGTAATGGTTTTGCAATGTTTGAAAAATCTTTAATAAATCTCCTATAGAAACCAGCATGTCCTACAAAACTCCTGAACCCCTTTATATTAGTAGGTGGAGGTAATTTTTCAATTACCTCTACCTTAGCCCGATCAACTTCAATTCCTTTTTCTAAAATTTTGTGGCCCCAACAGAATGCCTTAATTCACCATAAAGTGGCACTTCTCCCAATTCAGCACTAGATTGCTATCCTCGCATCTTGTTAGAACTAACTCTTAATTTTTCAAGCAAGTCTCAAATGTTAGTCCATAAAGAGTAAAATCATCCATCATAAATTTTTCAATGAAATCATGAAAAATAGCAATCATGCATCGCTGAAAAGTAGCCATTGCAATACATAATCCGAAAGGCATCCTCCTATATGCAAAAGTTCCATAGGGGCAGGTAATATTTTTTTGGTCCTTCGGGGTGATAGGAATTTGAAAGTACCCGGAATAGCCATCAAGAAAATAATAAAATTTAATACTTTCGAGTCTCTCAAGCATCTGGTCAATAAAAGGAAATGGGAAATGGTCTTTTCTAGTTGCGGAATTTAATTTCCTATAGTCAATGCAAACTCTCCAGCCAGTCACAGTCCTAGTAGGTATTAATTCATTATCTGAATTTTTTATTACTGTCATGTCACCCTTTTTAGGTACCACTTGGATTGGACTAACCCATTTGCTATCTAAAATACGGTAGATAATACCTACATCTAGCAACTTTACCACTTCCTTCTTGACCACTTCTTGCAAGGTTGGATTTAACCTTCTTTGGGGTTGAATTGTTGGGTTGAAAGAGTCCTCCATCAGAATTTTGTGCATGCATGTGGTTGGGCTGATTCCTTTAATATCTGAAATTGTCCACCCAATCGCCTTCTTATGTTTGCTCAACACTTTGATCAAGAGTTGTTCCTCCCTACCGTTCAAACAAGAAGAAATAATTACTGGTTTAGAATTATCATCAAGATAGACATATTTTAAAGAATCAGGCAAGGGTTTGAGTTCAAGTTTAGATGTGTCTTTGATTTCAGCCCCCTTTTCCTCTTCTTTTTTTCTTTCAGCCTCTACTTGTTCCACTTCTTGTTGCATGAGAGGATCATCATCTTCTTTGGTGCATGATTGAGCTAAACATCTTTCCAAGCTATCCTTCATCATGATCTCCTGTTGAACATTCTCTGCACATTCTTCAATCATATCAATAAAATAACATGTATCATCACAAAAATTTGAAGGTCTCTTAATAGCTTGTTTAATGTCAAACACTATCTCTTCATCATTTAATATAAGGGTTAATTTTCCTTATTTGACATCAATTAAGGTAGTTGTGGTGGCTAGGAATGGTCTCCCTAAAATCACTGGTAATTCCCAATCCACTTCCATGTCCAGCTCCACAAAATCACATGCGTATATGAATTTCCCAATTTTGACCAGCACATCCTCAATTAGCCCATTGGGCTTTTTAGTTGATCTATCAGCAAATTGGAGCATGATATTGGTTTCTTAAGCTCTCCCAGATTTAATTTCCTGCTAATAAACAAGGGCATCAGGTTTATGCTTGCTCCTAAATCACATAATACTTTGTTAAATTTGAAATTTCCGAATTCACAAGGTATAGTGAAACTCCTTGGATCCTTAAGCTTAGTAGGCAATTGATTATTTAGTATTGCACTACAATATTTTGTTAGCATCACTGTTCCTTGCTCTTCAATCCTCTTTTTTCCTGAAAGCACCTCTTTAAAAAACTTGGCATATTGTGGTATCTGCATTAAAGCTTCTACAAAAGGAATGTTAATTTCTAACTTCTTGAAGATATCAATAAATTTTGAAAATTTCTCCTCCAATTTATCCTTTTTAGCTCGCTCCGGATAGGGTAATGTCTCCAAGTTTATTTTAGCATTAGAGAGAGATTGAGATGACTTACCTTTTTGTTTCTGTTGTCTACTTACCTCTCTTTCCTCATTTTGTTCCTCTCTTTTTCTGTGTTGAGATGACTTGTTAATGTAATATAGACTTATGTAAGTCCGAATATCGTCCCACAAGGACCAAGCCAGTAGTTAATTGCTTTCTGAGTAACAATTCAAAGTTTGAGTATCCTGGATAAAACACTTATCGAAAAGATAAATTTAAACTAAACAATTACTTGAAACAAGTTGAGAAAAAGCTTTTGACGGATTTTAATAAGGAGAGAAGACGTTGGGAATCCAATTCCCTTCCTAGACACTTCGTAGATTGAATAAAAATTATGTTTTGGAAATTAATTTCTGACGAGCTTATAAAACCATGGCCACAATCCGCATCGGCATCACCTTCTATCTCCTAGAGTAAACTAGCCGGCATAATCGACTCTACTTGATAGCATAAGCATGAAGCTCATTGACCCTACCTATGGTCGAAATCAGGTCTTGTGTCATAAGCAAATCAATCCAATCCAGCAGGGTACTACTTTAAGGTCGAGGATTAACCCTAAGATCAGTTGATCTACCTAGTGTATGAACTCAAAAAGATATTGTATATCCTATCAACATATCTTACCTTAAGTCTAGCTTCACCTTATAGCCAGTACATTGCAGGACAGCAAGTATGAATCAAGAATAAACAAATTAAGAATACTCATTCATGCACCAAATTGAATCCAAATAAAATATAATGTATCAATCTCATTACATGCCTAGGGAGTCATGGACTCCCAACTACAGACGACTACTCCATACTGGAAATATAAACACAAATCAAGGTTTTAATAACAGCCATGAAAGAAAAAAATAACTAAGCACAGAAACTCCCTTTGGAGGACTGCTCCTGGTCACCCTTGCTCCTTGGCTGAAATCTCCACATTTCTTCCTCAAAGCATCCAAAGGTCGTGTAAGACTCCCTCTGGACCTTTTCCTCTCTATAAAATAAAGAAAAAAGCTAGAAATTGAACTGAAAACTGAGTGCCTTACACCCTTCCTCGGACCTCTATTTATAGTTGTTCTGCTGCCCAGGACTTGTAATTTGGTCTCGGGTATAAAGTATGCCTTCCTGACCTCAGAATTGGATGAAATTACACACGAACCTTCCTTCCATGGTCCTTTTCTTGTGTACAAAATTTGAGTTTAATCTGAGTTAGGCAATTCACGATACACTATTGAGAAGTTGGATTGCTTCTGCTCCCAATTTTTGCACTGGGTCCACCACTTTGAAAATATAAAACTTGAAAAAATCGTATTGGATTGACCTGAATTTTCGTGATATGATCCTCAATATCCTCAGGAATCTTCAGTCCAAATTTGGGTTCAATTGGCAATCAGGAACTCCAGATATGCTCTTATTCAAACTCGGATTTATCTTCTCTTTTGGTAGCAGTTTTCTTCTTTATATTGAACTTCACTTCTTGGTCATTCAAAACACTTAGGACTTGAGCAGATTTCCTTAGAATCTTCGTGGATACCTTCCTTAGGCACTTAGGACTTCTTTTCCTAAGTTTGGGCTTGATTGGTTGCCAGGATCTCGAGATTTTTGCGACTTTGCGTTGCTGAGTCATCGACGCGGTCGCGCCGATAATGTGCGATTCTGGCGCTGTCGCACCACTGGAGGAGAGTTCTTTCTATGCCAGGAAACGGCCATCGATCCCGTACCAAGTTAGGAGACTTCTTGGCGTGGGAGCGCCATATTTTGCTTTTGTAGTGGCGTAGCAGAGCCACTCCTTAGACTTTTCATTGGTCCCCAGAACGGCAACTTCCCTTTCTGTATTCAGCAGCTCTTTGGCGCGTCCATGCTGTCTCTGTGTGAGGTAGCGCCAGTTCCTTGGCGCGGTAGCGCCCTCCGAAGGCACGTCACACCACTTAACATTCCCCAACCGTTGGCTTTCATGTCCGCTAAGTCGTTGGGCATTTTTCTCCTTTATTTTAAATTTTTGAATATTTTCCCGGCACGGTGGCGCCGATTATGGCTCGAACGCGCCATCCTTCTTTTTGGCTTCTTTTGCTCATTTTTCCTATGTTTTTGCTCCAAATCCAGTTGTTATTCTTCCACTGGGTACCTGAGGCACAAAACATGAAATTGAGTCATATTTGTTGCTTTTATAGTCAGAATTAACTCGGAATCAGATTTTTCACTCAATTTTCATGCCTAAAGATAGTGTCTTTGAGACACTTATCAAATCCTAAGATTTCCGCTGTTTTATGTTGTTGAGTCAGTGGTGCGGTCGAGCCATTTATTCTTCTTATTTTTGCACGGTCGCTCCTGCTGAGCAGGATCCTTTCTAAGTTCGAGAACGGAAACCGTATCCATGCAGCTTTAGGAAACTTGATGGTGCGGTAGTGCCAATTTATGCTGAGAGGTGGCGCAGTAGCGCCAGTCTTTGGAATCTTCACCGACGTCCCAAAGTGGCAACTCTGACTTCTGTGTAAGGCAACTCTACAGCGCACCAGTGCCAAAGATAGTGCTATCTTCTTGGCGCAGTAGCGCCTGCTGAGGGCGCGGTCGCGCTGTTTCACTTTCCCAAATTGTCTTCTTTCAAGCCTCTCTAGCTGTTGGGTTTTTTCTCCATTAATTTGAATTTTTGCCTATTTTCCCGGCGCGGTGGCGTCATAATCAAAGCAGGCACGCCATTCCCTTTTGGCTCATTTTGCTCATATTTCTTTCAGTTTCTTTATGAATTCAGATTTTCTTCTTTGACTTGGTACCTGAGAGACAGAACATGAATTTCAGTTATATTTGTCATTTTCATGCTAATAATCAACTCAGAATTGGAATTTCTTAATCATTAATTTATGCCTAGACAATGTCTTTCAAACACTTATCACACACCAAATCCAACTCCAAGGTAGCGACAAGTAGGAAAATCGGTCATTATCTTCTCCGCCATGATAGCCATACAGAAGATTCAATTCTGTCAAGGTTAGGCACATTTTCAAGTTTGTTTCGTTTACTTTCAGATCGTGGGAGACTCAGTTATCTGGGTATTCGACAGTACTAATTTACAGAAATCAAAGCAGAGGAGAAACAGAATCTGAATCTACAAATTCTTCAAAATCACTTTATATTGTGATTGTTGTCTTCTCAATCGCGGTTTCTTCGTGCTCAACGAATTTCACCTTTACAAATTTGGCACACCCAGTGGGACCAATTTTACTTCTCATCTCCTTCTCCGCTCCATGCTTCATACGACTCAAATGACAAGCTCAAACAACAACAACAAGGTCATCGCTAAGGCTCCCCTTACGGCTCCAGCTCTTCACTGGCACTGAGAATGGCTGACCCCATGGTCGCCTTTCCTCGTCATCCATGCATTCCAGCAGCCAGCGCTGCCACCCAAGTTAGGGCGATCTGCCCATCCCAAGCCCTAGTGATCATTTGGTCCGGGCAAAATACTAGATCCATTACTCTGACGGGTCAAGTACCGATCGGTGGTGGCTTCTCCAACAAGGGTTCATCCTGTGAGGAGCTATTCCGCTATGCCGACCTCACCAACACAAGCGAGCCCGATGGTAAGCCTGGTCACTAGTCTAGCGTGTGATCTTCTCAAACTGCAAATCGGGTCCCCGCACTGATCACTCATATCAAGGGGAGGCACGCCACTTCTTCACTCATGCGATTGGTAGCATCGCCCAAGGCATCCCTTGGACAAATCAGTCCATCCCTTGAAAACCTCCTTCCCCTACCTCTCCTGTCGTCATGGTTGTTGGCATGATGACACAAGCAAGGACTATCGAGGAATAATTGGCAGAAATCCAAACTGCCATGAAGGAGAGAGATGAGCAATTCAGAGAAATAGAATTGCAAAGACCATTTTGCAAAATTTCAAAATATTTGCAGATCGTTTGCCGGCACCTTCCCAACAGGAGAACAACAACAACCAAGTCGGACCTAGCATTGCCGCTAACCCGATCTCTATCAACCCTTTACCTGAAACCCGTCCATCTCTGATGCCTGAAGTTCAACTGGTTCTAGAGCTGCACTTTGAAGAACCAGGGGCACTGTCCTACGACACTCTAAGAGAAATGATCTCCAACGTTGTAGAGAAAAAAGTACAGGCAGAAAGAGTTTCCTCCTAGGCCAACACCAAGCCTTACAGCCAACGGATCCAGGGGCTCCAAATGCCATCCTCTTATCTCCCGCCTAAATTTCAACAATTCAGTGGTGACGGCGACCCAAAGCAGCATTTCATCGAGACATGCAAGAATGCGGGAACCGATGATGATCTCCTTTTGAAGCAGTTCGGGCAATCCCTGAAAGCGAATGCTTTTGACTAGTTCATTGAACTCATGGCTGAATCATTAAATAGCTAGCAACAACTTTAAAGCTAGTTCCTCAATCGCTTCTACAAGATGAAGCGCACGGTGATGCTAGTGGAACACACTAATTTAAAGCAACACCAAGGCGAAAAGTTGATTTAGTATATCAATCATTGGAAGAATTTAAGCCAGAAGAGCAAGAAAAGCACTTCCTTTTCTACCAAGATGGCCATCGATACGTGCATCTGCCAGGTGAATTGGTCGTTGGTGTATTTCTTGCCGAGCCAAAAGCCCAGGGATTTTTGAGGATTAGACACTATGGCCCATAATACAGAAATCCTTATCCATGAGAAAGAAGAAGGAAAGGCTCCGATCTCTTAAACAGACAAAAAGGGGAAATTTGAAAAAGAGTATAAAGCTCCTACAAAGGAGGCAACCGAAGATGCCCTCGCCAACATAATTGTTGAACCACATAAAATTATTGCAGGCCAAAGTCAGACTATCGGTAACGATTGGAAGCCGAATAACGGTAGAAAGGACAATAAAAATGGCGGCATACCTCGCTAGAGGTTTAGTTTGAAGGATGGGCAGATAGAGACCTACCCTTTCCCTAACTCTGACTATTCAGGTATTCTCGAGCAGCTGGAGAAAAGCATGTTGGAGCTCCCTGAGGCCAAATGGCCGGAAAATATTGGAAAAAGTTCAGATCTCAACTACTACAAGTACCATCGAATGGTGGGCCATCCCACTAAAAACCTTTTGTCTAAAAAGAAAGAATACTAAAACTGGTGACGTTGGGTCGCATCATTTTGGAAATCGAAGACTATGTTTTGCCTTCCAATACCATCTTCATTCGATAGGATTCCGGTCCAAAGTTTAATCTAAGGACACACAAAAAAGTATTCCTCCACACTCCATAGAGCTCAAGCCTCCGCTCGCCATGGAAAAGTAAGAAGGGTGTATAGCTGTCACCCTTAAGAAAAAATCACTCAAGGAAGTTTCTGTTTAGATTTTCATCAAGGGCCATCCGAAACAGAAGGAGGAACCAAAAATAAAGAAAATTTTGAATAAGAGACACAGAACCATGTCTGCACTCGCCAATGCCAAGGAAGGAAGAATCTTTCAGAAAAGGCCGAAGCCAATTACCTAGGCAAAATACTTCCCAGCGGATTTTTTGCCTTCAACTCCAGCTTTGGTAGCCACTTGTTCACCCCAGATGATTGAGGAGGTAATAAAGGGAAGGCATTGGCAAAATCCGCCGACGACATCCACACATTCCTGCAGGATGTCTCAGTCACCAATGCCTTGCGAGACGACCTAGATCAACCCATAAGATCTAGAAATTCACTCATAAAGTTTCTCTCAGCTCCAAAATACATGAAATCCGAAATCGAGCAGCTAAAGATGCAGAAAAATGAAGAGCCCAAAGTTGTGCTATCACCCAACACAATGAAACAAGAGCAACCAGAAAGTCCACAACAAATTAAAGAGGTACACTCAACTTCTATCTCTTTTAAAGACAAAGCATGCTTATTGGGGAGACATCTCCCAGCCAACCTCTATTCATGTCTGTATCCATCAAAGACCAATGGTGAATCGGATACTCCTCGACGGTGGATTGGCTGTAAATATTCTACCAATTAGAACAATGAAAAGCATCGCTCTGGTGGCCAGTGACCTCCTCGTCATCTCCCTAATGATTCAGGGCTTCAATCAGCAAGGACAATGAGTGCTTGGCATGATCCGATTTGAACTGCAAATCAGTGACATGATTTCTCACACTCTGTTCCATGTGATTGACACATGTACTCCTTATAATTTACTACTTAGGAGGTCATGGTTGAACAACAACAGAGTTGTACCCTCAACTCTCCATCAGTGTTTCAAATATCACCAAGAAGGAGAACAAAAGATGGTGTTCGCCTACGAGTGTCCGATTACAAAATCAGAAACTTCGTTTGCAGATGCCAAGTATTACTCGGAGGTGGTGCCAGAACCTACTCCCTTACTCGTGAAACAAAAAGGGACGTACCTACAAGGGGTGCACAAGGACCAGGACTCAGGTATATCCCTCAATCCTGTAGAAAGAAAGTGGAATCTCCTTTCACTACCCGTAAGCAGGAACAAGGGTAATTGCCCATCTGTGATGGCGACATTCTGAAATCTTCAATGGAAACTGTCACGGTACCTCCCCCATGTCTCGATGATCGAGGAACCGTCAAGGAAGAAGCCAATTGCCTTCCGTACGAAAGCGTCAGGGATTCAATCCTAACGCTTACGGATTGATGGTGAAAGCAGGGTCCAGTCTCACTCCAGACCAACTACATGGGAAGGCAGTGTTCATCTTGCAAAAATTATCGCCGACGCAAGAGAAGTTGCTGAGTCAAGGGTATCCAATTTGCCACATCCGTCACTAAGTTGGCTATCATGAACCAGAACCTATCGTCATTTCGGGCAAGGCTAGTGTCCACCAGATTACAAGGAAAAGAAAAGTCCCTGGAATGATTGAAGCCATTCAAAGAGAAGCTCGGACGTCGGCCTTCGACCAAATCGGCGGACTAGAGCCGCAAGTTTCAGCCTTCGTCCGTATAGACGAAGAGAAGATCAGACGACATAATGTATTCTAGGGGCTGAACAAAATGGCAAAATCCAAAGCTACGAAGGTTTGGTGAAGAAAAGATCAAAAGGATAACATCCAGTCAAATGTTTTTACCTATATCAGCGAGGTAAAACCAGAACTTGGGAAAAGAAGTCCTAAGTGCCTAAGGAAGGTATCCACGAATATTCTAAGGAAATTTTCTCGAGTCCTAAGTGTTTTGAATGACCAAGAAGTGAAGTTCAATACAAAGAAGGAAACTGCTGCCAGAAGAGAAGATAAATCTGAGTTTGAATAAGAGCATATCTGGAGTTCCTAATTCCCAATTGAGCCAAAATTTGGACTGCAGATTCCTGAGGACATTGAGGATCATATCACAAAAATTCAGGTTAATCCAAATCGGGTTTTTAGAGTTTTATATTTTCAAAGTGGTGGACCCAGTGCAGAAATTAGCAGCAGAAGCTATCCAACTTCTTAACAGTATATCTCGAGTTGCCTAACTCAGATTAAACACAAATTTCGTACACAAGAAAAGGACCATGGAAGTAAGGTTCGTGTGTAATTTCATCCAATTCTGAGGTCAGGAAGGCATAAATATACCCCTCGACAGATACCAAAAAGCAAGGCCTGAGCAGCAGAACAACTATAATAGAGGTACCAAGAAGAGTGTAAGGCATTCAGTTTTTAGTTCAATTTCCTGCTTTATTCTTTATTTTAGAGAGAGGAGAAGGTCCAAAGGGAGTCTTACACGACCTCTTGATACTTTGAGGAAGAAAGGTGGAGATTTCATTCAATGAGCAAGGGTGACCTGGAGCAATCCTCCACTGGAAGTTTCTGCGCTTAGTTGTCTTTATTCTTTTATGGCTGTTATTAAAACCATGATTTGTGTTTTTATTTCCAATATGGAGTAGTCGTCTGTAGTTGAGAGTCCATGACTCCCTAGGCATGTATGAGATTGATACATTATATTTTATTTGGTTTCAATTTGGTGCATGAATGAGTATTCCTAAGTTGTTTATTCTTGATTTATACTTGATGTCCTGCGATGTACTGGCTATAAGGTGAAGCTAGACTTAAGGTAAGATATGTTGATAAGATATACAATATATTTTTGAGTTCATACACTAGGTAGATCAACTGATCCTAGGGTTAATCCTCGACCTTAAAGTAATACCCTGCTGGATTGGATTGATCTACCTATGACACAAGACCTGATTCCCGATCATAGGTAGGGTCAATGAGCTTCATGTTTATGCTATCAAGTAGAGTCGATTATGCCGGCTAGTTTACTCTAGGAGATAGAAAAGGTGATGTCGATATGGAATGTAGTCATGGTTTTATAAGCTCGTCAGAAATTGATTTCCAAAACTTAATTTCTATTCAATCTCAGAAGTGTCTAGGGAGGGAATTGGATTCCCAACGTCTTCTCCTTATTAAAATCCCTCAAAAGCTTTTTCTCAACTTGTTTCAAGTAATTGTTTAATTTAAATTTCTGTTTTTGATAAGACATTGAAAAAATTCTGGAATTATGCGATACCTTTATGTTTGAAAATAATACTAATGAAGCTGTTGGGTTGAGATTGTTTCCTTTTACTCTGAGAGATAAAGCAAAAGTCTGGTTGTCCACATTCCTCCAGATTCGTTTCGAACATGGGATGAGCTGCAAACAAAATTCCTTGGTAAGTACTTTCCAACTGCTAAAATTATCAAGTTGTGTAATGCAATCTCAACATTTTTCTAGGAACATGATGAACAACTATTTGAAGCATGGGAGAGGTACAAGGAATTACTCAGGAAGTGCCCGAATCATGGAATCTCATGTTAGATGCGGATGGAAATTTTTTACAATGGGGTTACAATTCCAACACAAAGCTTGATTGATGTTGTAGCTGGTGGGACTATGAACAAAAAGACTCCCAATGAAGTCTATAACTTAATTGAGGAGATGGCATGTAATATGTACCAGTACCCAGTTGAAAGGTGTGCCAGAGCAAGAGTTGCTGGAATACACAATGTTGATCCAGTGTTGGCACTGCAAGCACAAGTCGAGCCATTGAGCAAAAATTGACAATGTTACAAAATCCTTTTATTGTTGCTCAAATTTGTGACATGTGTGGAGGGGGGCACCTGAACCATGAGTGCCAAGTAGGTAATGTTCATGCTGTAAATTCTGTGGATCAAGCTCTCTCTCTAATTTTCACAGGACCAATGATCCATATTGCAACACCTACAGTCCTGGTTGGCAGAATCATCCAAATTTCTCATGGTCTAACAACAATCAGAACCCTAACGATCATAACTCCAATGCACAAGCAAGTCCACCACCCAATTTTAAAAGGCCAGCCCAAGAGCAAGAGCAAAAGTCTAGCATTGAGGACATCTTCTCAAATTTCCTTGCAAATCAAGAGAAAAGAGATGCTAGAACCGAGGCCGCATTTCAAACTAAAGAAGCTAACCTCAAGAACAAAGAGGCTTCCATTCGCAATCTGGAAATTCAGATGGGACCGTTGGCTAGTGCTATATCAGATAAGAATCAAGGTACTCTACCTAGTAATTCTGAAATTAACCCCAAGAGCAGGTTAAAGTTATAACTTTAAGAAGCGGGAAAGTTTTGGAAGAGCCAAAGCAACAGCAGGTGGTGGAGGAAGAGGCACAACAACAGCAAAGTGAGAAAGTAAAAGAAAAAAAGGTGGAAAGAGAGGTAAGTGTTTAGCCTAAACAGAAGGAAAAAAGTAAGTCATCTCATCTTCTTTTTTATGCTGATATTGATGTAAACACATTGCCTTACCCGGAGAGAGCTAAGAAGGATAAGTTGGAAGCCAAATTTTTTAAATTCATTTATATCTTTAAGAAACTAGAGATTAGCAATCATTTTTGTTGAAGCTTTAATGCAGATACCACAATATGCCAAGTTTCTTAAAGAAGTGCTTTCGGGTAAGAGAAAGATTGAAGAACAAGGTACAGTAATGCTAACTAAGAGTTGTAGTGCAATATTGAAGAATTAATTGTCTACCAACTTGAAGGATCCACTACACCTTGTGAATTTGGAAATTTTAAATTTGACAAGGTTTTATGTGATTTGGGTGCGAGTATAAATCTAATGCCTTTGTCTATTTGTAGAAAGCTGAATTTGATTGAGCTTAAGGAAACTAATATTATGCATCAATTTTTTGATAGATCAACTAAGAAGCCCAAGGGATTGATTGAGGATGTTTTGGTTATAATTAGGAAATTCATATACCCATGTGATTTTGTGGTATTAGACAAAGAGGTGGATCGGGAATTAACTCTGATTCTAGGAAGACACTTCTTAGCTATCGCAACTGCCTTGATTGATGTCAAACAAGGAAAATTGACCCTTAGACTAAATGATGAAGAGATAGTGTTTGACATTAAACAAGCTATTAAGAGATCATCTAATCCTTTTGGTGATACATGTTATTTCATTGATGTTTGTAATCAATGTGCAGAAAGTGTTAAAAGAGAAATCGTGATGATGGATAACTTAGAAATGTGTTTGGTTCAATCTTGCACCAAAGAAGATGAAGAGCCTCTCATGCAACAAGAAGTGGAGCAATTAGAGGCTAAAATTCACAAGGAAGTGGAGAAGGGAGTTTTGATTGAAGACACATCTAAACTTGAACTAAAACCCTTACCTAGTTTTTAAAAAATACATTTATCTTGAAGATGATTCTAAGCTAGTAATTATTTCTTCTTGTTTGAGTGCTATGGAAGAGAAGCTTTTGATTGAAGTGCTGAGCAAACACAAAAAGGGCAAGTTGGTGGACAATTTCAGATATCAAAGGAATTAGCCCAACTAAATGCAAGTACAAAATTTTGATGGAAGATGCCTTCAAACAAACAATTCAGCCCCGAAGAATGCTAAATCCAACTTTGCAAGGGGTGGTAAAAAGGAAGTGGTAAAGCAGCTAGATGCAGGTATTATTTACCCTATTTATGATAGTTTCATGGGTTAGTCCAGTCCAAGCAAAGCCTAAAATGGGTGGCATGACAATGATTAAGAATGAAAAATATTAATTGATACCTACTAGGACTGTTACTGGCTGGGGGGTATGTATTGACTATAGAAGATTACATCCTGCAACTAGAAAAGATAATTTTCCATTATCTTTTATTGACCAAATGTTTGAGAGATAACAAGGTAGCAACTTTTATCGCTTTATTGATGGTTATTTCGAGTATTTTCAAATTCCTATTATCTAGGAAGACCAAGAAAAGACTACTTTTACCTGCCCCTATGGAACTTTTGCATATAGGAGGATGCCTTTTGGATTATGTAATGCACCAGCTACTTTTCAATGATGCATGATTGCTATTTTCCATGACTTCATTGAAAAATTTATGAAAATTTTCATGGATGACTTCACTCTTTATGGACTGACCTTCAAGACTTGTTTTCAAAATTTAAAGTTAAGTCTGACAATATGTGAAGATTGCAACTTAGTGCTGAATTGGGAGAAGTGTCACTTCATGGTAAGAGAGGGCATTGTTCTAGGCCACAAAATCTCAAAAAAGGGAATTAAAGTAGATCAGGCCAAGGTGGAGGTAATTAAAAAATTACCACCACTTACTAATGTTAAGGGCATAAGAAGTTTTCTAGGTCATGGAGGCTTTTATAGGAGATTAATGAAAGATTTTTCAAAAATTCTAAAACCTTTATCAAATCTGCTCATATAAGATGTAAAATTTAATTTTATTGATGAGTATTTGCATGCTTTCATTGTCCTAAAAGAAAATTTAATTTCAGCCCCTATTGTAGTTGCCCCGGATTGGACCATACTATTTGATATGATGTGTGCTGCTAGTGATTATGTTAGTGTTGGTGTGCTAGGCCAAATGAAAAATAATATTTTTCACACAATTTATTATGCTACTCACACACTCACCGGTCCATAATTGAACTACACTACCACAGAGAAAGAACTATTGGTTGTAGTCTATGCTTTTGAAAAATTGAGATCATACATAATTGGTTTAAAAGTTGTTGTCTATATTGACCATGCATCCCATAGACATCTATTTTCCAAAGAGGATTTCAAACCTAGATTGATTCAATTGATCCTTTTCCTTCAAGAATTTGACATTGAGATTAAAGATAAGAAAGGAGTTGAGAATGTGGTAGCGGAACACGTGTCCAGGGTTGAGAGTGAGGAAGTGGAGAAGAAGAGGATTTCTGAGCTATTTTCAGATGAAGCTATATGCCAAGTACAATTTCTTTTCAAGCACCTTGGTTTGCTGATTTATCGAATTTTCTTGCAGGATGGTGGATTCCAAGAGATCTAACCAGGCAACAAAGAAAGAAATTTCTTGCTGACGTGAAGCACTACTTTTGGGAAGACCCCTACCTCTACAAAATTTGCCCAGATAAAATAATAAGAAGATGTGTCCCAAAAATAAAATTTGAATCAATTTTGAAGCACTGCCATGATGGAGAAACTGGGGTCCATTTTAGCTCAAGTAGAACAGCTATAAAGGTGATGAAATAAAGGTTTTTACTGGCCCACTCTTTATCAAGACTCAAAAAGCTATGTTTCCACTTGTGATAGATGTCAAAGAACTGGTAATGTATCTAGGAAAGATAAAATTCCTCTAACAAATATATTGGTGTGAAAAATTATTTGATGTTTGAGGTATTGATTTTATGGGTCCATTTCCATCTTCATATGGTTTTGAGTATATCTTAGTGGTTGTTGAATATGTCTCTAAATGGGTAGAAGCTATAGCCACTAGGACTAATGATGCTAGGATGGTCTTAGAATTCTTAAGGAAAAATATTTTCAACTGATTTGGAGCACCTAGAGCCATAATTTGTGATGGAGAAAAACACTTTTGCAACACCCAATTTGCTGCTTTACTCAAAATTTTTGGGGTGAGGCATAAAGTGGATACTCCATACCATGCTCAAGCTAGTGGACAAGTAGAAGTGTCCAACTGAAATCTGAAAAGGTTCTTTGAGAGGCCTGTTAGCCTAAAGGACTGGGCGAGGAAGTCAGATGACACTCTTTCGGCATATAGGATAGCTTATAAAACCCCATAGGAACCATATCGTTTAGCCGTATATATAGGAAAATATGTCACTTACCTATGGAATTAGAGCATAATGCATATTGGGCTACTAACTTCTTCGACTTTGATATGCAAAAGGTAGGAGAAAAGCGATGGCTAGAATCGAATGAGCTACAGGAGCTGAGATATTGGGCTTATGATAATGCCAGTCTCTTCAAGCTTAAAACAAAGAGGTGGTATGATAGAAAAATTCGGATGAACCACTTTAAGGTAGGCCAAAATGTCCTCCTGTACAATTCAAGATTAAAGTTTTTCCCCTGATAATTGAGCTCTAGATGGAGGATCCCTATGAAGTAGTTGAGGTATCAAACTTTGGAGCATATGAGATTAGACACCCAAAGAATGGAGCCTAGTTCAAGGTGAATGGGCATAGGTTGAAACTCTATCAAGATAGGTTTCCAGCAGAAACCTCTGTTGTTCATCTTATAGATTGAGCCCAGTGTGAATTGATAATGTAGGATTAGAGATTTGTATTTTTAGATAATTTTTGGAAAATTTTAATTTTATTTTGATTTTATTTAAATTAAAAGCTGATTTTTGGAAACCATGTTGGGAAATATGATTTTTGTGTGTGAACATGTTTGTGATCAAATTTGATATGTGTGCATAAAGTTAGAAGCAGAAGAAATTGGCTAAAATTCAAATTGAGGTTCTGCCAATTTTTGTCCCGACAAAATTTTTGATTCGTCGTGACGATTTAATAGTAGTAGCGAGAACTCAGAAACTCAATGAGTTCGCTGGGATGAAAAGAAAGTTCATCTTGGCAAAATTCGAGCTAGACTTCAAAACCTAAACCTGCCATGGCGGACCGAACCTTGTTTCAAGCAAAAACTTCAAAACCTAAAATCTTACCCCAATGCCCATATCTTCTTCAAAAAATTGAAACCAGAGGAGCCCTAGCCGTCCCCTAGAGAACCCCTTGAAACCACACAAAATTGTTTGTCAGAAAGTAGCCTGATGAAAAGTCGTCGCAAGGGAGGGAAGAACCAGCTTGGCCATGACTATGCAGCGATTTTTGCTCTTTGGGCATATAGGATAGCTAATAAGACCCCCATCGGAACCACATCGTTTAGCCTTATATATAGGAAAACATGTCACCTATCTGTGGAGTTAGAGCATAACGAATATTGGGCTACTAACTTCTTGGACTTTGATATGCAAAAGGTAGGAGAAAAGCGATTGCTAGAGTCGAATGAGCTACAGGAGCTGAGATATGGGGCTTATGATAATGCCAGACTCTTCAAGCTTAAAACAAAGAGGCGGTATGATAGAAAAATTCGAATGAAACACTTAGGGGTAGGCCAAAATGTCCTCCTGTACAATTCAATATAAAAGTTTTTCCCCTGAAAATTGAGGTCTAAATGTAGGGTCCCTATAAAGTAGTTGAGGTATCAAACTTTGGAGCATATGAGATTAGACACCCAAAGAATGGAGCCCAGTTCAAGGTGAATGGGCATAGGTTGAAACTCTATTAAGATAGGTTTCCAGCAGAAACCTCTGTTGTTCATCTTATAGATTGAGCCCAGTGTGAATTGATAATGTAGGATTAGAGTTTTGTATTTTTAGATAATTTTAGGATAATTTTAATTTTATTTTGATTTTATTTCAAATAAAAGCTGATTTTTGGAAACCATGTTGGGAAATATGATTTTTGTGTGTGAACATGTTTGTGATCAAATTTCATGTGTGCATAAAGTTAGAAGCATAGGAAATTGGCTAAAATTCAAATTGAGGTTCTGCCAATTTTTGTCCCGACGAAATTTTTGATTCGTTGTGACGAATTTTATAGCAGTAACGAGAACTCAGAAACTCAATGAGTTCGCTGGGACGAAAAGAAAGTTCATCTCGGCAAGACTCGAGCTAGAACTTAAAACCTGCCATGGCGAACCGAACCCTGTTTCAAGCCAAAACTTCAAAACCTAAAATCTTACCCCAAAGCCCATATCTTCTTCAAAAAATCGAAACCAGAGGAGCCCTAGCCGTCCCCTAGAGAACCCCCTGGAACGACACAAAATTGTTTGTCAGAAAGTAGCCGGAAGAAAAGTCGTCGCAAGGGAGGGAAGAACCAGTTCGGCCATGACTGTGCAGCGATTTTTGCGCTTTAGATGTAAAAATTTGGGAGGAGAGAAAAAATCGAGCAAGAAGAAGGGAATTGCTCGGCTGACCACTAAGGGGATTCGGAAAACAAGACCCACAAAGGTTGGTACTTGATCACAGATTCTAGGAAAGAGAAAATGAGTTATAGAACCAGAAAAAGGAAAGTCACCTACAACAAAAGAAAAATTCTGAACCAGCATCCACTAGAGAGGTATAAAGATAGGTTTGGAAATCTTGGGGTGATAGAAAAGGGAGATTTGCACCTACAAGGCCGGTAAATGAGCTTTATGGGGAGTTTTTGAAGGACAAAAATGGGAAAAATGGGAAAAATGGATTTTTCCACTCCCGAGTATGGAAAAGAGTTAGTGAGGGAATTCTACTCGAACCTTATGGATGAAAAGGCTGGGTACAAAGTTTTTGTGAGAGGAAAATGGGTTTCGTATGCCCCTCAAAGGTGACAGAGTGTTTGGAGGTGCGTAAGGTTTCAGATAAAGAATTTTGCCGGATGGAGGAGAAAACATTTGGGGAGAGCGAATTCTCTTTGCTCGGATAGTATAACATTCAAGAAGGGAAGCAATGGTTGGCTCCACATCCCTAGAGCCACCATGAGGACAAACGCTAGAGTTTGGGCATTGTTTTCCCTAGCTACGTGAGTACTTAACAATCAGGACACAAACATCAATAAGGAGAGAGTTGAGGACCGGTTTATGCCTTTTTGAATGGACTGCCCATTCATGTGGGAAAGGTAGTAGTTACCACCCTTAAGGAAACCAAAAACAAGCAACTGAGGGCACTTCCTTAACCCAGCACTCATTACCCAGCTGAGTTTGACTCAAGGAGTGAAGCTGGAAGCTTTAGATAAACTTGAAAAATCCTTAAAACATTTCACCGACCACTCCATCAGCCGCATTGTGAAAGGGAAGAAGAAGCCCACTTAGGGAGCAGGAGCAAGCAGCTCTAGAACAGCTCAAGAGGCCACAAGGGCCAAAGGGAAACAGCCAGTCAATTCTATAGCTAAGCTTCGGGAACAAATGGAGCAGTTCCAGAAATCAATGGAAGCCAAATTTGAAAATTTGCACGGCTTCCAAATAAGCTTTGCTTAGGGGTTGGCCAAACACTTTGGCATACCCCCTAAATTCACTCCCTAGTACCCAGAGGAAGGGGAGAGAGCTGCTGCTGAGGAAGGCAGAGAGGAGGAAGGAGAAGAAGAAGAATCAGAAGAAGAGGAAAGTAGTAGGGGAGAAGTAGATGAAAGTGAGAAGGGGGAGATAATGCAATAGAGTAGATTAGGAGTCTTGTTGTTAGGTAAAGTCTTTATGTGTTTGTCCTTTTTTTATGTGAGTGAATGAAATGTGTTCATCAGTGCTATAATGCAAAATTTGAGTATGCAATACAATTTCTCTTTTGCATCAATTTTGATCTTGTTGAAACTGACTAAAGTCTTCCAAATCTAACAGTGAATTGCCACTCCACAACTCCAATGAACCAAAAAGGCACCCACACTAATTCAATGAGTGCAATAAAGTGAGAACCAGCAACAACATAAGAAAATCCAAACATAGCAAAATTCAGCCATGTAGAACTAGGGTTTGTTAGAAAAAATTTGCAGAAATTTTAAATAATTTTTTATTTCTTTTTATTCTATAGGTCTCATAAATTGGTCAGCGTGCTCATTCTTTAGGAAGAACAGTGTAGACAAGTTTTCAATGGATATGGGGAATATGTGCATAAAGTTATAGACTGAAAAAGTTTTGAATTTTATCATTAATTCACTGCTGCCAATTTTTGCCCCGATGAAAATATTTTTTGTCGCAATGAATCAGTAGCTTTGACAAATTCATAATTGCAATGAAATTCTGGGAGCAAATTAGATGCACTCTGGCCATGAAATTTAAACTATATTATGTGCATAGTACTAACTTTCTCTTGGCAGCAAAACCAAAGAAAAAGGATGAGCAAAAATCAGAAAAATCGCAAAGCAAGAAGGTAAGAAAGTCTATTGAGCTCGCCGCGACAAAAACTTCTTTCGTCGAGACTAAACTTGGCAGAAAAGCTTTCTAACTCCTATTTTGAAAATTTTATTTTTGCACTACTTGAAATTCTCTGATCACAATTCTTATACACAACTGATTCTGTCTACACTAATTCATGATATCTTTATTGAATATTTGCATAGCATGCCACTAATTCAAAAAATAATAAAATCAAAAAATCAAAAAATCAAAAATTGCAGGTTGAAGAATCTGACCAATTTTTATTTGTTTGCATTAGGGACAATGCAAATTGTTTAGTTTGGGGTGGTGGTGAGTTAATTTTGATTTTTATATCTCTCATCTCTCTAGTGTATAGTCTGTTTTAGTTTGTTTCTTAGTTTTTATGTGTTTCTACTTGTTTAGATTGTCTTAGGATAGATATTAAGAATGATTGAGATCTGATTTGAGGAACAAAACATTCATTGATTGAATGAACTGATTTAAATTTTGTTAAAAATTAGTCCAAATTTTTCAAAATTCACTCCAATTTTAACATTCAAACTTGTTTTAAAGCCAAATCTATTCTGAAAAATAGTTTTCAAATTAGATTAGTTCGAGATCCTGCCTCTTTCTCTTCCTACTAGAACTGAGTTGAAGGAAACTCGAGGCGAATATGGAAAGGTTAGGTGAGTTTTGACAGGATTTAGGCACTCTTTTTGGAATGGGTTGACCCTTTGCAATCTACCTATTTGTTTGCACAAGATGCATCGCCTGTAAAAACCCTCTTGAGCCTACACTTTACCAAATTTCTTTGAATTACCTGATAAACTTGGCTTTTGACATATGACTTGTTTTTTATTGACCCATCTTTGAAGAATCTACTTGATCCCTATAATATTTGAGCTTGCCTATGCCAAGAAGGAATGGACTGAGTCCTGATTCAAGCAAAGAACAACAATGTTGAAAAGAAGCAAGGAAGAAGTGGAAAGTCAAGTGACTTGTTGATGAAGACTGAAGAAAGAGATAAGAATTCTGATCTTGGCATTACAAAAATAGATGAGGTAATACCACAAACTTAGCATGGAGTAGTTTTCTTTGTTGGGAAAGCTATGAAGTACTACTTTTACTATGTTTAAGTTCTGAATTTTGTTAGCACTAAAGTACATGTTTTTGGTTTAGAATCTGAGTTAATTGCTTGTTGTTATTCCAGACTTCTTTTGAATCTCACGAGGTTCGAATAGAGAAGTTAGAATGCTCTAGACGTCTGGTTTATTAGTTTTGAGTATTCGTTTTCTAAAACAACTCACTATGAACTTCGAATTCGAATGTTTCCAGATTTTTTGTACATGGGTAACTTGGTTTCAAAAATCTAGTCAAGTCTAAGTACAGCTATAAAATCAGAGCTTCGCATAATAATAACTAGAAGGGATTTACACCTTTCACCAATGTTCTATCTTCAAGAAAAATGCTCTGCTAAAGTGTCTTCCGATTCCTAGACTTGGGAGCCCATTTTCCATGAGCCTCGTACCAAGCCTCCCAAAAATTGCTGGCTGGTTCTGTGCTCTCTTTCGTTCGGAACCAAAAAGAATTCCATATGTCTACATTCACGAGACTAGAGACGTTTGAAAACTGGTGAAAAGCCGAGAGCAAAATCTTACAACTATATGGCAAAAGGATATGGCGTAGGTTAGCAATATCAGCCAGTGCATGTCCAAAAGTGACGTGGAAAGCTCTTCTTGTCTAGTAACCAAAGTGTTGGTCTGAGGGCACCCTACCTCAATGAAGGAACGTATCACTGACAAATCACAGTGATACTGGAAGACAAAGCCCCAAATTACCTAGTAAAGGCCTGTCTTCCTGAGGGCATTACCGCAACGGCCTCACATCAACGATGCCAATTCATAATAGAAGGAAAAAAACCCACACGAACCTAGGGAAGACAGTCTTGAACCGCATGTAGTTTTGATAGATAGTATATCAGCCAAGAGACGTGGTAGAGGAGCATAGTCAAATACACGTGGTGAACTCAATAATACATGCACTCCTTGCCAGCAGAAACATCACCACAGATGGGGCCGCTAGCCAGTATAAAATATAGTCGGTCAGTTTCCGGCTCCTCTCTGCTCAGATCTCTCACCATACCGAGACAATTCTCAATAGGGGGACGAGCCATAGCCTGACCACCGAAAGCTGACTCCCCAATTGGGGACCTCACAATGTTGCCGCCACCGCAACCCGTGCAGCTAAGTTGTAAAACAGGTTTCAGTCTGTCTGCATCGTTCACGATGTCATCTAGCAGGATTATGCCTGAGAAAGAGAAAGATGGAAGCAGTCCAGATGAAGAGGAAGCAACCATCTGCGCAACTAACAAAAAGAATGGTTAATTTTAAGGCCAAAGTGGATAAAATCTAAAGGACATACAAAGTCAGAATTCCATGTTCAAAATCCAAGTAAAAGAACACAACCAAGACAAGTCCATTTGGACTTGAAGACAAGTAAGCTCAATTGACATCAACTTTTATTAAGTCCCGGATAAGCTCAATGAATCTGGTATGGAAGAAGTCCAATTTTAAGATTATGTTTAAGTCATGGCAAAGTTTAAATTCCGGAATCAAGTTCAATGCAAGTCGTTCCAGGTCAAAGACAAATTAAGTTCAGTGCAAATTGAAAGTCTCACTCGAAGAAAGTGGAAGCAGAAGCCAAACTTGGGTCGAATGCTCTCCAGTCATCAGAGACCAAAATCTTGTCGAAAAAGCAACTAAAACAAAATCATAAAACACCATAAAAGAAAAGAAAAGTGAAGAAGGAGAGTCGAACCAGGGCATGACCTCTCCAATTCCCATTCTTTTCAAAAAGAAAACTCAGAGAAATAGGTAAATTGCCTGCTAAAACCAAGTGAAGAAGAAGGGCCGAGCCAGGGCATTACATCTGCGTTTCAAAAAAGACAGCACTACACTTCTAAGAAGACAACAGAAAGCGTAAAGGAAAATAGAAGCAGGAAAGGGCGCCGAACCAAGGCATGGCCTTCGCACCTTCTCAAAAAGCCCTTTCCGCCTCTTGGCTAAAATGAAGTCTAATTAGAACAAATAAATAAAAAATTGTGGAAGCATATCTGGTGCTCTTAACCTGTGTGGGATCCGGAACATTGAACCACGCTCTGCCTCCCGCGATGCGGTACTGCACATCGGCCTTAGACCTGAAATGAGGGACCGCATGCGCAGCCAAGCATGATGCGTTATCGCATATCTGGTCTAGGGTTCCGAATACAGGACCTGCGTCCCCATCGTCTCGCCCGAACCAGGCAAGAGTAGCGGCCGCCACCCCCCACCACTCCAACCCCTAGATGACGCCAAAATCTGCCAGAAAACAGTGGGAAATCGCTGAATATTGCTGTCAAGCACCACGAAGAAGAAGATATGGGGGATTGAAGGAAAAAAAAAAGAAAAATAAAACAAATGAAGAAAGCTGCCCGCCATCAAAAGATCAGCAGAGAAGAAAAAGGAGAAGAGAAGAGAGGGCGTGCAGGACCAATCCTCTACGCTCCCTCGTCCTTTTGACACCTCCTGAACGACGAATCGAAAGCTAACAACAAAATTGCAACCGCGACAAAACAAAGTTAAGGTTTTTTTATTTGAAGACTGGATTGCAAAACGTGCTGGCCATCGTTATTAAAACCAATCTATAAACTATCCAATAAAAGGGAGTAGTGGTCGGTGGCTTCTCAGCGCCTCTCGACTACTTCTCACCTGTATTGATATCATATTATATTCTCCCAACAAACTTCTACAATGTTCCTTACTTCTACAATGTTCCTTACTTCTACAATGTTCCTGATAAGATTAAAAAATTCCACCGCCTCAGTAATTTCTTCTTTCTTTCTCTCTTGTCTTCCGAAATCTTTCACTCTTCGACTTCCCCAAATCTTTCACTCTTTCACTTCCCCAAATCTTTCACTTCCCAAAATTTTTTACTTCCCCAAATCTTTCACTTCCCCAAATCTTTCACTTCTCCAAATATTTCACTTCCCCAAATCTTTTACTTCCGCAAATCATTCACTTCCTCAAATCTTTCACTTCCCCAAATCTTTCACTTCCCCAAATCTTTCACTTCCTCAAATCTTTCACTTCCCCAAATCTTTCACTTTCCCAAATCTTTCACTTTCCCAAATCTTTCACTTCCTCAAATCTTTTACTTTCCCCAGATCTTTCACTTTTCCAAGATCTTTTTTTTCCCAATCTTTTTTCTTTTCCCCAAATCTTTTTGCTTCCCCAAATCTCTTTTGCTTCCCCAGATCTTTTGCCCCCAGATCTTTTTGCTTCCCCAAATTTTTTGCTTCCCCAGTCTTTTTTTCAGATCTTTTGCTTCCCCAAATCTTTTTTGCTTCCCCAAATCTTTTTTCTTCCCCAGATCTTTCATTTCCCAGATCTTTCGCTTTCCCAAATCTTTCCTTCCCCAAATCTTTCGGCTTCCCCCAGATCTTTCATTTCCCCAGATCTTTCAAAAGCAAATCTTTCCATTCCCCAAATCTTTCCTTCCCCCAAATCTTTTCTTTTTAGATCTTTTTTGCTTCCCCAGATCTTTCACTTCCCCAGATCTTTCCTTCCCCAGATCTTTCCTTCCCCAAGATCTTTTCCTTCCCCAGATCTTTCCTTCCCCAGATCTTTTAAGCCAGATCTTTCAAGATCTTCCACTTCCCCAAATCTTTTTTGCTTCCCAAATCTTTTCCTTCCCCAAATCTTTTAAATCTTTTTCAACCACCAATCTTTTGCTTCCCCAAATCTTTCCTTCCCCCAAATCTTTTTTTTCCCCAAATCTTTCACTTCCCCAAATCTTTCCTTCCTCAAGATCTTTCACTTCCCCAGATCTTTCATTTCCCCAGATCTTTTTTGCTTCCCCAGTCTTTCGACTTTCCCAATCTTTCACTTCCCCAATCTTTTCTTTTCCCAAATCTTTCACTTCCCCCAGATCTTTTGCTTCCCATCTTTTGCTTCCCCAATCTTTTTTTCCCCAATCTTTTCTTTCCACTTTCCCCAAATCTTTCCGCTTCCCCAGATCTTTTTTACTTCCCCAATCTTTCCCTTCCCCAAATCTTTCACTTTTCCCAAGATCTTTCCTTTTCCCAGATCTTTTTCACTTCCCAAATCTTTCACTTTCCCAGATCTTTCCTTCCCCAAATCTTTCCTTCCCCAAATCTTTCAACCCCAAATCTTTTTCTTTTCCCCAGATCTTTCCTTCCCCAGATCTTTCCTTCCCCAGATCTTTTACTTCCCCAAATCTTTTCCCCCAAATCTTTTGCTTCCCCAAATCTTTTCACTTCCCCAAATCTTTCACTTCCCCTAAATCTTTCACTTCCCCAAATCTTTCACTTCCCCAATCTTTCATTTCCCCAAATCTTTCCTTCCCCCCAATCTTTCACTTCCCCAAATCTTTCCTTTTCCCAAATCTTTCACTTCCCCAAATCTTTCACTTCCCCAATCTTTCCCCCCAAATCTTTTGCTTCCCCAAATCTTTCCTTCCCCAAATCTTTTTCTTCCCCAAATTTTCCTTCCCCAAATCTTTCCTTCTCCCCAAATCTTTCACTTCCCCAAATCTTTCACTTCCCCAAATCTTTCACTTCCCCAAATCTTTCACTTCCCCAAATCTTTCACTTCCCCAAATCTTTCTCTTCCCCAAATCTTTCACTTTCCCAAATCTTTCACTTCCCCAAATCTTTTACTTCCCCAAATCTTTCACTTCCCCAAATCTTTCATTTCCCCATCTCTTTCACTTCCCCAAATCTTTAACTTCCCCAAATCTTTCACTTCCCCAAATCTTTCACTTCGATATGGTCCGGTTAGGCAAATAACAGTCGACAACAGCCGGTTTGGTTCGGTTAGTCAAACAACAGCCTGTTTGGTCCGTTTAGTCAAACAACAGCCTGTTTGGTCTGGTTAGTCAAACAACAGCCTGTTTGGTCCGGTTACCCAAACAACAGCGTGTTTGGTCCGGTTAATAAATAATTGCTGTTTGTTCCGGTTAGCCAAACAACGACTGTTTTGGTCCAGTTATCAAACAACGACTGTTTGGTCCTAAGTTAGCCAAACAACGACTGTTTGGTCCGGTTAATAAAAACAACGGCCTGTTTGGTCCGGTTAATAAACAACGGCTGTTTGGTCCGGTTAATAAAACAACGGCTGTGTTTGGTCCGGTTAATAAACAACCGCCTGCTTTGGTTTGGTCCGGTTAAACAACCAAGCCTGCTTTTGGTCCGGTTAATAAACAACAACCTTTTGGTCCGGTTAGCCAAACAATAGCTGTTTGGTCCGGTTAAATAAACAACAACTTGTTTGGTCCGGTCGCCAAAACAACGGCTGTTTTTGGTCCGTAGCCAAACAACGACTGTTTGGTCCGGGTAGCCAAACAACGACTGTTTGATCCGGGTAGCCAAATAACAGCCTGTTTGGTCCGGGTAGCCAAACAACAGCCGGCTTGGTCCGGTTTGCCAAACAACCGCCGGCTTGGTCCGGTTTTCCAAACAACTGCCGGCTTGGTCCGGTTTGCCAAACAACAGCCGGCTTGGTCCGGTTTGCCAAACAACCGCCGGCTTGGTTCGGTTTGCCAAACAACCGCCGGCTTGGTCCGGTTTGCCAAACAACTGTCGGCTTGGTCCGGTTTGGCAAACAACCGCCCGCTTGGTCCGGTTTGCCAAACAACCGCCCGGCTTGGTCTGGTTTGCCAAACAACCGCCAGCTTGGTCCGGTTACCCAAACAACCGCCCGCTTGGTCCGGTTACCCAAACAACCGCCAGCTTGGTCCGGTTACCCAAACAACCGCCAGCTTGGTCCGGTTACCCAAACAACCGCCAGCTTGGTCCGGTGACCAAACAATCGCTTCGCTTGGTTCGGTGTCCCAAACAACCGCCAGCTTGGTCCGGTATCCCAAACAACCGCCCGCTTGGTCCGGTGTCCCCAAACAACCGCCCAGCAGTGTCGGTGTCCCAAACAACCGCCAGCGGTCCGGTGTCCCAAACAACCGCCCCTTGGTCCGGTGTCCCCAAACAACCGCCAGCTTGGTCCGGTGTCCCAAACAACTGCCCCTCGCTTGGTCCGGTGTCCCAAACAACCGCCAGCTTGGTCCGGTGTCCCAAACAACCGCCAGCTTGGTCCGGTCTCCCAAACAACCGCCAGCTTGGTCCGGTTTGCCAAACAACCGCCGGCTTGGTCCGGTTTGCCAAACAACCGTCGGCTTGGTCCGGTTTGCAAAACAACCGCCGGCTTGGTCCGGTTTGGCAAAACAACCGCCGGCTTGGTCCGGTTTGCCAAACAACCGCCGGCTTGGTCCGGTTTGCAAAACAACTGCCAGCTTGGTCCGGTTTGCCAAACAACCGCCGGCTTGGTCGGTTTGCCAAACAACCGCCGTCTTGGTCCGATTTGCCAAACAACCGCCAGCTTGGTCCGGTTACCCAAACAACCGCCAGCTTGGTCCGGTTACCCAAACAACCGCCCGCTTGGTCCGGTTACCCAAACAACCGCCGCTTGGTCCGGTTACTCAAACAACCGCCAGCTTGGTCCGGTTACCCAAACAACCGCCAGCTTGGTCCGGTTACCCAAACAACCGCCAGCTTGGTCCGGTTACCCAAACAACCGCCCGCATGATCCGGTTACCCAAACAACCGCCAGCGTGGTCCGGTTACCCAAACAACCGCCAGCGTGGTCCGGTTACCCAAACAACCGCCCGCATGGTCCGGTTACCCAAACAACCGCCCGCATGGTCCGGTTACCCAAACAACCGCCCGCTTGGTCCGGTTACCCAAACAACCGCCAGCTTGGTCCGGTTCACAAAACAACCGCCAGCTTGGTCCGGTTACCCAAACAACCGCCCGCTTGGTCCGGTTACCCAAACAACAGCCTGCCTGGTCCGGGTAGCCAAACAACAGCCCGTTAGGTCTGGGTAGCCAAACAACAGCCCGCTTGGTCCAGGCTAGTGTTGCTGAGTCATTCTTCCATTGGGTGGATGACACCGTGGTGGGCGATCAAGAAGTGGGCTCGCCAGTCTTTTGCTCGTGCCAATATTCTTTTGACGTAGAGATAGCGCTCCTTCATGTAATCTGGAGGGTAGTCCCAGTGATTGATAACCTCCAAAGGATACGGATCCTTGTCTTCTGGTATACTCTCGATGATGTGTGCCCAGTGAAGGAAATCTCGTCTGATTTCTCTCTTGGTTTGTCTGAGTTTATGTAAATACCTTTTGTCTTGGTATTTTCGCTCGAAGATGTCGAGGGGTGGCGGTCTAGGCCTCCTGTTCATCTTCGGGGTTTGCAGCTTCGGCTTCAGTCTCACCGAGTCGAACACTTCCTTCTGACTCATCATCACCTGTAGAAGAGGCTGAAAGCACAGGCTGGTGAGACGAAAATGTTGTTGCAAAGAATTGTTGTATGATCTTTGCGCAGTGAGCAGCTGCTTCAGCTTCTGTTGCTGAGGAGAACTTTCGGAAGTATCTTTCGCGAAGCTCCTTCGGCTCTGTGCTGGTGATGTCTTCCACTTCGTCAGGGAGTGGGATTTTTCCCCAGTCTTCTAAGTCAGCCTTTATGGCTGCTACTGCTGTGTGGCAGATTTCTATGGCATAGTAGTTAATCCACCTCTGGACTTCATAAGTTCTCCAGAGAGCAGGAATGTTGTTGTTGTCGGTATCAACTTCCCATTTTACCTGCCAAATCCATGGGATGCCGTAAGTAATAAAAAACGTAGCTTCCATCTGTGTTGTATACAGATCGGTGCTCTTGGCTGTTCTGAGCTGTGGATGTAAGCGACACCAGTCTCGGAACATGCAAGTGAAAGGAGGTTGCGGAGCTTGTGGGTCAGTGAAGCTTCCACAAAAGATCATAACTTCCCCCCCCCATCGAAGACCACCAGCGGAAGAACCAAGGCGGGATGGGCTGAGAGAGGAGAGCCGCGCGGGGCTGGAAGTAGTAGGTGTGGGTGCGGGAAGGGTTATTGTACATAAATGCAAAAAAGAACGCATATATGTAGTCCCAATAGGTAGCTTGGTAGGTGGTAGTAATGGCAAAAGGGGTGTTTGGGCTGGTAGGCCAGTCAAACGAGTTGAGAAGGCGTTCGATCGTTACTTGTGTTCGTACGATCTCGCCAGTAGGGGTTTTTGCCGGTGGCTTGACTTTGACGCTACCGGTGACAGAAAGAATTTGCCGGTTGTAGTCAAGGGTTTTCCCCGTGTGTTGGGGAAATAAATGCGACCCTCCCAAGGTTTGGTGTGCCAAAAGCCAAGGGGGTTGATGGGCATTAAGTCCCTCTGGTAAGAACTGGACCAAATCCCTTGTTGGTTTTCGGTGCCAGGGTAGTGGTTCTTGCACCGCTTGCGAGGAAGTCGTAGGAGTGGCGGTAGTAGCCACTTGGCTCCGTTGATCAAGTACTGCCTGTAGCTCTTCTGTAGTGCAGAAGGCCAGAGGTTTAGTAATGGTCGGGGGATTTGTATGCCCACTCGAGCCAATAATAGTATTGCCAGAGCGCGAAGCTTGGCTAAAAGTAGTTTGAGTTCTTCTGGCGTGTCTACCAGAATTGTTTTGCCACTGTTGTGGCATTGGTCCTTTTCCCTTCGTAGGGAAAGGAGGAGGACCGCCTCGGCCTCTTCCTCCTGAAGAGGAGCTCATAGGGCACCTATAAGGAATTCCCTGGTAAGAAAATCAGGTAGAGAGTTAGCAGTTCCTACAATCTACTCAATATCAAAATCATAAACAGAGAGTTCCGATTGCCATCTTGCAAAAATCTGTTTGGAGACTAGATTTTGCACATCCTTGTGGATGATATGTTTACAGGCCTGGCAGTCAACCCGTAACAGAAAGTGTTGATTGAGTAAATCGTCTTGAAATTTGGAAATGCATTTGATGATAGAAAGCATTTCTTTCTTGACGGTAGAATAGTTCTTTTGTGTAGGGTTCCAGAATCCTGAGTAGTATCGTACTAACACTTCTTTGTTGTCTAGTGTTTTCTGTTTCAGGATTCCTCCAAAGCCATGACTCCGAAGCATCGGTTTCCACTATCTTGGATAACCGCGGATCAGCTAGGGCAAGGCAAGGCAGGTGTTTGACCTTTGCCTTTATAGTCTGGACAGCTGTTGTATGAGCTGGAGTCTAGGGTGGTGCTTTCTTCTTTAATCTGGCATAAAGAAGAACCGTATCTGCAGCAAGATTTTTGTAATAGTCTGCTACATAATTGAGTGCTCCCAAAAATCTCTGTAACTGTTTTGTATCAGTTATCTCATCGGGAAATTTTGAAGCAAACTCGATAGTGCGTTGAAAAGGTGTATGTGTGTGCTGGGCTATAGTGTGCCCAAGAAACCTGATTTCAATCTGAAATAGTTTCATCTTTGGTTCAGACAGTACTAAACCGTTTTTCAAAATCAAAGTTTTAAAAATACGAAGATGTTTAAAGTGCTGGTCAATCGTGTGTGAGAAAACCAAAATATCATCGATATAAGAAATGATAAACTCTGAGTAAGGCGAGAAAATATCATTCATAATGTGCTGAAACTCAGAAGGGGCATTCTTAAGTCCGAAGGGCATTACTGTCCATTCGTAATGGCCAAAAGGTACGACAAATGCAGTTTTGTACCTATCTTCTGGTTTTATCTGAATCTGCCAGTATCCAGATTTTAGATCGAACTAGAGAATATCTCTGCTTGAACTAGTCGGTTAAGCAGATCTCTTTTGTTCGGAATTGGATAGCGAACCCACTGTAAAACGTTGTTGAGAGGCTTGTAATTAATTACTAACCTCGATTTTCCTCGTTCCTTCTCGGCTGCATTGTTGACATAGAAAGCCGTGCAGCTCTAGGGAGAGTGAGAAGGTTTAATGAGTCCTTTGCTTAGGAGCTCATTAATTCTTTCTGGCACATGGCCAGGTAATCTGAGTTCATTTGGCATGGTCGTGCCTTGGTAGGTATATCCTGTTCAGCAAACTCAGATTCATATGGTAAAGAGACAATATGCTGTTTTCGATGCCAGAAAGCATTCGGAACATCGCTACATACATCTCTAAGTAACTCTTTCTGAAAGGCTTGTTTTCTTTCTAGAAAGGTAGGGTTTTTCAGAGCTAATTCTATTTGTTTAGAATGTAGATCTACCTTTAAGTAACAAAGGTATTGTTCCTTTTCATTGAGCAGCTCAGAGGTAATACTGCTCAAGTCCCTAGATGTAGGGGCAGAGAGGAAAGCAAAATGGTAGGGCTCTCCTAGATTGGTGGTGATAATGGCTTCCTTTGTTACTGAAAAGGGTAAGATGTTCAGTAGAAAGGGAGTGCCAAGAATTACTTTGTTTGACAAATTCTTGACTACCACCATTGGCGTGTGAACAAACATCTGTCCGTTCATCTTGTTGCAGACGAATAGTTCGTCTACTTTGCCTTTGATCGTTAAGGCATTTCCACAGGCTGAGTTTAGAGTCTCTGTGGAGGGTTGCAGAAAGTGTAATGGTAATACACCTTCGCGTATGCAATTGAGGTCTGCACCACTGTCTACTAGGGCAACTACGTTCCTGAGAACTGGTTTCCCGTGTATGAAAACAGAAATGAGTACATACCATTTTTGCTGGATGATGCTTTGCAGCATCTGATGGAGATATTGTTCAGTTGTCTTCTGAACTGGAATTATCTCTGGCCGGAGTTCTGGTTGAGAACTCTCTCCTTTGTGGTGGGAGGATTGAAGCACTGGCGAAGTTGGTTCTTCCAACGCTTCGATTCTGGCCGACAGCTGGTAGTAGGCTGTCTTCAATTCCTGTATCTCCTGTTTACACACCTTAATTTCCTTTTGTAAATCAGGAGGAGTCGTGACTGCCGTTTGCTTCTGTAGTCTTTTGTACAGAGCTGGCATAGTGTAATGATTGTCACAGTACTTGGAGCTTTCTGTCTTGTGCTCTCTGAGTACTGTCTCAAGCAGTAGTTGCTTGTCCTTCTGATCTGTTAACCTGGAAAATAGCTCAGACAGATCATCAGTAGAAAGCATGTTTAAAGACGTAGTCATCCTAAACATCGCTTCTAATTGCTCTAGTTGGTCACTGTCTTCGTTGTCTGAGGACAGCAGAGCCGATGTGTCAGAGGACTCAAGGAGTTCGAGTTCCTGTTCTGACTCAGCAGAAGAATAGTGTTCTTCTTCCTCTAGCATTTGTATTACTAGGGCTTTCGACTGTTCGTCGATTACCAGTTCTTTGACCTTTTGCTTTTGTCTCGCAAAACAGTCTCTGGCAAAGTGGCCTTGTCTGCCACACTTGTAGCAACTGGGCTTCGAGCCTGAAGCCCTGGGCTTTGCCGTAACAGCCCTTTTGCTTGGAGTGTCGGCCGATTTTTCTTTGGGCCGTCGGCCTTTGGAAAAGGGAAGACGCCGCTTTCTCCCCCCCTGCGAAAAGGGCTTAGGGGGCCGTTTCGCTGCGCAGGTCCAGCAAGGGTTCACGGGAACAGGGTCGAATGCAAATTGTTTGCAGAATTCGCCCAAAGTTTTGGCAGAGATATGATCTTGCTTAAGTTGTTTCTTAAGGCGGAGATCATTGCACAGAGCTAGGCCTTGCTGGGTGCATGCTGCCTGGAGGTGTCCGTAATGAAGAGAATTCCAATTAACCTCTTCATTCGGGTTTTGCCTGAGGCCTTCTTTGACCTTTGTAGCAAACTGGGTTGGTAACCCCTCTATAAACCTTTGTTTCCAGTACGGGTTGGCCGCATCTGGTAAGGTCATAACCCTACTTCTGAACGTGGTTATATACCAATTCAGATCGGTCAGAGTCCTACACCTGATGTCGTGTAACAGGTACTTCGTAGTCTCTGTTTGCCGAGAGGGATCCCATGAGAAGTTGGATACGATGCTGACCAGGAGTGACATCACAGCATCGGAGATGGGTTTATCCTCTGAGTCGAGGAGAGGTGCTCCTGACGCGTCGGTTTTGACGGCATAGAGGATATGATTACGGTAAGGTTCATCGAGGTAATTGTACCACCAGCCATATAAGTCACCAGAGAGTCCAGCGACGATCTGATTGACCACTATGGGTTCGGTCATTCCTCTGGACCTGCACACATTCGAATAGATTAGCATTCGGTGTATAGTGTCCTGAACCTTTTTCGGGGTAGGATTATCTATGTTCCACTCATAGATAACCTTAGCGTCGTAGCTGTTGGTGTAAACATGAGGGTTTTCCTCTGTATTCAAGTCGAAAGGTTGAGGTCGACTTGGAGAAACCCGACTATGTTCTTGTTTTACATTTACAGCTTGACTATATGAGGGAAGAGTCTGTTGATAGGTTTGCTTCTCAGGCAGAGTGTTTATCTGTCTGGAACCTATCTTCTCGAGAAACTTTCGAGAAGGTCAGCAGTTCTGTCCTCAGGAAGCATTTCAAGCTTCATAGGTGGGTGTATCAAGGGAGACTTGATTACCTGTTTCGATGTAGAAGCCTCAGAGCAGGTTGGCTTTGCAGTCTTCTGGGCTAACAACTGGTTAATCTTACCTTCCATTTGTTGGAGTTGTTTTCCAACTGCTTCCAAGGTAAGGTTGGCGAAGTTGCCTTGCTTAACCAGCTGATTGATGGCTTGAAGTAACTCCGTCGTAGTTGGAGTACTTGTCGTTTCCACTGGGTGAACGATAGCCACCGATGCTCCTTTGACACCTTGTACAGTGAGAGCATCCTTTGGAGGAAAGACTGACTTGATGACGGCTCCTGTGTTAAGCTGCCATTGTTGTTCTAAAGTCGAAACATACTGCGAACAGTGGTCAGTCATTTTCTAAAAAAACCAAGGAATAAAGAATAGAGCATATTCTCTTCCTACCAGGTCGGTGTAGTACCAATCCTTTATGTATAAAAGATCAGCACACTCGAAAGTAGCAAAATACCAGTCTCTAAACCATTTGTTGACTGGCCGTTCGAACTCATCTGCAAGAAGAGTCCGAAGTGGGGCATACTTCACCAATTCTTCAGCCTTAATCATTAAAGGATTGGTGAGTAGATTGCCTATTGTATATAGGCTGGAAGTTCCCGAAAGAGTCGGTGGTTAACCCTTCCATTTCGGGTTGCGAGGTTGTCTCGTAATTGGAGATAGATCCAATCGATCTTCTCCCGGCAGTTATCAAAGGTATTTTTCGTCGTAGGTTAGGTGCAAAGGTAATCTCTACATTACCTTCTGCATCCTGGACGATCTGCTCTACTTCCCTATTGTCTAAGGGTTGTGGAACAGTTGCTTCCGCCGTCTGCCAGGTAGACGGAAACTCGATCTCATCCCATCGGAGTGTCCTAGGGATGACCGTTTTGGTAGAGAGGATGTTTGACTCTACCAGGGTGGTTTTACCCTTCTCGGATGCTATCTTCACGTGTGAAGCTAGGGTGTTTAATACCCTGTAATAGATACGATAGACTATGGCAATAGTCTCTGACCCATGTCTAAACTCATAGTTATGGGTGATCAGGTTTAAACTTAGCGCTTTCAGCAAGTGGGGGTCTGTCATAGACAATGCTAAGTCTGGATAGATGTTAAAGTAAACCGGGCCATTAGTAAGGCTGGTTTCCATAACACCCATTAGCGAGTTTGCCCAGTTGAGGCATCTCGCGTCTCGTAGAGACATCATCAGAGAGGTGTTCAAGCCTTTGAGAGTAAGGGGCTTGAGCGCAATTTGTACGCATCCTATGTGTAGGAATTTGTACTTCTCTCTAAAGGGTTGGATATCAGACTCAGAGAACAACTCTAGAGCCTGTTCCGTGTCTTCGACCGTAATGGTCTGTTCTAGGGTCTTGACCAGGTGTGACCAGGCCAAAGTAAAGGACCCTAAATCGTAGATGTGTTTCGATGGTACCTTTGGAAGAGACCATCGGGTAAGGTCACGTACGTCGACGGTGTATTCGTCGAGCGACGCATTCTTGCTGGTAGTTCCAGCAGAGGAAAAAAGAGACCGGGGCATCTGAGCACCAAGAGCCGGCGAGAGTGTTCATATGACCTCTAGTAGTTGATACTGTTACTATATAGTATACATGGAATTCTGATTGCAGCTTTGATCTTATGCTATAAGATGTATATAGAATTCTAGAAGTAAATAAGCAACAAAATATCCTCAGATACAATCAGTTTATACAGCAAGAGAACCCCGTTGGCAAGCCAACTCACTACCATCGCAGTAGCTTCAATAGCAGCCCAAAACCTCAGCCTCGCCTCACCTTAGGACTTACAGGGCTTACGAGCAACAAGGCTGTCAGGGTACTTACTAAATAAGTCCACGATACTCTTGCGGCATAAACTAGCCATACCTTAAGGGTATATCATTCCATATTTACGAACAGAATAACATATATATAACATAGCATTGAGCACAAAGGGCTAAGAGAATAGCATATATATAACACAGTATTAATCCAACATACTAAGTCTTACGAACTCTCTCTAGAGGCGGTTAGCCTCTCATGGCTCTGATACCAATTTTCGGATCAACAAAAGCTCGCCGGGAAAATCAACACAAAGTCAGAAGAAACTTCGAAGTTGTATTGAAATGAAGAAAATATAAAGTAAAAGAAACTTACAGAAGAAGAAAAGCTTCAGATAGAAGAGCGGAAGAAAGAAAGAAGAGATGAACCAGATGATACAAGAGATGTAAGAGATGTGAGAGATATGAGAGATATGAGAGATTGGTCTCCTTTTATAATAGAAGGCTAGACCGGATCCCAAACAATCACACAATTGAATTTGATAAAAGATAGAAAACCGTGGGCGATACCTCCAATGGTTTTCTAAAACAATGGGTGGATAGGTGGAAAGTGTTCCTCCTTATCTCTAGTGAGGTCATCAGGCCTCAAAGTCTTCCAATGAATAGTCGTTCACTGTTTGGGGATAATGACAAAGTGTCTTTTGTCACGATCCTGGCTAGTGTTGCTGAGTCATTCTTCCATTGGGTGGATGACTCCGTGGTGGGCGATCAAGAAGTGGGCTTGCCAGTCTTTGGCTCGTGCCAATATTCTTTTGACGTAGAGATAGCGCTCCTTCATGTAATCTGGAGGGTAGTCCCAGTGATTGATAACCTCCAAAGGATACGGATCCTCGTCTTCTGGTATACTCTCGATGATGTGTGCCCACTGAGGGAAATCTCGTCTGATTTCTCTCTTGGTTTGTCTGAGTTTATGTAAATACCTTTTGACTTGGTATTTTCGCTCGAAGATGTCGAGGGGTGGCGGTCTAGGCCTCCTGTTCATCTTCGGGGTTTGCAGCTTCGGCTTCAGTCTCGCCAAGTCGAACACTTCCTTCTGACTCATCATCACCTGTAGAAGAGGCTGAAAGCACAGGCTGGTGAGACGGAAATGTTGTTGCAAAGAATTGTTGTATGATCTTTGCGCAGTGAGCAGCTGCTTCAGCTTCTGTTGCTGAGGGGAACTTTCGAAAGTATCTTTCGCGAAGCTCCTTCGGATCTGTGCTGGTGATGTCTTCCACTTCGTCAGGGAGTGGGATTTTTCCCCAGTCTTCTAAGTCAGCCTTTATGGCTGCTACTTCTGTGTGGCAGATTTCTGTGGCATAGTAGTTAATCCACCTCTGGACTTCATAAGTTCTCCAGAGAGCAGGAATGTTGTTGTTGTCGGTATCAACTTCACATTTTACCTGCCAAATCCATGGGATGCCGTAAGTAATAAAAAACGTAGCTACCCAAACAACAGCCCGCTTGGTCCGGGTAGCCAAACAACAGCCCGTTAGGTCTGGGTTGCCAAACAACTGCCCGTTAGGTCCGGGTAGCCAAACAACAGCCTGTTTGGTCCGGGTAGCCAAACAACAGCCTGTTAGGTCCGGGTAGCCAAACAACAGCCTGTTTGGTCCGGGTAGCCAAACAACTGCCTGTTTGGTCCGGGTAGCCAAACAACGACCTGTTTGGTCCAGGTAGCCAAACAACAGCCTGTTTGGTCCTGGTAGCCAAACAACAGCCTGTTTGGTCCGGGTAGCCAAACAACAGCCTGTTTGGTCCGGTAGCCAAACAACAACCTGTTTGGTCCGGTAGCCAAACAACAACCGGCTTGGTCCGGGTAGCCAAACAACTGCCGGCTTGGTCCGGGTAGCCAAACAACCGCCGGCTTGGTCCGGGTAGCCAAACAACCGCCAGCTTGGTCCGGTGTCCCAAACAACCGCCAGCTTGGTCCGGTGTCCCCTAACAACCGCCCGCTTGGTCCGGTGTCCCAAAACAACCGCCAGCTTGGTCCGGTGTCCCAAACAACCACCCGCTTGGTCCGGAGTCCCAAACAACCGCCTGCTTGGTCCGGTGCCCCAAACAACCGCCCACTTGGTGCAGGTGCCCCATACAACCGCCAGCGGTCCGGTTGCCCCAAACAACCGCCCTCTTGGTCCGCTGCCCCAAACAACCGCCCACTTGGTCCGCTGCCCCAAACAACCGCCAGCGGTCCGGTTACCCCAAACAACCGCCAGCTTGGTCCGGTGCCCCAAACAACCGCCAGCGGTCCGGTTGCCCCAAACAACCGCCAGCTTGGTCCGGTGTTGCCCCAAACAACCGCCAGCTTGTCCGGTTGCCCCAAATAACCGCCAGCTTGGTCCGGTTGCCCCAAACAACCGCCAGCGGTCCGGTGCCCCAAACAACCGCCCGCTAGGTCCGGTTGCCCCAAACAACCGCCAGCGGTCCGGTGCCCCAAACAACCGCCAGCGGGTCCGGTGCCCCAAACAACCGCCAGCTTGGTCCGGTGCCCCAAACAACCGCCAGCTTCCCGGTGCCCCAAACAACCGCCAGCTTGGTCCGGAGCCCCAAACAACCGCCAGCTTGGTCCGGTGCCCCAAACAACCGCCAGCGGTCCTATGCCCCAAACAACCGCCCGCTTGGTCCGGTTGCCCCAAACAACTGCCAGCTTGGTCCGGTTGCCCCAAACAACCGCCCGCTTGGTCCGGTCCCCAAACAACCGCCAGCGGTCCGGTGCCCCAAACAACCGCCAGCTTGGTCCGGTTCCCCAAACAACCGCCAGCTTGGTCCGGTGCCCCAAACAACCGCCAGCTTGGTCCGGTGTCCCCAAACAACCGCCAGCTTGGTCCGGTGTCCCAAACAACCGCCAGCTTGGTCGGGTGTCCCAAACAACCGCTTCGCTTGGTTCGATTGTCCCCAAACAACCGCCAGCTTGGTCCGGTCTCCCAAATAACCGCCAGCTTGGTCCGGTGTCCCAAACAACCGCCAGCTTGGTCCGGTGTCCCAAACAACCGCCAGCTTGGTCCGTCTCCCCAAACAACAGCCTGCTTGGTCCGGTCTCCCAAACAACCTCCCCGCTTGGGCGGTCTCCCCCAACAACAGCCTGCTTGGTCCGGTCTCCCAAACAACCGCCCGCTTGGTCCGGTCTCCCCTAACAACCGCCAGCTTGGTCCGTTGTCCCAAACAACCGCCCGCTTGGTCCGGTCTCCCAAACAACCGCCCGCTTGGTCCGGTGTCCCGAACAACCGCCAGCTTGGTCCATTGTCCCACACAACAGCCCGCTTGGTCCGGTGTGCCACACAACAGCCAGCTTGGTCCGGTGTCCCAAACAACTGCCTGCTTGGTCCGATGTCCCAAACAACAGCCCGCTTGGTCCGGTGTCCCACACAATCGCCTGCTTGGTCCAGTGTCCCACACAACCGTCCGCTTGGTCCGGTGTGCCACACAACAGCCCGCTTGGTCCAATTACCCAAACAATAGTCCTGGTCCGATTACCCAAACAATTGTCCATTTGGTCCGATTACCCAAACAAGAGTCCATTTGGTCCGATTAGCCAATCAATAGTCCATTTGGTCCGATTAGCCAATCAATAGTCCTGGTCCGATTAGCCAAACAATAGTCCTGGTCCTATTAGCCAAACAATAGTCCATTTGGTTCGATTTTAATAGGTGGTGTAGTCCTGTTAGGCAAATAATAACCAATTTGGTCCGGTTAGCCAAATCATAGTCGGTTTGGTCCAATTAGGCAAATAATAGTTGGTTGGGTCTGATTAGGTAAAGAATAGCTGGTTTGGTCCTATTAGCTAAACAATAGCCAGTTTGGTTCGGTTAACCAAACAATAGCCGGTTTGGTTCGGTTAGCCAAGCAACAGCCCGTTTGGTCCGGTTATCCAAAAAAGTCGGTATGGTCCGTTTAGTAAAATAACTGTCTGTTTGATCCGGTTAACCAAACAATAGTCCATTTGGTCCAATTTTGTCCGGTTAGCCAAATAACAGTCGACAACAGCCTATTTTGTCCAGTTAGTCAAATAACACTCTATTTGGTCTGGTTAGCCAAATAATAGTCTATTTGGTTCTATTTGATCCGGTTAGCCAAATAACAGTCGACAACAGCCGGTTTGGTCCGGTTAGTCAAGTAACAGTCTGTTTGGTCCGGTTAGCCAAACAAGTCCATTTGGTTTGATTTGGTCCGGTTAGGCAAATAACAGTCGACAACAGCCGGTTTGGTCCAGTTAGGCAAATAACAGTCGACAACAGCCGGTTTGGTCCGGTTAGGCAAATAACAGTCGACAACAGTCGATTTGGTCCGGTTAGTCAAACAACAATCTGTTTGGTCCGGTTAGTCAAACAATAATCTGTTTGGTCCGATTAGCCAAACAATATTCTATTTGGTTCGATATGGTCCAGTTTGCCAAATAACAGTCGACAACAGTCGGTTTGGTCTGGTTTGTCAAACAACAGTTTGTTTGGTCCAGCTAGCCAAACAACAGTTTGTTTGGTCCAACTAGCCAAACAACAGCTTGATTGGTCCAGTTAGCCAAATAACAACCAGTTTGGTCCGGTTAACCAAGCAATAGGAGGTTTGGTCTAGTTGACCAAGCAGCAGGAGGTTTGGTCTAGTTGACCAAGCAGCAGGAGGTTTGGTCCAGTTACCTAAATAACAGTGATTGCTCCGATTAGTGAAACAACAACCTGTTTGATCCAGTTAGGTAAACAACCGCCGGTATGATCCGGTTAGCCAAACGACAATTAATTTGGTTCGGTTAGTCAAATCACACTTGGTTTGGTCCGATTCACCAGACAACAGTCAGTTTAGTCCAGTTAACCAAACAACAATCGGTTTGGTTCGGTTAACTAAACGACAATCGATTTGGCCCGGGTAGCCAAACAACAGTCAGTTTTGTCCGATTAATCAAACAACAGTCGGTTTGGTCCAGTTAAGCAAACAACAACCGGTTTGGTCCGATTAGGCAAACTACGATCCGTTTGGTTCGGTTTGGTCCGGTTAGGCAAACTACGATCCGTTTGGTTCGGTTTGGTCCGGTTAGGCAAACGACGGTCTCATTAAGTAAATAATAGCCATTTTCGTGCGGTGAGTAAAATGACTGCCGATTTGGTTTGGTTAGTCAAATCGCAGTTAGTTTGGTCCGATTTACCAAACAACAGCCAATTTCGTCCGAGTAACCAAACAACAATCGGTTTTATCCGGTTAATCAAACAACAATCGATTTAGTTCGGGTAAGTAAACAACAGTCGGTTTCATTCGGTTAGTCAAACAACAGTTAGTAGTCCGATTTACTAAACAACAACCGCTTTTGTCCTGTTAAACAAACAATAGTTGAACATTATTATTGATTGTAGTATTTAGTAAACTTTTGTGCAAATTTATTGATTGTATTATTTTTTTTGTGATTATTTAAATAGAATTGTAGTGTGTTGTCATTTGTATTTGGTTTATATATTTTTATAGTTTTTTTAGGTATTGTTTTGATAAATTTAAAATTTATTATCTTGTCCATCATTTATTTGTTTATTTCATTTTATTTGTTTGTTTATTTCGTTTTATTTAGTTAATATTAGATTAATAATTTAAATGATATGACACAGAACTGCATAATTTTTCATCTAATTAAGGCGAGAAACAACATACGTAGCTCGTTAAGAAAACAACAGCCAGTTTGGTCCGGTTAGCTAAACAACTGTCGGTTTAATTTGTCCGGTAAGCTAAATAACTGTAGATTTGCCAATTTGGTTCGGTTAATCAAATCACAGTTGGTTTGGTCCAGTTAACCAAATAACAGTCAGTTTGGTCCAGTTAACCAAACAACAATAGGTCTGGTCCGGTTAGCTAAACAACAACCGATTTGGCCCGTGTAGCCAAACGACAACCGATTTGGCCCGTGTAGCCAAACGACAACCGATTTGGCCCGTGTAGGCAAACAACAGTAGGTTTGGTCCGGTTAGTCAAACAACAGTGTGTTTGGTCCAGTTAAGCAAACAAAAACTGGTTTGGTCCGGTTAGGCAAACAACTATCGGTTTGGTTCGGTTAGGCAAACAACTATCAGTTTGGTTCGGTTAGGCAAACAACTATCGGTTTGGTTTGGTTAGGCAAACAACTATCGGTTTGGTTCGGTTAGGCAAACAACTATCGGTTTGGTTCGGTTAGGCAAACAATGGTCGATTTGGTTCGGTTAGTCAAACGGTCAGTTTGGTCCGGTCAGTCAAACAACGGTCAGTTTGGTCCGGTTAACCAAACAACAACCGGTTTGGTCCGGTTAGACAAACAACGATAGGTTTGGTTCAGATAGCCAAACAATGGTCGATTTGGTCTGATTAGTTAAACAACTGTCGGTTTGGTTCGGTTAGCCAAACAACAGTTGGTTTTGTTCGGTTAGCCAAACAACAGTCGGTTTGGTTTGGTTAGCTAAACAACAGGAGGTTTTGTCCAGTTAGCTAAATAACAGCCTGATTGGCCCGGTTAGTGAAACAACAACTTATTTCATTCGGTTAGGTAAACAACAGCCGGTATGATTCGGTTTGTCAAATAATAGGCCGTTTGGTCCGGTTAAGCAAACAACAGTCGGTTTGGTCCAGTTAGTTAAACAACTGTCGGTTTTGCCTGATTAGGTAAATAACTGCCGATTTGTCAATTTGGTTCGATTAGTCAAATCACAGTTGGTTTGGTCTGGTTCACCAAACAACAGTCAGTTTAGTCCAGTTAACCAAACAACAATCGCTTTGGTCCGGTGAACTAAATAACAACTGTTTTGGTCCGGTGAGTGAAACGATTGCCGATTTGGTTCGGTTAGTCAAATTACAATTGATTTGCTCTGGTTGACCAAACAATAGCCAATTTGGTCAGAGTAATCAAACCACAATCGGTTTGATCCGGTTAATCAAACAACAATCGATTTAGTCCGGGTAAGCAAACAACAGTTGGTTTGATTCGTTTAGTCTAACAACAGTCGGTTTGGTCTAATTAACCAAACAATAACCGGTTTGGTCCAGTTAGTGGTCTCGTTCACCGAACAACAACCGCTTTTGTCCCGTTAAACAAACAACAATTGAACATTATTGTTGATTGTAGTATTTAGTAAACTTTTATGTGCATAATTATTAAAATTAAAAATTATTTTTATTTTGTTCATATCTTTTTATAGTCGGGTTTGCTCCGATTAGCCAAACAACAATCCGTTTTGATCCGGTTAACCAAACAATAGGAGGTTTGGTCCAGTTAGCTAAATAACAACCTGATTGGTCCGGTTAGTGAAACAACAACCTATTTGCTCTGATTAGGTAAACAACAGCTGGTATGGTCCGATTAGTCAAATAATATCCTGTTTGGTCCGGTTAAGCAAACAACAGCCGGTTTGGCCGGTTTGGCCGGTTTGGTCCGGTTAGCTAAACAACTGTCGGTTTTGTTCGGTTAGCTAAATAAGTGTTGATTTGCCAATTTGGTTCGGTTAGTCGAATCACAGTTGGTTTGGTCTGGTTCACCAAATAACAGTCAATTTGGTCCCGTTAACCAAACAACAATTGGTTTTGGTTCGGTTAGCCAAACGACAACCGATTTGGCCCGAGTAGCCAAACAACAGTCGGTTTGGTCCGGTTAGTCAAACAACAATCGATTTGGTCTAATTAAGCAAACAATAACCGGTTTGGTCCGGTTAGGCAAACAACGATCGATTTGGTTCGGTTAGGCAAACAATGGTCGATTTGATTCAGTAGTCAAACAACGGTCGGTTTGGTCCTGTTAGTCAAACAACGGTCGGTTTGGTCCTGTTAGTCAAACAACGGCCAGTTTGGTCCGATTAACCAAACAACAACCGGTTTGGTCTGGTTAGACAAACAACGATTGGTTTGGTTTAGTTAGCCAAACAATGGTCGATTTGGTCTGATTAGTTAAACAACAGTCGGTTTGGTTTGGTTAGCCAAACAACAGGAGGTTTTGTCCAGTTAGCTAAATAAGACCCTGATTGGTCCGGTTAGTGAAACAACAACCTGTTTGATTCGGTTAGGTAAACAACAGCCGATATGATCAGGTTAGTCAAATATAAGCTCGTTTGGTCCGATTAAGGAAACAACAGCCGGTTTGGTCCTATTATTTAAACAACTGTCGGTTTTGTCCGATTAGGTAAATAACTGTCGATTTGCCAATTTGGTTCGGTTAGTCAAATCACAGTTGGTTTGGTCTGGGTCACCAAACAACAGTCAGTTTAGTCCAGTTAACCAAACAACAATCGGTTTGGTCCGGTGAACTAAATAACAGCCATTTTGGTCCGGTGATCTAAATAACAACCATTTTGGTTCGGTGAGTAAAACGACTGTCGATTTGGTTTGGTTACTCAAATCACAATTGGTTTGCTCCGATTGACCAAACAACAGCCAATTTGGTTCGGGTAACCAAACAACAACCAATTTGGTTGGGGTAACCAAACAACAGCCAATTTGGTCCGGGTAACCAAACAATAATCGGTTTGATCCGGTTAATGAAACAACAATTGATTTAGTCTGGGTAAGGAAACAATAGTCAGTTTGATTCGGTTAGTTAAACAACAGTCGATTTGGTCCAATTAACCAAACAATAACCGGTTTGGTCCAGTTAGTGGTCCCATTCATCAAATAATAACCGCTTTTGTCCCGTTAAACGAACAACAGTTGAACATTATTGTTGATTGTAGTATTTAGTAAACTTTTATGTGCATGTTTATGTAATTTTTAGTTTATTTTTTTTTATTGTTATTTTTTGTGGTTATTTAAATAGAATTGCAGTGTGTTGTTATGTGTATTCGGTTTATATCTTCTTATAATTTTTTTCATTTGTTTGTTTCTTCCGTTGTATTTGTTTGTTTCTTCCGTTGTATTTGTTTGTTTCTTCCGTTGTATTTGTTTGTTTCTTCCTTTGTTTCTTCCGTTGTATTTGTTTGTTTATGGAGTTGAAAATATTTGTTTAGTTAATATTTGATTAATAATATCTAACAATCAATTTTTACACATTTTATTATAATTTTTTTTTTTTTTTTTTCAAACTTTCTGGTTTGGTACTACACCAGAACAAATAAAAATGATCAAATCCGTTGAAGAAATGAAAGTAATATCTGATTTTTTTACAAAATTTTTACAGGTATGTATTATTATTATGTTGAATATCAAATACTATAATAGACTTTGCATACATATTCTGAAATTTTTTCCTATTAACAGGATGTTGCTTTTTCGGTAAAAGCATCAATGATTAATGTTGAATGGGAAAATCAAAAATGGTTTTACAATGCATGTAATACATGTTTCAAAAAATTGATCATGACTGATTCTACATACTGGTGCAATAAATGTTGCAAATCTGTTCCTGAACTAGTCCACAGGTAATTGTAAATATTTTTGTTATATTTGTTGATATTTGTATATTAATATTAATTAAATAAAATTATTTAGCAGACTCATGCTCGCTTCACAGTGGAAGACCCTACTGGAACAATAAATTTGATTGCATTTGACAAACAAGTGGAAACAATGTTGCAAATATCAACAGAACAATTGTTTGATCTGAAAAAAAGGTATTCCTTCTACTCATATTTATACATTTATTGTGTAAGAATATTATCAATATCTAAATAGTGACTCATATTTTTTACAGATATACGGAGATATGGAGATTCAATCTATATTCCAACAACTTCAGTGGAAAGAGTTCATGATCACTGTCAAGTTTAAAAAATCAGAACAACAGTCACAAAAAAATCCGTCTTTTAATGTCTTTGCAATACGCCCAATACAGGAAGAAACAACTGCTACAGAAGCCACTGACTTTTTAGCAAGTTTTTTTATCGATTATATAATACTTTAACTAAATTTTATTCTTATCTAATCAAATATTTTTTTATAAATTAGACTGAACCATCTCAGACACAAGGTTTTGAAGCTTCTTATACAACTTATACTCCAGCAAAGAACTCAGAAGAAATTATTCAGCCTAAAAAAAGATATGCTGAATATGAGGTCAACTATTATTTTATTTGATATATATATTTTTTTTATATTTTTTATCAACAACTGATTGTAAATATATTGATTTCAGATACAGAATTTAAAAAAAAAACGACTGAAAGATTGAACCCACTTAAACATTATCTTTTGTAATACACAACAGTTGTAGTTGTTGTGCAACAAAACGTATGATAATCAAGTTATTGTAACATTATAATTTGTTAACAACACACTAATTTAAACTAAATCAATCCACTTCGCCCGTCACATGACGGGCTTAGATTGGCTAGTTGGTTTAATTAGACAAAGCGACGGTTCTTTCATGGCGACTGAAGCTGACGTCACAACCATAACTGTGAAGTCCACCTCCTTCGACTCCAAAGAAACCGGAAGAGTCGCTTCCACCGACGTCATTCTCAACCAGGCTCCAATATCACTTCCCCGGATTTTGAGATAGATACAATGACGTCTCACCGGAGATATAAATTGACAAAATAAAGGCACTAAATGAATCAGAGTCCTGTAAGTTTTCAGCAAATTACCTAAGATTGATACGTGTTATAATATGTAATTTGTATAGTTGTCAAGGGCATTATTGTCATTTTGCCCATGTATACCTTATGTATAAAAATCCTGTTGTTTAATAGAAGAATAATTTGTTTTTTATAAAATTAACATGGTATCAGCGCTTTTGAAATCCACTCTTTGATAAAATATAGAGTGACTTGCCCCAAACTGGGTTGAAATCAGCTCAGACTCGCCCCAACTCGGTTGACCTCGGACCTAACTCGCCCCGACTCGATCGAGTTGACTCATCGCAACTCGGTCGTCCTTGACCTCGCGTTAGGGTTTCGCGTCTGCATTTCAGGGAGTTCAGCGACTGTATTTTGGGCACGGCGCTGCTCTGTTTTAGCCTCTCTTGCTTCCTCAGGTTTGGTTCTTCAGTTCCCCTCTCCATTCTTCAAATTTGTGAAGTCGTTTGAAGGTATATTTTGTCCATTCGTGTTGGGATTTCGTCTCGCGCGTTCGCGTTTGGCGCAGGTCGGTTGATTGGCTGTTTATTGCAGTCGGATTGCGGTGATTTTGGCTTTGCTAAGGTTTTGGTTGGTCAATTTTTGGAGTTGGGTTGTTTGGATTTGGGATTCTTGGAGTTGGGGTTGTGAAAATCCTTATTTCGATTTGGGATTTTTGGCCGGTCACGCGTGCTTGTTGAAGGACGCAATTTGGGGACTTTATTGGGTCATTTGAAGAGTGCAATTTGGGGATTTCGTTGGCGTGTTTGAAGGGTACGATTTGGGGGTTTTACTGGTTCGGTTGAAGAGCACGATTTGGAGATTTTTGCTGCTTCATTTTGCTGTTTGTTTACGTTGATTGGCAGAGGAACCGAGCTGTTGTTTGTTACTTTGTTTGACACTAAACTGTGGTTGGAGAAATGCCCAATTCTATTCAAAGTGTTCAGGTTATACCAGTTAAGTTGGACAATTCCAACTATGTACATTGGGCTTCCTTTATGCACAATTTTCTCAAAGGCCACAATTTGTGGAAGTATGTTACAGGCGCGTGCAAGATGCCTAGTGTCACTTCAGATGCCTCTTCAACTAAATCCATAGAGGAATGGGAGACTAATAACTCGAGGGCCATATCTCTGTTGGCCAGTGCCGTGTCCCCTTCGATTAGTCTTCAAGTTGGTAAGTTTGAATTTGCTTATGATGCTTGGTCTTTCTTGGAGAAAAGGTTTGTGGGTACCAACTTTGCACAAAAGTATAAGTTAGAAATGGACATTCGATCGTTGCGTCAGGGGCCGTCCCAGTCTGTCTCTGATTTCTTTGCCCAGATGTCATTGTTATGGGATTAGTTGGTTGTTATGGATCCTAAGTTTGCGTGTGATAAAGACACCTTATTGTTTCAGTCCTACATTGATAAGGTCAAGCTTGTTCAGTTCCTGATGGCTCTTCGTGACGATTTTGAGGGTGTACGGTCTTCTATGTTTTATCGGAGCCCTCTCCCTTCTGTTGAGAGTGCACTGTCTGAATTACTGTCATAAGAGACTCGGCGTCAAACTGGGGGCCTCCTTGGTTCGTCCATCCCTCAGACTGAGACAGTTCTTGCTGCTGCTCCTCGTTGATCTTCTAGCTCCTCTGCTCCCAAGTTCGGACAGTCTCGGGATATGACTCGGGTGCAGTGCTACTACTGCAAGGAATTTGGCCATATGAAATTCACCTGCGCGAAGCTTAAGAAGTCGCCTCCGCCCACTACTGCTCATCCACGTATTGTTGCTTCTGCCACTACTGCTACCTCACCCAGTGCTGAGCCCCCGATCTCACCTCCCTTGACTGCCTTGATGTCTAGGATATGATTACCAAGGCTCTTTCCGGTCTTGGTCAAGGTACATCTTCCGCTTCGGCTTTATCTGCCCATTCCGGTAAGTCCTCCTGGATAATTGATCCTGGCGCTTGTAGTCATATGTCTTCTGATTTGTCTTTGTTTGTTTCTACATCTTCTACTTCTTTTTCTCCTATTTGCACTGTCGATGGCTCTCAATTGTTTGTCTCGTCTGTTGGCTCTATTTGTACTCCTTCTGGTATTCGTCTCTCTGATGTTCTGTATGTTCCACAATTATCATTGAACTTGATTTTTGTGGGTCAATTATGTGATATTCGTTTTCATGTCTTGTTCACATCTTCTGGTTGTCAGGTACAGGATCCGACCTCAGGGAAGGTTCTTGGGACAGGGCATAAAGTGGGCAAATTATTTGAACTTGAAGCGTTGGACATCGTGTCTCTCCTTCCTTTGCGTTATAGTTTTGTTGCTAGTTATGATTCTGAATTTGCTCTCTGGCATAGTAGATAGGGACATGTCTCTTCCCATACTTTATTGAAATTAGTTTCTAATGGTCTCTTAGGCTCTGTTTCCTCTGCGCCTCTGAATTGTGTTAGTTGTAAACTTGGAAAACATACTGCTTTACCATATAATTCAAGTGATACTCGTGCTTCTGCTCCTTTTGATCTTATTCATTCTGATGCTTGGGGCCCCGCTCCTATTTCTACTATCGGTGGTTCTGCTTATTATGTTGTGTTTATTGATGGTTTCTCCCGATTCGTTTGGGTATATCTCCTCCAGTCTCGTTCTACATTTTATACTGCATATGTTGAGTTCTCCACTATGGTGAACACTTAGTTTTCTAAAACTATTAAAATTTTTCGTTTCGATTCTTCAGGTGAATACGTTTCTCATCAATTTCGTGCTCTTTTAAAAAGTCATGATACACAACATCAACTTTCTTGTCCATACACTCCACAACCGAATGGCGTTGCTGAACGCAAGCATAGACATATTCTTGACACTACACGGGCACTCCTATTGTCTTCTTCAATTCCTCGTGTTTTTTGGGGTGAGGCTGTTCTTACTTCGGTTTATATCATAAATCGTTTGTCATCACCAATTTTGAATAATAGTACACCTTTTGCTGCTTTGTATGGTGCTTCTCGTGATTACTCTTCTCTTCGCGTCTTTGGTTCCACATGCTTTGTATTGCTTCCTGAACGTGAAAGAGATAAGTTGTCTGCTCAATCTTCTATGTGTGTTTTTCTTGGTTATGGCCTTCAACAAAAAGGTTTTCGCTGTTTTGATCCGGCGGCAAATAAATTGCGTATTTCTCGCAATGTTACGTTTAGGGAAAAGCTACCGTTTTACTCTTTGCCTCAAAATACATCCCTGTCTGATAACTCCCCAATTAGTGTCTTTGATTTATTTCCCGATCCTTCTGTGCCTCCTTCCTCTTCTGTTGAACAGGATGCTGGATCGTTGCCTACTACTCCTCTGTCCCCTGCACCCTCTCTGGGCCCGGCGCCTGTACCACCTTTGGAATCGTCTTCTCCTTCCTCGTCTTCTCCTCCATTGCCGGTGGATCCCTCCTCCAGGTATCCTACTCGTGTACGTAAACCACCTGCTCACCTTCATAATTACGAGTGCTATTTTTCTGCTTTGTGTTCCATTCATGAACCTTCTTCCTATAGAGAGGCTTCTTCTGACCCTCTTTGGCAGAAAGGTATTGCCGAGAAATTACATGCCTTGACTAAAACTCGGACATGGGACTTGGTTTCACTTCCTCCTGGTAAGTCTGTGATTGGGTGTAAATGGATCTTTAAAGTTAAAACTACTGCAGATGGCTCCATTGACCGGTACAAAGCCCGTTTGGTGGCAAAAGGGTACACACAAGAGTATGGTATTGACTATGAGGAGACGTTTGCTCTAGTTGCTCGTTTGACTTCTATTCGTCTTTTGATTGCTTTAACTGCAGTACGTCAGTGGGATCTATTTCAGATGGATGTCAAAATGCTTTTTTGAATGGCACCATTGCAGAGGAGGTTTATATGAAACCTCCACCGGGATATTCTCAATTACCAGGCCAGGTGTGTAAACTTTCAATGTTTTGCTCGAAGATAGTGGAGTTTGGTTACACACAGAGTAGTCATGACTCTGCTCTATTCACGTGATGTTCTTCTCGTGGTATAGTGTTATTGTTGTTATATGTGGATGATATGGTGATCACAGGTGATGATTTATTGGGTATATCTGATCTTAAGGCCTATCTTAGTTCTTGCTTTGAGATGAAGGATCTTGGTCCATTGCGTTACTTTCTTGGGCCAGAAGTCCTTCCTCTATCTGGTGGTTATGGCATCTATTTGGTCAAATATGCTTATGATCTCGTCAGTCGTGCAGGTCTCTCCGATAACAAGACTTCTGATACGCCGCTTGAACTTAATGTCAAGTTTCGGCCTTCTGATGGTGAGTTTTTGGCTGATCCTACGCTTTATAGGCAGTTGGTAGGTGGATTGCTATATTTGAGTATTACTCGTCCTGATATCAGTTATGCAGTCCATGTTGTGAGTCAATTTATGGCAGCTCCGCGGCCGGTCCATTTTGCTGCAGTTATTCGTATCTTGCGTTATGTTAAAGGTACTTTGTTGCAAGGATTGTTCATGTCATCTGCCTCCCCACTTACATTATCAACTTTTTCTGATGATGACTGGGCTGGGGATGTTACTGATCGGTGGTCCACTACTGGTTACTCAGTGTTTCTGGGATCCTCTCCCATTTCGTGGCGTAGAAAGAAGCAGTCTACTGTCTCTCGCTTTAGCACAGAGGCTGAGTATCGTGCTCTCGCTGATACTACATCAGAGCTTGTCTGGCTTCGTTGGTTGCTTCAGGATATGGGTGTTCCTTTAGATTCTTCTACTCCATTTACTGTGACAATAAGAGTGCTATGCAGATTGCTCACAATGCTGTTTTCCATGAAAGAACTAAACACATTGAAGTTGACTGTCATTTTATTCGTCATCACTGTGCTGTTGGAACTTTTCATTTGTTTTATGTGCCTTCTGAAGATCAGGTTGCAGATTTGTTTACCAAGTCGCTCACTCATTCGCGCCTTGGCTACTTATGCTCCAAACTTCAGTTGTGTTCATTTGACCCATCTTGAGTTTGAGGGGGGATGTTATAATATGTAATTGGTATAGTTGTCAAGGGCATTATTGTCATTTTGCCCATGTATACCTTATGTATAAAAACCCTGTTGTTTAATAGAAGAATAGTTCGTTTTTTATAAAATTAACAATATGGAGTGATGATTAAGGAAGCAAGAAAAAGAAACTCTCAGGTATGGAGTGATGATTAAGGAGGCAAGAAAAAGAAGCACTATTTCAAGGAGCATGTTCGCTGGAGAAGGTTGATGGGCGGAATTGAGGTTTGATTAACATTTACAGGAAAAGTCTCCGAGTTTCAGTAGAATTGGATGACCGATTGAAGAAGAGCACAAAATCAGGCTTAATGGGATTTCGTTATCCCGTTCAAACAAAATCTTAAGAGTCAAGATGCGAGAAAGGAGGAAGTGATGGGTCAGAGACTCCTCCAGTGACTTGAATTTTAACAAGATCAAGATTAATTCACTGGGTTGGGTAATTCATCGCAACTCACAGAAGACAAAAACATGCAATCCAAATCTGCAGGACCCAGGTCAAAGTGTAAACCTTTGACTCCGGTCAAGAGACAAATCCAAGCCATCAAGCTATTTTGGACCGGTGGATCAGATTCAATTTGGGAAATTTACACGTCATATGCGACATGTACACTGAATAGAACACTCAAACAACACGTCACAAGTTGATGTGGCGCTTACAAAAAAGACAGGTAGACCCAATAACAGTCCCTTGTCTTGGTCCAAATCAGTTACGAAAATTTTTCCTAAAGATTATCACAACTAAGAAAAAGGAGTTAGAACAAGACGAAGAGAAGACATTTTTGACTTAGACAACTTGCAGGCATTCGTGGATGTCGTCGACGGTCCGCTCCACTAGGGTAATTGGCTTCGGCCTTTTTTGAGAGATTCTTCCTTCCTTGGCTTTGGTGAGTGCAGGCGTGCGTCTGCGTCTCTTCTTCACGATTTTCTTTATTTTTGGCTCCTCCTCCTATTTCGGTTGCCCCTTAATGAAAATCTTGACAAGAGTTTCCTTTATTTTTTTTTTTTTAGGTGATAGCTATCCACCCTTCTTCGTCTTATGTGGTGTGCCAAGGCTTGAGCCCTATGCTGTGTGGGACAAGTACTTTTTTATGTGTCCTCGGATTAACCTTCTGACTGGAATATGATCAGGCGAAGATGGTATTGGAAGCCGTATCATTGACATCGGTTTCCAAAATGATGCGGCCCTACATCACCAGTTCTAGTGTTATCTCTTTTAAGATGAAACATTTTTCAGTGGGATGGCCCTCCAATCGATGGTACTTGTAGTAGTTGGGATCTAAAATTTTCCCAACATCGTCCGGCCTTTTGGCCTTAGGGAGCTCCAACAATCTTTTCTCCTAGAGCTGTTTGAGCATACCTGGAACGTTAGGGTCCAAGAAAGGGTAGGTTTTGGCCTACCTATTCTTCAAACTAAACCCTTGGCGAGGTATGTCGCATTTATTATTGTCCTTTCTACCATTATTTGGCTTCCCACCATTACTGGTCTCTGCAATAATTTTGTGTGTTTCAACAATATAGGTTGCTTTGCAAATTTTCCCATTTTGTCTGTTTCGGAGATGGGAGCCTCTCCTTCTCCTTTCTCATGGATAAGGATTTCCATATTATGGGGCCTCAGTTGCCAATTCTTGAAAATCCTGGGCTTTTGACTCTGCAGGAAATACACCAACGACCAATTCATGCTACGGATGCACATATCGATGGCCATCTTGGTAGACAAGGAAGTGATTTCCTTGCAGTTGAGCCTTAAATTCCTCTAGTGATTGATATACTGAATCACTTTTTCGCCCTGGTGTTGCTTTAAATTTGTGAGTTACACCAGCGTCACCGTGTGCTTCGTGTTGTAGAAGCGACTGAGGAACTTGCTTTCAAGTTGTTACCAATTATCTATTGATTAAGCCGAGAGCTAAATGAACCAGTCATAAGCATTCCCTTTTAGGAATCGTCCGAACAGCTTCACAAGGAGATCGTTGTTGGTCCCCGCGTTGTTGGATGTCTCGATGAAATGGGCGATGTGCTGCTTTGGGTTGTCATCGCTGCTAAATTGTTGAGAAGTAGGCGGATGATAAGAGGCTGGAATTTGGAGTGGCTGGCACCGTCGAGTGTAAGGCCTGGTGTAGGCCTTGGTGCAAACTACTTCCACCTTTACTTTTTGCTACAGGGTGTAGGAGATCATTTCTTATAGAGTGTTGTAGGACAGAGCTCCTAGATCTTCAAATTGCAACTCTTGAGCAACCGGTTGAACTTCAGACGTCGGAGATGGGCGGGTTTCAAGTGAAGGGTTGACGAAGATCGGGTTAGCGGTCGTGTTGGGCCGGCCTAGTTGTTGTTTTCCCCTATTGGGAGGGAGCCCCCAAACGATTTGCAATTATTTTGATCTTCTGCATAATGGTGGCGATTGAAATGTCTCTTTGCAATTCTCTTTCTTTGAAGTGCTTATCTCTCTCCTTCATGGCAGCTTGGATTTCTGCCGACTGTTCCTTGACAGTCCTTGCTTGTATCATCATGGCAACAACCTTGATGACTAGATAGGTAGGGGAAGGGGAAGTTTGAGCAAGGGATGGAGTGATTTGTCCAGGTGATTCCTCGGGCGATGCTACCAATCGCATAGTTGAAGGAGTGACGTGCCTCCCCTAGAAGTGGGTGATCAGTGCGGGGACCTAGTGTGCAATTTGAGAAGATCCCCTTGCTAGACTAGTGAACGAGCTTACCACCGGGCTCGCTAGTGTTGGTGAGCCAGCATGATGGAATAGCTCCTCATGGGATGAGACCTTGTTGGAGAAGCCACCGGATTAATCGATACTTGACCCACCGGAGAAATTTGGTGAAATTGTCCGACACGTTATGGTGGCAGAGAACCAGTAATGGATATGGTAGTTGGTCCAAACTGAATGATCACTGGGGTTTGTGGTGGGTGGATCACCCTTACTTGGCCAGCGATCACGACAGTTGGAGTGTGTAGACAACGAGGAAAGGTGGCCGAGGGGTCAGCCATTTTGGGTGCTGGAGAAGAGTTGGAGCCAGCAGTGGGAGCCTTAGCGACAGCCTTGTTGTTGTTGTTGGAGCTTGCCATTTTATGATTGGAAGGTAGGAGCGGAGAAGGAGATGAGAGGTAAAATTGGGCCCACCAGGCATGCCAAATTTTTAAACTCGAAATCCGTCGAGCACAGAGAAATTGCGACCGAGAAGACAATGATATGAAATAAAGAGAATTTGAAGAATTTGTGGATTTTGATTCTATTTTTCCTCTGATTTGATCTCCGCAAATCAATACAGTTGAATACTCAGAGAACTGAGTCTTCCTCGAGCTGAAAATTAATGAAACGAGCTTGAAAATCTTCCTAAGTTTAACAGAATTGAATCTTCTGTATGGCTGTCGCGCCAGAGAAGGTAACAACAGGTTTTGGTGGTGTGGAGACTTGGGAGCTCTAAGTATTCTCCTAAGCTTTTTTATTTTTTTCGTTTGTTCAATTGATTGATTTCCAGTCTCATTTCTTGATCGATAGCCCTTTTATAGTTGTCTATAATGTCTTGTAACGTCTTCTCTTCATCCTGTTGTTACTCCTTTTTTTTAGTTGTGACAGTCTTATGGAAAAATTACCATAACTGATTTGGACCAAGACACGGGATTATTATTGGGTCCACCTATCATCTTTGTAAACATCACATCAACTTGTGACACGTCATTTGAGTGTACTATTCAGTGTACATGTGGCAGATGACATGTAAATTTCCCACGTCGAATCTGCTCAGCTCGTTTGCAGCTCTACCTAGAGGTGGGTGTAATTATGTATGTATACTGTATAGTGCATCTTTCACCAGTAGCTCTTACCGAATAACTCCTATATTCTGCAATTGATATCTATAAAACTTCCAACAAAAGATATTTATTAGGATTCTACCAATATAAATTGGACTTGGTCAGCTTCTATGTTAGGAAATAAATATTCAAGAGTAAAGGGTTAACATTAGTAGACAAAATTCTTCAAAGTTGAGACTTATTAAATATTATAGAGATATCAAATGTTCTAACAAAGATAGCGAGTTTTTGAACTGTAAGCATCATAAAAATCTTTTTCCGGAGACAGATTTTGAAAGAACCCATAATTGTACATCCGCTTTGGTTATTGTTCTTTTATATCCTATCACCATATGTTGATACAATGACTGCTTTGGCAGTAGGTGCACTTTGGTGCGACAACAATCACCAGCAGGGTTTCTATCATTCAAATGAAACTTGTCTCTTCATGAAAATTCAAATGGTAACCCTGAATATGGTAAGGTTAATTGTTCCCTTTTAAAAAATCTTGACATTGATCTATTACGTCCTAATCGGAATAGGCTGACAACTATCATTGTTATTGTTTCTTTTTTCTTAAAAGTTAACAATTAATCTAAAATTATAGACATATGCTTCTCAAGAAAATACATAAATGAGCTATATATAATGGGAAGCTCGATCAGTTGTATAATGTTACTAACTCATGAAGATAAATTCATAGTTCCCTAATTTAATTTATATTTTGTTCATATTTCACTACGTCGTCGTATGATAATGAAAACCATAATTTACAGGGGTTTCTTTCTATTAATTAATTCGTGACTATTACTTTTAACTTAATTTCTTTGAAAATACCAAACTCCGGATGTCAAATATGATCTTGAATTAAATTTGATCGAATTCTACATCACATGTTGTGAAAGTTATAGTTTACAAGATTCTATGAATAGAAGTCGTGTAGAAATTCAACCTTTAAAGCGTTTCCTCGTGGAAAAACAATGTCATATTCTTGTTTACATTCACCTTTTAATTCTTTGAAAATAGTTTCACAAGAAAGTGATTCATTTAATTTCTCAGAATGGAGTTAAGTTTTCCGATAGGAAAAGGACACATTGTGCAGGTATAAAGAAATTAAAAATTATTTTTTCTAAAAAATCATTAATTTAATTTGATAAAAATATATAAAAAAGGTGATGGAAATTTAAGTTGAATTTCACCTTTGCGGATGCCAAAGAAAAATTGCGTATATATAAATTAAAATCCGTGTTTTGAAAACCAAACCGGCTATCAAACCGACGGTATGTTCAGTTTTGATCGAAACTGGTTGGACCGGGTTAGACCAATGGTTCAACCTTTGAATATTATGCCCTATATTTTTGTATGCACTAAAATGCGACCTGCCCTATTTCGACGAGCCCAAACGCCCATCAATCAATCAAACGATGGTCGTGGGTAGGGTCTGACAATATTCAATGTCATTCGTCGCAGCCCATCGCCAGGCTCATCTATACAGCCGCGTCATCGATACAGTCGACGCCCCAGTCAGCAAGAAGTCACCGTTTCAGCACCAGTCAGCAGCCAAGTTACAAGTCAGCATCTTCAACAGTTAAATGACCAAGTCTGGTCGCCAACTGAAGAAGACAAAAAGGAAAGCCGCGATCCTCTTTTGAGGGATTCAACAGAGGAGCTCTTGGTCCTCATCTCATCTCAACAACTAGAGCCAAAAGGGGATCGTGATCCCCATTCCAAGGATCGACCCTCAACAACCGACAGAATCGGCTACAAATAGCCAGAAACATTCTATCGCAAGGGCTCAAAAACTGGAGTTCAAAAATCCTTCATCAAGAAACTCTCACGCGTAGAGACTCTTTTGAGCCAAAGAAGTCAAGTAACTCGCCGTTCGTCGAAATTCACTAGTTCAATCGGAGTAGCTCTACACGATCACCGGCAACGTCAACAAGTCGATACACGCGAAACACAAATACTTCCGTCCGACAGACCAAAGCCGTCACCATTTGTGCACACTCGTTCCAGAACTCATATTTCGACATCCTCGCCAGAAGCCAAAACTTCATCAAATTTACATGGAGATAGAATCTGAGGAAGAATAGGAGATTGTACTCGCATTCCTTCATATTCAAATGCAATTGTAACACAAAATTCTCTGTAATAAATTGAATTACTCTCTCGGTCGCGCCTCTTCGTGGACAGGCGGATTTTCGATGAAACAGATTTGGCACGCCCGGTGGGACCTTTCCTACCTCTCATCTCCTTCTCCGTTCAACAAAAAAAAAAAAAAATCTCAGCCATGGCCATCAACGCCAACAACGGCAACAACAACAACAACAGGGGCAAGCAAATTGCCACCTTGTGCTCTGCTCACACGCGCCCTGCCATGAACGCAGGCTCAACTGCAGGAGTTCGCAGACTAGCTGCTGCATCTCCAGCCGACCTCCGCGCTCCTATCTCTCCACCACCAGCCACTCGCCCAATGACCAGGGCTTTGGCTAGGAGTTTGTCCACCGGACAGGCTCCCTTCATGCATGACGCACGTCGCCCAAGCGCCGTATTCGTGCCACAGGCTACCGCCGCCTCTCCTCCTCCTTCCAGCCCGACTGTCACCCCGGCTCAGTCGCCACCATCGCGAAGGAGTTCCATCGTCCCTGCCTTGGTGCAGCGCTATGAACAACATGGGGACACGACTTCCTCCTCCGTGGCAATAACGTATTTGTCACCGGCATGTTCCGTATAGAGAGCGACGGCCGAGGACAAATCTCTGATCGTGACCATCTCTCACGATCTCCTAGCCGCACTCATCGCAGCCGCTGACTCATCACCCATCCGCACACCTCACTGACAGACACTGGCAACCTCCCCTGCTCCACTATATCCCATTTCAACCTATCGAAACTCACCGGGGGCCAGCACCACAAGCCAGTCACCCGCCAAGACCATCTGCCATGCTCTCACAGAAGACCCTGACTCCGACGACGTGGTGTCGCTTGTCGCACCTATAGATATTCACAGAGGTCGAGCCGAAGCAGAGCCGACTGCTCTCAACTGCTCTCACACTCGACACAGTCACCAAATTGATCAACCGCGCCGTACGAAATAGCTCGGGTGACAGCAAATCTGTCGCCTACTGGAGGCCCTATACGCAGAGGATTCAAAACATCCCGATGCCGGTCGGCTACCATCCTCCAAAATTCCAGCAGTTCAACGGCGACGGGCACCCAAATAGCATGTCGCACATTTCATTGAAATATGCAACAACACTGGCATAGACGGCGACTTGCTGGTCAAGCAGTTCGTCCGGTCATTGAAAGGAAATGCCTTCGACTGGTACATCGAGCTGCCCCTGGAGTCAATTGATAGCTGGGAGCAACTAGAGTGATAATTCCTCAGCCGATTTTACAGCACTCGACGCACCGTCACTCTGGTCGAGATTGCCAATCTCAAACAAAAGAAGGGCAATAAGGTCGTCGACTACATTAACCGGTGGAGGAACCTGAGCCTAAATTGCAAAGAGAACTCGAATTTGTCCCTCGAAGCCAAAATTGAAATGTGTACTCGAGGGATGCGATGGGAACTCTTATGCTACATTCAGAGCTGGAGGTCGACAAACTTTTAAGAACTTGCGACCGAGGCTCACAATATGGAGAACTCTCATAGAGGAGCGGGGGGAAGAAGCTTCATCAACGGCTGATCCTCGCAAGAAAGTAAAGGCAGCCGCGACCATGCCCAAAGACACGAAGGAGAAAACAAAAGCATCCTTCGCGATGAATGTTCTCGAACCAATCAAAGTCGGGAGAAAGGTCAAAGCAACTTACGTCCCACAGCAACTAACGGGGGCACGTACCAGAGGCCTTCACTGGAGGAACGACAGACCAAAACATGCTCGCTTGACGAGACGATGTTCCTGTTATGCTGGATCAGCTACTCGACAACCACTTGCTCAAGTTGCCAGATATCAAAAGACCTGGCGACCTAACCAAGAGCAAAGAGCCGAACTTCTGCAAATACCACCGCTTGGTCAGGCACCCGACCAAGAATTGTTTTGTGTTGAACGATAGAATCATGGAGCTGGCGGCTCAAGGCTGCATTGAAATTGAGGGAGCCAAACACACGACGTCCTCACATGTCATCTCCATCCAAGCCGAGCCAAACCGGAGAACTCGGCTAAACAAACAGTAGGTCGTGAGGAAGGAGTACCGTAAAAAATCCGGCCCCTCCAACGGACTGCACAACAACAGACGATCACAGGCTAAGGTCGCATCAAAACCAGCACCCCGCAAAGCAGCTGCAGCCGATAGAGAGGGGCGGATTGTGGTCACTCGGCGAAAGAAGCCTATTCGAGAAATTGAACCGGCGCCGGTAAACACCAAAACAAAGGTGAAGCGGCCAAACAAAAAAGCCGCAAAGCACCAAAAGAAAGATCCCAAGACCAGCGTTCAGGGAGCAAACAAAAAGAAAAGAAGACCCGTCACACTGGGGGAGTTCTTCCCAAAGGAGTTCTTCGCGCCGCCAGCAATGGTGGCCACTTGCTCGACAGCTCCGCCCGAACAGACAACACCAAACGACAAAGGCAAACAGTCGGTCGTCGAATGAGACAACCTCGAGACGTCACTGAAGCAAATCTCGTCGCTTAACAAGATAGAAGACGACCTCGACTTGGCCATTCGGTCAAGACAGGCTCTAATTCGAGTCCTCGACAAACCAGAGGAACTTCAAGCCGAAGTCGAGATGCTGCTCATGAGGAAGCATGACTTGCCGAAAGTTGGACTGACACCACCCTACCAAAAGGAGGAAGAAGATGAACAATCCTCTCCGCAGCTGGCAAAGTCGGAAGAAGCACTCGCCGTCTCATGTCCGCCATGCATTACCTTTCGAGAAGAGGACGCACAGCTGGGGACGAAGAACCATAACCGGCCGTTGTTCGTCTCTGGCTACATCAGAGACCACAAAGTCAATCGCATTCTCATCGATTATGGATCCGCAGTCAACATTCTGCCAATTCGCACTATGAAGAATGTCGGTCTCTCCGCTGGCGACCTCTCTCCGAGTTCTCTCCTCATTCAAGGCTTTAATCAGGAAGGCCAGAGGACGCTCGGTATGATCTCACTCAAATTGCACATCGGCGATATGGTGGCCGAAACTCCTTTCCAAGTCATCGACTCAAGAACATCTTACAATCTGCTCTTGGGTAAACTGTGGCTTCACGCGAACGGGGTCGTGCCATCGACACTTTACCAATGCTTCAAGTACTGGGAGAACGGCGAGCAAAAGATGGTGTACGCTGATGAAAGTCCGTTCAGAGGCGCAGAGGCATCATTCGCAGATGCCAAATTCTATCTGACGACCAGACTGACAGTCAAATTGTCACCCTAGCCGAACCAGGTGCCAAATACCAAGAATACTCTAACGCAAGCTGCATCGACCAAACAGCCGACGCAAGCCACGTCTACAAACAGCCGACGCAAGCCGCATCCCCAAAACATACCCCGACGCAAGTTGCGCCTCCCAAACAGCCAGCACATAACAACTAGCCGACACACGGCCACAAACCGACCGCAACAACTCCAACGCCAACACAGCGTAATGTACCTATCTTATGGTACATTCCACAGTCGCAAAGAAAGAAGGGAGAAGCTCCCTTGGTCGTCTATCACAAAATCCAGCCGACCCCTTTGGCAAAAAAGGTCACCCTCCCATTGCCAAAACTCGAGGAAAGAAGCATTGTGAAGCAATTCCTGAGCCTCGAGCAGTTGCCATCTACTCGCTCTAACGAAGGCTTCGACCCGAATGCATACCGACTGATGGCCAGAGCCGGGGGCAACTTCACAAAGGACCAGCTCCACGAGAAGCTGCCCGTTGCTCTGCCGGTCCTCACTCCAGAACAAGAGAAGCTGAGAAAAGAGAGTCGCCGAATTACGTAAGGTCGCCTAGGCCTCGGCTACAAGAAAGAGAAGCCGATCAAAATCGGAGCTCAGACGAAGCCAATTAAAATAACCAGAAAGACATCGGCAGATGTACACCAAGTTTCAGTTGCCAAACTGCGACGACAAAGAAAAATGCTTCGAACCCGATGATTATTTACACCTTGAGAGCAGCCATCGCACGAGCTCGCACATATGACTCGGTCATGGTAAATCATATCTTTGTCGCTGACGACAATCAAGAGGACGACGAGTTCAACTTGGAGGAGGCTCCGGCTACTTTCGAGGAAGGCGGCCAGTCGACTGTCGACGAGTTAAAGAAAGTTGACCTGGGCACAAAAGGGGATCCGAGGCCGACATTTCTTAGCGCTTCACTGTCAGTAGAAGAGAAGGTCGAATATATGTCGTTGCTTTGTGAATAGCATGACATATTTGCCTAGAATTACACAGAAATGCTAGGCCTCGATCCACGAGTCGCAGTACACAAATTGGCGGTTCATCCCTTTGTTCGACCAGTTAAGCAATCACAATGATGGTTCCGGCCAGAACTTGTGCCAGAGATTGAAAAAGAAGTTGACAAATTGATCGCAGCAAATTTCATAAGAGAGGTGAAGTATCCTTCTTGGATCGCAAATATCGTACCGGTCAAGAAGAAGAACGGCCAAATTCGGGTTTGTGTCGACTTTCGCGACCTGAATAAGGCTTGCCCAAAAGACGACTTCTCTCTACCGATAATAGAACTCATGGTTGATGCGACGACGGGTCATGAAGCTCTTTCTTTCGTGGACGGGTCATCTGGTTATAACCAAATTCGGATGGACCCGAAGGATGAGGAGCTCACTGCTCTTCGCGCTCCCAAAGGCATTTTCTGCTACAAGGTGATGCCGTTTGGACTCAAGAATGCCGACGCGACATACCAGAGGGCAATGCAGAACATCTTCAACGATTTCCTGCATAAGCGCGTTGAGTTCTATGTCGACGACCTGGTGGTAAAGTCGAAACAATGGTCAGATCACCTTCTCGACCTTAGAGCAGTATTCGATCGACTCCGGCGGTTTCAACTTAAAAAGAATCTGGTGAAATGCGCATTCGGCGTCACTTCGGGCAAATTCCTGGGGTTCATCGTGCACCATCGAGGAATTGAAATCAACCAATCCAAAAACGATGCAATTCAAAAGATGCCGGAGCCCAGAAACATCACCGAACTCAAGAGCTTCCAAGGCCACTTAGCGTATATTCGGCGCTTCATCTCGAATTTAGCCAAAAGATGCCAGCCGTTCAGCCGCTTGATGAAGAAAGAGACATCGTTCGAATAGGACGAGTCTTGCCGAACACCTTTAACAACATAAAGGCGTACCTTACCAACTCCCTCTCTTCGCATCGGTATTAGAGAAGGGCTCACGACAGAGGAGTGCGCTCAGTTGCGACTCGCTGAACTTGAGTCACTTGACGAGCAACGACTCGAGGCACAACAACGACTCGAGTGCTACCAGTCTCGAATGACACTGGCCTTCACCAAAAAGGTACGGCTCAGGTCATTCCAAAAAGGCGACTTAGTGCTTGCAGTCAGACGGCCAATGCTCTTCACGAGCAAAACCGGGGGCAAATTTGTGCCAAAAGGGGAAGGACCGTACGTGGTACAAGAAGCCTACACCAATGGCTCCTACAAGCTAGTTACGTCCAACGGTTCGGAGCTGCCGATAACAAACGGTAAATTCCTCTAACGCTTTTACGGATGAGGGGGCAAAAAAAAAAAACAAAAACAAAAAAAAATGAAAGAAAACAAGAAGTCGAATAAAAGGAGATAGCATCTCTCATTGCACCAAATGGGAAAAATCAAGCCTCGCAAAACAAAAAGAAAAAGAGAGGCTACAAAAAAAAAGCTACATCAAAGTTGAGGAAGTTCGAAATTAGCTACTCGTCATTGTAGCCGAACTACTTCCGCACGAACCTCAGCCAGCTCCCACGTCTCGGCCTCGCTGAGAATGGCGCGAATAGAAGCAAGCTGGTCCTCGAGAGCAGAAGCCTCCTCCACGACAATGTCAATTCCCCTACGAATGGTCGCAAGCTCGGCATTGATAGAGTCGAGTTGAGTCGATAAAAAATCCAGATGATCGGGAAGAGCCGTCTGTTCAGCCTCAATAGCCTCGCGCTCTGCCTGATGTCTATCCAATTCCACCGTTAAGTCGTCGCGCCGACAGCTCACACGCTGGACAGATCGGGCAAGTTCAGCTTCGGCAGCAAACCGTTCAGCCAGACTGAGCATCCCGGCCAAGGAGTTGCGCAACCGATCCACCTCCGAGGAAAAATCCTCAATCCACTACTCCAGAACTGAAGTGGCAATGCAAACTTCCCTCAAGTTGTCGAGAATGACGCGGGTGTCTGCTACAAGCTCAGGCGAACATGGGTCGTCGGCCAGCAATAAATCCGACTCGACGAATTTCGCCCACAACCCCAAACTAGCCAATTGCAGTAGTAGCCTCGATCTCGCCGAGGGTCGAAAGGCCGACGCCTAGAAAAAATGAAGAGGAGATAAAAAAGAAAAAGAAAAGAAAAAGAACAAGATAAACAAGGGAATGAGAGGATATACACTTACCCACGAAGGTCGCGAAGTCGAAGAATCCTCGCTGATGGGTCAACGAGCTGAACCCAAAGCTCCTTCCTTGGCAGCAAGAGATGCGTCTCCACTACTTGGAGGAAACGTCATGAAAGCATCCCTCCCCGAAGTTGCAGCGACAAGTGGGGACGGACTAGAAACAGGCTGCCGAAACTCACCTGCAACAGTAGCTCGGGCGTTAACTGAAAGAACCTCCACCATGGTCGATCTATCTGAAGGCCGAAGAGGCGTGACGCCCTCACTAACGGTCGTCGTTGGGCACTCGGCTTCGTGAACTACTGCCTCACTAGCAATGATGGCAGGCTGTGCTTCCCCTTCGACCCACCCCAATTGTTGGGGAACCTCTAACTCGGCGAGGTCGAACAAATCCTCCAGCCAAAAGATAGGCTGGTCCACAAAAGGAGCTACGACGACGGCAAGATCATCAGAAGCTAGGTTGCCAAACTCCTGGATTGTCTGCGCTCCATCCTGGGTCACCGGCGCAGGCGACAACACTGCTGGCTCCTCAGTAGCCTCTCCAGTCGGCAGAACAACAGACCTGTCGAGAGGCGCTGGCTCCGTAGCCATTTCTCCCGACTCTGACAAAGGAGTTTTCGAAGGTTGAACAACGGCAAGAGGAGCTAAATTAGTCAAAGGCTTACCTAGACTAGTCCGCAGCCACTTCTTGAAGGGAGGAGGAACGAAAATCAAAGGCTCTGATTGCAGAGCCATGGACTTCTTTTTCGAAGCAGCCTTCTTCGGCGAAGTCGCCGACTTAGCCAAGCCCTTCCCTTTGCCTACAGGAGCTTCGACGGCTGGTAAAGAAAGTACTACTGGCCGAGGATCCCCCTGTGCCGAAGAAGCATCTCGGATCACGATGCCCTACTATGGCGCGACTTGCGATGGAGCCGCCCGCTTCTTCCCACCTTTGCTCTGTTTTGCCTTAACAGAAGGCTTCAAACTTGGCCGCAAACTTCTTTGGCTTTGACGCTCCGCGTCGCCATCTCCTTGCGCAGGCGGCAAGATTGTTTCCGGCGCAGATGCTCTGGTAAATTTCCTCCACGCATGCTGAAAAGAAAGAGAGACAAAAAATCAGAAGGTGCAAAAAAAAAAAAAAAAAAAAACTGGGAAACAAGAGTCGCTACCTCGAAAAGGGGAACAACTGCCTCAAGCCAGGACTCCCGAAAAAGGGACGTGACACCCGGATCGGAGTCTGGACTCACGAAGGCAGGCACCTCCACGCTACCAAGAGGACATGCAGTCCCTGCTCGCTATAACTCCACAAGTGTGTTAACTGAAGTCGCATTTCGTTGGTCGGCGAACAACACACCCGACAAGTCTTGGCAGAATCCAAACTGACAAGCGAATAGGTGAGGACTATAAGGCTCCACCACAAGAAGCTCGCGTTGCCCCAAGACTAGAGACGTCGCCCGCAGGCAGCGGAAGTACTCTACTTCAATCCGAGAAGCAAAGCGACCAGCCTTGTCAAGGATTGGTGATGCGATCCTAGACAATCACTAGCAAGAGGACTAATCAATGTAATATAGACTTTATGCAAGTCCGAATATCGTCCCACAAGGACCAAGCCAGCAGTTAATTGCCTTGTGAATAAAAATCTAAATTTTCAGGAATCTGATTTTGAAACCGGATTTTAAACTAAACCAGTACTTAAAAACAGTTGAGAAAAGGTTTGAGGAATTTCAATGATGAGAGAAGACGTTGGGAATCCAATTCCCTCCCTAGACACTTTATGAGATTGAATAAAATATTTTTGGAAATCAGTTTCTGACAAGCTTATAAAACCATGGCTACAATCCGCATCGGCATCACCTTTTTCTATCTCCTAGAGCAAACTAATCGATATAATCTACTCTACTTGACAACATAAACATGAAGCTCATATGTCATAGGCAGATTAACTAATCCAACAGGGTATTACTTTAAGGTCGAGGATTAACCCAAGGATTAGTGAGCTACCTAGTGCATAAACTCAAAAAGATTGTAAAATCCTATCAACATGTCTTACCTTAAGCCCAGCATCACCTTATAACCAGTACATAGCCAGACAGCAAGTATGAATCAAGAAATTACAACAAGGAAAAACTCATTCATGCACCAAACTGAAAACCAAATAGATTATAAATATCAATCTCATTACATGCCTAGGGAGTCATGGACTCCCAACTAAAAACGACTACTCCATGCTAGAATTAAAAGCACACAACAAGGTTTGTACAACAGCCATGAATTAAGAAGGAGTAAGTAAAGACAACTCCCTTCGGAAGGCTTCCCTTAACCACTCTCGCTCCTTAGCTGAATACTCCACCTTTCTTCCTCAAAGTGACAAGAGTTCGTGTGAACTCCCTCTGGACTTTCTCCTCTCTCTCTCTTCTAAACTAGAAATTAAAACTAAATAAAAAATTGAATGTGGAATTCAAAAACTAAAGCTAAAAATTGGATGAATTGAGCTCTGCCTTGGACCCCTATTTATACTTGAAACTCTGTCCAGACCTTGTAATTTTAGCTTCTGTCCAGGGGTGTGAATTATGACTTCCTGACCTCAGAATTGGATGAAATTTCAATAGGACCTTCCTTCTGTAGTTCTTTCCTTTCTCACAAAGTTTGAATCCATTCTGAGTTGGGAAACTCGAGATATGAGGAGAGGAAGTTGCCTGATTTCTGCTGCCAACTTCTGCACGGGTCCACCACTTTGGAGATGTGTAACTCGAGAATCCTGGCTTGGATTAGCGGAATTTCCGTGAACAGATCCTCTGTAGTACCAGGAAACTTCGTTCTAATTTTGGCTTCAATTGGAATTTTGAAACTCCTTCTATGCTCTTCACCAAATTCGGATTTATCTCCTTCCTTTAGCAGCAGATTCCTATTTGGAATTAACTTCTTCTTTTTTTTTACCATTCAATGCACCTGGACTTAAGTAAATTACCTTAAACTCTTCGTGGGCACCTTCTTTAGACGCTTGAGACTCCTTCTCCCAAGTTTGGATTCGATTTGATTGCAGGTTCCTGAGATTTTTGTTTTTTCGGCTGCTGAGTCATCGGCGCGCCACTGGAGCAGATATCCGGAGACCAATCGGCGCGGTCGCGCCAGTACTTGGACATTTCCTTGGTCCCTGAACGACAACTTCTCTTTCTGCTTTTATCTCACTTTGGCGCGTCCACTCTGGCTTTGATTGAGGTCGCGCCGATTGTTTGGCGCGGTAGCGCCCTCCTGCGGCGTGGTCGCGCCAATTCATGATCGTTGGGTCGTTGGACATTTTTGCACATTAATTTAAATTCTTGCAGATTTATTTGGCGTAGTCGCACCTGAATCTGCGCGGTCGTGCCGTTCTTCAGTGTGGCCTCTTTTGCTCATTTTTCTTCTGTTTTTGCTCCAAATCCCCTTTTTCTTCTTCCACTGGGTACCTGAGACATAAAACATAAAACAGAGTCATATTTGTTGATTTTATGCTCGAAATTAACTCAGAATTAAGTTTTTCAATCAATTTATATGCCCAAAGATAGTGTCTTTTAGACACTTATCACAACCCTAAACTTAGATCTTTGCTCGTCCTCGAGCAAACTCTAAAAGAAACAACTGGATAAGCATGCAGAGATTGAGAAAAGATCAGTGGCATTCCCTTATATAGGTTTCAGCATGTACGATCCACTTCCTTCTTAGTGATGATTCTCCTTGCTTAAGTCAAAACAGAATTCAAATTTTTCAAAATTCCTTATCCTCATACAAGTGAGAAGTCTCAGTAAATACCATATGTCAACCCTCACTCTACTCTCCACTAACTTGAAGAAATCCATAATCTTGATCAATAAGTCTTTTCTAAGTTGTAATGGGGCCTGGGTAATGGGTATGATGAAAGTTGTAAGCATTAGGTTCATCCTCCTCCTCATATCCATGTTCCATTATTACTGAGCATGAGTTTTTATGATTTTTCTCAAAATTTTTCCATCCCAAACGTTTTTCTTGCATTGATCCCATATTCTTTTCCTCTCTCTCTCTTCCACATATATTCTCTTCCTTGGGTTTGTTCAAAGTCTAGCTTACCTCGTCGGTTGACTCAGAGTCCCTAAGCTTGCTGAGGCCCGAGACCCGGTGCACACACAAGGTGGCCTTTCTCCATTTTAACCCACCACCTTTTTGGCTTTGTCTAGAGTCCAGCTTACCTTGCCGGTTGACTCAGAGTCCCTAAGCTTGCTGAGGCCCGAGACCCGATGCACACACAAGGTGGCCTTTCTCCTGACTTAGCCTTCATCTTGTTTCTCTTTTTTCAAAACAACTCAATACCTTTCTTTCATCGTTTCTTATATCTTCAGATTTTTGTCCATGCTTATTTTAAATAGAACACTTCAATAAGTTGGAGAGATATAGGTTAGTAAGATACAAGTTGGTTTTTCACAAAGGCTGGTTCATGTAATGTGGGATTTTGAAACAAAACAAGGATCTAGTTGGCTCAAGGTGTTTGACAAAAAGTGATGCATCTTGTGCATTCAAGTGGGTGGCTTGAAACAGGCTCAAATGATTGAAAACAAGTGCCTAAATAACTTCAGGATATTTGGAAATCTTTTTTGTTTCGCCTCAAGCTTCCCTCATGTTGGTTCTAGTGGTTTACATCCACTTGCTCACTTATACTTTTTCAAAAACTATTTTTAAGAAAGTTCTCCTCCTGTTAAGACTAAGTAGATTGAAATAAGATATTTTTCCAGAAAGTGAATCATGCTTTTCTCTTTTCTCAGGGTTTCCACTGATGATTCCCAACTCAGGGTCTGTTTCTGGTGAAAATTTTTTGAAATCAGAGATTTTTGAAAGTATAAAGATAGAATATCCCACCCGAAACTTAAAACATACTTTGTCCTCAAAGCATAAGAATTAGAGGTAAGATGAATACTTCCCTGATCAGTCTGGGTGTGCCCGAAGTGGAATGGAGCTTGTCCTTGATTGCTCTACAATGGAATTTTCCTTTTTTGGGCTCTGGGTTGTTAATCACTCAAAGAGGCATTGGCGCGGTAGCGCCAGAATTTGGCGCGGTCGCGCCAAGTTGGACCATCATAATTCAGCATCCTGAATGTGTTTTTGTAAATTTCCACTTTAAACAAGAATTGATCAGTTAAATATAGATGCTGAATTAGTAAACACACATTTTCATTGGGGCAATCATGCTTTGGGAAACATAATGAGTGCAAAATATTATGTCATCAATTTGAATGGAGATTGAGTACATATTAATGGACATTGCATACAAAAATCACTCTACAGAATCTTACGCACAGACACCAAAGCCTATTTTCCTAGAGGAAAGCCGAAATCGGACGGTAGGCTCAGAATAGCATTCCATATTGGCTCGGCCGCGCCAAAATTTGGCGTGGTAGCGCCAATTTCACAATGATTTTTGGTTTTTATTTTGTGGATTTTTATTTTTGTTTTCTGTTTTATGGAAAATTAAACACCCTTTCTAGCCTAAGTCTATCCTAATCATGCAGAATCAATCAACTAATCATGCAAGTCCTAAGAATTCAAAAATCTATGCAAAATTCAATGTAATGCAATCCTATTCTAAAAAAAAAACAAACAAAGGAGTACTGGTTTATAGTCCCAGATCGACTTTGTGACTCTGTTTCAGTTAGATAGAATTGTGAAGGTTCTTTCTTGATTGAAATCAGGGGAGATGTATCTTTTCAGCCTTTGGCCATTCACAATGAAGGTGATTTGGTCTTTTGGATTTTTGATTTTCACAGCCCCTGATTTTAACACTCTTTCCACTGCAAAAGGGCCAGTCCATTTCGATCTTAGTTTACCATGGAACAACCTAAGTCTGTTGTTAAACAAAAGGACAAGTTGACCAGGTTGAAATTCCTTGGGTAAGATATGCTCATCATGCCATTTTTTAGTTTTTTCTTTATACTTCTTGGCATTCTCATAGGACCAGTACCTAAGCTTATCTAATGCATTTAATTGCAGCAATCTGCTCTCTCCAGCAGCGTTGATATCAAAATTTAAAAACTTGGTTGCCCAATATGCCTTATACTCTAACTCCATAGGAAGGTGACATGCTTTTCCATAAACAAACCAATAGGGGGTCATGCCTATTGGGGTTTTGAAAGCTGTCCTATATGCCCACAGTACATCATCTAGCTTGGTTTTCTAATCTCTCCTTGAAGTTCTAACAGTTTTTTCCAGAATTCTCCTGAGCTCTTGATTAGACACTTCTACTTGACCACTGGTTTGAGCATGGTATGGGGTGGCTACTTTGTGGGTGACTCCATATTTTTTCAACAGATTTTTGAAAGACGAGTTGCAAAAATGCTTTCCCCCATCACTGATGATAGCTCTAGGGGTGCCAAATTGACAGAAAATATTCTTTTTCAAATATTCAATGACAACCTTGGCATCATTAGTTCTGGTTCTACCCATCTGGTTACATAATCCACTGCTACCAGAATGTACTCATACCCAAAAGAAGGTGGAAAGGGACCCATGAAATCAATACCCCAAACATCAAAGCATTCACATTCCAGAATGTTATTTAAAGACATTTCATTCCTTCTAGAGATGTTACCTGTTCGTTGGCACCGATCACATGATTTCACATACCTCTTTGCATCTCTGAAAAGTGTTCGCCAAAAGAATCCAGATTGTAATACCTTGGCTGCTGTTCAGTTAGCACTGTGATGACCACCAACCTCCTTGTCATGGCAGTGGCTGAGAAGGAGTGTGGCTTCTTCCTCTTTCACACACCTTCTGATGACTTGATCTGGGCATATTTTGAAAAGAAAAGGATCCTCCCAGTAGTAGTGCTTTGAGTCTGCCATCAGTTTCTTTCTTTGCTGGTAAGTGAAGTGCTTTGGTATCCATTTGCTGCAAACAAAATTAGCGATATCAGCATACCATGGTACCTTTGAAGTACTTACCTGGCAAATCATCTCATCTGGAAAGAGTTCTGAAACTTCCCCATCTTTATTTTCTGCCTCCAGCCTTGATAGGTGATCGGCCACCACATTTTCAACACCTTTTTTGTCCTTGATTTCAATATCAAATTCTTGGAGAAGAAGGATGGACCTAATCAGCCTTGGTTTGGAATCCTTCTTTGCTAATAAGTATCTAAGTGCTGCATGGTCAGTCCAAACAATAACCTTTGAACCAATGAGATATGATCTGAATTTCTCAAATGCAAAAACCACAGCCATAAGCTCTTTCTCAGTAGTTATGAAATTAAATTGAGGTTCAGTGAGTGTGTGACTTGCATATGATATTGTGTGGAAAAATTTTTCTTTTCTTTGGCCAAGAGTTGCCCCTAAAGCAAAATCACTTGCATCACACATGAGTTCAAAAGGTAGGTTCCAATCCGGTGACGCAATGATGGGGGCAGAGATCAATTTTTGTTTTAAAAGATTAAAAGCATGCAAGCATTCATTGTTGAAATCAAATTTCACATCTTTTGAAAGCAGATTTGACAAAGGTTTTGCAACTTTGGAAAAATCTTTTATAAACCTTCTATAAAAACCTGCATGGCCTAAAAAACTTCTAATACCCTTGACTGAAGTGGGTGGAGGTAGTTTTTCAATGACTTCAATTTTTGCCTTGTCAACCTCAATTCCCTTTTCTGAGATTTTATGTCCAAGCACAATTCCCTCTCTTACCATGAAATGACATTTTTCCCAATTTAGGACTAGCTTCTTTTCTTCACACCTTTTGAGTACAAGCTCTAAGTGCTGCAAACATGTTTCAAATGTGAGTCCATAAATTGTAAAATCATCCATAAAAATTTCCATCATCTTCCCTATCATTTCATGGAATAAAGCCATCATGCATCTTTGAAAAGTGGCTGGTGCATTCCACAAGCCAAAGGGCATTCTCCTATATGCAAAGTTGCCATAAGGGCAAGTGAAGGTGGTCTTTTCCTGGTCTTCAGGTGCTATAGGTATCTGAAAATATCCTGAATATCCATCCAGGAAGTAATAAAATTTATTTCCAGCAAGCCTTTCAAGCATTTGATCAATGAATGGTAAAGGAAAATGATCTTTCCTAGTGGCTGCATTCAATTTCCTATAGTCTATGCATACCCTCCAACCTGTGACTGTCCTAGTGGGGATCAGTTCATTATGTTCATTATGAATGACTGTAGTACTCCCCTTTTAGGAACAACTTGAACTGGACTTACCCATGCACTACCAGAAATAGGATAGATAATACCTGCGTCCAAGAGTTTAATCACCTCCTTTTTCACTACCTCTTGCAATGTGGGGTTCAGCCTTCTTTGTGGTGGGATGCTGGGCTTATAATTGTCCTCCATCATAATTCGATGTGTGCAAATTGTGGGGCTGATTCCTTCAATGCCCGATAATGACCAGCCTATTGCCTTCTTGTGTTTGGACAGCACCTCAATGAGCATCTTCTCCTCCAAACCTGTCAAACACGAAGAAATAATTACTGGTTTATCATTCTTTTCAAGAAAGACATATTTAAGGTTATTAGGAAGAGGTTTAAGTTCAGGTTTGGGAGCTTCTTGAGCTCCTTGTTCTTCGATCTCCTCCTTGCTTTCCACCTCCAGTTCACCAATTTCTCCTCCGATAATGGGATTCTCATTCTCAGAATGGGTCAAGCCTCCTTCTCCTGCTGCTTCAATCCTCTCTTCTTCTTCAATTTCTGCTATACAAGAATCAATTACATCAATGCTTAAACAAAAATCATCATGTGGAATGGCTGGTTGTTTCATGGCTTCTTTTATATTAAAACTGATTGTGTCATTATTAAGCCTTAAAGTCAGATTTCCTTGTTTGCAATCAATTATAGCACCAGCAGTAGCCAAAAATGGTCTGCCAAGAATTATAGGCAGGTTCTTGTCGACTTCCATGTCTAAAACTACAAAATTGCAAGGATATATGAAATCTTGAATTTTCACCAACACATCCTCCATTACTCCTTTTGGTATTTTGGTTGATCTATCGGCAAATTGAAGAATGATTCCAGGCTCTTGAGGCTCTCTAAGTTTTAAATACCTGCAAAGGGACAATGGCATTAAATTAACACTTGCCCCTAAATCACATAAAACATTTGCAAATTTATTTGAACCAATTTCACAAGGTATTGTAAAACTCCCTGAATCTTTGAGTTTTGTTGGAAGCTCATTCTTCAAGATGGCATTGCAATTCTCATTTAGCACTACTGTTCCCTTCACCTCTATCTTCCTTTTTCCGGATAGGACTTCTTTAAGAAACTTGCCATAAAGAGGTATTTGCCTCAATGCGTCCAGAAGTGGAATGTTAATCTGTAATTTCTGAAAGGTTTCTAGAAATCTAGCAAAGCTACTTTCTAGAATGTCAAATTTAGATCTACTTGGATAAGGATGATGTCTGATATCAATATCAGTGATAGGAAGTGCATCCTTACCATTTTTCCTCTTTGGAGAAGCTGGTGGACTTACCTTTTCTTTTTCTTTCTCTTCTTCTCCATTATGAGTTTTCTCTTCCTCCATGGCTGGTTGTTCTTTTGGCTGGAGCTCCTTGAGAGTCTTCCCACTCCTAAGTGTGATGTCCTTGACTTTCTCTTTAGGATTTATTTCTGAGTTGCTAGGTAGAGCTCCCCTCGGCCTCTCATATGCACCTTGATTCAGACGGTTCATCAGAGTGGTTAGAAGTGTTACTGTTTGCCTTAGTGATTGCAACTCTGTATACATTGCTCGATTTAACTTCTTTTCTTCCTCCAATTAAGCCTTGGTGGCTAGCAGCTCCTCCTTTTGTTGTGTATTGGCTTGTACTGGTTTGAATCCAGGAGGGTGCTGCCTTGCTTGATTTGCATTATTCCAGGAGAAGTTTGGATGGTTTTTCCAGCCAGGGTTGTATGTGTTGCTGTATGGATCCATCCTGCGAGAATTCCCAACAAAGTTAGTTTCTTCAGGCATGGAATTTAAAGCATATACATTACCTTGGCATTCATAATCCGCATGTCCTCCTCCACATATTCTGCAAATTGAGGCTACCACAGGGTTTGATTGTTGTTGGAAATTTGCAAATTGTTGTTGAAGTGCTTCTAATTGTGCTTGTGTGGCTGTTGAGGAGTCCAGTTTGTAATTTCCAACAACCTTCTTGCTTGATCTCTCCATTGGGTATTGATACATGTTGGTTGTCATCTCCTCTATTAGCTCATGAACCTCTTCTGGAGTTTTTTGCTGATTGATCCACCTGCTGCAGCATCTATCATGCTTCTGGTGTTTATGTTCGGTCCATTGTAGAAGACTTCAATTTGGCTCCAGAGTTCTATCTTGTGATTTGGCCATTTTTTTAGAAGTCCATTGAATCTCTCCCTTGCCTCTGAAATATGCTTTTCTGGTTCCTGCAAGAATTGAAGGATTTCATTCCTTAATTTGATGGTCTTTGCTGGTGGAAAATACTTACCTAAGAATTTTTTTTGTAGATCCTCCCAAGTGGTTATAGAACCAGCTGGTAAAGTGTTCAGCCATGTCTTAGCTCTTCCTCCCAATGTGAACTTAAAAAGCCTCAATCTGGCAGCATCATCTGACACACCATTGTATTTAAAAGTAGCACACAAATCCAAAAATCTCTCAAGGTGGTCATTAGGATCTTCATTAGCCAACCCACTAAACTGATAATGAGTTTGCAGCATAAGAAGAAGCTGAGGTTTAAAATCAAAATTATTAGCTTGAATAGATGGAGTGATGATACTTGTCCTGCTTGTATTTGGGCTTTGTGTGACAAAATCCTCCATGGTTCTCCTTGGTCTTCGTACTTGCTCATCATGAATGCCTTCTATGTTCTCCATGTCTTCTTGAAACTTGGGATTGCTCTGGTTCTTCTTTTCCTTCAACCTTTGCCTTAAGGTCCTTTCAGGTTCTGAATCAATCTCTTGCGATGGGTTCCCTCGAGATCTGGTCAAAAACCTCCTGCAAAAGAAATAAAAATAAAAAAAACTCAAATCTCTAAATTTTTAAACTTTCTGCAATTACTACTAGAAACTTTGGTCCCCGGCAACGGCGCCAAAAACTTGATGCGATCCTAGCTAATCACTAGCAAGAGGACTAATCAATGTAATATAGACTTTATGCAAGTCCGAATATCGTCCCACAAGGACCAAGCCAGCAGTTAATTGCCTGGTGAATAAAAATCTAAATTTTGAGGAATCTGATTTTGAAACCGGATTTTAAACTAAACCAGTACTTAAAAATAGTTGAGAAAAGGTTTGAGGAATTTCAATGATGAGAGAAGATGTTGGGTATCCAATTCCCTCCCTAGACAATTTCTGAGATTGAATAAAATAGTTTAGGAAATCAGTTTCTGACAAGCTTATAAAACAATAGCTACAATCTGCATCGGCATCACCTTTTTCTATCTCTAGAGCAAACTAACCGGTATAATCTACTCTACTTGACAGCATAAACATGAAGCTCATATGTCATAGGCAGATCAACTAATCCAACAGGGTATTACTTTAAGGTCGAGGATTAACCCAAGGATTAGTGAGCTACCTAGTGCATAAACTCAAAAAGATTGTAAACTCCTATCAACATGTCTTACCTTAAGCCCAGCGTCACCTTATAACCAGTACGGAGCCAGACAGCAAGTATGAATGAAGAAATTCTAACATGGAAAAACTCATTCATGCATCAAACTGAAAACCAAATAGATTATAAATATCAATCTCATTACATGCCTAGGGAGTCATGGACTCCCAACTAAAAATGACTACTCCATGCTAGAATTAAAAACGACTACTCCTCTGTCTCTCTACTAAACTAGAAAGCAAAACTGAATACAAAATTGAATGTGGAAAATAAAAATTAAAGCTAAAAATTGGATAAATTGAGCTCTGCCTCGGACCCCTATTTATACTTGAAACTCAGTCCAGACCTTGTAATTTTAGCTTCTGACCAGGGGTGTGAATTATGACTTCCCGACCTCAGAATTGGAATTAATTACATCAGGACCTTCCTTCTGTAGTTCTTTCCTTTCTCACGAAGTTTGAATCCATTCTGATTTGGGAAACTCGAGATATGAGGAGAGGAAGTTGCCTGATTTCTGCTGCCAACTTCTGCACGGGTCCACCACTTTGGAGATGTGTAACTCGAGAATCCTGGCTTGGATTGGCCTGAATTTCCGTGAACAGATCCTCTGTAGTACCAGGAAACGTTTTTCCAAGTTTGGCTTCAATTGGAATTATGATGCTCCTTCTATGCTCTTCACCAAATTCGAATTTATCTCCTTCCTTTGGCAGCAGATTCCTGTTTTGAATTAACTTCTTCTTTTTGTTTACCATTCAATGCACCTGGACCTAAGTAAATTACCTTAAACTCTTTGTGGGCACCTTCTTTAGATGCTTGAGACTCCGTCTCCCAAGTTTGGATTCAATTTGATTTACGGTTCCCGAGATTTTTGTTTTTTCGGTTGATGAGTCATCGGCACGGTCGCGCCGAATTTTGGCACGAACCCGCCACTGGAGCCGATATCCGTCTAACTCGGGAGACCACTTGTCGCGGTCGCTCCGAATTCTTATGTGGATGTGGCGCGGTCACTCCATTATTGGACATTTCCTTGGTCCCTGAATGGCAACTTCTCTTTCTGCTTTTAGCTCACTTTGGCGCGTCCACTCTGGCTTTGCTTGAGGTCGCGCCGGTTGTTTGGCGCGGTAGCGCCCTCCTGTGGCGTGGTCACGCCAATTCACATTCCCCAACTCTTGGCTTTCATGACCGTTGGGTCGTTGGACATTTTTGCACATTAATTTAAATTTTCACGAATTTATTTGGCGCGGTCGCGCCGTTCTTCATTTTGGCCTCTTTTACTCATTTTTCTTTTGTTTTTGCTCCAAATCCCGTTTTTCTTCTTCCACTGGGTAGTTGAGACATAAAACATAAGACGAAGTCATATTTCTTGATTTTGTGCTCGGAATTAACTCAGAATTAAGTTTTTCAATCAATTTATATGCCCAAAGATAGTGTCTTTTAGACACTTATCAATTGGGCCGGGAGGAAGAGCCTCTGAAGGGTACCAGCAACGCACTCTGCCGCGCCAAAATAAAGAACGAGCCTCCTGCCGAGTACAAACGCGAACAAGCTCCGGATTGCGGAAAAGCATCATGAGAGGCCTTTCGCCACCGCTAGAGTCAACCTCGTAGACGCCGAACCGCTGGGCTAGCCATGTATAAACAAATGGCCAAGAAATCCTCCCTGGTGAGGAAACGTTCGGCCCTCAATAAAGGTTCTCCAGGGCTGCGCCAGCTAAAATACACCGAGTACCACCGGCCATGAAACAGGCCATCTTGAAAACACTAAATCTCAGCATGTTACCAGGCAAAGGCAGAACAAAACAGCAAAGCCACAGCGATAGGAAGGCAGCCAGATACACCTCATTTGCGAGGGCATCAGTGACCCCAACCTCGGAGAGGGGTTGATCCTGCACGGTCGATCGGTTGCGACTCCGAGAACCCGTCGTCTTCTCGCGATCAGCCCAAGGGTCATCTGAAAGTCATGCACCCCCTTCGGATCGAAACCAGAAGGATGCCAGCTATGACATAGAAACTCCAGTGACTCCATCTATGTTCGAAGTCCTCGGACGAAAGAAGAGGCGATAATAGGCAAGGATGAGGTATTGAATACTCTCGGGTAGTGGCACAGAGCGACTCTGAGTAAAATCATCAATTGTCGGAGTCACTTCATCGTAAATACTTCCAGAGATGGGCAACCCGCCAAGTCGATGCATATCAGCTCCCCCTCGCGAGTGAAAATAGTGTTGGTTGAAGAACACCATACCTCCAGAAAAGAGTGGATGACATTGTTGCTGCATCGATATGAAAAGATTGAAGCTCGAACTGTATGAGTAAGGTCTGCTGTCGCCAACTGCTTGGTACAGGTGTGGAGAACGACGTCTGCCCACCCGAAGTAGAAAGGCACAAAGTAGGGGGCAGAACTCACAACCGGGTGACTATCCCAACTGTCGAATCGGTCACTGTTGATGGAGAGTTTCGATGTCGAAAACTGAACCAGCTGGTCATGCATTGGACTCAGCAGGATGTTGCCTACAGCTTGGTGCGGAGATGATAAAGATTCGTCGACCCCCAAGAGAGCAAATCTGGTCGTCCTCGTCGACAATAGGGCAACTCCACAGGTCGTGGACAACCTTGACTGAAGGCGCAGTTACGTCGGAACCCCCAAAAGCCAAAGGTCCCCCGAGAACCGACATCAGTGGCTTCCGTTCATCCTTAGCATCACGGATTCGCAAGCAGTCACGAAGGACACCCTTCACGAGAGTTCTTATGGTCGAGATAGTCAGACCGAGGAAGGAGAAAGAAGTCGACGCAGTAGACATCTGCGACAGAACAGAAGAAGTCAAGTACGCAATTGTCTCTCAATTCAAAACAAAAAAATACATCCCCTGCGACTAGAGAAGGAGAAGTCAAGGTCACTACAACAACAAAAAAAACACAAGTAAAAAAAACAGGGGGGCGACAAAAAAGACCAGTCGCCAATAAAAAAAGAAAGAATGGAGAAACAAAAACAAAAGAGAGAGGGTAAACCGACGGGGCATACCGATCTTCTTCGATGGTTCAACAAGCAAACCTTCGCGTCTGGCAACCGAGTCAAACGCAATCAACGAGGCTTCACTTCACTCGACGACCAAGCTGAGAGGAGCACAATTCAAAATCATCGCGACCAGCAATCAGATCGGTCACGAACGAAAGAAAATCTGTTGTGCCCGGCGACCAAGCCGAACAAAATTCAAAGATTCGCACCCGGTGATTGAGCCGGACGCGACCAAAAGAAAATTACAGCTCTCGGCGACTGAGCCGAGTGCGACCAAGATAGAAGCGCTGCAACCGGCGACCAATCCGAATGCAGCCCAAAAGCACTGCGCCCGGCGACCGAGCCAAGCGCGACCAAAACAGAAGCATTGTGCCCGGCGACCGAGCCGAGCACAGTTCAAAAAAAAAAATTTTGCGACCAACAACAAAGACAGACGCGACGAAAAATTACACCGTGCTCGGCGACCGAGCCAAGCACAGTTCTAAAGCTCCGCGCCCGGCAACAAAGCCGGACGCAACCAAAACAACAGCCTCGCATCCAGCAGCCAAACCAGACGCGAGCAAAATCAAACTCCAGTGCCCGGCGACCGAGCCGGACACAACCAAACGGAGAATTCAGCATCCGGCGACCCAGCCAGATGCTGGACATTCGATCCCAGTGCCTGGCAACCCAGCTGGACGGGAGTCGAATGCTGAAAAATTAACATACTGTGCCTGGCGACCGAGCCGAGCACAGTTAAAAAAATTTGCGATCTGCAACAATGCTGGCCACAATCAAAACAGAAGGCATTGTGCCCTGCGACCAAAACCGAGCACAATTCAAAGCCTTGCGTCTAGAAACAAAGACGGACGCAAAGACACTGTGCCCCGCGATCGAGCTGAGCACAGTCCAAAAGATTTGCGACCAGCAACAAAGCCGGTCGCGATCAAAACAGCAAACTCTCTAAGCCCGACGACCGAGCTGAGCACATTTCAAAATTTGCGGCCAGCAACAAAATGGGACGCGACAAAAACACAAAAGCACAGTGCCTGACGACAGAGCCAGACACAATTCATAAGCTTCGCGCCCAGTGACAGAGCCGGACGCGACCAAGTCATCAAATTCAACACCCGGCGACCGAGCCGGGTGCGGTACTGCAAACTCCTGCGCCCGGCGACCGAGCCGGACGCAGCCAATCGGAGCCAGGTACGTAACTCCTCTCCAAATAAAAAAAAAGGCAGCGACAAAAAGAAGCAGTTACCAAACAAAAAAAAAAGGGCAGCGAAAAAAAAAGAAGCAGTCGCTAAACTAAAAAGAAAGCAGGGACAAAAAGAAGCAGTCGCAAGAGAAAAAAAATGTTGTCGGCGATTGAGTCGAGTTCACACAACCCAAAACAGAGAACCCACACCCGACGACCAAGCCAGGTGTGCCAGCAAAGAAATTCTAACTCCCACTGACCCGCCATGCTCAATCAAATTGAAATTTCGGTGCCCGACGGCCAAGCTGGTCGCACAACAAAAGAAAAAGAAACTGCAGTGCCTGGTGACCGAGCCGGACGCAGCCGAAACACAACTTCAGCGCTCGGCGACCGAGCCAGACGCAGCTGAGACACAACTTCAGCACCCAGCGACCAAGCCAAGATCAGCCGAAACAGAAATTCAGCACCCGGCGACCAAGCCGGGATCAGCCAAAACAGAAATTCAGTCCCCGGCGACCAAGCTGGGCGTGAAACAAAACTGTAGCACCCGGCGACCGAGCCGGGTGCGACCCAAATCAACTTCAGCACCTGGCGACAGAGCCAGGTGCCACACAAAATTACAGTATTCGACTTTCTGGCCAAACGACGCAGAAAAGGTTGTCAGTCTGTCACATTGACAAATCAACAGACACTTGGAGCGCAAAAAGACACAATTCGAGAGAGACAGGAAAAGAAAAAAAAGAGAAAATTCAAAAAAAAAAATCGTGAAAAGAGAGAGAGAGAGAGACTGAGGGAGAAGTTGAAAATGAGAAGACAGAAAAAGAAGAAGAAAGAGGGAGGATGAGAAGAAGAAACAAAAGAAAGTGAGGACCCCAGCTGACTCGAATTCAGCCAGAGACTGCCAGGAGAGAAAAAATTTGCATACAGTACCCTTAAATTCTGGTTTGTGGAGAGTTCTGACGCAAGCCCAGGACTCGAAGAAGACTGCAAGGTCAAATTCCCAGACTGTCTCCCAAGTTCGCAAATAGTCAACTCGCTGCAGGGCACAACGTCCCAAATCACTGTCTCCCACAATTCGCAGACAGAACAAGGTCGCAGTCTCCCAACTTCGTAGTCACTTCGCAGTAGGGCACAACCTCCCAAATTGCAGTCTCAAATTCGCAGACATAAGGCAGCAGGTCGCAATCCCAAAATCTCAGCAAGTCGCAGACAGTCTCTCAGGTCGCAGTCGCAGACTGTCCTCCAAACAAAATTCGCAGACAGAGAAGCCTCAACAATTTGCAACCTCCCAAATTTGCAGTCATAGTCTGTCTGCCAATTAACAATCTCCCAACTCGCAGACAATCTCCCAAGCCAAAATCGCAGACTAATAGAAAGTGCCAAATCGCAGACATAAAGGGGACCCAAATTCACAGAGTGCACCCAGAAGAAGAAGATAGGACTTGAAATCGTCTTATGCTTCACGTAAGAGTGTACTTACACCCGACAACTGGTGTAATTACACTTGTCGTTAATTACGTTTATCCTTAAGAACACCAGAAAATGTTATCACAGTTCGAAACCAATAGTCCCTACTCTGCGGGGCACTCGGCCCAGGGTACCAAAATCCACTAGAGAGTATTGCAGTAATGATGATTCAATAATACTTACAACAATGGGTTCTCCTCCTTCAGGATTCGAACACACCTCTCCTAGGCTCGCAGCTTCCTATTCCAAGGATCAACAAAAGCATCCTTGATACCCTCACACTAAGGCTCTCCCCCTTAGTGTGTGTTGAGTGTCTAGCAAGTGCACTAGGTCAGCAAGTAATATAGATTTAAGAGTCCAGATATCGATCCCACAGAGACCTTGACGAGAACTCAGTTTAAGTAAAGATTTTTCTATTGATTGAGGAAAAGAAATTTTTGGTTTTTGATTTTGAGAACTGAAAAACAAAACAGAATTAGCAACTGGAAACCTTGTGGAGATGAGATGTTGGGGAAGAATGTCAATCCCTCTTAGTTGGTAACATCCAAAGTTCTGATTTTATAGCTCAAGTACTCTTACCTTGACTTAGCTTTTGAAAACCTGGTTACCCATGTACAGGAAATAACTTTCACCTATTCCTTGAACTCCATCACAATCCGGAAACATTCAAATCCTTGGTGTATAAATATAAAAGCTTAAAGATTAACTCTCTCTTATTCAGAACAAGAGTTATAAAAGTCAGATAATTTTCCCACTAGTCTCCATCACAATCCGGAAAGATCTAGTCTAGAAAAACAAGTTGTTTTAGAAAACAAAGAATCATATAACTAACCTAAATCTCTATTGAACTTTAACTTCTCTATTCGAACCTCGTTAAACTTCATATATCAATTTAAATCAGAAATAAGCAATGAACTTAGTTTCTAAAACAAATGCAAAGTACTTTATTGCTTAAATTCCAGAACTTAAACAAATCACAACTAGAAGTTCATGACTTCCCCAACAAAGAGAGACTACTCCATGCCAATAGAATAAACACACAGTAAAAAGGATTCAATTACAGCCATAGACATAAAATAAACTAAGTACAAAAACCCCCTTGACTGAAATCTCCACCTTTTCTCTCTAAAGTGCCAAGAGGTCGTGTAAGACTCAAACTGGACTTTATCTCCTCTCCAAACTAACTACAAAAGCATGAAACTAAACTAAAATTGTATTTACACTACAAAAAGGGATCTAAGAACTCTGTCTTTGCTCTCTGCCTCGGACCTCAATTTATAGCTGGGCTTCTGTCTAGAACTTGTAATTTTGTCTCTTTCCAGGGGCTGAAATATTGCTTTCTTGACCTCCAAATTTTTTGAAATTACTTCCGAACCTTCTTTACATCGTCCTAGCCTTGTGTACGAAATTTGAAATCATTATGACTTGGGAAACTTGAGATATCACCTTGAGAAGTTGAACTGCTTCTGCTGCCAATTCCAGCACTGGGTCCACCACTTTAAAAGTATAAAACTCTGAGAACCCGACTTGGATTGACATGAATTTCCCTGATATGATCCTCAATCTCCTTAGGAAGCTTCATTCTAAATTTGGGTTCAATTGGGAATAGGGAACTCCAGCTTTGCTTCTCTTAAAACTCAGATTTTTTCTACTTTTCTGGCAGCAGTTTCCTACTTTGTGTGGAACTTCTCTTCTTGGTCATTCAATGCACCTAGACTCGATCCAATTTCCTTAAAATCTTCATGGATACCTCCCTTCGGAAATTAGGACTTCTTCTCTCATGTTTGGGCATGATTGGTAGTAAGAATCCCGAGAATTCCGTAATTCACGTTCTGAGTCAGCGGCGAAGTCGCGCCACATTTTCTTCTGATTTTGGCGCAGTCACGCCACTGGAGTAGATTTCTTTCCATGTCTGGAAACGGCCCTCAAAATCGTGCCGAGTAAGGAGAGCTCTTGGCGCGGCAGTGCCAAATGTAGCTGTAGAAGTGGCGCGGTGGCGCACTCCTTGGTATTTTTCTCTTGTCCCAGAACGGCAACTCCTCTTCTGTATTTGGCATCTCTTTGGCGCGTCCATGTTGTCACTAAGTGAGGCAGCGCCAGTTTCTTGGCGCGGTCGCGCCATTCCACATTCCTGAATTGTCTTCTATGAAGCTTTACTAGCCGTTGGAAATTTCCTTCATTTATTTGAATTCTCGTCAATTTTCCTGGCGCTGTCGCGCCGTTCCCTTTTTTGGCTCTTTTTTCCCTTTTCTGCTTCAATTTCTCTCTGAATCCAGATTTTCTTCTTCTACCAGGTACCTGGGACACAAAACATGAATTTGAGTCATATATGTCACTTTCATGCTAATAAGTAACTCAAAATGGGAATTTATGATCATTAATTCATGCATAAAATAGTGTCTTTTAGACACTTATCACAACCCCAAACTTAAACCTTTGCTCGTCCTCGAGCAAAACTCTGAAATAAATACCAGATATATCTGTAAAGACGAAGAAAAATTCAGTGATCTTCCCTTTTAAAGTTTTCAAGATAGATAATTCGCTCATTTTCTAATGATGGTTCTTCTTACTTAGTCAAAACAGATTTCAAATTTTCTTCAAATTTTTCAAAGATGTACATTCCCATATAAGTGAGAAGTCTCAGTTCAACTCCATAAGCCAACCCTCGGTCCACTCTCCACTAACCTGAAGGAATTCATATTTCTGATCAATAGGTCTTTATAGGTTGTAATGAGGCAGGGGTAATGGGTATGATGAAGATTTTTGGGTATTTCATTTAGGTTTTATTCTCCTCCTCATATCCATATCCCATTTTTTTGAGCATGAATCGGATTTGTGATTCTTCCTCCAAGCTCTTCCACCCCAAACTTATTCTTTTGCATTGATCCCTCATTTTTTCCTTTTTCCCTTTTTTTTTCTTTCGTATGTATATATTTCTTTGGGTTTTGTCCAGAGTCTAGCTTACCTCATCGGTTGACTCAGAGTCCCTAAGCTTGCTGAGGCCCGAGACCCGGTGCACACACGAGGTGGCCTTTCCCTTAACTAACCCACAACCTTTTCTCTCTTTTTCTTTGGCTTTGTCTAGAGTCCAGCTTACCTTGCCGGTTGACTCAGAGACTCTAAGCTTGCTGAGGCCCGAGTCCCGGTGCACACACAAGGTGGCCTTTCTCCTCCTCGGCCCAGAATTTTTTTTTTTTTTTTTTTTTCTTGCTCCTTCTTCCCTTTTACAAAGAAATATTTCTATACCCTTCATCCATCCCTCCTTATAACTTCAAACTCTTGATCCATGCTCATTCAAACAGAACACTTCAATAATTTGGAGAATCATGGGTAAGTAAGAAAAAGTTTATTGATCACTAAGGCTGGCACAAGTAGCATGGGACATTAAAACAGAATAGGGATCATTTTGGCTCAAAAAGTTTGACAAAAGGTTATGCAACTGGTGCATTGAAATGGGTGGCTTTGAAAAAGGCTCCAACGACTTTTAAACAGGTGCCTAAATCACCTCAGAAGTTTGAAAACTTTTCTCCGTTTTGCCTCAAGTTTTCCTCAGGTTGGTTCTAGTGATTGAAATCAACTTGCTCACTTGTACTTTATTTTCAAAACTATTTTTGAAGAAAAATTCTCATCCATTCAAGACTAAACATCTGAACTAAAAATTTTTCCAGAAAGTGAATCATGCTATCCATCTGATCAGGGTTTTTCACTCATATTTTTCAAAATCTCTATTGGATTTTTCTGGTGAATTTTTTTGAAAAAAATACAGAGTTTTTGAATCCATTGAGCATACATGAAGAAATCATGAAGAGTATCCCACCCCAAACTTAAAAATATGCTTTGTCCTCAAAGCAGCAATAAACATAGGAGTAAAAGATATACTTCCCTGACAGTCTGGTTTGTTGAGGTTGGACGACACTCCCTTAGTGTTTCTTGAATTCTGCTTCCATGGGTTAGTACCAAACACTTGCATAATTTTTAGCAATTGAAAATGAAAAATAGACTAGAAGTGTATCTTAGGCATAAAATAGATCTTTAGAAGAATACTTGAAGTGGAATTAGTGTTTCCTTACCTCTGTAATGGCCGTACCTCATCAAGGCAGTTGCGCGGTCGCGCCAGATTGTGGCGCGGATGCGCCGTGTAATTTCAAGAACTCTTCAGATCAGGAATGAATTTTTCAATCTTTCCACTTTGGACAGGTTAGTATCAGTGGCAGGCAGATGGAGATTCATTTTGTACAAATTTTCATTGGAAGAATTTTCAATATCATGCTTTTAGACAAATATGGAGAGTAAAAATTAAAATTTCATTAATATGAATGGAGATTGAGTACATATTAATGAAATTGCATTAAAGAACACTCACATACAATAGCATACACAAAGCAATTTCACACAAATCTCTACAAGGAAAAGTTCAAAAGATATATCAAGAGCTGAAAATTTCTTCACTTCTTCTTCCTCATCATCTTCTTCTTCCATTTTCCAGTTTTGAGTTTTTTAATTTTTTATGTTTTTATGTTTTTTGAAAGCTGTAAATTTTTAATCTAACCCTATTCCTATCCTAGGCCTATTCAAATAGTGAAAATAAATCAAAATCATAACCTAAAAATTAAAAAAAAATAGTAATCAAATCAACTCACACAAAAAATCCTAAAATATTAAATCAATTCAAAAACTCTTACTCCTATTCCTACACTACTGATCCAGGTGATCTGATCCACCAGGATCGAATGGAAAATGGAACCATCCATGCCTAAGGATATTTTTGGCTTTGGAATGTGTTGCATGGTGATTCAAATTTTTGAGTAAAGAGTTGATCACTCTTTCTCTTTTCTGTTGGCTTTTAACTTATTTTGCTCATTTGTTTTTAGCCAATTTTTCTTCACACTACCCAGACCTAATAAAATTTTAATTTCAACTTTTATGGGTGGCTTATAGGGCTGGATAATGAAGAAATCATTATCTAGTGAGAGGAAAGAATGTTCATTAACCTTTATGTCCTCTATCCTAACCTCTTTATGCTCTTCAAGGGGTTTCTCTTCTTTTTCTACCCCATCCCCTTCTTTCTCTTTTACATCTTCTTCCTTTTCCTTCATAATCTTTCATTGTCTCCCTCTTGAAGTTTCTGAAATTCATAACTCTCAGCTCTCTCCATTGTATTTTCCTCTATGTGTTTTGCAGTAACACATAAATTAAAACAAGAAGTGTTAACTGTATTCATCCATTCAGAATTGCTAGGTAAAGTACCTTGGTTCCTACCTGATATGGCATTTGCCAGCTATCCCATTTGTATGTCCAGATTTTGGATTGATGCCTCTTGATTCTTTAGGGATGCCTCTTGAATCTTTAGGGATGCTTCTTGAGTTTGAAACCTGGAATTAGTTAGAGCATCTCTTTTCTCTTGATTTGCTAAAAACTTCGAAAACATGTCCTCAAGGCTGGGTTTTTGTTCCTGTTCTGGTGCTGCTCTTTCGAAACCAGGTGGTGGTCTTGTTTGAGCATTGGGCTGTTGAGTGTTGGGTTGCTGGTTGTTGTTGTTAGACCATGAAAAATTTGGGTGACTCCCACCAACCAGGATTGTAAGTATTGCTGAATGGATCATTACACCTGCGAAAATTTGAAACATAATTATCCTGGTCTAAAGAACTTACGGCTTGAACCTTACCTGCTTGGCATTCATGGTTGGGATGTCCTCCTCCCCATATGTCACAAATCTGAGCAACCAAAGAGGGGGTGTGCAATTTTGACAATTGTTTGGTTAGTGACTTGACTTGTGCCTGCAATGCTAATACATGATCAACATTATGTATGCCAGCGACTCTCCCTCTTGCACTTCTCTCCAACCTAGACAAGTCTTCTTGAGGCTGAAGGGGAGATGAATGATGATAATAATCATGCCACATAGGAGGATTCTCATACTTAAACATGGATGGTGGACCATGTGGCCAATTGACCTGCAACTCATTCTCAAAACAGGGATTTACATTTTGCTTAGAGAGATAATTATCATGCTCTGCTTTATAGAAACCATTAGGTTCATTATCAACAAAAGAACATAATATATCAGAATCATTCCCAATATGAGTTAGGATATGGACTTATCTCAGTCTGCACATAATTCCACCTCTCCTCTGAGTGGTCTTTCTAGTTCCAGATCGGGTTCATCTAGTGGCTCACCACTAATTCTGGTTTTCATGAATGAATCTGGTTCAACCTCAAAAGATAGAATAAAAATTTTAATCTCAATCAACAAATCAAAATTTACTTAAACTTACTCTCAATTCAATGGTCCCCGGCAATGGCGCCAAAAACTTGTTAACTGTCTAGCAAGTGCACTTGGTCAGCAAGTAATATAGACTTAAGAGTCCAGATATCGATCCCACAGAGACCTAGATGAGAAATCAGTTTAAGTAAAGATTTTTCTATTGATTGAGGAAAAGAAATATTTTGTTTTTGATTTTGAGAACTGAAAAACAAAATAGAATTAGCTACTGTAAACCTTATGGAGATGAGATGTTGGGGAAAAATGTCAATCCCTCTTAGTTGCTAACATGCAAAGTTCTGATTTTATAGCTCAAGTACTCTTACCTTGACTTACCTTTTGAAAACTTGGTTACCCATGTACAGGAAATAACTTTCACCTATTCCTTGAACTCCATCACAATCCAGAAACATTCAAATCCTAGGTGTATAAATATAAAAGCTTAAAGTTTAACTCTCTCCTATTCAGAACAAGAGTTATAAAAGTCACATCATTTTCCCACTAGTCTCCATCACAATCCGGAAAGATCTAGTTTAAAAAAATAAGTTGTTTTAGAAAACAAAGAATCATATAACTAACCCAAATCTCTACTGAACTTTAACTTCTCTATTCAAACCTCGTTAAACTTCAGATATCAATTTAAATCAGAAATAAGCAATGAACTTAGTTTCTAAAACAAAAGCAAAGTACTTTATTGCTAAAATTTCAGAACTTAAACAAATCACAACTAGGAGTTCATGACTTCCCCAACAAAGAGAGACTACTCCATGCTAATAGAATAAACACACAGTAAAAAGGATTCAATTAAAACCATAGACTTAAAATAAACTAAGTACAGAAACTCCCTTGAAGGACTGCCTTTAGCTTTTCTTGCACCTTGACTGAAATCTCAACCTTCTCTCTCTAAAGTGCAAAGAGGTCGTGTAAGACTCCCATTGGACTTTCTCTCCGCTGTAAACTAACTACAAAAACATAAAAATTAAACTAAAACTGTATTTACACTACTAAAGTGGATCTAAAACTCTCTCTTTGCTCTCTACCTCGGACCTCTATTTATTGCTGGGCTTCTGTCCAGAACTTGTAATTTGTCTCTGTCTAGGGGTTGAAATATTGCTTTCCTGACCTCTAAATTTCTTGAAATTACTCGAACCTTATTTACATAGTCCTTGCCTTGTGTACGAAATTTGAAGTCATTCTGAGTTGGGAAACTTGAGATATCACCTTGAGAAGTTGAATTGCTTCTGCTGCCAATTCCAGCACTGGGTCCACCACTTTAAAAGTATAAAACTCTGAGAACCCGACTTGGATTGACCTGAATTTCCGTGATATGATCCTCAATCTCCTCAGGAAGCTTCAGTCCAAATTTGGGTTCAATTGGGAATAGGGAACTCCGGCTTTGCTTCTCTTAAAACTTGGATTTTCTCTTCTTTTCTGGCAGCAATTTCCTTCTTTGTGTGGAAATTCTCTTCCTGGTCATTCAATGCACCTAGACTCGAGCCAATTTCCTTAACTCTTCGTGGATACCTCCCTTAGGTAATTAGAACTTCTCCTCCCACGTTTGGTCTTGATTGGTAATCAGAATCCCGAGATTTTCGTAATTCACGTTGCTAACTCAGCGGCGCGATCACGCCACATTTTCTTCTGATTTTGGCGCGGTCGCGCCACTGGAGTAGATTTCTTTCCTAGTCTAGAAACGACCCTCAAAATCGTGCCGAGTATTGAGAGCTCTTGGCGTGGCAGCGCCAAATATAGCTGTAGAAGTGGTGCGGCAGCACCACTCCTTAGTCTTTTTCTCTAGTCCCAGAACGACAACTCCTCTTTTGTATTTGGCATCTCTTTGGCGCGTCCATGTGGTCACTGAGTGAGGTAGCGCGAGTTTCTTGGCGCGGTAGCGCCCTCAGAAGGCGCGGTCACACCATTCCACATTCCCAAATTGTCTTCTATGAAGCTTTACTAGCCGTTGGGAATTTCCTTCATTTATTTGAATTTTCGTCCATTTTTCTGGCGCGGTCACGCCGTTCCCTTTTTTGGCTCTTTTTGCCCTTTTCTGCTTCAATTTCTCTCAGACTCCAGATTTTCTTTTTCTACCAGGTACCTGAGTCACAAAACATGAATTTGAGTCATATATGTCACTTTCTTGGTAATAACTAACTCGAAATGGGAATTTATGATCATTAATTCATGCATAAAACAATGTCTTTTAGACACTTTTTGGTGTGTTCCCTCTCGTAAGGGAAGTTATGCATGCAGTCTTCTTAGGAAGAGAGCACTCTTACACGGTCAATAGCTTCAGCTAAGCCAGTACGACCTTCTGATCAGCTCAAGCGGGAACGATCTTCACTCTGTCTATCACACGATCATTGTTCATTACTGAAGAGCTCCCCTGATAAGTGTCTAAAAGACACTATTTTTAGGCCTTAATTGGGATTAGAAATTACATTTTGGAGTCAATATTCATCATAAAATCATGAAATATGTCTAAGGTTCATCATTTCTCTCTCAGGAGTCCAACGCAACAAGAATCATTGAAATCGGAGCTAAAATGAAGAAGATATGACGATTTTAGTACACAAAGGTACAATGTTGCAGAGACCAGCGCGACCGCACCAGTTATAAGGCAAAATATGGTGCGCTCGCGCCAAATCGGACCCTGAAGCTGCCAAACTCGACCAGAACACTTTCCATTCAAGTACACTGCTCTAGTGGCGCGACCGCACCATTTAAATAAGCGCGACCGCGCCGATTACTCAGTCCCTCCAAGTGGAGAAAATCACGGGAACCAGCAATTAAATCAATTCCAAACTTGGGAGAAGGAGTCTCAGACGTCTAAGGAAGGTGCCCACGAAGAGTTTAAGGCAATGTACTTAAGTCCAGGTGCATTGAATGGTCCAGGAGAATAAGTTAACTCAAAACAGGAATCTACTGCTAAAGGAAGGAGATAAATCCGAATTTTGTGAAGATCATGGAGGGAGTTTCACAATTCCAATTGAAGCCAAACTTGGAACGAAGATTTATGGTACTACAGAGGATCTTATCACGAAAAATCAGGCCAATCAAAGCCATGCTTCTCGAGTTGCACATCTCCAAAGTGGTGGACCCAAAACAGAAATTGGCAGCAGAAATCAGGCAACTTCCTTCTCTCATATCTCAAGTTTCCCTACTCAGAATGGATTCAAACTTTGTGAGCAAGGAAAGCACCACATAAGGAAGCTTCTGATATAATTTCATCCAATTCTGAGGTCGTAAAGTCACAATTCACACCCCTGGACAGAGGCAGAAATTACAAGTCTTGGACAGAGTTTCAAGTATAAATAGGGGTCCGAGGCAGAGCTCAAAGCATTGAGTTTCACATCCAGTTCTAGCATTCAGTTTTAGATCCAGTTTTAGATTCAGTTTTAGTTCTAGTTTTTCCATCCACTTTTATATTTTAGCTTTTAGTTCAAGTTCTATTTTATATATTAGTTTAGAGAGAGTCTTGAGAGGCTAAGGAGACATCCTATTGAAGCTTTTGAGGCAAGGAGAAGGAGTAGCCATTGGAAGTCATGTTCAACAAGTAGATCCTTCTCAAGGGAAGTTTGTACTTAGTTTATCTTTTCTTTTCTTCTTCATGGTTGTATTCAAGACCTTGTTTTGTTCTTTAATTTCTAGTATGGAGTAGTCTTTTATATTGGGAGTCCATGACTCCCTAGGCATGTAATGAGATTGGTACTTCATAAACTATATGGTTTTCAATTTGGTGCAGGAATGTGTTTTCCATGTTGTTAATTCTTGATTCATACTTATTGTTTGGCTATGTACTGGTTATAAGGTGACGCTAGGCTTAAGGTAAGACATGGTGATAGGATTTTACAAATCTTTATGAGTTTATGCACTAGGTAGATCACTAATCCTTGGGTTAATCCTCGACCTTAAAGTAACACCCTGTTGGATTAGTTGATCTGCCTATGACACAATGAGCTTCATGTTTATGCTATCAAGTAGAGTCAATCATGCTAGCTAAGTTTACTCTAGGAGATAGAAACAGGTGATGCCGATGCGGATTGTAGCCATGGTTTTATAAGCTCGTCAGAAATTGATTTCCAAAGCTCAACTTCTATTCAATCTCATAATTGCGTAGGAGGGAATTGGATTCCCAATGCCTTTTTCCATACTGATTTTATCAAAAGCCCTCTCTTGATCTCTATAGGATTACGTAGATTAGTTTATTTTCTGTTTTCATAACTCCTTTCCAATCGATTTCTCAAACTTTAGTTTTTAAACTAGAAAAGCAATTATCTATTGGCTTGATCCTTGTGGGACGATATTCGGACTTGCATAAGTCTATATTACATTGATTAGTCCTCTTGCTAGTGATTAGCTGGGATCGCTTCATCCCCCTTAGTTCATCCTTTGTTATCTTTTTGCACTCAGTGCGTAACCCTAATCCCACTACTAAATTAGCTTTATATTGTCTTAGGTTCTTCGTACTTTCTATCACAGAGTCCTGTCTCCAATGGTCCATTCCTGTAATCAAGGGATCCAGCTCAACCTGGTTTCCTTTTACGTTTTAACTTCCTTGTATGCATGTTCCATGTATAACAGCCCCCCGTAATCAAGGAATCCAGCACGCCCTGGTTTTCTTTTATGTTTCAACTTCCTTTCTTCTACTTCAATCAGGACTCATCTTGTGGAATGAGTTTTGTCATAATTAGCCAATCACACGCATGTGTTCTAATAGGACTCTTAAACCTGACTATCCCAAATTCACGGGGAGTGAATAGTGCTTCCCCCACTTAAAAGGGAGCCTACTGCGCAGAAGGGTGGGATCCATGCTCCCTCACCCCAACTCTCCTACGATCTGCGCTGAAGCCAAACTGTCGACAGAAGAAAAGAGCTAATTTCGACGAAACAAGCCGAGGAAAAAATTTTCAATTCGCTGGAGACTCACAGCGGCCAAGATGGGCCCCACTACACGCATCTCTTTGCGCATCCCCTTCCCGGCGCGTCAATTCAGTTCCCAGAAGAAGTTCTAGTTAACAAAAGGGTCGTCTAAGATAGAATACGGCTTCCCGAGCCTCATTCGAATGCTCTACTTTCTCGATGCGACGACCAGATCGCAGAACTCACAGTTTTCTTCGACGTGATGACCAGAAGTAACATAGCTGCGCAGACTGAACTGAAGCCCTTTACTTTTCATTCAACCTGCGCCAATCTTTCGACGCAGTGCGAAGGGATGTCGCCATAATCGAGTCGGCCGAAATTCGTCGAAACGGGTACCACTTCCGTGAAGCAACAACTAGGTCGCTGAAGCTATACCAAATCAAAAGCGAAGCCTCTGCGCTTCGCTCCAGTTCGCAATATCTTTCCTCCGTTCAACATCTAGAGTCGTCAAAACTTGTCGAAGTCATTCAAATTTGTCACGACTATCTCCTCCAAGGCACCAAAACAGCATTCGGCTACAACATTCAAGCAGTCTACGGCTAGTCGCTCAGTCAATTTCAACTCTTCATCGACGCTCAGACCTGAACAACACTTCTACTCAGGTACTCTACATACTAAATATGTACGCGTATAAAAAAAAAAAAAAGAAAATCGAAAAGGCAAACAGCTATAAAACAGCAAGAGAGCCAAAAAAAATGAAAAAAAAAAAAAAAAATGCATACAAGATACAAGTGTACAGAAATATACACTGTCCTAAAAGAGTAAGAGGACAGAAAAGGATACGTTCACGAAAAGATAAACGACCCTAAAAGAGTAAGAGGGTCAAAAAAAAAAAAAAGTGTTGTGTGCGTGTGTATTTTCACATTCAAAACTTGATCGTTCTCTCTGAACGGTCAAGTCTCGAAGGGGACAATCTGTATGCACTAAAATGTGACCAACCCAATTTTGACGAGCCCAAACGCCCATCAATCCATCAAACGATGGTCGTGGGTAGGCTTTGACGACATTCAATGTCACTCGTCGCAGCCCATTGCCGGGCTCATCTATACTGCCGCGTCATCGATACAGTCGACGCCCCAGTCAGCAAGAAGTCGTCGTGTCAGCACCAGTCAGCAGCCAAGTTACAAGTCAGCCTCTTCAACACGACCAAGTCTGGTCGCCAACTGAAGAAGCCAAAAAGGACAACCACGATCCTCTTTTGAGGGATTCAACCGAGGAACTCCTTGTCCTCCTCTCATCTCAACAACTTCAGCCAAAAGGGGATCGTGATCCCCATTCCAAGGATTGACCCTCAACAACTGACAGAATCGGCAACAAATAGCTAGAAACATTCTGTCGCAAGGGTTCAAAAACTGGAGTTTGAAAATCCTTCATCAAGAAACTCTCAGTCGCAGACTCTTTCGAGCCAAAGAAGTCAAGCAACTCGCCGTTCGTCGGAATTCACTAGTTCAATCGGAGCAGCTCTACACGATCTCCGGCAACGTCAACAAGTCGATACATGCGGGACTGATATTTCGACGTCACCGTTCGTGCACACTCGTTCCAGAACTGATATTTCGACGTCCTCGGCAGAAGCCGGAACTTCATCAAATTTACACGGAGATCGAATCAGAGGAAGAATAGGAGATTGTACTCGCATTCCTTGATATTCAAACACAATTGTAACACAAAATTCTTTGTTATAAATCGAATTACTCTCTCGGTCGCGCCTCTTTGCGGACCGGCAGATTTTCGGTGAAACAACTTTATATTTTTTTAATATTTCTATAAGAAAAAAGACAAAAATAATCATGATTATAGTGAACCGGGCCGAGTCAATAAGAACCATATTGTCCTCCGATTCTGGTTCAACCGGGTCGGACCGCCCGGTTCGGTTCGTTTTTTAAAACACTAATTAAAAAATTAAAATGCTAATAAGTAAAAAAAAAAAAAAAAAAAAAAGAAAGGTCTCCCCTATACCTAAAGAGATAGCTGTCAAATAAATTGTATGAATCCAAAATCTAATTCTGATTAAGGCGGATATTTGGATTTACTGAAATAAGTTAATTGTTGCATTATTTGAAAATGAACGAGTCTTCCAAATTAACTTCGTTTGTAATTAATATATGGACAACTTTCGGATTACCCCCCCAAAAATATTAAAGATTACGCTATAACAACAGACCTTTGTCCAATATTTATGGACAATAAAATAGATAAATAACTTCACTGAAACATTATTGGAAAAATTAAATTAACTATCATTAAAATAAAACCTCAAATTAGATCAAACAAACAATATTCTGCTACTCTTGATAACAGTACTCTGTCTACTCTGGTGAAAAACATGTAATATTTATTCCATCTATGACATTAATTAACTAATTTGTACAATATAAATCTCTTGAGATATATACCAGCTAGTAATTTCAGCATTTGCAGTGACAGTAATGGAGTCCGCCAAGGATTTTGCAATGGCTGCTGGTATAGTCACGACATGGGGAGCAGAAGTTTATGCATGCAGAGTCCACGCAGTTTGTCATGTGATGATCTTGGCAGCACTTGGAGTCTTCGTCTAAATTGATCACCAACTCATTCCCTGCAATTCATAGAGAATTCTCATCAAATTAACCAGATCGAAGGAAGCAACAAAATATTCTTAGCAAGCTGGTATAGTAAGAACCAAAAACGAGATAATTAAGACGAAAAACTCTTACTTGCTGTTGCCACAGCAAGCATGACCATCAGGAAGGTGGCGACCATGGTGACGCTAACTTTACCCATACTTCTCGTTTGGTTACTTCTCCTTAATTTTCTTCTTCTCTGTTTAGATTTCTGGGCTGTAATTGCATCGAAGACATGAGTAGTGTTATATAGGCATTGCCAATATTGAACTACAATCCTAAATCGCTGATTCTATATCTTTCATATTTGGAATGATTAATTACCCTTCACATAAACAGGGACGAGATCATCGTAATGGTTAATCACATGTACAAGACTACTGGGTCGATTAAAGATTTTTAGCATGTGAAGAAGAAAATCAATTTTTCCTAATTTAAATTCTCTCTAAATTGATTACAAGTTGAAACCAGTTCATATATATATGTACAATAATTAATTTGTTTAAATATATATATATAGCTACACTTACATATATAGTTGCGGCTCATGCATTCAAATGAGGTTTCTTTCATGAAGAGTTATCTACCTTAATTATCAAGATTTTTGAATATTTTTCAGATGAATCACGAGAGCAAATACACCGGAAAAAAAAAAAAAATCAGTCAAAAAATTTATATTCTTCTTTATATATTTGGAATCTTAATTACATCGTCCTAGTACGTACTCTTGTAGTTGTGGGAAGCATCTCTGAAAATTAAGATTCTGTAGCCATTAGTTCCGGCTAGTTTCCGTGATATAGTTATATATCATTCCATATGTGAAAGATTTAGAATCCTAGCTGATTGGGAATAGGAACTCAATGACAATGCCTATATATAGCCAGCACACATATGTATATATATGTCTTTGATACAGTTACCCAATTCTGAATAGAGAAGACAAGAGAAGAAGCCAAAAGAGAAGTATATATGGGTAAAGTTAGCGTTTCCATGGTCGTCGCCACTTTCTTGATGGTAATGCTAGCCGGGGCAGCAGCAAGTAAGAGTTCTTCCTCTCTTCTTGCTTTTGATTCCTATCAACTATATATATATAGTTATTATCTGGCAACAGATGGAATTCTTGATTGCTTTCAATTCATCTTTTGATCGATTTATTTTTACCTGTGTGCAGGGAATGACTTCCTGATCAATTTAGACGAAGACTCCAAGTGCTGCCAAGATCATCACATGCCAAATTGCGAGGACTCGCAGTGCATAAACTTCTGCTCCCCGTGCTGTGACTATACCAGCAGCCGCTGCAAAATTCTCGGAGGGCACCACTACTGTCACTGCAAATGCTGATCAATAACACTTTGAAGATTATTTTTTCTTTTTTCACTACTGATTAGCTGATGTAGATGGAATAAAATATATGTTATTCATCTGATAATTACTTAAGCAAAGCAGAGCTATGAAAAGTAATAGATTGCTTTTTTTATCTTAATTAATTGTTCTTTTGCTTTCTTAAATTTAATAGTTAATTGAGTTTTTCCTTGATCAATTTCTTAGCCGTCACTCATTTATAATGGAAAATAGGGTTCTTAAAAATTTCGAAAGACAAAAATTCATCATTTATAGCATTAATCTATAAATAATGATGTATTATGTTATATGGTGAAGTTGAGGAAATTAATCTACACTTTTAATTACCTTAAGATCGATTTCAAGACTCACAATTAATTCATATTGACATAAATTAAGTTCCATTCATGCATGCATGTCAGAATTGAAAATATACTCTAATACTAGATATTTGGTTTACTCCAAAACAAACCTAAAAGTCCCGCCCTCAAATTCAATCAAGTTTGTATTTGAGTTCAATAACACTAGCATAAACCATGTGCGATGCACAGGAAAAGAAAAAAATACTAGTTATTTTCTTCTTTTTATAATATTTTTTAAATAATATTGTACACATCAAAATGTGCGTGGCCCAAATTCAGCAAGCCCAATAACCCATTAACCCATCAACCGGGATTCGTGGGCAGGCTTCAACCGATCTCAAGACCACCCACTACGATCTATGGTGAAGTCCAATTGTAGTGCCTCGTCAGCAGCACAGTCGACACCCTCGTGAGCGGAAATTGTTGAGTCAGCACCCGTCAGCACGCATCATCAGCTCCTCACTTAGTCTTTAACCGAGAGAGAGAAAGAGGGGCCACGATCCTGGTCTCTCTCCTCCCCTCTTCTTCCTCAACATCACAGTAGAATGAGGATCATCTTTCAACAGTCACACAGGTCGACTACAAATAGCCAGAAGTTCCCTGTTCCAAGGGTGAAGAAATCGATTCCAAAAAAAGACATCCCGACAAGTGAAGAACGCTCTCCCTCTCTCAAATAGAAGGGCTCGAATTCATTCTCAGAGGAGAAGCTCTCGCTCATAGAGGGTTCGTCGAACCATTGAAGTCAAGCAAATCACCGCTCGTCGTCCTCAAGTTCAACCGGAGCAGCTCTACACGTTCGCCCGCAACGTCACAAGTCGACACACGCGGAACACAAATACTTCCGCCCGACCGACAAAAGCCACAAGAAGTTCGTGCACACTCGTTCCATAACTCGTTTCGACGTTCGTTTGCAGAAGCCGAAACTTCAACAAAAATTGTAACGGAGATCGAATCAGAGGAAGTTTAGGAGAGTGAACTCGCTTTTTCCTCACTCACACACATTGTAAACACAAATTATTCTAAAGTAAGCGACATATTCTCTCGGTCGCGCCTCTTCGCGGACCGGCGGATTTTCGATGAAACAGATTTGGCATACCCGGTGGGACCTTTCCTACCTCTCATCTCCTTCTCCGTTCAAAAAAATAAATCGCTAACCTCAGCCATGGCCAGCAACGCCAACAACGACAACAACGACAACAACAACAACAACAACATCAGAGGCAAACAAACTGCCTCCCCGAGCTCCGCTCAATCTCGCCTTGCCGCGACTGCAAGCTTGACCGCAGGAACTCACGTATCAATTTCCACGGTTCCGTCCAACCCCTGCGCTCCTACCTCACCACCACTGGCCACTCGCCCGATGACGAGAGCTATGGCAAGGAATTTATCTGCCGGACAAGCTCCTTTCATGCGCGACGCGCGCCATCCAAGCGCCATGTTCGTGTCACAGGCTACCGCGGCCCCCAATAAACCAGCTGCGGTTGCCACCAAACTATTACCAGCAATGGCCAAACCAACATACCTGGCCGTTGCCTCTTCACCCTCTCCTCGCAGCCCGACTGTCAGCCCAGCGCAGTCGCCGTCATCGCGGAGAAGCTCTATCGTAACCACCCTGGTGCAACGATATGAACAACAAGGAGCCATTCCTACATCCTCCGCGCGGGGAACACGCTCGTCACCGGTCTCCTCTATACAGAGAACGTCAGCCGCTGACAACTCGCCGTTCGTGTTGGTCTCTCACGACTTTTTGGCCGCACTCAACGTAGCAGTGGGACCACCGCCCATCCGCTCACCTCATCGACAGACATCGGCGACCTCCCCCGCTGCTACTTCTCCCACTCCATTTCGCCAGCTTTAACCGACGGCCGTCTCCCCTATGAGGTCGCCGGTAACAACTTCGTCATTCCAAGCCTCGCCAAGAACAGACTCCTCGGTGCGAACTGTCAAAATAGCTGCGATGACAACTTCGGCCAAAACGGTTGAAGAGCAGCTAGCCGACCTGCAAGCCGCACTCAAAGAGCAAAGCGAGTAGCTGCGCATCAATGACGCGCAAATTGAAGCTCGCGATCTCCAAATCACAAGAATGCTCGAACGATTTGAAATGAGCATGGCTGCGAACAACTCCGGCGCTGTTTCTCAGGAAGTCGGCCGAAACCATCCAACTACCAGTGCTTCTGCTGGACCTTTCTTCCGACGACGAGCTGCCGCCTGTCGCACTAGTCGCTTCCCGCAGAAGCCGAGCTGAAGCGGACCCGACTGCTCTCACTATTGACGCGGTCAACGAGCTGATCAACCGTGTCGTGCGAAACAGTTCAGGCGACAACAAATCTGTCGTCTACCGGAGGCCGTACACGCAGAGGATCCAAAACATTCCTATGCCGGTCGGGTACCATCCTCCAAAGTTCCAACAATTCAACGGCGACGGGCACCCAAAGCAGCACGTCGCCCACTTCATAGAAACCTGCAACAATGCCGGCACGGACGGAGACCTGTTGGTGAAACAATTCGGCCGGTCACTGAAGGGAAACGCCTTCGACTGGTATATCGAATTACCTCAGGAATCCATCGACAACTGGGAACAACTAGAGCGAGAATTCCTCAGCCGTTTCTACAGCACTCAGCGCACCGTCACATTGGTGGAGATCGCAAACCTCAAACAATAGAAGGGGGAAAAGGTGGTCGACTATATCAACCGATGGAGGAATTTGAGTCTAAACTGCAAAGAAAGCTCAAATATCTCCCTCGAAGCCGATATCAAGATGTGCTCGCGGGGGATACACTGGGAGCTCTTGCGCTCTATCCGTAGCCAAAGGCCGAACGACTTCCAAGAGCTCGCAACAGAAGCTCACAACATGGAGATCCTAATGGAAGAACGAGGAGAAGAAGGATCCCCTTCTGTTGACCCTCGCAAAAAGGGGAAGACACCCTCCACGACCGCACCAAAAGAGACGAAAGAGAACTAAGTCCTCTTTCGCGACAAACGCTTTCGAACCCATCAAGGTCGGAAGCAAGGTCAAAGCAACCTATCTACCGCGACAACTAATCGGGAACATTTACAAGAAGCTGTCACTAGAGGAACGACAGGCAAAGATATATCCCTTTGCTGATGCAGACGTTCCTATCATGCTCGACCAATTCCTTGACAACCAGTTGCTAAAGCTGCCAGAAATCAAAAGACCTGGTGATCAATCCAAAAGCAAAGATCCAAATTTTTGCAAATACCATCTACTGGTCGGGCACCCGACGGAGAAATGCTTCGTCTTGAAGGACCGTATCATGGAGTTGGCGGCCGCAGGCCGCATCGAAATTGGAGCTGAAAACACAGCCCCCTCACATGCTATCTCCATCCAAACCGAGCCAAACCGGCGAGCTCGGGCAAACAAGAAACATGTCATAAAGAAGGAGTACCGTCCAAAATCCGGTCCATCCAGCCGACCGTACAACAACAACAGACGACCACCGGTTAAGGTCGCACCAAAACCGGCACCCCGAGAAGCAGCAACAGCCGATGCAGAGGGGTGGATCTTGGTCACCCGGAGAAAGAAGCCCATTCGAGAAATCGAACAGGCTCCGGCAACCGTCAAAACAAAAGCAAAACGGCCAAACAAAGAGGAAGCAAAACGCCAAAGGAAAGCTTCCAGCGCCGATATCCAGGGGGCAAGCAAAAGAAAGAGGAGACCCGTCACATTGGCGGAGTTTTTCCCAAAAGAGTTCTTCGCGCCTCCAGCAATGGTTGCAACCTGTTCGACAGCTTCTTCCGAGCACATAGCAACGACGTCCAAAGAAAAAGGCAAGATACCGGTCGTCGAATGTGATGACCTCGAGACATCGCTCAAACAAATTTTGCATCTCAACAAGATAAAAGATGATCTCGACTTAGACATCAGATCGAGACAAGCCTTTATCCGAATCCTCGCCAAACCAGAGGAAATCAAAGCCGAGCTCGAGACATTGCTGATGCGAAAGAATGACCTACCAAAAGTCGGACTGACCCCTCCTTTCCGCAAAGAAGAGGAAGACGCTTACACCAAAGCGCATCTCGCGAAGTCAGAAGAAGCGCTCGCCATGTCATGCCCTCCGTGTATTACATTCCGTGTATTACATTCCGCCATGTCACCTTGGTCGAATCAAGCAGTGAACGCCAAAAGCACTCCGACGCAGGCTGCATCGTCCAAACACTGGTGCAGGATGCAACACTCAAACAGTCGCCGCAGCCCACAAAACCACAGACTCCGACGCAAGTTGCATCTCCTAAGTAGATTACGACACAAGTCATATCTCCAAAGCAGCCAGCACACAGTCATGAACCGGCCACAGTCACGCCTACACCGAATCAACGCAATATTCCCATCCTACGATACATTCCACAGTCGCAAAGGAAGAAAGGAGAAGCTCCCCTGGTCGCCTGCAACAAAACTCAGTCGACCCCCTTGCCAGAAAAGGTCACACTCCCTCTACAAAAATTAGAGGAACGAAGTATCGTGAAGCAGTTGCAGAGCCAACAACAATTGCCGTCCACACGCTTCACCGAAGGCTTTGACCCGAATGCCTACCGACTGATGTCTAAAGCTGGGGGCAACCTTACAAAAGAAGAAATCCATGCGCAACCGCCCATCACTCTACCGGTTCTCACTCCATAACAGAAGAAGTTGAGAAACGACGTCCAATGGATCAACCAAGGTCGTGCAGGTCTCGGCTACGAAAGGCAGAAGCCGATCAAAATCTACACCGGCCAAACGAAACCCATCAAGATAACCAGGATGGGTTCGGCAGATGTAAATCAAGTTTCAGTCGGTCAAACTCTGACAGAAAAGAAAGATACACCGAAACCAGTGGTTATTGACACCCTGAGAGCAGCCATCGCACGAGCTCGTGCATATGATTCGGTCATGGTGAACCATATCTCCATCACAGGCGACGATCAAGAAGAAGAGAATTTCGTTTTGAAGGAAGCACCAGCCGAATTCGAAGAAGGAGGCCAGGCGACTGTCGACGAATTAAAGAAAGTTGACTTGGGCACCGCAGAGGACCCGAGGTCGACATTCCTCAGCGCTTCACTGACGCCCGAAGAAGAAGCCGAATACATGGCGTTGCTTCACGAATATCGTGACAAATTCGCCTGGAACTACACGGAGATGCCGGGTCTTGACCCACGAGTAGCAGTCCATAAATTGGCGGTTCATCCCTTTGTTCGGCCAGTGAAGCAATCACAACAACGGTTCCGCCCAGAACTTGTGCCAGAAATCAAAAAGGAGGTCGACAAGTTGATCGCGGCAAATTTCATCCGGGAAGTGAAGTACCCGTCTTGGATTGCAAACATCGTCCCAGTCAAGAAGAAGACCGGCCAAATTTGGGTCTGCGTCGACTTTCGCGACCTGAATAAGGTGTGCCCGAAGGACGACTTCCCCCTGCCAATAATCGAGCTCATAGTCGACGCGACGACGGGTCACGAAGCTTTATCTTTCATGGACGGCTCCTCCGGCTACAATCAAATCCGGATGGACCCGAAAGATGAAGAACTCACTGCGTTCCGCACACCAAAAGGCATCTTCTGTTACAAAGTATTGCCATTCGGGCTCAAAAATGCCGGTGCGACATACCAGAGAGCAATGCAGAATATCTTCGACGACTTCTTGCACAAACTCGTTGAATGTTATGTCGACGACCTGGTGGTGAAAACAAAATAGAGGTCGGACCATCTCCTCGACCTTATAGTAGTGTTCGAGCGGCTGCGACGGTTACAACTCAAAATGAATCCGTTAAAGTGTGCTTTCGGCGTCACTTCGGGTAAATTCTTGGGTTTTATTGTGCACCACAGAGGGACCGAAATAGACCAGTCAAAGATCGATGCCATCCAAAAAATGCCAGCGCCCAAAAACGTCTCCGAGCTCAAGAGTTTTCAAGGCCACTTGGCTTATATCCGACGTTTCATATCCAATCTTGCCGGGAGATGCCAGGCCTTCAGTCAACTGCTCAAGAAAGAAACGCCATTCGAATGGGATGAGTTATGCCGAAATGCCTTTAACAACATAAAGGCATACCTTACCAAACCACCAGTGCTTGTCGCACCGATCGTCGGCCGACCATTGTTACTCTACATCGCATCGCAAGAGGGATCCGTCAGAGCACTGTTGGCTCAATGCGACGAAGATAACAAGGAACGTTCCCTCTATTACTTGAGTCGAACGCTGGTGGGTGCTGAACTGAATTATACACCGATCGAGAAGACATGTCTGGCTCTTGTCTTAGCTATTCAAAAGCTCCGTCACTATCTTCTGGCCCATTCGACGAAACTCATCTCGGGAGCCGACCCGTTGAAGTACATTATATCACGACCAATTCTCTCTGGTCGACTGGCAAAATGGGCGTTGCTCCTCTCCGAATTTGAGATCGATTTCGTGCCGCAATGAGCAATCAAAGGCCAAGCATTGGCCAATTTCCTGGCAGACCATCCAGTGCCGGCCGAATGGGAGTTATCAGAGGAATTCCCGGACGAGGAAATCTTCCTGGTCGAGGTGCTCCCCCCTTGAAAGATGTACTTCGACGGTGCAGCACGAAGAAGTGGAGCCGGCGCCAGAGTCCTGTTTGTTTCGCCGATGAAGGACCTACTCCCATACTCGTTCGTGCTTACTCAAGCTTGTTCGAACAATAAGCAGAGTACCAAGCCATCCTTCTCGGGCTCGGCATGGCGGTCGAAATGAAATTGCCACAGCTACACATCTATGGCGACTCGGCCCTCATCATCAAGCAACTCATAGGCGAATTTGAGGTAAAGAAACCTGAACTTGAGCCATTTTGGCGACAGGCTGGAGAACTTCTGGCCCAAATCCCGGAAGCATCACTCCACTTTGTCCCTCGCTCCAAGAATGGGCCAGCCGACGCATTAGCCGGCATTGCAGCCAGTCTGGCACTATTCGACCAGCGGCCAAGCCAAATCCCCATTTGCGAAAGTTGGGTAATTCCTCCCCCGACAGAGGACGGAACAGAGGAAGAGCAAACTGAAAAGATAGAGGAATCCCTTCCTATCTCAGCCAGCCAAAACGAAGTTCGAGACTGGAGTGAACCCATCGTGAACTTCCTTCGCCACGGCACACTTCCTACCGACCTGCGAGAACGAGTCCAGATTCGGCGAGCAGCTCCAAAGTATGTTTTCATCCACGACATACTTTATCGAAGGTCGTATGAAGGTCTGCTTCTTCGTTGCCTGTCAAATGAAGAGGGGTTGCAAGTCCTCAAAGAGACACACAGTGGAATTTGTGGTGCGCACCAAGTCGGCCCGAAGCTCCACTTGCAAGTCAAACGACTAGGCTATTACTGGGCGTCGATGCTCAGGGACGCCATCGAAATGGCTCGAGCCTGCAAACAGTGCCAGCTCCACGCCGATTACATACACCAGGCGCCGGAACCGCTTCACCCGACTGTCGCATCATGGCCATTCGAGGCTTGGGGGATGGACATCATTGGTCCCATCTCTCCTAAATTCGACTCCGACTGGCAGTACATCCTAGCTGCCATCGACTACTTCTCAAAATGGGCCGAAGCTGCTGCTTACTGAGAAGTGAAGGCCGCAACCGTCGTCGACTTCATTCGAACGCAAATCATCTATCGATATGGAGTTCCCCGATACATAATGAGGGACAACGGAACACCATTCAAAAACAAAGTCATGGACCGTTTTTGCGAGAAATTTCGCATACAACAACGGACCTCAACGGCTTACAATCCAGCAGCCAACGGACTCGCAGAAGCTGTCAACAAGACGCTGTACAAAATCTTAAAGAAAACCATCGGCTCCAACAAAAGGAGTTGGGACGAGAAACTTGGTGAAGCCCTGTGGGCATATAGGACAACGTTCCGAACACCGACTCAGTCAACTCCATTTTCGTTGGTCTACTGTAATGAAGCAGTCCTTCCCCTCGAAGTACAACTCCCTTCCTTGAGCATAGCGATAAGAGAAGGACTGACGACGGAGGAATGTGCCCAATTACGACTCGCAGAACTTGAGTCTCTCGACGAACAACGACTCGAAGCACAACAACGCCTTGAGTTTTATCAATCCAGGATGACCAGAGCCTTCAACAAAATGGTACGACTCAGGTCATTCCAGAAAGGCGACCTAGTGCTCATGGTCCGACGGCCGATGCTATTCACCAGCAAAACTGGGGGTAAATTTGCACCTAAATGGGAAGGCCCTTATGTCGTACAAGAGGCATACACGAATGGCTCTTACAAACTCGTCATCGCCAATGGATCAGAGCTACCTATCACAAACGGTAAATTTCTCAAACGATTTTATCCTGGAGAAGGGGAGCAGAAGAAAGGAGTTCATTTCCTTTTAGTAAAAAAAAAATCTTTACATCCCAGGTCTCGCAATAAAAAAAAAATATACGAGACCACAACAAAAAAAAACAAACAAAAAAAGATGGGTTACAACAAATCAAAGAATCAGAATCATTGAGGCTATAGATTGAGTTTGAAGTCGACCAATCGCTGCCGTCGCCGAAGCACTTCAGCTCGAACATCCTCCAGTTCACGAGCCTCGGCCTCACTCAGCACAGGCTGTAAACGAACGTCCTCAAGTCGTCGCTCCAACACAGAGGCTTCCGCATCGAAAGCCTGAAGCTCAGCCTGAGCGATGCCAATTTCCGCATGAAGGGAGTCAAGTTGAGCATCCAACTTAGCTAGATGTTCACGAACGGCCTCCCTCTCAGCTTCTACGGTTTCACGCTCAGCCTGGCGCAGACTTACCAGCTCAATCATTGCATTGCGCCGACAATGCACTCGCCAAATCGACTGTGTGACTTCAGCTTCAATAGCGCGGTGCTCGTCCCTGGGGAGCTTACTGGCAGCAGAACAATGCAATTGCTGGAGATGTTCTGCCTCTCGAGCGAAGTCCTTCACCCACAGCTCCAAGATAGAAATCACGACACCCGCTACTCGCAAATGCTCTAAAAGACCGCGGGCATCAATCACGATCTCAGGGGAGTAGGGGTCTTCTGCAGGTGCCGAGGCCGTCCGAATAAACCGAGTCCACAGGTCCATTGCGGACTGCTGAACCCATCCTCGTGATGTCGCCGAGAGAGAAATCGATGAAGACTGAGAAATAGCCAAATGAACAAACAGTTAAGAAGGGGGGGAGGAGATAGAAACAGCGAGCTAAGAACGCCTACCGCAGTGAACCGCGAGGAGAAAGAATTCTCGCTGATGGACCGGTGGATAGGCTCCAGACATCCTTCCCTAGCGACCGGAGTGGCTGCCTCATCGTCCGGCCTCCCGCCGACGGGTAGCCTCTCCTCAGGGTTTGGGGTTAGACGATGGCTTAAATCTGGAACAGGAGTCCGAAATTCGACCCCGCCTTCCCCACCTAAAGGAGGAGACGACCCTTCGCCTTCGTCTCTAGAAATGGTCATGGGGCAGTCAGCTTTTCCCACCTCCAACCCACCAGTGGCAGCGGCGATAGGCACTTCCTCTCTAACCCTTTCTTCCCGGCGATGTCCCCCGGAGGTAACAGGAGAATGCGAATCATGCGAACGGACTTCAGGCTGGCTCGTACGAGAGTAGAGGACCAGCGCGAGTGCGCCAGTGGAGGGGTATTCCACTACCTCGGGTCACACCAGAGAGGGTTTGACCGATATTGTCTCCTGCCGCAGAACAACTTCTCCGGCAGGCGGTGCCACTAGCCTCTCTACCAGACGCGCACCCATGATGTCTTCTCGCGATTCCGGTGCAGAGGCCGTCGGAGAGTGCAAGTCCCGAGAAGAAGAAGAAGTCTTGTGGAGCTTACTCCTTGACCGCTTCCTGAACAACGAAGGGTCGAAGATAACCCTCGTGGTCTCTGCCTTCTACCTCTTTGGTGCACCCTTCCTCGGAGAAACTACCGGTGGCGGAACTGCAGGATGCGCTATTATCGGGTCAACGACCCTCTTTCCTTTGTCCAAGGGCGCGTCCGCATTAGGCGGAGATGACGAGCTCGGCCAGAAAATCGGTTCAGTAGGCGGGACGAGTACAGTTTCTCGAATGACGACCCCTCCCTCTGGTTGTACGGACGCCGGAGCCTGCACAACATTCTGGGAAGACTTCGATGCAAGTGTCTTCTTCTTCGCAGGGCCTCTCTTCGGCGTAGCCTTCTTCCTCGGTGCCCGCTCTCTAGTAAAGCTCTCCCACTCTTTCTGAGAAACAAAAGGGGAAGGAGAAAGTGAGCACAAATGGAAGCAGAAGACCAAGTGAGGCAGAAACAACGGTCATATAAATACTGACAAGCGTAATTACCTCAAGGAGGGGAACCACGGCCTCAAGCCATGATTCCCGATACAAGGCCGTCACACCCGGGTCGGAATCTGGACTGACGAAAGACGGCACATCCACCGTCCTGAGGGGGAAGGCATTCTCAGCTTGACATATTTCCACCAGCGACTCGACCGACGGCACTCTCCTCTGATCGCCGATCAGAGCACCCGACAAATCCTGGCAGAAACCAAACTGACGGGCGAACCGATGAGGACTATACGACCCCACAATCAGGAGGTCGCGCTGCCGCAATACGAGACGGGACGTTCGCAGACATCAGAAATAGTCTGCCTCAATTCGTGAAACGAGGTGGCCAGGCTTGTCAACAATAGGGCCTGGAGGAAATGCTTGCGGCGGGTACCAACACCGCTCCCCGCCTCGCCAAAACAGAGCACGAGCCTCTCTCTGAGTGTAGGCACGGCCATTGTTGGGGTTGCGATAGACCATCATCAACGGCTGGTCATCTTTTGACGAGTCGGCCACGTGAACGCCGAAGTATTGCGCGAGCCAGGCGTAAACAAATGGCCAAGGGATCTTCCCCCAACAGGAACTGTTGAGGCCTTGATACAGACCAGCCAGAGTTGTGGTGGCCAAATTGTTCTTGTAACCGCTCGCCAGAAAGCAAGCCATCTTCAAAATGGTATACCGCAATGTACTCCCTGGCGCGGGGAGAATGCAGAGGCAGAGCCAATGAGATAGGAAAGCTGCTAAATACACTTCATCGGCAAGCGCGTCGGGAACGCCGAGCTCCTTCAAAGGCTGATTCAACCGCTCCGATTTGTCGCGACTCCTCAAGCCTGAAGTATTCCCGCGATCGACCCAGGCATCTTCAGAGGGCCGAGAGTCCCTTCCTGGGCGAAACCAGAAAGACTCCCAATCGGACATATGGACTCCGGTAGCTTTCTCCGTCTCCGAAGGCACGAATAAACGGAAATAAGCTAAAATTAAGTATTTGATGCTCTCGGGCAAGGGAAGGTGATGACCAGAGGAGAAGTTATCAACGGAAGGGAAAGTCTCGTCGAAGATACCTCCAGAGACGGGAAGTCCACCAAGGCGATGAAGGTCCCACAAAGAAATCGACAATTCTCCCTCGCGGGTGAAAATGGAATTCGTGGAAGAACACCAGAGTTCCGTGAAGGCTGTGATGACGTTGCAACAACAACTATATCGAAACATAGAGGCTCGCACGGCATGAAGTAGGTCGACTGCCGCTAGACGCTCCGAGCACGTACGAAGGACGACTTCCGCCCACTCGAAGTAATATGATACATATCGAGGACTCACAATGTCGATGCTTCTGGACTCCCAGGGACCGAACCGACTGCTACCGAGAGAAAGCTCTAGAGGAGAAAAATGCACCAAAGCGTCATGAATAGGGCTCATCAAGACAGTACCCTGAGCTTCATGAGGAGGTGCTCGGGCTTCGCCGACACCAGGTATGAAGCAAATCTGGTCATCCCCGCTAACAACCGGATGACTCCAAAGCTCGCAAGCCGTTCCAGTTAAAGGAACACGTACGTCACGACCTCCGAGGGCAGAGGGCATACCCACAGACAGTAGGATTTCTCTGTCCCCATGCACATTGCTGATATGCACACATTCTCGGAGGACGCCTCTCACCGGCACCCGGACATTGGAGAGGACGAGGTCGAGGAACGAAACAAAAAGCGATGGTAAAGACATCTGCAAGCGAAAGAAACGTCGGAAAAGTCAGTTTAGCCAAAAAAAAATCAGGTACGCAAGCTATCTTCAAACAAAAAAAAAAGAAGGAAGTCTATACATTCATATCACGATCAAAAAAAAAAAAATGATCGTAAAGAAAAAAGGCTGTGAATAGCGGCAAAAGAAAATCAAAGTCGCGAAAAAAAATCTTCACGGATAACACAAATACAGCCTCGAGACAATCCACGATAGCAACCAGCAACGTCGCGACCAACAAACCGGAGGCGAACAAAGCTGGATTTTCGATGCTCAACCACAAACCAGAGCATAACAGGGCGGAAAACTCAAAAGCCCAGTGCTATCACCGAATGGACGCATTGCGAATCCCAGTGTCGGACGTCAAAGTTGGACGGGAGACGAATGCTACGAAAAAATGATTCCCAGAGACCGAGCCGGATATGATTCAAAACCACAGCGCAAACAAAAAAAAAAAGATCGCTCTCGGCAACTGAGTCGGACACACCCAGGCAGGGTCAGGTAAGTAACTCTTCCCTGAACAAAAAAAAAAGGGAGAGAAAATGTTGTGACAAAAAGAAGCCGTCGCAAAGAGACTGCGACAAAAAGAAGTCGTCGCAAACAAAAAAAAATGGAGAGAGAACTAAGCTTCGGTGACAAGAAGAAGTCACCACCAGAAAATGAGGCGGCTAAATCAACTCATGCCTCAGTAATCATAGCTAGCCGAAGAAGTCGAAACATGGCGGCCAAGCCAACGATGATGGTGTGAGATGAGACTTCTGAGAAACCAGCTGAACCTAGTCGAATCAAAACTCCTACGATCGAAACGGAGGCTCCGTCCCGGCAACCGAGCCGGCCGAAGTCGAAACGAAAACATTGCTCGACAACCCACAAGGAGGCGACCTGTGCGTCTCCGCAAATAAAACATAAAGCTGTAAAAATAGATCACCATCCCGACGACCTAACCAGAATCCCCCGGAGCAAAACTATCGGAAGAGGAGGAACTGGCACCCAGCAATCAAGTCAGGCGCATTCCTCAAACAAATCTCTAACGGAAGGAGACCAGTCATCTACTCCAATAAGATGACGGACTCCAACAATGCCCAAAGGAGCAAGGTACGCATCGAAAACTCAAAACAAAAAGAAAAAGAGAGGGAAAGAAGAGAGTTGCGACAAAAAGAAGCCGTCACAACAAAAAAAAAGAGAGAAAAGCAAATAGCTCTAAAACAGCAAGAGAGCAAAATAACGAGACCGCGACAAAAAGAAGTCGTCGCGACAAAAAGAAGTCGTTGCGACAAAAAAAAAAGGAGAGAAAAAGAAGCAGAATAAAGGAAGGAGCAAAGGAGAAAAGAAAAGAGGGCGGGACCCCGGCTGACTCAAACTCAATACGAGGTTGCCGGGAGAGGAAAAAGGAGAATCTCAAATGTACCTTTCAATCCTTGTGCGAATGAGACTTCCGACGTCGAGGAGAAAGAGACGAAATAGAGATTCACCGAAGGAAAGGGCTACTCGAGTCGTCGTCAACAAATACCCTCCTAGAACCAGAAGCACGAACAATCTCCAAGAATCAGTCGCATACACGCATAACCGAAGGATGTAGAACTTCAAATTGGAAGCATTTGAGAAGCGAAAAACTCAAAAGGGTTCCTTCGAATTTGGGAGAAGGCGACAGTCCCTTTTTAAAAGGGATCTGATTTCTTCCGTACAAAATTTCCCTTATCATCAAACTCTACATGGGGACCCGATCAAGCGACAACCCCGGGATCGTTACTAGGCTCGGGTGGGCCCCACTCCTTAGAACCGCTTTGGCTTACGAAGAAAGACTCGACCGCGAGGATAAGGGAGATCATGGTGATGAACGTTTCTGGAGTCGTGCAGTTCGACCGAAGGTTACAAGAGAGTGAGTTTAGACTTTAGGGTTTATTGAACCGAAGAAAATTCTCAGAATTACGGCGCCCAGTTGGTGCAGTTCCCTCATACCGCATAATCAGGATCGTGAGATTGACATCCTCCGTCCATGTTCAGCATAACAGGAGGTCCAAACCAGAGTTAGGTTTCTCGAGCCGTTCAACCCACTCTCTGAACGACGATTTGCAGTACATTCTACAATAGTGACAATCAACTGGAAGCAATCAAACGGAGAAGCTGCTGAAAACGGAAACAGTCTGTCGAATGAGAACTGTCGAGAAGCATGAAAGCCACCGAGGTTCGTTGCTAGTACCCTTTCAAAGATGCCGGACTCCGTCGTCAAAGTTCTTCGATGACATACACGACTGAAATAATCAAGTAAGTCGACATTCCTCTTCACCTGAGTACCTTCTTCTGCTCAGGGACATTCGTTCCATGCCGTGCCTTCACAAAAAAAAAAAAAAAAATAATAATAAATAAATAAATAAATAAAAAGAGAAGAGAATTTATATGAATGTACAAAAAAATATACATTGTCCTAAAAAAAAAAAAGCAAGAGGACAGATAAACAGTATACAAAAAAGATAAAAGATCCAAAAAGAGAAAGAAAAAAAAAAAAAAAAAAAAAAAAAAAAAAAAACGGTGTGTGTTTATGTTCTTCAAATTGAAACCTGCTCGTTCCTCCCGAATGATCAAGTCTCGAAGGGGGCAATCTGTACGCATCAAAATGTGCGTGGCCCAAATTGAGCAAGCCCAATAACCCATTAACCCATAAATCCGGATTCGTGGGCAGGCTTCAACCGATCTCAAGATCACCCACTACGATCTATGGTGAAGTCCAACAGTAGTGCCTCGTTAGTAGCACAGTCGACACCCTCGTCAGCGGAAATTGTTGAGTCAGCACCCGTCAGCATCGTCAGCTCCTCACTTAGTCTTTAACCGAGAGAGAGAAAGAGGGGCCATGATCATGGTCTCTCTCCTACCCTCTTCTTCCTCAACTTCACAGTAGAATGAGGATCACGATCCCCATTCCCAGGCAACGTCTCTCAACAGTCACACAGGTCGACTACAAATAGCCAGAAGTTCCCTGTTCCAAGGGTGAAGAAATCGATTCCAAAAAAAGACATCCCGACAAGTGAAGAACGCTCTCCCTCTCTCAAATAGAAGGGCTCGAATTCCTTCTCAGAGGAGAAGCTCTCGCTCATAGAGGGTTCGTCGAACCATTGAAGTCAAGCAAATCACCGCTCGTCGTCCTCAAGTTCAACCGGAGCAGCTCTACACGTTCGCCGGCAACGTCACCAGTCGACACACGCGGAACACAAATACTTCCGCCCGACCGACAAAAGCCACAAGAAGTTCGTGCACACTCGTTCTAGAACTCGTTTCGACGTTCGTTTGCAGAAGCCGAAACTTCAACAAAAATTGTAACGGAGATCGAATCAGAGGAAGTTTAGGAGAGTGAACTCGCTTTTTCCTGACTCACACTCATTGTAAACACAAATTAATCTAAAGTAATCGACATATTCTCTCGGTCGCGCCTCTTCGCGGACCGGCGGATTTTCGGTGAAACAGATTTGGCATACCCGGTGGGACCTTTCCTACCTCTCATCTCCTTTTCCGTTAAAAAACCAAAAAATCTCAAACCTCAGCCATGGCCAGCAACGCCAACAACGGCAACAACAACAACAACAACATCAGAGGCAAACAAATTGCCTCCCCGAGCTCCGCCCAATCTCGCCCTACCGCGACTGCAAGCTTGACCGCAGGAACTCACGTATCAACTTCCGCGGTTCCGTCCAACCCCTGCGCTCCTTCCTCACCACCACTGGCCACTCGCCCGGTGACGAGAGCTATGGCCAGGATTTTATCTGCCGGACAAGCTCCTTTCATGCGCGACGCGCGCCATCCAAGCGCCTTGTTCGTGTGACAGGCTATCGCGGCCCCCAATAAACCAGCTGCGGTCGCCACCAAACTATTACCAGCAATGGCCAAACCAACATACCTGGCCGTCGCCTCTTCACCCTCTCCTCGCAGCCCAACTGTCAGCCCAGCGCAGTCGCCGTCATCGCGGAGAAGCTCTATCGTTCCCACCCTGGTGCAACGATATGAACAACAAGGAGCCATTCCTACATCCTCCGCGACGGGGAACACGCGCGTCACCGGTCTCCTCTGTACAGAAAACGTCGGCCGCTGACAACTCGCCGTTCGTGTTGGTCTCTCACGACCTTTTGGCCGCACTCAACGCAGCAGTGGGACCACTGCCCATCCGCCACCTGCCGACATTATCGGCGACCGCCCCCGCTGCTACTTCTCCCACTCCATTTCGCTATCTTTCACCGACGGCCGTCTCCCCTATGAGGTCGCCGGTAACAACTTCGTCATTCGAAGCCTCGCCGAGAACAAACTCCTCGGTGCGAACAAATATTATTATTATTATTATTATTGTTATTATTATTATTATTATTATTGTTGTTGTTGTTGTTGTTATGATTTAGTTGTAGTTAATGATTTTCTACATCACTATTAATGTAAACTCTTAAATACATACATATTGTGAAGTTTTATTCATATAATATGCAAAACATAGAGATGAATTTAATATTAATTTAATAATTTAATATTTTAATATTAATTGAATAATAATAATTTCTTGCTAAAATATATTTTAATTTGTAAGAATCATTTAAATTTTGGTATACTAAAATGTTTTTGAGTCATTGAGAGTTTTACATTTAAACTTTAGTTACGTTGAAATTTTTATTTTCATTTAAAATTATTTTTTAATAAAAATTTTAAGAAGTATGGGAATCTAATTAGCAGTGTTTTAAAAACCGAACTGGTCATCAAACCGGGGGTAGGACCAATGGTTCAACCATTGAATATTATACTCTATATTTTACTTTTTCTTAATATTTCTATAATAAAAAAGACAAAAATAATGCTAATTAGAGTGATCCAGGCCGAGTCAATAAGAACCGAATAGGCCTTGGATTCTGGTTCAATCGGGTCAGATCGGCCGGTTCGGTGCAGTTTTTACAACATTATTAATTAGTTTTAAAAATATTTTTTCTATTTTAGATTAATTATTAATACATTATAAAATGAAATTATTATTAGTTAAATCTACATTTTTGTACTTAATTTAGTATGAAAATATATTACCTTTCCAAATCCAAGTGGACATTTTAATTTATACTCGGACATAAGTTTAGAATTAAAATAGTAAAGGGCATGATAGATTTTTTTTATTTATCAAGCAATACACAAAAACAATTTAAAAAAAATTATTTGGACCGGTTTGGCCTAAGTTTGAAACGCTTCAGGAATCAAAACCCGCTATCTTTCATGAAAAGTTTTCAGAAGTAGTAAGCAATTCGATTGGGTTGCTCAAATTGAGGAGAGTTGGGAAAAATTAAGGATGTTGCAGCGATGGGAGATTTTCTTGGCGTTTAAGCATATATAGATAGGGCGAACCAAACCTTGACCGGCCCACCACTAGTTGTTACTCTAATCACATACATGCACCTTTTATTAAGAATGTTATGTGGTCTTAGTCACAAGTCAAGAAGAACATTAATATTAATATAGCATAGCATTGGATTATGTTATGATGTAATTGGCTACTTAGGAAGATTAATAGAAGAGTTACAATCCTATGTACGCATTCATATATAGGGGGTTCAGATCTACAATTGCCAAATACACCACATAGGCTGTACCTGTGAATCAGCAGCTGCTACATGGCAGCGTGTGGGCCTATGTGGGACACACACGCCCTCCATTAATGGGGGCAAAAGGAGGAAAAATTTCTCTGCTACTGTAGAAATTAAAAATAAGGGAGAATTATGACTCATGAACTCATTATTGCTTAAATGTCGAACTATCGATACATGTTGACAACATATCAACTCATTGATATAGGAATGAAAATGCCTTTCATTTTAACCATTGAATCGGTTTGGCCCTGCAAAGTTAGCATAATATATTAGTTAATGGTCTATAACATACTATTATGTTATGCATAACCTACTTTCTCGTTCTGCATAACACACTAGTTAGTGGTATAATTTCACATGGTTGAGGGGTGTTTGACTATATGAAGTTGGTATAACATATTAATTAATAGTCAATAACATACTATTGTAGGCGTCAAAATCCGATGCGGCCCATTTTTGATAAACCCATGCAATGATCCACCCAATAAACCATCCGGAGGCCTACTTCCTGTACACCGTGACTTCTCTACAATCCGCTCATCAACTTCATCAAGACAACCCACCAGTGGGCCTGACTTCCAGCCAAGCCAATTCCTCAAATCAATTGGTAGCCAGCCAAAATTAAAGCCATGTCGGCTTCTCAAGTCACTTAGCAGCCAGCTAAAAAGGCAAGCCACACCAGAAAACTTCAATCGACCAAGTCTGGTCGATCCCTCAACTGCAGGGAAGGAAAAAAGAGAAGTCTTCCCTCCTCTTAAGGATTGAGAAAGGAAAAATAGGGAGCTCCCCACTCCTCTCCCACTCCAACAGAAGCAGAAGAAATCAATCGAGATCCTCTTTTTGAGGATCAAGCTCCAGCAAACAACTCAACCACAGGCTACAAATAGCCAGAGACAGAACACGAAAGGCCTCAGGCGCAGAAAAGACTCACAAATTTTCACTCAAAGTCACCCGACTCAGAAACTTTCTTGAGCCCTAAGTTCACAAATTCTTCAATTCGTCAGAATTCACACAGTCTACTGAAGAAGCTCTACACGTTCACCGGTGACATCAATACGCCGAATACACAAAACACAAACACTTCTGTCCAGCCGACTACACCCGTCGTTGTTCGTGCACACTCGCCCAGACACTCGAAATTCGTCATCGAATTGCAAAAAGCAGTGACTTCACCATCAACTACATCTGAGATCGAATTAGAGTAAAGCTAGGAGATCGTGCTCGCAAAATTTCCCAATTCCCAAATACAAATTATAAATTTCTCTATTTTCAGTCGAATTAATCAACTGATCGCGACTTTTTACAGACCAGAGGTTCTTTGCCGAAACAGATTTGGCATACCCGATGGAACATCTCCTACCTCTCATCTCCTTCTCCGATTAAAAATACCCCCCAAAATCCAATCGAATGGTCAGCCACAAGAACAACAGCAACAACGACAGCAACAACAACAACACTGGCTAACCAACTGCTGGCTCGAGTTCTGCCTATCTGCGCCCTCCTGCGGGCGCAAGCTTAATCTCAACAATTAGAGTTTGCAGATTGATGGTTGGCTCTACTACCAACATTCACGCGTTGACCTCTCCACTACCAGCCACTGGCCCAATGACAAGGCCGTTGGAGCTTGTCCTCAGGACAAGCTCCCTTCGTGAAGGATACATGTTGCCCGAGCACGGTGTTCCAACCTTAGACTGTCGCAGCCCCGCCAAACAAGTTGCAGCAGCATCGGTCAGGTTAATTCTGGCAAAAACTAAGCCTACTTACCTCACTATTGCCACCACACGACTGGCACACAACCCGGTGGCTAGTCCGACCACACGACTGGCACATAGCCAGATGGCCAGTCCAACCCAGTCGCTATCGTCGCAAAGAATCCCCTTTGTGCCTGCTCTGATCCAACGTTATCACAAGCATGCAACTCCTTCCTCCTCCGTGAGGAGGGATAAAGCACTAGTTCTTGCTTTACCCAGAACAACGGCCAAAGGCCAGTCACCCATGGTGACTGTCTCTAAAGGACTCCTGGCCACGCTCACTGTCGCGGCTGAATAACCTCATCGACCGACGCCAACAGCCAAACCTCTGGCCCGGTCGCCAATCAACTCTCGCCAGAGTACACTTGCGGCCATTCCATCGAGTTGGTCGCCTATCAAGGCGACAATTCTCCAAAACACCCCGATGGTTGACTCTCCAACTCGATCACCTACTTCGGCCTCGTTGCACCAAACTACACCGGATTCTTTCTCACCAACAGGGATCACCGGTAAAAATGTCGCCACCCCGATTCACGACGGGGGCATCTCCTTCCACGCCCACCATCAATGTTGCTGCTATGGCAACTTCGGCCAAAACGGTCAAAGAGCAGCTTGCAGTAATGCAAGCAGCACTAAAAGAACAAGATGAGAGAATCCGCACCAAGGATGCTCAAATCATGGCTCATGACGTCCAGATAGCACAAATGATGGAGAGATTGGAAGCTTTCACGACCAATGTTGGCGACATCTCTCAAGAGGTCGACCGGAACAGGGCGACAACTAGTTCTTCGGTTGAGCCCTGTCGAGAGGAGCCTGCTCAAAATGAGCAGGCGGAGACCCTAATGACTATTTAAACATCGTAGGATGAGGAGGAACCGGCCTCCCTCACGCTTGATGCGTTGAATGATATGATCAACCGCGCCATAACAGCTCTGTCAAGAGCAAATCTGTCTCCTACCAGAGACCTTACACCCAACGCTTTCAAAATCTCTCGATTCCATTCGGGTACCATCAGCCCAAATTCCAACAATTCAATGTTGATGGGCAATCGATGCAGCACGTCGGCCACTTTATCGAAACCTACAACAACGCTGGTACTGACGACGACCAACTAGTCAAGCAGTTCGGTCGTTCACTGAAGGGAAACGCCTTCGATTAGTACATTGAGCTACAACAGGAATCGATAGATAGCTGGGAACAGCTTGAAAATGAGTTTCTCAGCCAGTTCTACAAAACCTGGCGCACCGTGATGTTAGCCGAGATGGCCAATCTTTGATAGAAGAAAGGCGAAAAGGTACATCAATTGGTGGAGGAATCTCAGCCTCAACTACACATAGAGAACCAACTTGTCTCTCAAAGTAGAGATCGACATGTGCGTTCACGGTATGTCATGCTGTCTTCTCTACTTCCTGAAGGGGAAGAAATCGGCCGATTTCCAAGAGCTCGCAACTGAAGCTCACGAGATGGAAGTCGTCATTGAGCAAGCAGGCGACCTCGCCACTCCAATTCCCGATCCCCACAAAAAGGTGAAAGCTGTCGTAAAGGAGCCAAAAGAAAAGAAAAAAGGCTCCTATGCAACTAAAAGCTTACACCGATCAAGGTGGGGAGCAAACAAAATATGAATTATGCCCCGCGATCACCCTCCGGGCCCAACTTCCTGAGGTAGACGTTGAAGGTGAAACAGTCAACGACTTACCCCTTCGCAGACGCCAACGTGCCAGTCATGCTCGAGCAATTGCTCGAAGCAGACTTGCTCCACTTACCACAAGTTAAAAGACTAGAAGACTTGACGAAATCAAAGGAGCCAAACTTCTGTAAGTATCATCGCTTACTTGGACATTCAGCCGAGAAGTGCTTTGTTCTAAAGGACAAAATTCTGGAGCTCGCGACGAACGATTACATTATAATCGACATAATGGAGAATATTGCTTCAGTAAACTCCATACTTGTCAAGGCCGGATCTAACTCCAAATCCAGATCCAAAGGGCCTCGAGGCATGCGAAGGGAGTACCGTCCCAAGTCTAGCCTCTACAACAAATTACCGGTGAAAAAGGCTCCAGTGCCGTCACCCCGAGAAGCCGCTAAAGCGGACGAAGAGGGGTGGATTCTAGTCACTCGACGGAAGAAGCCAATCCAAGAGTCTAAACCATAAAAGAAAAGAGGCATGAAGCGCCGCAATAAAACTCTAGGGATAAATGTCCAAGGTGTACAAGAGGAAAAGAAGACCAGTCACAATGGCGAAGTTCTTCCCCAAAGACTTCCTCATGCCACCTCCTGCAATGGTGGCCACCTGCTCGTCGACGTCCCCTACAGGACAGACCAGAAAAGAAGATAAGGCAAAATGCCAGTAGTTGAGTGCGACGACCTCGATACATCGTTAAAGCAAATTTCTCCCTTGAATGAGCTCGTGGATGACTTGGACCTGCCTATTTGATCTCGGCAGACTCTGATTAAGACCCTCGACAAAATAGAAAAGCTCCAAGTAGAATTAGAGCAACTACTCATGAGGAAGAATGACCCGCCGAAGGCCAGTCTTCTGCCCACCGTGCATCACTTTCCGAGAGAAAGATGCTCAACTGGGGCAAAGACTCATAACCGGCCACGTACGTGTTAGGTTATATCAAGGACCACCTGGTCAAGTGCATACTCATCGATTGCAGTTTTCCAGTCAACATCCTGCCAATCCGAAAGATGAAGGAAGTCGGCATCTCTCCCGGCGACCTGTCTGCAAGCTCGCTGCTCATGCAAGGTTTCAACATGGAAGGCCAACAGACGCTCGGAATGATCCAGCTTGAGCTCCAAATCGGAGAGATGGTAGTTGACATGCATCTTCAGGTCATCAAGTCCTGGACAACGTATAACTTGCTCCAGGGTTGACTGTGGCTCCATGCGAATGGTGTCGTTCCATCAACACTGCACCGGTGCTTTATGTACTGGAAAGATGGTGAGCAAAAGACGGTGTATGTTGACGAGAGTCAATTCACCAAAGAAGAAGCTTCATTCGCTGACGCCAAGTTTTACCTGACAACGCGACCAACAGTCAAAGTGTTGTCTTGGCCTAACCATGCCCAAGATATCAAAGCTGCACAACGTCCAAAACAAATGCCAAATGAGCTGCTGAAAACCACACAGTCTAAACCACCAGCTCACAAGCGCCAAGCGACCACACTGAAAGCACCGGCGTTGCCGCCAAAGAACAGCACACCAGTGCTAAGGTATGTTCCACAATAACAATTGAAGAAAGGGGAAGCCCCTCTTGTTGTTTTCTGCAACGTTGACCCAACAACTCTAAAAGGAGGAGTGATAAGTGTCTGAAAGACACTCTTTTTAGGGCTCAATTTGATTTGTAAATTATATTTAGGAGTCAATGTTCATCACAATATCAAGAAATGTGTCTCAAATTTATTTTCTCTCTCAGGAGTCCAACACAGCAAGAATTATTGAAATCAGAGCTAAAATGAAGAAAATATGAAGATTTTAGTGAAAAAGGTACAAAGTTGCAAGAACTGGCGCGACCGCACTAGATGAAGGACAAACTCCGGTGCTACCGCGCCATCCGAATGGCGCTTCCGCACCAAGATGGAACCACTGAGGCTATGGAGTTTCCTAATATGACCGAGGCTGTGTCCATTCAAGTATTTAGAAGAAATTTTGTCCGAGTGGCGCGACCACGCCAATATCAGATACATTTACGGCGCAACCGCTCTAGTGATGCAGCAATACAAAGTTGCAAAAATCTCGGGATTCTGACAAGCAATCAAGTTCAAATGTGGGAGGTAGAGTCCTAAGTACATAAGGAAGGTGTCCACAAAGTCTGTAGAGGAAATTGATGGGAATCCAAAGAAGTTTGAATGCTCAAAGAGGTGAAGTTCAATGTTGGTTAGGAAACTGCTAAAGAAGGAAACTACAATCCGATTTTGAAGAAGTCATATTTGGAGATTCCGACTCCAAATTGATTCAAAATTTGCAAGACAAACTCCTCAGAGTATTGAGAATCATATCACGAAAAATCAGATCAACACATGTCGTCCTTTTGGAGTTTTAAATTTTCAAAGTGGGGGACCCAGTGCTGAAATTGGCACAAGAACCAATCCAACTTCTCAGCAGCATATCTCAAGTTTCCCAACTCAGGATTACTTCAAATTTCGTGCACAAGTTAAGGACTATGTAAGGAAAGTTCAAGTGTAATTTTATAGAATTCTGAGGTCAGGAAAGCATGATTTCAACCCCTGGACAGGGACCAAATTACAAGGCCTGGATAGCAGAATACCTATAAATAGAGGTTCCAAAGATGAGTTTTGAATCGAGTTTTTGAATTCAATTAGAGATCCTGTCCTGAATAGAGTTTTTGGGAGTTGTTTTTCTCATTCTTTTAGTTAGTTTTGAGAGGAGAGGAAGTCCAGAGGCAGTCTTGCACGACCTCTTGGCACTTTGGAGAGAAGACGTGGAGATTCCAGCTGTAAATGAGTACAATAGGTGGACCAAAAAATACGCGTCCGATGTACAGTGTAAAAAATAATTTGAGGGGTAATTTGGTAATTTTAAGGTGATTGTGTGGGGTGCGACTTCTAGAACTCTTTTGATTTGATCTCCAATAAACACAAACGATCTCCGAATAGACACGAACGATCTACGTACGCCTTCTTCACGAACGGATGAAACGAACTTGAATTTTGCCTAAGCTCGACGAAAAGTTTAGTATTCTGATTGGCTCACAGCAATTTGATTGCGAGACAGCGGCAGGGATGCTTGTTGCTCTCTTGGATTTGGGGTGGTGATTTGGGATTTTTGGGGATTTGGACGTACATCTTTGTATTTCTGTGTGTCTCTGTCTCTTTGAGTTCTTGATTTCTGGTGTTCGATCTTGGATTCTTGGATCGTTCCCTTTTCTGTCCTGAGCCTATTGTTTTATAGGCTTATTTGAACTTTAAGGGTGTGGACCTGGTTTGTCGGAACGGTTATAACTCACATCGACTTCTTCTGCGTAATGTGTCCTTGAAGTGTGGAACTACTTTAGACCAAGGCAAGATCCAGGTGTAGTCCTTGTAGGCTGCTTATGTTGCTTCATTGTATGCCGATGACATGGCGATGACAACTTGTTTTATAGGTGTAGTCCATGTAGGCCGATGACATGGCGATTTTGATCTCAGCCGTTGCTCGGTTGAGGCTTGATTGACAGCTTGATTTGATCGATTGACCGAAGTCAATATTTGACTTGTTGAGCCGGGCCATGCGGTGCTGATTTGGACCGTACTTGTCGGGCCTTGCAAAATTTGTTCCTATAGATGCACCCTTCCAAATGTGCTTATTAAGTGTACAATTTGAGAGTGTACACTAAGAATGCGCACATTTTGAAGCATCCTCACTCTTTTTTTTTTTTTTTGGAGGCACACGTTTGTGGGCTTGGGCCCGCCACGGTTTTGAATCTGTCTCAGGTTGTGGCTTGTTTCGGGCTTGCTGTGTGGGCCTGGTTCTTTGTGGGCTCAGTAAACTCGGCTGAACTGAGTTGGTTGGTCCGAGTCGAGCCAATCGGTTTGAGTCAGGATGACTGCTTTTAGTCGGGCTGAATTGGGTTAGTTCGAGTCAGGCAGGGTCGGGCTTGAAGAACTGGTCCGGCACGGGTCTGGGTAATCTGTCCGGGTCAGATTAAGGTAGTTAGGGTAAGGCTGGGATTAGGGTTTCCCCTTCCTTATCCCCTTTTAAAATTTAAGTCGGGGATAAGGGAGGGAAAATTTACCTTATAAAGGAGGACCTCGATTGGCGTGCTGACTGCTACGTGATTGCTTGCTCTAACGTTTGCTTGCTCCCTTATTCATTTGGCTTGCTCCCTTATTCAATTTTCTTTGACATTGACATCAGAGAGGTAATCTTCTCTTTCTTTTTGTGTCTTTTGTCTTTTGGATACTGGTTTGCTATTGCTCGATGGGAGGGTAATGATTGAATGGCAGGGTTTGACTAGTCATGTTCTTTGTACGATGTGGTCAGGCTCATCGTTATTAAGAACGGGCTTTCAGGCAGTCACTTTGATCTTCCTCTTCTTCCCTTCTCTGTACTGCATTTACTTGAATTTTTTCATTCTCACTGACTGATGAAGAAATTTCTTTTTGCTTTTGGTTTCCCAGGGGAGGTTGAGGAGGTTCGTCGCAGTGGAATCCAGTTCGTTGGAACTCAGTCCATCGTTACTGTGGTTCCTCTGCTCAGACCTCTGATTTGAAGTCTGTTTTCACCCTTCGATTTGAGCCCTGTTTTTACCTCAAATTTCACTATGGACCGCTTCTTCTTCGCGATCTTTTGCGTTTGTGAGGCGATTGAGAAGCTCGATTTGGCGAAGCCTAGTTCAATGGAGTTTTAGTCCATTGTTTATTTCGGTTTCACCCTCTAAAAACTTCGATTTGGCCTTGCGCGACGCTTTTCTTCTTCTTTGTTTTTCTTTTTGTTGAGATTTTGAGCTCCCATGTTGCGGTCGTCGGCGGCATTCTCCCTCGTAGTTGTCGTTGGCGTCGGAGAAAGGGGTGGAGCGGCCGCGAGGGGCGTCGCCCCTTCATTTATCAGCGGCGCCGTCCTTTGCTTCGCTGAAACGGACGAAGGGGACGAGCCATGGAGCCTCGCCCTTGAGAGGCTCTGGCTTTCCGGGTCGACATCCCGGGTCTTCGGGATCCGGTAACATGATCCGGTAACGGGATCCGGCTGGGCTGTGGGGTTCTGGAAGCCGAAGTTTAGGGTTCCGAGTGTGGGACCCATCTGATGCGGGTATAAGAGTCAGACTTTAGGGTTCTGGTTGCCGCGGTCCTGCTTGCCGGATTTTAGGGTTCCGGTTAAGGGGCCGGCTACTGCGGTCCTGCTTGCTAGATTTTAGGGTTCCGGTTAAGGGGCCCGGTTGCCGCGGTCCTTTGTTTCGGATTTTGAGGCTCCGATTATCGAAACCGCTTTCGTCGTCTTCTTCGCTGAAACCCTAAACTTGATTTTTCTGTACGGCTTCGTCGTCTCGCGGGAACGCCGGTCTTGATGGCATTTTCCGTCGGAACACTTGCCGGATAGAGAACCATCATCGCTCTGGTTGATTTTTTTGGGAGGTCGGCTGAAAAACCTCTGTTTTTCGTGGCTTTTTTATGGCGCGGTGAGGCAGCGGCGCTTCTCTGGTCGCCAGTGGTGTGGCGATGCGGTGCCTCTGCTACTGGCGTCGCGGCGAGGCAGCTGGCGGCGTCTCCGCGAGGCAGCTGGCGGCGTCTCCGATTCCAGTGGCGCAGCAGGCCGACGCCTCTGCTGCTCCGATGGTGTTGGGCGGCGTCTTTCTGCGAAGGCGTGAAATCCCTAAGTCCATATTTGGGGACTTAGGAAATTTCACGATGATTTTTTGTTCGTCGTGACTCGGGTCGCGGCTCGGGTCGTGACTTAGGTCGTAACTCTAATTTTTTTTTTTTTTTTCATCAAAATTTAAGATAACTTAATGAAATTTATTTCCATTAAGTAACTTAACTCGAATTGAATAATTTAAAAACATAACTTACCGCCAACGACTCCCGCGAGCCTTTGATTAGGCAAGACCTCGTCACCCACGGGCCTTTGATTAGGCAAGACCTCGTCACCCACGGGCCTTTGATTAGGCAAGACCTCGACTCCCGCGAGCCTTTGATTAGGCAAGACCTCGACTCCCATGAGCCTTTGATTAGGGAAGACCTCGACTGCCACGGGCATTTGATTAGGCAAGACCTCGACTCCCGCGAGCCTTTGATTAGGCAAGACCGCGGCACCACAGGCCTTTGATTAGGCAAGACCTCGTCGGCCAAGACTAACTTATTCCAAATTCGATCGCAATGAAGACTTAAGTCAATTAAATTGAGACTTAGCTCCTTTTAGTCAGCCTTAAACCACCTACTTTACCTTAGCCGACTTAGGCTCTACTGATTTTCCAATTTTTCCGGCGCGGGCTCGTCATTTCTGGATGAACTTGAACTTGTCAAATGTTTTCTAATTTTCGCACCTACTCTACCTTAACCGACTTAGGCTCTCCCGATTTTCGAATTTTACCGGTTCGGTTGCGCTGAATTGGCGCGGTCGCGCCACTTCTGGATGAACTTGCAGATTTTTGCCAGATTTTTCAATTTTACCGGCGTAGTCGCGCCAGTTCTGGATGAACTCGAACTTGTCAATTTTTCTGATTTTCGCTGAATTGGCGCAGTCGCACCGAATTGTGTTTTAACTTGGCCCGGTCACGCCATTTTGGCAGAACTGCCTGCTTTTCTTTCTGGTCTGAATTTCGAATTTGGAATTTGAATTTGAGGTTTTTGCATTTTTAATTTGATCTGACCTTCGAATTTTGATTTCAGATGGCTGCTCCTTCAGTGACTTTGATTGGTGGACTGCGAGCGTTTGACCACACCGTGACTATTGACGGGGAGACAGTTCTGACTCTGGCGCTCTACATGGAAGGCGATGCTTCTCACCTAACCTATTAGCCAAGCGGAGAATCGATTTTCGGAGGTCACGCCGTGAAACCATCAACCCTCGTGGACCCCTCCTTCCCATGTGGGTCTTTGAATAGACGTTTGGCTATCGGTGACCATGTGTTCTTCCTGTCTTGTCCTGATTCTCTCGAGAAGGAAGATGAAGCTGCTGCACCAGAGGCTTTTGTGCTCCAGAGAGCTTCGTGCTTGGTGAATCGGCCCCCTTTGCCCTGCATCTTTGACGATGGGGTAGTTGAATAGACCCTTTAAACGGCCGACATGACTTTGGACACGTCGATCCCTTTCCTCTTCGAGTGGACCACTCTGCTTTTGGGTCGTTGCAGCCGCACTCTTCATAACGCGGCAGTCTTCTACGACCTTTGGGCATCCCTTTTTCAGCATAACTGTGATATATCGGTGGTCTGGGCTTTTCTTGATGCCTGGAGTACCAAGACAAACACGCTGGTCATGTGCAGGGCGAGCTTTCCATCACTTTAATGGATATGGATCGGATCTTCGGCTTGCCTATCTCTGGTCAGTTCTACGACGAGATTTCGCCTATGGTGGCTGATTTCATGGATGTGTGGAGTTCGGATTTACCCTATAGCTGCCGCTGTCCATTTCTGGCTTACCACCATCTCTGTCGAAGTTCAGAGTCCAACGTTATATCCATAGCTGCTTGGGTCAAATTTTCTTTCCGTACGGAGGACAATGCTGTTCCGATTAGTGATCCCCGGACAGCCTGGTATGTCCGTTATGGAAAAGGTGTGGCCACTTCCCGAGAACGAACGACCAGAGAGCGAGATGTTTTTGACTTCCTCCGTATCACGTCGGGTAAAGAAGACGAAGTCCACCTGGCAGCACTCTTGTCGGTTTGGTTATCCCGGTTCGTGTTCCGTTCCACCGGCGGCGACGATTTGCGACCTATGGTGTTTAAGGTGTCGAGCTTTATGGCTACAGGGGTCCGTTTTGCCTTGGCTGGCCCCGCCTTGGCCTGTCTTTACAGGGGTTTAGGACACGCGACCGCTGGGACTTCTTCGATAACTCAGTGGCCTTATTTGTATTCCTGGCAGGCGGTATACTTTCACACGCACGGGGAAGACCTTGGAGGAAGTCGTCGTCCTGGAATGCTATCTTTTGGGAATCCCTCTCTACGGCGTAGTTTTACTGAGGAGCAGGCTTGCGACTTATTTTGGCGTCTTTCGGTACCGGTGTGGCACCGATACGTTCTTGGAGTGGCCAATACCTTTGCCTTGGTGGACGAGCGGAAGAAGCCGATTTCTAGGCAACATTACGAGAGTCTCCTCAGTGTCCGTTGTTGTTCTCTGACGGCCCGTCGCTCTATTCGTTTCTTTGTGGAGTCGTATTGTCCCATCAGGTTTGCGCGCCAATTTGGATATTGTCAAGATTTGCCCAGCGATTTGGGGGCCATGGCCAATCAGCGGGAAACCACCTCTTTGTCGGAGCTGGTGGCCCTTTAGAAGACCAGCTTTGTCCGTCCGTGTGGTCGGCTTGATCTGCCTCTGCTAGAAGGACCGACTCGGGACCTGGGGACCACTTTTGCCTATTATACTTGGTGGAGAGAGCACATGTCCCCGCGATTTCAGGTAAGCTTGGTCTTTTTGTTTCCTTTTTTTTTTTTCTTCTCACTGTCTTGTGCCGTTTCAGCGTCGATTGGAGCCGACTATTTCTGCGGCTACAGGGAGTGATGGAGAAGAGGAAGACTATGACAGTGATCGGTCTCATCCACGCAAACGGAGGCCGAAAGGCAAGAAGCCAGTTAGTGCATCTCCGGTAAGTCGCGGTATACTTGTGACTCTCTTTGGTTTTGCTGCATTTCCTTATTTCCTCTTGAATTTCAAGCAAATAAGAAGAGGGCCCCTCTTACTACCCTGAAGGGCGCTTCAGGTTCTGCATCTAGGAAGAAGAAGGCGTGCGTGGAAGTTCAGCCCACTTCTCTCCCTTCGCCACAGACATTTCTTCCTCCAATTTCGGAGGTAGAGCCTTAGCCTTCTTGTCCGCCATTGGAGTTAGACCCTCCCGAGACTGTTCACATATCCTCTTTTCCAGAAGAACTTGAAGTTGAAGCTCCTCAGGAGGAGGCATCACTTCTCGCATCAACCGTTCCGATGGGTTCATGCCCTATTGAGGGTACGAAGGTGGTGGGAGATCTTGTGGAGATCCCCCCATCCTCGACTCAGCTCGAGATTCTGCAAGAGGTTGCTCCTCCAGTTGTTCAGGAGGAGGCTACCGCCGAGGAAGAAGCTCCAGCTCCGGTTCTTCAAGAAGTCGAAGCAGCTCCGTCAATTGAGGAAGTGGTCGAGGTAGAGGCTCCAACTGTTCAAGAGGAAGCCATACTCGTTCTAGAGGTTCAAGAGGAAGCCTCAATCGTTCAAGAGGAAGCTTCAACTTCAGCAGTTGAAGCTCCAGCCATTGAGGAAGTCGTCGAGATCGTCCAAGAGGAGGTTTCGGCCGCTGTTGCAGAAGTAGCTGAGGTTTTTCCCGCCGTTGAGGAGGTAACCGAGGTTGTTCCAGCCGTTGAAGAGGTTCCGATCATACAGAATACAGCCACTTCTTTGACGTTGCCTACACTGCCTACCTCGACTTCTCCTGGCGACCCTGTTGCAGCAGTTGTTGTCTCACGTTGAGGGTGTGATGCTACAGGTCTGGAGGGATCAAATAACCCCGCGTATGTTATCACCAGACACAGTGCACGACACATCTTTGGCTGCTGATGAGGATTTCATCATCAGCAAATTACAGGAGGTGAGTCACGATGTGACTCGCCTACAGGTCTACACTCAGAAGCTGCAGGCTCTTAAGGACATAGAGAGCTTGGCAGGAGAGAAGGCAAGTCGCACTTCACGGGATTGGGTAGAGAGTGATGCTCGGGAAGCTTTGGATGCGTTGTCCTCTAAGCTGGAAAATGCCGAAATCACTCTGGACGAGGCTGCTGAAGATCTTTCAAAAGCTAAGGCTGATGAAGAGGATGCTCGTGAACGCCTGGAGCTAGCCAGAGAGCAACTGCAATCGGCCGAGACTAAAGTTGAATACCTTACAACTCAAGTTGAGCAGATTCGAGAGAGTGTGCGAGATTTGAAGAAGGCAGTCGTTGGAGTTGAGCAGAACATGGCGGAGGTCATTGCCAGGCCTACTCTTAGTGCAGCTGAGGAGGCAACTCTTCTCTCGTTGAGGGCCGATTTTGCGGAGTTACAGCAAGAGATGGCGAGAGATCTTTGATTTACTTTGTTTTTTATTGTTTCTTTTCAATATAACTTGTAGCCGCTTTCTTTTCTTCACGTGGTTGAACGTTGAATGTAATTGGCTTTGCTCTTTGGAATAAAAATATTCATTATGAATAAAACTTCTTGAGAAATTTACCATTTATGGCTGGGAGTCTTCTTCCTTCAGGCGTGACCAACTTGTAAACGCCGTTAGTGTAGACTTCTTGAACGACGAACGGTCCTTCCAACTTAGGTGCGAATTTCCCCCCACTTGTGGCCATTATCGGTCTGCGCACGGCTAAGACGAGATCCCCCTTTTGAAAGGAACGGAACTTAACTTTTTTATTGAAAGAACGAGTGAGGCAGGCTTGATAGCATTCAAGCCTTTGTTGTGCTTTTAAACGCTTCTCGTCGAGGGATTCTAACTCCTGTAGGCAAAGTTGGATATTCTCCTCTTCTGTGAGTCCTTCTCGAAGAGCAACTCGCAGTGACGGAATTTGTATCTCAAGTGGTAGCACGGCTTCAACACCATAGACTAGCGAATACGAGGTTGACTCTGTGAGGTTGACTCCTCTTCTGTACGCCCACAGTGCTTCTCCGAGCCTGTCGTGCTAGTCTTTCTTGTTCCCTGCAACTGTCTTCTTTAAAATCTTGCACAGAGTCTTGTTAAAGGTTTCTACCAAACCGTTACCAGCAGGGTTGTACGCAGTGGACGTCCTTTGTAGGATGCTGAATTTCTCACAGAAATTGTCCATGGTCTTGTTACGGAATGGGGTAGCATTGTCGGTCATGATGTATCTCAGAACGCCATACCGATATATGATTTGAGTCCGGAGAAAATCGACCACGGTGGCAGCTTTGAATTCTTTGTAAGTTGCCGCTTCTGCCCACTTAGAGAAATAATCGGTGGCGGTAAGTATGTACTAGTGATTTGATGATGATTTTGGGTGATTGGACTTATGATGTCCATTTTCCAAGCTTCGAGTGTCCAGGAGGCCACTGTCGGATGTAAAGAACTGGGAGGTTGATGGATGTAATTGGCGTGGAATTGACATGCCGTGCAATGTCGTGCCAATTCTAACGTGTCCCACAGCATGCTAGGCCAATAGTAGCTTAACTGTTTGACTTGGAGATGAAGTTTGGGGCCCACTTGATGAGCACCGCAAATTCCTCCATGTGCTTCGGATAAGACAGTTTGTCCTTCTTTTTAGGAGACACATGTGAGTAAAACGCCGTCATAGGATCGCTGATACAGTGTTTTATTGAACAAGCAGAATTTGGGCACAACTCTTCGTACGAACGCCCAAGCTTTCAGTTCCTGGGGAAGTTTCTTGTGTTCTAAATAATCGAGGAATTGTTGACGCCAGTCTTCTTCCTCGATTGCATAGTCCGACACCAAGTTGATTTCTTCCTTTCCTTAGAATTTCTCCAGGGTAGGCACCACCCATCTTTCACATACTGGGACATGTTCTGACCTTGCATCGAACTGTGCTAAATTTGAAGCAATTCCTTCCAATGCGTCAACTTGGCTATTGTTGGCTCGCGACACATGACCCAGGGTCATATTTGGGATTTTTTGCAGTAGTCTTAGGGCTTCCTTTTTATAAGGCACGAATTCGTCTTTCCTGACTTCGAAGTCCCCGATTAGTTGCTTGATAACCAGAGCCGAGTCGCCGAAGATTTCTTGCTGGTTTAGGCCCATCTTGATAGCCATCCCCAAACCAAGGATTATGGCTTGGTATTCGGCCTCGTTGTTTGTGCAGCAGTGAGACAAGATGGAGTACAACATTAAGTCGTCGTTTGGAGACATGAAAAGGACGCCATCGCCTGCTCCATTTTTTCGTGCAGCGCCATCGAAGTACATTCTCCAAGGGGGTAACACTTCGATGAAGAAAACTTCTTCACCGGGCAGATTCTCACTTACCTCCCATTCTGCCGGGATGGGGTGATCGGCTAAGAAATTTGCAAGTCCTTGTCCTTTTATGGCCTTCTGTGGGATGAAGTTGATCTCGAACTCGGAGAGCAACAAGGCCCATTTGGCTAGCCGTCCGGAGAGCATAGGTCTGGACATGATGTATTTGAGGTGATCTGCCCGAGAGATCAGATTTGTGGAGTGGGCGAGCAGATTGTGTCTCAGCTTCTGGATGGCGAAGATGAGTGAGAGGCACGTCTTTTCAATCGGGGAGTAATTGAGTTCAGCCCCGACCATTGTTCGGCTCAGGTAATACAGCAGACGTTCTTTTCCTTGGTCATCATTTTGGGCGAGGAGGGTGATAAGTGTCCAAAAGACACTTATTTATGCATGAATTATTGAGCATAAACTCCCATTTTGAGTTAATTATTAGCATTTAAATGAATTATATAACTCAAATTCATGTTTTGTGTCTCAGGTGCCTGATAGAAGAAGAAAATCTGAATTCTGGGGGAAGTTGAAGCAAAAAGAAGCAAAAAGAGCAAAAAAAAGAGAATGGCACGACCGCGCCGATTCAGGGAGACTGCGCCGATTCAGGGAGACTGCGTCGGGAAAATGTTCAAAAATTCAAAGAAATCCAAAAAATTCCCAACGGCTAGTAGAGCTGAAAAGAGGACACTTCGGGAATGTGAAATGGCGAGACCGCGCTACCGCGCCAGGAAGATGACGCTGCCGCGCTGCACTGTTTCCTTACAAAGATGCCAAGTTCTATTTCGGGAAGTCGGCAAAGCTCCTAAGGAGTGGCGCGTACGCGCCAGTTCGACAGAATAAAGTGGCACGACCGCGCCATGAAGAATCCTTCCTCATTTAGGACCCGAAGGCCGTGCTTCAGACTTAGACAAAATATCTGCTCTAGTGGCGCGACCGTGCCAAAACAAAGAACTATTCGGCGCGACCGCGCCGCTTAATCAACTTCTTGACTTGCGGAAATCTCGGGATTCTGACTACCAATCAAGCCCAGACTTGGAAGAAGAAGTCCTAATTGGCTAACGAAGGTATCCACGAAGATTTTATGATATATTTCCAGAGTCTAGGTAGATTGAATGGTCAAGAAGAGAAGTCGAAGACAAAGAAGGAAACTGCTGCCATAAAAGGAAAGTACTAGTCCGAGATTGAAGAGGCCATACCTGGAGATCCCAACTTCCAATTGGATCCAAATTTGGACCAAAGCTTCCGGAGAGGATTGAGAATCATGACACGGAAAATCAGGCCAATCCAAGTCGGGTTTGTGGTGTTTTATAGTTTCAAAGTGGTGGACCCAGTGCTGGAATTGACTGCAGAAGCAGTTCAACTTCTCAAGGTGATATCTCAAGTTTCCCAACTCAGAATGACTTCAAAATTCGAACACAAGTCAAGGACTATGTAAGTAAGTTTTGGATGTAATTTCAGCCAATTCTGAGGTCGGGAAGTCACAATTCACACCCCTGGACAAAGGCCAAAATTACAAGTTTGGGGCAGAGCTTCAGCTATAAAAGGACGTCCGAGGCAAAGCACAAGGAGGAAGTTTTCCAGATTTCTAATTCTCGTTTTTAGTTTAATTTCGTATTCTTTTAGTTAGTGCAGAGTTGATAGAGAGAGAGAAAGAAGGAAGAGATTTCAGTCAAGGAGGAGTTGAAGCTAAAGGCAGTCCTCCAAAAGGGAGTTTTCTGTACTTAATTTTCTTCTTGGTTTCATGGCTATAATTAATTCCTCTTTGTGTGTTTATTCTATTAGCATGGAGTAGTCTCTCTTTGTTGGGGAAGTCATGAACTCCTAGCTGTTTTATGTTTGAATTATGAAGTTTATAGCAATAAAATATCCTTCTTTTGTTTTAGAAATTGAGTTCATTGCTTATTTTTTATCTGAATTGATATTTGAAGTTTAATGAGGTTCGAAAAGAGAAGTTAAATTTCAGTAGGAAGTTGGGTTGGTTATATGATTATTTGTTTTCTAAAACAACTTGTTTTTCAAACTAGATTGTTCCGGTTATGAAGGAGACTAGTTGAAAAGTGATGTGACTTCTATAACTCTTGTTCTGAATAAGAAAGAGTAAATCTTCAAGCTTTCATATTTATGCACTTGGGATTTGAATGTTTCGGTTGAGAAGAAGTTCAAGGAATAAGTGAAAGTTTTATCTTGTATATGGGTAACTAGGTTTTCAAAAACTATGTCAAGGCAAGGATATTTGAGCTATAAAATCAGAATTCTACATGTTTACAGCTAGGAGGGATTGACATTCTTCCCCAACATCTCATCTTCATAAGTTTTTCCAAAAAGTTTAAAATTATGTTTTTCTTTTCCTGTTTTCAAACAAAAATCCAAATTTTCTTCACCTCAATCAATAGGAAAGTTTTTTGCTTAGATTAGGCTCTCATCAAGGTCCCTGTGGAATCGATATCTGGACTCTTAAAGTCTATATTACTTGCTGACCTAGTGCACTTGCTAGACACCCAACAAGTTTTTGGCGCCGTTGTCGGGGACCATTGAATTGAGAGTAAGTTTAAGTGAATTTTATTTTGTTTTTTGAGTCTAATTTTTATATTCTATTTTTTCAGGTTGAATCGGGTTTGTGTATAAAAACAAGGTCTGGTGGAGAATCACTAGCTGAACCAGATCTCGAACCAAAAAGATCACTCCTTAACCGGAGGAGAAGAGGACAGTCAGCTATGGAGGGTTGAAACCAGGAAGAAGGGGCTGAGAAGACAATGGAACATTATGTTCAATCAAACCCCAATGCTCAAACTTAAGCCATTGTGAGACCTGAAGTTCCAAGCAACTTCGAGATCAAGCCTCAAATCCCGTCAATGATTCAAAACAATTATCAATTTGGAGGTTTGTCTCATGAGGATCCTAATGAACATATTGAAAAATTTCTTGAAATCTGTGATACTTTTAGATTTAAGGATGTTACTAATGAAGCTGTCTAGTTGAGAATATTCCCTTTCACTCTAAGAGACAGAGTAAAGAATTGGATCACACTCTGCCACCTAAATCCATTCGAACATGGGATGAGCTACAAAGGAAGTTCCTTGGTAAGTATTTTCCACCTGCCAAAACAATTAAGTTGCGTAATGCTATTTCCTATTTCACGTAGGAACATGATGAACAACTTTATGAAGCATGGGAACGATTTAAAGAGCTGCTCAAAAAGTGCCCAAATCATGGAATCCCACTATGGATGCAAATACAGACATTTTACAATGGAATTACCGTTTCAACACGAAACTTAATTGATGCTGCAGCTGGTGGGACCATGAACAAAAAGACCCCTAATGAGGTGTATGAACTGATTGAAGAGATGTCATCTAACATGTACCAGTATCCAGTGGAGAGAAGTGCAAGAGGGAGAGTTGCTAGCATACAAAATGTTGATCCTATAGTGGCATTGCATGCTCAAGTCGAGTCACTAACCAACCAGTTGTCAAAATTGCATAAACCCTCTTTGGTTGCTCAGATTTGTGACATGTGTGGAGGAGGACATCCCAGCCTAGAATGCCAAGCAGGTAATGTTCAAGCAGTAAAGTCTTTTGACCAAGCTAATTATGTTTCAAACTTTCGCAGGTCTAATGATCCATACAACAACACTTACAATCCTGGTTGGAGGAATCACCCAAATTTCTCATGGACAAACAACAACCAGCAACAAAACACTCAACAACCCATTGCTCAAACAAGACCACCACCTGGTTTCCAAAAAATAGCACGAGAACAAGAACAAAAATCCAATCTTGAGGACATGATTTCGAAGATTCTAGCAAATCAAGAGAAAGGAGAAGCTCGAACTGAAGCCATGCTTCAAACCCAAGAGGCATCAATCCAAAATCTGGAAATACAAATGGGACATCTGGCAAACGCCATATCAGGTAGGAATCAAGGAACTTTACCTAGTAATTCTGAAACTAACCCAAGGGAGCAGATCAAAGCCATCACCTTGAGAAGTGGGAAGGTTTTAGAAGAGCAGCAGCATACCCAAGTGGAGGAGGACACAACAGATCAGCAGCAGGACAAGGAAAGATAAGAACTCAATCAGGAGAGGGAGGTAAGTAAGCAACAAAAGCAAAAAGGTAAGGCTTCTAAAAATCTCTCTAATGATGACATAAATGTGGATACATTACCATATCCAGTAAGAGCTAAAAATGATAAGTTGGAGGACAAATTTTCAAAGTTTATTGATATCTTTAAGAAACTGGAAATTAACATTCCTTTTGTAGAGGCTCTAATGCAGATGCCTCAATATGCAAAATTCCTTAAAGAGGTGCTTTCAGGAAAAAGAAAGATTGAAGAGCAAGGAACAGTGATGCTGACAGAAAGTTGTAGTGCCATATTAAAAAATCAATTGCCTACCAAGCTTGAAGATCCAGGGAGTTTCACTATACCTTGTGAATTTGGAAATTTTAAGTTTACCAAAGTGCTATGTGACTTAGGAGCAAGCATAAATCTGATGCCTTTATCCATTTGCAGGAAATTGAATCTTGGAGAGCTTAAAGAGACAAATATCATGCTCCAATTTGTTGATAGATCAACCAAAAAACCTAATGAACTGATTGAGGACGTGCTGGTCAGAATTGGAAAATTCATCTACCCATGCAATTTTGTGGTCCTGGACATGGAGGTGGATTGGGAATTACCACTGATTCTTGGCAGACCATTCTTAGCCACTGCAGCAGCACTAATTGATGTCAAACAGGGAAAATTAACTCTCAGATTAAATGATGAAGAAGTTGTGTTTGACATTAAACAAGCTATTAAAAACCCTTCTAATTCTTGTGATGATACATGTTATTTTATTGATGTGATTGATTTATGTTCAGAACATGTTCAGCAGGAAGTCATGATGAAGGACAGCTTGGAAAGGTGCTTGGTTCAATCATGCACCAAGGAAGATGATGATCCCCTCATGCAGCAAGAAGTAGAGCAATTAGAGGCTGAAGGAAACAAAGAAGAAGACAAAGGAGCTGAAATCAAAGACCCATCTCAATTTGAACTCAAACCTTTGCCTAGTTCTTTGAAATAAATTTTTCTTGAAGATAATGCAAAACCAGTAATCATCTCTTCTTGTTTGAATATCAGGGAGGAAAAGCGCTTGATTGAGGTGTTGAGAAAGCATAAGAAGGCAATTGGGTGGACAATCTCAGATATCAAAGGAATCAGCCCAACCACGTGCATGCATAAAATTTTGATGGAGGACTCCTTCAAACCAACAATTCAACCTCAAAGATGGCTAAATCCAACCTTGCAAAAAGTGGTCAAAAAAGAAGTGGTAAAGTTGCTGGATGCAGGTATTATTTATCCAATTTCTAATAGCAAGTGGGTTAGTCCTGTCTAGGTAGTGCCTAAAAAGGGTGGAATAACAGTCATAAAAAATTCAGGTGATGAGTTAATACCCATTAGGATGGTGACTGGATGGAGAGTCTGTATTGACTACAGAAAATTAAATTCAGCAACTAGAAATGACCATTTCCCTTTACCCTTCATTGACCAAATGCTTGAAAGATTGGCAGGTACCAAATTTTATTGCTTTCTTGATGGCTATTCCGGGTATTTTCAAATTCCCATTGCCCCAGAGGACCAAGAGAAAACCACTTTCACCTGCCCATTTGGGACTTTTGCATATAGGAGAATGCCTTTTGGCTTATGTAATGGACCAGCCACTTTTCAGCGATGCATGATTGCTATTTTTCATGATTTTATTGAAAACTTAATGAAAATTTTCATGGATGATTTCACTCTATATGGACTGACTTTTGAAACATGTTTGAAAAATATAGATCTGGTCCTAGCAAGATGAGAAGAGAGCAATCTGGTTCTGAATTGGGAGAAGTGTCATTTTATGGTGAAGGAAGGCATTGTGTTGGGCCACAAAATATCAGAAAAAGGTATTGAGGTTGATAGGGCAAAGGTAGAGGTGATTGAAAAATTACCTCCACCTACAAACATAAAGGGCATAAGGAGTTTCCTAGGACATGCAGGTTTTTATAGGAGGTTTATCAAGGATTTTTTAAAAATTGCAAAACCATTATCGAATCTGCTCATGAAAGATGTTAAATTCAATTTTGATGATGATTGTTTGCATGCCTTTAAACTCCTAAAAGAAAAACTGATTTCAGCACCCATTGTTGTTGCTCCTGATTGGACCATACCCTTTGAATTAATGTGTGATGCTAGTGATTATGCTGTAGGGGTTGTGCTTGGGCAAATAAAAGAAAGAATGTTTCACACCATCTATTATGCTAGCCACACACTCACCGGGCCACAATTAAATTACACAACCACAGAGAAAGAGCTATTGGCTATAGTGTATGCTTTCGAAAAATTTAGATCATATTTAATTGGATCGAAAGTTGTTGTGTATACTGACCATGCAACTCTTAGATATCTCTTTGCAAAGAAGGACTCCAAGCTTAGACTAATCAGGTGGATCCTTCTCCTTCAGGAATTTGACATCGAGATCAAGGATAAGAAGGGAGCTGAGAATGTGGTGGCTGATCACTTGTCCAGGCTTGAGACTGAGGAAGTAGAGAAAAGGGGGATTTCTGAACTCTTTCCTGATGAGATTATCTGTCAGATAAATAAATTATCTTTCCAAGCACCTTGGTTTGCTGATTTTGCAAATTTTCTTGCAGGTGGGTGGATTCCAAAGGAGCTAAGCTGGCAGCAAAGGAAGAAATTCTTTTCTGATGTGAAACACTATTTTTGGGAAGATCCTTACCTCTACAAAATCTGTCATGATCAAGTGATAAGAAGGTGTGTCCCAGAAATAGAGTTCGAATCAATTCTGAAGCACTGCCATGATGGAGAAGCAGGAGGCCATTTCAGCTCAAATCGAACAGCAGCAAAGGTGATGCAATCAGGTTTCTATTGGCCCACATTTTATCAAGATTCCAAAAGGTATGTATCTACTTGTGATAGATGTCAAAGGACAGGTAATGTCTCTCGAAAAGATGAAATGCCTCTCACTAATATATTGGTATGTGAATTGTTTGATGTGTGGGGTATTAATTTTATGGGTCATTTTCCATCTTCATATGGTTTTGAATACATATTGGTGGCTGTTGAATATGTTTCTAAATGGGTTGAAGCCATAGCTACTAGGACCAATGATGCAAGGGCGGTGTTAGAATTCTTAAGGAAAAATATTTTCACCAGATTCGGAGCACCTTGAGCTATAATCAGTGATGGGGGGAAACACTTTTGCAACACCCAATTTGCTGCTTTACTTAAAAAGTTTGGGGTGAGGCATAAAATAGCTACACCTTACGATGCTCAAACAAGTGGGCAGGTGGAAGTGTCAAACCGAAAGCTAAAAAGAATCCTTGAGAAAACTGTTAGCATATCACGAAAGGATTGGGCTATTAAGTTAGATGATGCTCTTTGGGCATATAGGACAGCTTACAAAACCCCCATTGGCACCACACCGTTTAGATTGGTATATGGGAAAGCTTGTCACCTACCTGTGGAATTGGAACATAGAGCATATTGGGCTACTAAATTTTTAAATTTTAATGTGCAAAAGGCAGGAGAGAAGAGATTGCTGGATTTGAATGAGCTAGAAGAACTAAGGTACTGGGCTTATGAAAATGCTAGGCTCTACAAACTGAAAACAAAGAAGTGGCATGACAACAACATTAGGATGAAAAACATTGAGGTAGGCCAGAAAGTACTTCTGTACAATTCAAGATTAAAACTCTTTCCTGGGAAATTGAAATCTAGATGGCAAGGACCTTATGAAGTTGTTGGGGTATCTAACTTTGGAGCATTTGAGATTAAACACCTAAAGAATGGAGAAAAATTCAAGGTGAATAGGAATAGGCTGAAACTCTATCAAGAGAGGTTTCTATCTGAAACCTCTGTTGTACATCTGATAAATTGATCCCATAAGAGATCTGTTAGATAGGATAGGAGTAGGATTTTTGTGTGTGAGTAATTTGAATATTTTTTTAAAATTTTTAGGTTGTGTTTTTAATAATTCCTCCAATGAAAATGTGAAACAAAAGACTCTGCATCTGCTTATCACTGATACAAACCTGTCGAAAGTGGAAATATTGAAAATTGCATTCAGAATCTGAAGATTTCCTGGAATTAATCTGCGCGACCGCGCCAAATTCTGGCACGGCCACGCCACTTGGTATTATGAGATTTGGCCACTACAGAGGTACGACAAACGAACCTCCACTGCAGGTATTCTTCTTAAGATACATTTTATGCCTGGGAGACACTTCTAGTCAATTTTCATTTTCAATTGCTGAAAATCATGCAAATTTTTGTCACTAACCCATGAGAGTAGAATGCAAGAGGCACCAAGGGAGATCCATCCAACCTCATTCCACCGAGAAAGTCAGGGAAGTATCTCTATCACTCCTATGTGTACTGCTGCTTTGAGGACAAAGCATGTTTTTCAGTTTAGGGTGGGATACTCTTCATGCAATTTTAAGGGGATTTGAAAGCAATATTTTTTTCACCAGAAAATCCAATAAAGACTTTGAAAGATACCAGTGAAAACCCCTGATTATATGAATAGCATGATTCACTTTCTGGAAAAATATATTAGTTCATATGCTTAGTCTTGAATGGATGAGAACTTTTCTTTAAAAACAGTTTTTGAAAACAAAGTACAGGTGAGCAAGTCAATTTCAATCACTAGAACCAACCTGAGGAAAACTTGAGGCGAAACAGAGAAAGGTTTTCAAAATTCTGAGGTGATTTAGGCACCTGTTTAAAAATCGTTTGAGCCTTTTTCAAAGCCACCCATTGTAATGCACAAGTTGCAGCACCTTTTGTCAAACCTCTTGGGCCGAAAAGATCCCTGTTTTGTTTCAATGTCCCATGCTACATGAACCAGCCTTAGTGATCATTAAACTTGTTTCTTACTGACCCTTGATTCTCCAAATTATTGAAGTGTTCTGTTTGAATGAGCATGGATAAAGATTTTGAAGTTATAAGGAGGGATGGATGAAGGGTATAGAAATATTTCATTGTAAAGGGGGAGAAGGAGCAAGAGAGGAAAAGAAAGAAAAAATTTTGGGCTGAGTAGGAGGAAGGCCACCTTGTGTGTGCACCGGGACTCGGGCCTCACCAAGCTTAGGCTCTCTGAGTCAACCGGCAAGGTAAGCTGGACTCCAAACAAAGCCAAGGAAAAAGAAAGAAAAGGTTGTGGGTTAGTTATGGGAAAGGCCACCTCGTGTGTGCACCGGGTCTCGGGCCTCAGCAAGCTTAGAGACTTTGAGTCAACCGACGAGGTAAGCTAGACTCTGAACAAAACCCAAAGAAAGAGAAACAAGGGAAGAAGAAGACGAAAAAAAAAAAAAAAAAAAAGGAAAAAGAAAAAATGAGGGATCAATGCAAAAGAATAAGTTTGGGGTGGAAGAGCTTGGAGGAAAAGTCACAAATCCAATTCATGCTCAGGAAAATGGAAAATGGATATGAGGAGGAGAATAAAACCCAAAAGAAAACCAAAAATCTTCATCATACCCATTACCCCTGGCTCATTACAACCATAAAGACTTATTGATCAAAATTGAGAATTCCTTCAGGTTAGTGGAGAGTGATCTGATGGTTAGCTTATGGAGTTGAATTGAGACTTCTCACTTGTATAGGCATATTCATCTTTCAAAAATTTGAAGAAAATTCCAAATCTGTTTTGACTAAGCAAGAAGAACCATCATTAGGAAAGGAGTGAATCATCTACTTTGAAACTTTAGTAGGGAGGATCACTGAACTTTTCTTAAGTCTTTACAGAGCTATCTGGTATTTATTTTAGAGTTTTGCTCGAGTTCTAGTATTTATGCATGAATTATTGAGCATAAACTCCCATTTTAAGTTAATTATTAGCACAAAAATGAATTATATAACTCAAATTCATGTTTTGTGTCTCAGGTGCCTGATAGAAGAAGAAAATCTAAATTCTGGGGGAAATTGAAGCAGAAAGAAGCAAAAAGAGAAAAAAAAATAGAATGGCGCGACCGCGCCGGGAAAATGTTCGAAAATTCAAAGAAATCCAGAAAATTCCCAACGGCTAGTAGAGCTGAAAAGAGGACACTTCGTGAATGTGAAATGGCGCGACCACGCCCTCTAAGGGCGCTACCACGCCAGGAAGATGGCGCCTCCTGTGGCGCTGCCGCGCTGCACTGTTTCCTTACAAAGATGCCAAGTTCTATTTCAAGAAGTCGGCAAAGCGCCTAAGGAGTGGCGCGACCGCACCAGTTCGACAGAATAAAGTGGCGTGACCGCGCCATGAAGAATCTTTCCTCATTTAGGACCCGAAGGTCGTGCTCCAGACTTAGACAAAATATCTGCTCCAGTGGCGCGACCACGCCAAAACAAAGAACTATTCAGCGCTACTGCGCCGCTGAATCAGCTTCGTGACTTGTGGAAATCTCGGGATTCTGACTATCAATCAAGCCCAGACTTAGAAGAAGAAGTCCTAATTGGCTAACGAAGGTATCCACGAAGATTTTATGATATATTTTCATAGTCTAGGTACATTGAATGGTCAAGAAGAGAAGTCGAAGACAAAGAAGGAAACTACTGCCATAAAAGGAAAGTAGAACTCCGAGATTGAAGAGGCCATATCTGGAGATCCCGACTTCCAATTGAATCCAAATTTGGACCACAGCTTCCTGAGAGGATTGAGAATCATGACACGGAAAATCAGGCCAATCCAAGTCGGGTTTGTGGTGTTTTATAGTTTCAAAGTGGTGGACCCAGTGCTGGAATTGGCAGCAGAAGCAGTTCAACTTCTCAAGGTGATATCTCAAGTTTCCCAACTCCGAATGACTTCATATTTCGTACACAAGTCAAGAACAATGTAAGGAAGGTTCGGATGTAATTTCAAAAAATTATGAGGTCGGGAAGTCACAATTCGTACCCCTGGACAGAGGCTAAAATTACAAGTTGTGGGCAGAGCTTCTGCTATAAAAGCAGGTCCGAGGCAAAGCACAAGGAGGCAGTTTTCAAGATTTCTAATTCTTGTTTTTAGTTTTATTTCGTATTCTTTTAGTTAGTGTGGAGTTGAGAGAGAGAGAGAGAAAGAAGGAAGAGTTTTCAGTCAAGGAGGAGTTGAAGCTAAAGGCAGTCCTCAAACGGGGGTTTTCTGTACTTAATTTTCTTCTTGGTTTCATGGCTGTAATTAATTCCTCTTTGTGTGTTTATTATATTAGCATGGAGTAGTCTATCTTTGTTGGGGAAGTCATGAACTCCTAGCTGTTTTATGTTTGAATTTTGAAGTTTATAGCAATAAAATATCCTGCTTTTGTGTTTGAAATTGAGTTCATTGCTTATTTCTGATCTGAATTGATATTTGAAGTTTAATGAGGTTCGAATAGAGAAGTTAAATTTTAGTAGAAAGTTGGGTTGGTTAAATGATTCTTTGTTTTCTAAAATAACTTGTTTTTCAAACTAGATTGTTCCGGTTATGAAGGAGACTAGTTGAAAAGTGATGTGACTTCTATAACTCTTGTTCTGAATAAGAAAGAGTAAATCTTCAAGGTTTCATATTTATGTACTTAGGATTTGAATGTTCCGGTTGAGAAGTTGTTCAAGGAATAAGTGAAAGTTATGTCCTGTATATGGGTAACTAGGTTTTCAAAAGCTAAGTCAAGGCAAGGATATTTGAGCTATAAAATCAGAATTCTACATGTTTACAACTAGAAGGGATTGGCATTCTTCCCCAACATCTCATCTTCATAAGTTTTTCCAAAAAGTTTCAAATTCTGTTTTTCTTTTCCAGTTTTCAAACAAAAATCCAAATTTTCTTCACCTCAATCAATAGGAAAGTTTTTTGCTTAGATTAGGCTCTCATCAAGGTCCCTGTGGGATCGATATCTGGACTCTTAAAGTCTATATTACTTGCTTACCTAGTGCACTTTCTAGACACCCAACAGAGGGCACCCAGAGACTACTCTTGAGCCGCGATGTATAGGAGAAGCGGCTTTCCCGATACTGGAGCCATCAGTACTGGTGGCTTCATTTGATAGTCTTTGATATTTTGAAATGCCCGTCGGCAAGATTCATCCCATTCGAAGGGTGTGTCCTTCTTCATGAGACGGCTAAAGGGTTGACATCTTTCGGCCAAATTTGAGATGAACAGCCGTATGTAAGCCAGATGCCCCTGAAAGCCTTTTAATTCTGACAGTCTTTAGTTCAGGCATTCGTTGGATGGCATCGATCTTGGTCTTGTCGATTTCGATGCCCCTGTGTCTGACCACAAATTCGAGAAATTTCCTGGAAGAAACCCCAAAGGCGCACTTCAGTGGATTCATCTTTAGCTGATACTGTCGCAGGCGTTCGAAGATAGCTCGCAGGTCTTTTAAATGGTATCACTTGTTTTGGTTTTATCGACCAGATCATCAACGTAATATTCCGTGAATTTGTGGAGGATGTCGTCGAATATCCTTTGCTTGGCCCTTTGATAGGTGGCTCCTACATTCTTCAGACCAAACGACATTACTTTATAACAGAAAATACCTTTTGGTGTGCGAAAAGCCATCTTTACTCATTTTTTGGATCCATACGAATTTGGTTATAGCCGGAGGATCCGTCCATAAATGATAAGGCCTCGTGCCTCGTTGTTGAATCTACCATTAATTCGGTGATGGGGAGCGGGAAGTCGTCTTTTGGACAAGCTTTATTCAAGTCCCTGAAGTCGAAGCAGATTCGGATTTGCCCATTCTTCTTCTTCACTGGTACAATGTTGGCAATCAAGCTTGGGTACTTGACTTCATGGATGAAATCGGCCTTGAGGAGTTTGTCGACTTCCTTCTCAATTTCTGGGACATGCTTAGGACGAAATCGCCTTTGGGTCTGTTTTATTGGTTTGACTCCGGATCTGACGGAGAGTTTGTGGATTGCAATTATTGGGTCAAGCCCAGGCATCTCAGTATATGACCAAGCGAAAACATCTTTATATTCACTGAGTAAAGAAATCTAATCTTTTTCTTCTGTTACAGACAATGAAGCACTCAAAAAAGTGGGCCTTGGATCATCCTCTGTACCCAAATTTACTTTCTTCAGCTGGTCGATGGTTGTTTGGCCACCTTCCTCAAAAGATTGCAGGCGCTTCTCCCAGGTCATCTTCAGGGGTCGGATCGTTACCTTTGCCGGCCGAGATGTGGTGAACAGCGACTGCCTCTTCTTCTTTCGGGTCACTTTTCTTTGACGACATATAGATCACCACCGGGGTGACTTCCCTGCTTTTTGCCTTTATTCTTTATGAAGAGTTTTCCCCTATTTTCCCCAATCTTTGGCTCACAGGGACTTGTGTGGGTGCCCCAAGTCTTTGGAAGACAGTCCTTTTGGGTTGCTCAGTCAATTTTTGCAACTCTGGAATACGCCGAGTTTTTCTGTCGTCGGTGGAGCGGTGGTGTTTGGTTTAGGGTCTTCTTCTTGCCCCTTTTTCAGCCAGACTTTCGTAACTTTGAATTTATGCTCGTTACTTGGTCTCGAGGGAACGTTTGGACTTCTGTTTTCTTCTAGCCTCAATCGAACGAATGCCGAGACTCGTGGCTCTGGGACACCGATCCGATCAAAAGCTGATGTTCGGGCTCCTTCTGAGGTGATCGCCTTTCTTTTGGTTGTTACCTGATTGACACTGGATTTGCCAGAGATCACAACAGGCTCGTATTCTTGATAACCAAGCCCATGTCGGTTAGATGGAATTGAGTAGCCTTGTGATTAGAGATTTTTCTGGGTCGGTGACAAGTTTTGTACGACCATCACCGGTTTCTCTTGTAGTTGCTTGAGGGAGAAGTCGGACCCTTCTTTTGCCATCATGTTGTAAGCATTGGGATCAAATCCTTGTGTCTGAGTTTTAGGAAGCTCGGGTGGGCTCCGCTTCTCTTCGACAAGGATGCCCCGGTTGTTGAGTTTGGGTAAAGGAATAGTAGCAGCCCCTTTTAAGGCTTTCAATTTCTCTGCTAGTTTTTCTTAATCGCAAGTGGTGAAAGGGGATTCACCCTTCTTCCTTCTTGATTGAGGAACATACTTGAGAACTGGTTCCTCCATCTGTCCCTTAGGGTTGGCCCATTCATCTTTAACCGCTTTGGAAAGATTGATTTTACTCGAAGAGGTAGATTTTTCTTCTGAGTAGAACTTGGCGTCAGCAAAGGAAGCTTCTGCCTTTGTGAAGGGGCATTCGTCAGCGAACACCGTTTGTTCCTCTCCATCTTGGTAATACTTGAAACATTGATGCAGGGTAGAGGGCACGACTTTGTTGCTGTGTAACCAGGGTCTTCCAAGCAGCACATTGTAAGATGTGCGTGCGTCGATGATGTCGAATAGCCCATGGGAAGTCATATCCCCAATTTGCAACTCCAGTCTGATCGTTCCCAGCGCTCGTTGTCCTTCTTGATTGAAGCATTTGATCATCAGCGAACTGGTTTGGAGGTCGTTGGCCACCAACCCGACATTTTTCAAAGTTTGGATTGGCAGGATATTTACGGCTGACCCGCTGTCCAGAAGTATGCGGTTGATCCATCGGTCTTTAATAGCTCCAGAGACAAACAAAGGCCTATTATGGGACCTTTTCCCAAGCAGCATGTCAGCTTCTTTGAAGGAAATGGAAATTGAGTGAGCCTTCTTAATTTGTTGTGACTCTATCGGTTGATCTTCTTTCATCACGTTGGGAGATAATCCGACTTTCGGCTCGTCGTGTCTCCGCATTCTCAATAGCTCCACTTTTGCGTGCCAGTCATCTTTGGCGGAAAAAAACATTATGAGGGCCTGCCTGGACCTAATTGGTAAGTCCAGGTCATTCTGTAGAGCATTGGTGATAGACACATCCTGTAAGCAGGTACGAATGTCGTCGGTGGACCCCATCGAAGCCTTCCCTTCACGCCTTTGCTCGACCACTTGGGGTGAACAAGTGGCCACCAGTGCAGAAGTTGGCACTAGGAAATCTGATGGGAAGAAATCAGCCAAAGTAATCGGCTTTGACTTCCTTTGATAATTCTCTTCTTCAACTTTGGCAGAGGTCAATTTACGTCTGTACCTTCTGCCTCTTCTTTTCTTCTGGGCTTTCTTCTTTCCTGATTCTTCTGCTATATACCCCTTGATGAATATTTTCATAGGGGCTTCAGGAAATGGCTTCTTTTTGCGGGTTACCAATTCCCACCCTTCTTTGTCTTTTGTGGCGGGTTGCGGCCTTGGTCGTACAGCGCCTGGGATGAAGAATTTTTTGTTCGTCCTTGGATTTCTTGTTCTGGTACCAGAATCTGATTGGACGAAGATGGTGTGCGAAGCCGCGGTGTTGTCGTCGGTTTCCATGATGATGCGACCTTGCATCGCTAATTCAAGTATCCTGTCCTTTAGGACAAAACACTTTTCGGTAGAATGACCCACCAGTCTGTGATATTTGCAATAATTAGGATCCGAGGTTTTCTCAACATCTTCCGGCCTTTTGGCTTCTAGAAGCAGCAACAGGTTTTTCTCCAACAGTTGTTTGAGCATGCCTGGAACATCGGAGTCAGGGAAAGGATAAGTTTGGCTTGCTTATCCTTTAGCATGACCTTTTGACGGGGTGCGCCACCATTGATCCGATTGACATTCGGCTTCCAGTTACTCCCTGTATTTTGATTTTGAGTCGCCACGATCTTTTGAGGTTCGACGACGTTAGTGGCCAGTGCTTCTTTTGCAGGAGCTTTGTACTCCTTTACGAACTTTGGCTTCTTGTCGGCCTCGCACATCGGAGCTTTTCCTTCTCCCATTTCTTGGATAAGGATCTCCATATTGTGCGCCTCTATTGCCAATTCTTGGAAGTCTCTCGGCTTCCACCTCTATAAGAAATATACCAGAGTCCAGTTCATCCCTCGAATGCACATATCGATAGATGTCTGTGTGGACAAGGAGGTGCTCTCCTTGCAGTTAAGACTTAGATTGCGCCAGCGATTGATGTATTCAATCACTTTCTCTCCCTGGCGCTGCTTCAAATTCGTAAGTTCCACCAACGTCACCGTTCGCTTCGTGCAGTAGAAGTGGCTGAGGAACTCGCTCTCTAATTGTTCCCAGCTGTTGATAGATTCGGCCGGGAGCTCGATGAACCAGCCAAATGCGTTCCCTTTGAGGGATCGCCCAAATTGTTTGACCAAAAGGTCACCGTCCGTTCCTGCATTGTTGCAGGTCTCAATAAAGTGGGCAACGTGCTGTTTTGGGTTGTCGTCTCCACTAAATTGCTGAAATTTAGGTGGGTGGTATGAAGCAGGCATTTGGATTGCCAGGATTCGTCAGGAGTAGGGCCTAGTGTAGGCTTGAGATCTAACTCCTTCAGCTTGTACCTTCTGCTCCACCGCATTGGAGATCATTTCTTGCAAGGTGCAGTAGGATAGCACCCCGGGTTCCTCGAGTAATGGTTCCCGGTTCACTGGGTGTTCGGGAGCTGGAGATGGACGGATGGTTGGTGAAGGAGAGATTGTAACGGGGTTGGCAGCCGTGTTGGTCCTGCCTGGCCCTCGTCATTTTTGGGTTGGGAGGATGCTCCCAGGGGATCTGCAATTAGCTCGAACTTCTGTAGAATCGTGGCGATTTGAAGATCCCTTTGCAGTTCTCTTTCTCTCAGCTGTTCGTCCCTTTCCCTCATGGTAGCTTGGAGTTCTGCTAGTTGCTCTTCCACAGTCTTGGCTTGTGTCATCATCGCGGAGACCCTGATGACTGGAGATGTGGAGGAAGAAGGACTTGGAACGAGAGATGCCCCATATGGTGTAGCCGGACGCGGAGAAGGAATGATACGCCTTCCTTCAAAATGAGTGATTAATGCAGGGACCTGGTTTGCAGTTGTAGGAGATCTCTTTGCTGGGCTTGAGACAGGGCTGGCCACTGGGTTGACCGGCGGTGGCAATGTCAGAATAGCTGAATAGCTCCTCGAGGGATGAACCCTTGTTGGAGAAACTATGGGACTGACTGGAGCTTGATCTTTCTGCGGCTGAATTTGAACAGTGCGCTGGCCTGGTAGGGATCCCATAACAGATCTGGTGATTGGCCTTGAACGAACGGTCACAGGAATCTGGGATGGACGATTCCCTCTGGCTTGGCTGGCAGCAGCAGTGGTTGGTGTACGCGGACGGCGTGGGAAGGTGACCAAAGGGTCGGCCACTCTTGGTGCCGGTGACGAACTGGTTCCGGCGGTTGGGGTTTTGGCGGCGGCCTTGTTGTTGTTGGTGTTAGAACCGGCCATTTGAACTGTCAGATTGGAGAAAGAGATGAAAGGTAGAAGGATCCTACCGGGTGTGCCAAATTTGTAAACGAGTACAATAGGTGGACCAAAAAATACGTGTCCGATGTACAGTGTACAAAATAATTTGAGGGGTAATTTGGTAATTTCAAGGTGATTGTGTGGGGTGCGACTTCTTGAACTCCTTTGATTCGATCTCCAATAAACACAATCGATCTCCGAATAGACACGAACGATCTACGTATACCTTCTTCACAAATGGACGAAACAAACTTGAATTTCACCAAAGCTCGACGGAAAATTTAGTATTCCCATTGGCTCACAACAATTTGATTGCGAGACAACGGCAGGAATGCTTGTTGCTCTCTCAGATTTGGGGTGGTGATTTGGGATTTTTTGGGATTTGGACGTACGCCTTTGTATTTCTGTGTGTCTCTGTCTCTCTGAGTTCTTGATTTTTGGTGTTCGATCTTGGATTCTGGGATCGATCCCTTTTCTGCTCTGAGCCTATTGTTTTATAGGCTTATTTGAACTTTAACGGTGTGGACCTGGTTTGTCAGAACGGTTAGAACTCACATCGACTTCTTCAGCGTAATGTCTCCTTGAAGTATGGAACTACTTTAGACCAAGGCAAGATCCAGGTGTAGTCCTTGCAGGCTGCTTATGTGGCTTCATTGTATGACTTGTCGTCCATGTAGGCTGATGACATGGCAATTTTGATCTTAGCTGTTGCTCGGTTGAGGCTTGATTGATGGCTTGATTTCATCGATTCACCGAAGTCAATATTCGACTTGTTGACCCGGGCCATGCGGTGCTGATTTGGACCGTACTTGTCAGGCCTTGCAAAATTTGTTCCTACACCAGCCAAGGCACAAGTGAAGCTAAAGGCAGTCCTTCAAGGGGGTTTCTGTACTTAGTTTATTTTGATTTCCATGGCTGTAATTGAATCTTTTTTGTGTGTTTATACTGTTAGCATGGAGTAGTCTCTTTGTTGGGGAAGTCATGAACTCCTAGTTGTGATATGTTTAAGTTTTGAAGTTTATAGCTATTACATTGCCTTTGTTTTAGAATCTGAGTTCATTGCTTATTTCTAATCTGAATTGATTTCTGAAGTTTAACGAGGTTCAAATAGAGAAGTTAAAATTCAGTACAGAGTTTAACGAGGTTCCTACCTCTTATTCTGTTGTTTTATGCTTTGGGGACAAAGAATGTTTTTAAGTTTGGGGTGGGATATTCCATCTTTCTACTTTGAAAAAAAGATCTCTGATTTCAAAAAATTTTCACCATAAACAGACCATGAGTTGGGAAACAAAAGAGAAAAGCATGGTTCACCTTCTGGAAAAATATTTTATTTCAATCTGCTTAGTCTTAACAGGAGGAGAATTTTCTTTAAAACAGTTTTTGAAAAAGTATAAGTGAGCAAGTGGATGTAAACCACTAGAACCAACCTGAGGGAAGCTTGAGGCGAAACAAGAACGATTTCCAGATATCCTGAAGTGATTTAAGCATTTGTTTTCAATCGTTTGAGCCTGTTTTAAGCCACCCACTTTAATGCACAAGAGGCATCACTTTTTGTCAAACACATTGAGCCAACAAGATCCCTGTTTTATTTCACAAACCCACAGTACATGAACCAGCCTTTGTGAAAAACCAACTTGTTTCTTACTGACATATATCTCTCCAACTTATTGAAGTGTTCTATTAAAATAAACATGGACAAAAATCTGAAGATATAAGGAGGTATTGAGTTGTTTTAAAAAAAGAGAAGCAAGATGAAGGCTAAGTCAGGAGAAAGGCCACCCTGTGTGTGCACCGGGTCTCGGGCCTCAGCAAGCTTAGGAACTCTGAGTCAACCGGCAAGGTAAGCTGGACTCCGGACAAAGCCAAAAGGTTGTGGGTTAGTAAGGAGAAAGGCCACCTCGTGTGTGAACCGGGTCTTGGGGCTCAGCAAGCTTAGGGACTCTGAGTCAACCGGCGAGGTAAGCTAGACTCTGGACAAACCCAAGGAAGAGAATATATGTCGAAGAGGAAAGAAAAGAAAAAGGGATCAATGCAAGAAAAAAGTTTGGGGTGGAAGAATTTGGAGAAAAATCATAAAAACTCATGCTAATAATGGAACATGGATATGAGGAGGAGGATGAACCCAATGCTTACAACCTTCATCATACCCATTACCCATGCCCCATTACAACCTAGAAAAGACCTATTGATCAAGATTATGGATTTCTTCAGGTTACTAGAGAGTAGACTGAGGGTTGGCATATGGTATTTACTGAGACTTCTCACTTGTATGAGGATAATGATCTTGGAAAAATTTAAATAAAAATTTGAATTCTATTTTGACTTAAGCAAGAAGAATCATCACTAGGAAAGAAGTGAATCATCCATGCTGAAATCTATAAAAGGCAGTGCCACTGATCCTTTCTCAATCTCTGCATGCTTATCTGGTTGTTTCTTTCAGAATTTGCTCGAGGACGAGCAAAGATCTAAGTTTGGGGTTGTGATAAGTGCCTAAAAGACACTATTTTTGGGCATGTTATTTGATTGAAAAACTTAATTCTGAGTTAATTCCAAGCATAAAATCAACAATTATGGCTCAATTTTTTGTTTTATGTCTCAGGTACCCAGTGGAAGAAGAAAAACGGGATTTGGAGAAAAAACAGAAGAAAAATGAGCAAAAGAGGCCAAAAAGAAGAACGGCGCGACCACGCCAAATAAATCCGCGGAAATTCAAATTAAAGTGGAAAAATGTCCAACGGCCCAACGGTCATGAAAGTCAACGTTTGGGGAATGTGAATTGGCGTGACCGCGCCACAGCAAGGCGCTACCGCGCCAAACACTGGCGCGACCTCTTGCAAAGGCAGAACGGACGCACCAAAGAGTGCTAAAAGCAAAAAAAGAAGTTGTCATCCACGGACCAAGGAATTGTCCAAGTACTGGAGCGACCACGCCATCGTATCAGCTTAATTCGGCGCGACCGCACCGCGTGATCTCCTGACGTAGATGGATATTGGCTAACGTGGCGCGACCGCGCTAGAATTCGGCGCCACTGTGCTGATGACGCAGCTGCAGAAAATCACAAAAATCTCAAAAACCAGCAATCAAATTGAATCCAAACTTGGGAGAAGGAGTTTCAGACGTCTAAGGAAGGTGCCCACGAAGAGTTTAAGGCAATGTACTTAAGTCCAGGTGCATTGAATGGTCCAAGAGAAGAAGTTAACTCAAAACAGGAATCTGCTGCTAAAGGAAGAATCCGAATTTTGTGAAGATCATGGAGGGAGCTTAACAATTCCAATTGAAGCCAAACTTGGAACAAAGATTCCTGGTACTACAAAGGATATTGTCACGAAAAATCAGGCCAATCCAAGCCAGGATTCTCGAGTTACACATCTCCAAAGTGGTGGACCCAAAGCAGAAATTGGCAGCAGAAATCAGGCAACTTCCTCCCCTCATATCTCGATTTTCCCAACTCAGAATTGATTCAAACTTCGTGATCATGGAAAGGACTACAGAAGGAAAGTCCTGATGTAATTTCATCCAATTCTGAAGTCGGGAAGTTACAATTCACACCCCTGGACAGAGGCTGAAATTACAAGTCCTGGACAGAGTTTCAAGTATAAATAGGGGTCCGAGGCAGAGCTCAAATCATTCAGTTTTAGATCCAGTTTTTAGATCCAGTTTTACATGAAGTTTTAGTTCAAGTTTTTATATTCCACAGTCAATTTTGTATTCAGTTTTATATATTAGTTTAGAGAGTGTCTTAAGAGGCAAAGGAGACGTCCTATTGTAGCTTTTGAGGCAAGGAGGAGAAGCAGCCATTGGAAGCCATGTTCAACAAGTAGATCCTTCTCAAGGGAAGTTTGTACTTAGTTTATCTTTCTTTTATTCTTCATGGTTGTATTCAAGACCTTGTTTTGTTCCTTAACTTTCAGCATGGAGTAGTCTTTGATGTTGGGAGTCCATGACTCCCTAGGCATCTAATAAGATTGATACTTTATAATGTATTTGGTTTTCAATTTGGTGCATGAATGAGTTTTCCATGTTGTTAATTCTTGATTCACACGTACTGTCTAGCTATGTACTGGTTATAAGGTGATGTTAGGCTTAAGGTAAGACATGGTGATAGGATTTTATAAATCTTTATGAGTTTATGCACTAGGAAGATCACTAATCCTTGGGTTAATCCTCGACCTTAAAGTAATACCATGTTGGATTAGTTGATCTGCCTATGACACAATGAGCTTCATGTTTATGCTATCAAGTAGGGTCAATCATGCTAGCTAGGTTTACTCTAGGAGATAGAAACAGGTGATGCCGATGCGGATTGTAGCCATGGTTTTATAAGCTTGTCAGAAATTGATTTCCAAAGCTCAACTTCTATTCAATCTTAGAATTGCCTAGGGAGGGAATTGGATTCCCAATGCCTTTTTCCAAACTGATTTTATCAAAAGCCCTCTCTTGATCTCTATAGGATTAGGTAGATTAGTTTACTTTCTGTTTTTATCACTCCTTCCCAACTGATTTCTCAAACTTTGGTTTTTAAACTAGAAAAGCAATTATCTATTAGCTTGGTCCTTGTGGGACGATATTCGGACTTAACCTAAGTCTATATTACATTGATTAGCTGGGATCGCATCAGGAACCCATCCCAAGAGATTGATTCAGAACCTGAAAGGACTTTGAGGCAAAGGCTGAAGGAAAATCAGAACCGGAGCACTCCCAAGGACCAAGAAGCCATGGAGAACATAGAAGGCACTCTTGATGAGCAAGCACTAAGACCAAGGAGGACCATGGAGGATTTTGTCACACAAAGTCCAAATACAAACAGGACAAGTATCATTACCCCCACTATTCAAGCTAATAATTTTGATTTTAAACCTCAACTTCTTCTTATGTTGCAGACTCATTATTAGTTTAGTGGGTTGGCTAATGAAGATCCTAATGACCATCTTGAACGATTCTTGAATTTGTGTGCTACTTTTAAGTACAATGGTGTGTCAGATGATGCAGCCAGATTAAGGCTTTTTAAGTTCACATTGGGAGGACGACCTAAGACATGGCTGAACAATTTACCAGCCGGGTCTATAGCCACTTGGGAAGATCTGCAGAAAAAATTCCTAGGTAAGTATTTTCCACAAGCAAAGACCATCAAATTAAGGAATGAAATCTTTCAAATCTTGCAGGAACCAGAAGAGCACCTTTCAAAGGCATGGGAGAGGTTCAATGGACTTCTAATAAAATGCCCAAATCACAAGATAGAACTCTAGAGCCAAATTGAAATCTTCTACAATGGGCTGAACATCAACACCAGAAGCATGATAGATGCTGTAGCAGGTGGATTAATCAGAAAAAAAGACTCCAAAAGAGGTTCATGAGCTAATAGAGGAGATGACAGCCAACATGTATCAATACCCGATGGAGAGATCAAGCAAGAAGGCTACTGGAATTTACAAACTGGACTCCTCAACAGCCATACAAGCACAATTAGAAGCACTTCAGCAACAATTTATGAATTTCCAGCAACAATCAAACCCTGTGGTAGGCTCAATTTGCAGAATATGTGGAGGAGGACAAGCTGATTATGAATGCCATGGTAATGTATATGCTTTAAATTCCATGCCTGAACAAACTAACTTTGTTGGAAATTCTCGCGGGATCGATCCATACAGCAACACATATAACCCTGGCTGGAAAAATCATCCAAACTTCTCCTGGAATAATGCAAATCAAACAAGGCAGCAACCTCCTGGATTCAAACCATTACAAGCCAATGCACAACAAAAGGAGGAGCAACAATGGGAGGAAGATAGTAAACTGCTCCGAGCAAAGTATACAAAACTTCAGTCAATGGAGACACTGCAAACCGAAGTACACTCAATAAAGCAATTAGTCACACTCCTGACCACTCAAGTGAATCAACTTAACAGAGATATGTATGAGAGGCCTAGAGGAGCTCTACCTAGCAACTCAGAAATAAATCCAAAAGAGCAAGTCAAGGCCATAACACTTAGGAGTGGGAAGACCCTAGAGGAGCACCAACCACAAGAACAACCAACCATGGAGGCAGAGAAAACTCAAAAAGGAGAAGAAGAGAAAGAAAAAGAAAAGGTAAGTCAACCAGCTTCTCCAAGGGGGGAAAAAGGTAAGGATGCACTTCCTATTACTGATATTGATATCAGACATCTTCCTTATCCAAGTAGAGCTAAATTTGACATTCTAGAAAGTAGCTTTGCTAAATTGCTAGAAACCTTTAAGAATATACAGATTAACATTCCACTTCTTGAAGCATTGAGGCAAATACCTCTTTATGGCAAGTTTCTTATGGAAGTCCTATCCGGAACAAAGAAGATAGAGGAGAAAGGTACAGTCGTGCTGAATGAAAATAGCAGTGCAATCTTGAAGAATGAGCTTCCAACAAAACTCAAGGATCCAGGGAGTTTTACAATACCTTATGAAATTGGTTCAAATAAATTTGCAAATGCTTTATGTGATTTACAGGCAAGTGTTAATTTAATGCCATTGTCCATTTGCAGGTATTTAAAACTTGGAGAACCTCAAGAGACTGGAATCACTCTTCAATTTGCTGATAGATCAACCAAGATACCAGAAGGAATAATGGAGGATGTGTCGGTAAAAATTCAAGATTTCATATATCCCTGCAATTTTGTAGTTTTACACATGGAAGTAGACAAGATCCTGCCTATAATTCCTGGCAGACCATTCTTGGCTACTGCTGGTGCTATAATTGATTGCAAGCAAGGAAATCTGACTTTAAGGCTTAACAATGACACAATCAGTTTCAATATAAAACAAGCCATGAAACAACCAGCCATCCCACTTGATGATTTCAGTTTGAGCATTGATGTGATTGATTCTTGTATAGCAGAATTTGAAGAAGAAGAGAGGATTGAAGCAGCAGAAGAAGGAGGCCTGATTCATTTAGAGAATGAAAATCCCATTTTCAGAGAAGAAATTGATGAACTGGAGGCTGAAAGCAAGGAGGAGTTGGCAGCAGAAATAAAGGAACAAGGAGCTCAAGAAGCTCCCACACCTGAACTCAAACCCCTTCCTAGTAATTTGAAATATGTTTTTCTTGAAAAGAATGATAAACCAGTGATTATTTCTTCATGTTTGACAGGTTCGAAGGAGAAAATGCTAATTGAGGTGCTGTCCAAACACAAGAAGGCAATAGGCTAGTCATTATCAGACATTGAAGGAATCAGCCCCACAATTTGCACACACCGAATTTTGATACAGGACAATTACAAGCCCAGCATCCAACCACAAAGAAGGCTGAACCCTACATTGCAAGAGGTAGTGAAAAAGGAGGTGATTAAACTCTTGGACGCAGGTATAATCTATCCTATTTCTGATAGTGCATGGGTAAGTCCTGTTGAAGTTGTTCCTAAAAAGGGGGGTACTACTGTCATTCATAATAAAAATAATGAACTGATCCCCACTAGGACAGTCACAGGTTGGAGGGTATGCATAGACTACAGGAAATTGAATACAGCCACTAGGAAAGATCATTTTTCTTTACCATTCATTGATCAAATGCTTGAGAGGCTTGCTGGAAATAAATTTTATTGCTTCCTCGATGGATATTCAGGATATTTTAAGATACCTATAGCACTTGAAGACTAGGAAAAAACCACCTTCACTTGCCCATATGGCACCTTTACATATAGGAGAATGCCCTTTGGCTTGTGCAATGCACCAGCCACTTTTCAAAGATGCATGATGGCTTTATTCCATGATATGATAGGGACGATGATGGAAATTTTATGGATGATTTTACAATTTATGGACTAACATTTGAATCATGTTTGCAGCACTTAGAGCTTGTGCTCGAAAGGTGTGAAGAAAAGAAGCTAATCCTAAATTGGGAAAAATGCCACTTCATGGTAAGAGAGGGGATTGTGCTTGGACAAAATCTCAGAAAAGGGGATAGAGGTAGACAAGGCGAAAATTGAAGTGATTGAAAAGCTACCTCCACCCACTTCAGTCAAGGGTATAAGAAGTTTTCTAGGCCATGCAGGTTTTTACAGAAGGTTCATAAAAGATTTTTACAAAATTGCAATACCTTTGTCAAACTTCCTTTCAAAAGATGTGAAATTTGATTTCAATATTGAATGCTTACATGCTTTTAATCTTTTGAAAGAAAAATTGATCTCTGCCCCCATCATTGTGTCACCTGATTGGAACCTTCCTTTTGAACTTATGTGTGATGCAAGTGATTTTGCTTTAGGGGCAGCTCTTGGCCAAAGAAAAGAAAAAGTTTTCCGCACGATTTCCTATGCTAGTCACACACTCACTGGTCCTCAATTGAATTATACCACCATTGAAAAGAACTGATGGTTGTGGTTTTTGCTTTTGAAAAATTCAGATCATATCTCATTGGTTCAAAAATTATTGTTTGGACTGACCCTGCTGCCCTTAGATACTTGTTTGCAAAGAAGGATTCCAAACCAAGGTTGATCAGATGGATCCTTCTTCTTCAAGAATTTGATATTGAAATCAAGGACAAGAAAGGTGCTCAGAATGTGGTAGCAGATCACCTGTCAAGGCTGGAGGTAGAAAATAAAGATGGGGAAGTTTCAGAACTCTTTCCAGATGAGATGATTTGCCAGGTAAGTACTTCAAGGGTACCATGGTATACTGATATTGCTAATTTTGTTTGTAGCAAATGGGTACCAAAGCATTTCACCTACCAGCAAAGGAAGAAATTGATGGCATATTCAAAGCACTACTACTGGGAGGATCCTTTTCTCTACAAGATATGCCCAGATCCAGTCATCAGAAGGTGTGTAAAAGAGGAAGAAGCTCAACTCATTCTCAGCCATTGCCATGACAAGGAGGTTGGTGGTCATCACAGTGCAAACCGAACAGTAGCAAAGGTATTGCAATCTGGATTCTTTTGTCCAACACTTTTCAGAGATGCAAAGAGGTACATACAATCATGTGATAGGTGCCAAAGAACAGGTAATATCTCTAGAAGGAATGAAATGCCTTTAAATAACATTCTGGAATGTGAATGCTTTGATGTTTGGGGCATTGATTTCATGGGTCCCTTTCCACCTTCTTTTGGGTATGTGTACATTCTGGTGGCAGTGGATTATGTAACCAGATGGGTAGAGGCCATAGCAACCAGAACTAATGATGCCAAGGTTGTCGTTGAAGTTTTGAAAAAGAATATTTTTTGCCGTTTTGGCACCCCTAGAGCTATCATCAGTGATGGGGGAAAGCATTTCTGCAACTCGTCTTTCAAAAATCTATTGAAAAAATATGGAGTCACCCACAAAGTAGCCACCTCATACCATGCTCAAACCAGTGGCCAAGTAGAAGTGTCCAATAGAGAACTAGAGAGAATTCTGGAAAAAACTATTAGCACTTCAAGGAGAGATTGGAAAACAAAGCTAGATGATGCACTGTGGGCATATAGGACAGCTTTCAAAACCCCAATAGGCATGACCCCCTATAGGTTGGTTTATGGAAAGGCCTGCCATCTCCCCTTGGAATTAGAGTATAAGGCATATTGGGTAACCAAGTTTTTAAATTTTGATATCAAGGCTGCTGGAGAGAGTAGATTGCTGCAACTAAATGCACTAGATATGCTTAGGTACTGGTCCTATGAGAATGCCAAGATGTACAAAGAAAAAATAAAAAAATGGCATGATGAGCATATCTTACCCAAGGAATTCAACCCTGGTCAACTTGTCCTTTTGTTTAACAGCAGACTTAGGTTGTTCCCTGGTAAACTAATATCAGAAGGGACTGGTCCTTTTTCAGTGGAAAGAGTGCTAAAATCAGGGGTTGTGGAAATAAGAAATCCAAAAGACCAATCCACCTTTATTGTGAATGGCCAAAGGCTAAAAAGATACATCTCCCCTGATTTCAATCAGGAAAGAACCTTCACAGTCCTATCTGACTAGGAAAGAGTCACAAAGTCGAGCTGGGACTATAAACCAGAACTCATTTGCTTGTTTTTTTAGAATAGGATTGCATTGTCATTACATAGCATTGTGTATGAAAATTTTGAATTCTGAGGACTTGCATGATTAGTTGATTGACTTTGCATGATTAGGATTGACTTAGACTAGAAAGAATTTTTAATTCTTCATAAAAAAGAAAAAAAAAAGAAAAATATACAAAATAAAAAACCAAAAAGTCTTTTGAATCTGGCATTACCACGCCAAATATTGGCGCGGCCGCGCCAATCAGGAAAAAAATTCTGAGCCTACTCACTGAATCTGGCTCTCCTCTGGGAAAATATGCTTTGGTGTCTGTGTATCCGATGCCTTAGAGTGATTTTTGTATGATATGTCCTTTAATATGTACTCAATCTCCATTCATATTGATGACATGATATTTTGCACTCTCACTATGTTTCCCAAAGCATGTTTTTTCCAATGAAAATGTGTGATTACTAATTCAGCGTCTATATCTAATTGTTCAAATCTTCTTCAAAGTGAAAAATAGCAAAAACACATTCAGGATGCTAAAATATGAAGTTCCAACTTGGCACATCTGCGCCAATTTCTGGCGCTACCGCGCCACTGCCTCATTGAGTGATAACCGACCCAGAGACCAGAAAAGGGAAATTCCATTGAAGAAGCCCCGTTCCACTTCAGGCACACCCACACTGATCAGGGAAGTATTCATCCTACTTCTTATTTTTTTTTTTTTTTTTGCTTTGAGGACAAAGCATGTTTTTAAGTTTGGGGTGGGATATCCTATGTTTCTTCTTTCAAAAATCTCTGATTTCAAAAAATTTTCACCAGAAACAGACCCTAATTTGGGAAACATCAGTGGAAATCCTGAGAAAAGAGAAAAGCATGATTCACTTTCTGGAGAAATATCTTATTTCAATCTGCTTAGTCTTAATAGGAGGAGAATAATTTCAATCTGCTTAGTCTTAACAGGAGGAGAATTCTCTTTAAAAATAGTTTTTGGAAAAAGTATAAGTGAGCAAGTGGATGTAAACCACTAGAACCAACCTGAGGAAAGCTTGAGGCGAAACAAAGAAAGATTTCCAAATATCCTGAAGTGATTTAGGCACTTGTTTTCAATCGTTTGAGCTTTTTCAAGACACCCACTTTAATGCACAAGATGCATCACTTTTTATCAAACACCTTGAGCCACCGATATCCCTGTTTTGTTTTAATCCCACATTACATGAACCAGCCTTTGTGAAAAACCAACTTGTTTCTTACTGACCTATATCTCTCCAAATTATGGAAGTGTTCTATTTAAATGAGCATGGACAAAAATTTGAAGATATAAGGAGAGATGAAAGAAAGGTATTGAGTTGTTTTGAAAAACAAAGGAACAAGATGAAGGCTAAGTCAGGAGAAAGGCCACCTTGTGTGTGCACCAGGTCTTGGGCCTCAACAAGCTTAGGGACTCTGAGTCAACCGGCGGGGTAAGCTAGACTCTAGACAAACCCAAGGAAGAGAAAATATGTGAAGGAAAGAAAAAAGAAAAGAAAATGGGATCAATGCAAGAAAATAAGTTTGGGGTGGAAAAACTTAGAGAAGAATCATAAAAACTCATGGTCAGAAGTAATGGAACATGGATATGAGGAGGAGGATAAACCCAAGGCTTACAACTTTTATTATACCCATTACCCATGCCCCATTACAACCTAGAAAAGACCTATTGATCAGAATTATGGATTTCTTCAGGTTAGTGGAGAGTAGACTGAGGATTGACATATGGTATTTACTGAGACATCTCACTTGTATGAGGATAATGATCTTTGAAAAATTAAAAGAAAAATTTGAATTCTGTTTTGACTTAAGCAAGGAGAATCATCACTAGGAAAGAACTGAATCATCCATGTTGAAACTTATGCCACTGATCTTTTTTCAATCTCTGCATGCTTATCTGGTTGTTTCTTTCAGAGTTTGCTCGACGATGAGCAAAGATTTAAGTTTGGGGTTGTGATAAGTGTCTAAAAGACACTATCTTTGGGCATAGATATTGATTGAAAAACTTAATTCTAAGTCAATTTCGAGCACTAAATCAACAAATATGACTCAGTTTTATGTTTTATGCCTCAGGTACCCAATGGAAAAAGAAAAACAGGATTTGGAGCAAAAACAAAAGAAAAATGAGCAAAAGAGGCCAAAAGGAAGAACTGGCGCGACCGTGCCAGTTAAATGTAGAGAAAAGAAGACTTGCCGTTCGGGAGCAGAGAAAAGCCTAAGTAGTGGCGCGCCCGCGCCACTTTTACAGCAAATTCAGCGAGACCGCGCCGCTGACTCAGCATTGATAAGTCGCGAAAATCTTGGGAACCTGATATCAAATTGAGTCCAAACTTGGGAGGAGTCTCAAGTGTCTAAGAAAGGTATCCACGAAGATTTTAAGGACTACAGAAGGAAGGTTCATATGAAATTTCATCCAATTCTGAGGTCGGGAAGTCACAATTCATACCCCTGGACAGAGGCTAAAATTACAAAGTTTGGACAGTACTTCAACTATAAATAGGAGCCCGAGGGGAAGAGCTATTCATTCAGTTTTTGAGTTTAGTTTCGAGTCTTGTATTCAGTTTTGCTTTCTAGTTTAGTTTAGAGAGAGAGGAAAAGGTCAAGAGGGAGTTTCACACGAACTCTGGTATCTTGAGGAAGAAAGGTGGAGCAATAAGCTAAGGATCAAGGGTGATTAAGGGAAGCCTTCCCAAGGGAGTTTTCTTTACTTAGTCTTTCTTGTTTCATTGCTGTTGTACAAACCTTGTTGTGTGTTTATGATTCTAGCATGGAGTAGTCGTTTTTAGTTGGGAGTCCATGACTCCCTAGGCATGTAATGAGATTGATACTTATAATCTATTTGGCTTTCAGTTTGGTGCATGAATGAGTTTTTCATGTCGTAATTTCTTGATTCATACTTGTTGGCTGGCTATGTACTGGTTATAAGGTGACGCTAGGCTTAAGGTGAGACATGTTGATAAGATTTTACAATCTTTATGAGTTTGTGCACTAGGTAGATCACTAATCCTTGGGTTAATCCTCGACCTTAAAGTAATACCCTGTTGGATTAGCTGATATGCCTATGACATAAGAGCTTCATATTTATGCTGTCAAGTAGAGTAGATTATTCCGGCTAGTTTGTTCTAGGAGATAGAAAAAGGTGATGCCGATGCAGATTGTAGCCATGGTTTTATACTGATTTCCAAAACCATTTTCCATTCAATCTGAGAAGTGTCTAGGGAGGGAGTTGGATTCCCAACGCCTTCTCTCCTCATTGAAATTCCTCAAAGCCTTTTCTCAACTGTTTTTAAGCACTTGTTTAGTATAGCTCTTGTCTTTCAAATCAAATTCCTCAAACTTTAGATTTTTATCCATAAAGTAATTAACTACTGGCTTAGTCCTTGTGGGACGATATTCGGACTTGCATAAAGTCTATTTTACATTGATTAGTCCTCTTGCTAGTGATTAGCTAGGATTGCATCACAAAGGACAAATCAAGTCCAAGCAAAAAAAAAAAAGGAGCTCTACTACAAGCAGCTTTAAAAGAAAAGGGAAAGGTGAAAAGTAAAATCAGAGGGGCAGCATCTTGAAGTCCACAATCTGGTTTCTCAGTGTGGACAACTCAGCACAAGCTGCCGACCACTCCTGCTCGTCCTCCTCGCAAAAGACTGGCTCTGCACAAATCTTCGTCAGGCTCCACTCCAAGTCGATAATCTCCTCCAAATCTACACTGAGACATTCTTCAGTGCTTGATAAGTGTCTGAAAGACACTACATCTAGGCATGAATTCATGATTATAAATTCAAATTCTTAGTCGATTCTTAGCTTAAATATAACAAATATGACTCAAATTCATGTTTTGTGATGTAATCCCAGCTAATCACTAGCAAGAGGACTAATCAATGAAATATAGACTTAGGTTAATTCCGAATATCGTCCCACAAGGACCAAGCTAATAGATAATTGCTTTTCTACTTTAAAAACCAAAGATTGAGAAATCAATTGGAAAGTGTTGGTGCATAGAAGTTGTAGTTGTATTGGCTATTTATGACGAAACTTATTTCTGACCACGAGATTTGGGAATCTATTGTGAGCTTAGGATCCTAGTCCACGTCAAAGTTATAAACCATGAATCGTGGATATTTGAGTTTCGAAATTGTGAATATTTGAGTTTCCTAAGTTATATAGGAAAGAAATCAGCACGGGATATTATTGATGATAAACATGGAACAGATGAGGAATCTGAGGTCATTGAGTTTCCTAGATGAGATAGAAAAGAAAGGAACACAGGATGTGATGTGTCTAAAGAAAGATTTGGACACGGTTAACCCTAATGATATTTAAAGCAAAGTGTGTGCATGGCTAGGGTTACGCAGAAACTGAAGAGTATCTATCAAGGATGAGTTTGAGGGGGAGTAAGGAGGAGAAGATCGATATGTTTACATCTTGAATGTTATATGTGATTTTTGAAGCTGATCAACAGGTCTACAAGCTTATCGAGAAGCTATTCACCATTGTAATGGTGTTCTCATCCTGAGAAGCCTGCGTGAAGAGACTCCCTGCTGATAGGGAACACACTAAGGGGGAGACTTAGTGTGTGGGTATCGAAGGGCTTCTGTTGAAGTGAGTAGACAGGAAGCTTGTTTAGGAAGAGGTTGTTGTTCGAGTCCTTGAAGGGAGGAGAACTTATTACTGTAAGTCGTGTTGTTGAATTACTGTAATACTCTTTCCAGTGGATTTTGATACCCTCGGTCGAATGCCCCGCATATTAGGAACGATTGGTTCCGAACTGCGATAACAAATTGCTGCTGTGTCTTTTGTCTATGAGTATAGCGTTAAGTGTCATTACACCAGTCCTCGGCTGTAAGTACACTCATGCGCTCACGTTTTAAGTTTATAGAAAATTATGTAAGTACACGTCCGAATACACGTCTTGAGTTTACTGGGAATTTCATGTGGTATCAGAGCGGGCTCCAGATTAGTTTGGAGATAAACGGTAGTATAAACTTGACGTGAATAAAGATGGCAGCATATCATCAGGAAGGGGTTTCAAACACAAAACCACCACTACTTGATGGAACAAACTACGCCTACTGGAAGGCAAAGTTGAAAATTTATATCTAGGCTCAGGATGAAAGACCCTAGCGATCTTTTGAAGATGGATGGGCACCTCCAACAGTTGAAATTGGAGAAGGTGCTGATAAAAAGAGAATTTTAAAGCCTAGTTCAGAATGGAATGATGTGGAGGATAGATTATCAAATTGTAACTCCAAAGCATTGAATGCAATTTTTGAAGGAATCGATGAAGATCAGTTCAGGAGAGTTTCTGCATGCACTACGGGTAAAGAGGCATGGAAGATACTGGTGGTTTATTATGAAGGAACCGAAAGTGTACGTGCAGTAAATTTGCAGATGCTGATGACTCAGTTTGAGCTTATGAGGACGAGAGATGGTGAGACGATCTTGGAATTTGAAGGTAAGATCAGAGACATTGCTAATTAATCTGCCAACTTGGGAGACAGGATACCTCAAGACCGACTGGTCAAAAAGGTACTTCGTTCACTCTCTTCAAAATTTAAGATGAAAAGAATTGCTTAAGAAGAAAACAGGTCTTTAAACGATATAACCTTGGATGAACTGATTGGATCTTTGAAAACTTTCGAGATGAATGAAGAGTCAAGTGATCCAGTAAGAGAAAGTAAGAAAGAAAGTGTAGCATTTCAGACTCCTGCAGGTAATGAAGTGACTCACTCAACACAGGAATCTGATATTCCCACCATTACTCTAATAGAGTTAGATGCAAAAGTGTCTTTCCTGGCAAAAGGACAGAACAGGTTTATAAGAAAAAGCACGAAGAAGGATTATTCCTCAGGAGAAGGAAAACCAAGTGGCGGAGGCTTTCAGTCAGCAAACAAGAGTAAAATCATAATGTGTTATGAATGTGGAGGCCGAGGACACATCCAATCAGAATGTCCTACCTACCTGAAAAAGAAAAAGTCGTTTGTGGCTGCCTAGAGTGATGAGAGTAGTACTTCGGAAGATGATGAATGTAATTTTGTTGTATTCACTGCAAGTACTCTAGTGAATAGTGAACTACCAGTGTAAAGAAAAATACAAGGCCTTACAATAGCTTCTAATGATGAAACAAATGATGAGGATGATATTAGTACAGTAGAGAACATCAACAAGCAGTGGGATGGGGTTCTTGAGAGTACTAAGGTTCTCAGAGAGTAAGTTGTAGCCCTGGAAAGAGAGAAAGTCATGCTGAAGCAAAAACTTGATGAGAAAGAGGCAAAAGCTAGAAAAACAGAAAGTAAAGAAGGATTGTTGAGAGAACAGATTAGTGTCTTAGATGAAGAGAACCACATGCGAAAACAGAAAGTGAATGAGAAAGAGGAACGAATTCTAAAAATGGAAGAAGAACTAAGGAAGGCAAAAGAGATTTGGGTGAAGTTTGACAAAGGCAAGCAGCAACAAGATGATATATTGACTCAAGAGAAACGAAGGGGTAGTAAGCTTGGATTGGGTTATAGTGGGGCTAGTTCATCTCTGCAATCAGCTTATACTCAGCCTCGTCATAATCAGGTCAGAAGATTCATTCCTACATGCCACTACTGTGGGGTCTACGGTCATATCAGACCCTATTGCTACAAGTTACAAAGAGTTCGGAGAAGGAATGAAAACTTTAAAGGAGTTAAGTCTACTGCTCAAAATCTTATCTGGGTAAAGAAAGAGAGTAGTCTGTTTGCTGCTCATACTGCCAAAAAAACAAAAATTGATGGAATATAGTATTTTGATAGTGGTTGCTCTAGACATATGACATGAAGTACTGATTTCCTTACAAATCTACAAAATGAAAACGGTGGACAAGTTACTTTTGGAGATGGGGCAAAAGGATCTGTAGATGGAAAAGGTGATTTGAATGTTCAAGGGCTTCCCAAGCTAAAGAATGTGTAGTTGGTTGATAGGCTGAAAGCAAACTTGATAAGTATTAGTCAACTGTGTGACCAGAACTTCCTTGTTAAGTTTACCAAAGATGAATGTCAGGTAATAGATGATAAACACATCTCTATACTGGAAGGAACAAGAATAGGTGATAATTGGTATAAGTTACTATTGTCGCACCAGTGTCAGTACACTATAGAGAATACTGCTCAACTGTGGCATAAGCGACTGGGACATATACATGCCAGAGGGTTACATAAGCTTGTAAAGTATGGAGCGGTCAGAGGGTTTCCTACTCTAACAGGAACTGTTGAGACTGTATGTAAAGGGTATATGGAAGTGTCTTACACGAACACTCAAGAAAGTGCTTTTGCTGAAGAAAATGCACCATATATAAGAGTGCAAAAGAATCATCCGGCTGATGCAATAATTGGTAATGTAAATGAAGGAAAGAAGATCAGAGGTAAGAAAAAGAATTCTGGAGACATGGTAAAATTTGTATGTCATACCTCACTAGTAGAACCCAGAAAAGTGGAAGAGGCTCTAAAAGATGAGTTTTGGATAAGAGTCATGCAAGAGGAACTTGAGCAATTTGAGATGAATGACACTTCTACCTCGTCCAACAAATTTAAATGTCATAGATACTAAGTGGGTGTTCAAGAACAAGATGGTTGACGGTGGAAAGGTTACATTGGAATACTTATCGACTGAGAATCAGCTGGCAGACATATTTACAAAGAGTTTGGATGCAAAAAGATTTGAGTTCCTTCGTGGAGCTCTGGGGCTGTGCTGCATTTGTAAGAGTACTAGTTAGTGTACTTAGACTTGTAAGTACATGGAAAAAAAAAAGGAAAAAAAAAAAAAAAAAAAAAGGGGGAAAAAAAAAAGGGGGAGTTTGAGTTTGTAAGAAGAAGAATACAGGAAGGTGAAAGGTTAATGTTAAAAATTTGATTTTTTTCATGTTTGGTGCCATTGTTCAAACTCCTAGAGCTTGACGACAACAACAAAGGAGAAAATCACAACAAGGACGCACTGCAATGCTAGAATGGCAAGATTGACGGTAGATTCAACCTCCACAAGTGATAGCCAAGGTATGAAATCTACTACTCCATCTTCCGTACCTTCGTTGAATGGTGAAGAATACAGCGACCATGGGGATTCGATGGCTCCTTCACTGGAGACACTAGCCGTTGCTTCAGAAATGCCCTCACAGGTACAGGAGAGTGATTTGATGGAAGACGATGTCACACTTAGACATTTTCTTGATGTTCTTGTAACGAACAAACGCATAGTACACACAAGTGTACCTCCGAACCCTATGAGAAGGATATTTTAGAGTTGATGAAGAAGAAGAAGAAATGGAGTTTCAAGTTGCCACATCAAATGTTCGACAGCTAGTTCAGGAATCACAAATTCAAAAACAAGAATCTACAAGTAAAGAGAAAGGCAAGGGTGCTACACAAGTTGCGGGTAAGTTGAGGTCTGATTATACAGAACACCTGAAATTGCGCACTAAAAACTCCAAGCCTCTGGAAAAAACCCGCAGGTCTCACAGAGTTAGTGCTGGGTCATAACAAAAAGAACAGGTTACGAAACAAGAGAAGCACATTGAACAAAGAAAAGGTGTCAGAATATGGTGTGGTTTCTATTTTTTAAGAAGTTGGACTTGCTATGAGATCATATCCAACGATGAGCATATTGAGGATATGCCTCTGCATGAAGGTCTGGATAATCATCCAAAATTACATCCACTGCCGACTACATTTGATACAGTTCTTATGCCCCCACTACAAAATGAGGGATGGCATTAATCTCAAATTTTCTCCAGCACACTCTGTGCATCAGAGTCTGTAGTGTTCAGGTAATTCTTTTGATCAGATGACTCATGATTATCTCACTCAGAGGTTCAGGGTGTGAAGAATGAGATGGATGATTTAGGGCGACGGCACAATTTCTTGAGGAATGAGATGAAACTTTTAAAGTATCTCATTTCCCTCTTCTCAGTAGAGGATATGTTAGTGGCTTTCCTTCTGACAAAAAGGGGGAGAAGAGTTGAGAAGAGTACAATGGTGGTGATCAATTTCAAAAATTTCAGAACCCTTTCCTATTTACTTACCTCTATTACTGAGTACTACACATCAGTTTAGCTGCATGTATATCTGACACAGTTGACACTTCATGGTTGATGGATACAATTGACTGATGATAGGATGTGTGGTTTGATGTGTGGATTTTGCACTATTCAGGAGAATGGTATGATTTCAGGTCTTTTTCTATTCATTTATGTGATGTATTTAAAGACAGATTTGGACACGGTTAACCCTAATGATATTTAAAGAAAAGTGTGTCCTGGGCTAGGGTTACGCAGAAACTGAAGAGTATCTATCAATGATGAGTTTGAGGGGGAGTAAGGAGGAGAAGATCGATATGTTTAAATCCTGAATGTTATATGTGATTGCTGAAGCTAATCAAGAGGTCTACAAGCTTATCGAGAAGCTATTGACCATTGTAATGGTGTTCTCATCCTGAGAAACCTGCATGAAGAGACTCCCTGGTGATAGGGAACACACTAAGGGGGAGACTTAGTGTGTGGGTATCGAAGGGCTTCTGTTGAAGTGAGTAGACAGGAAGCTTGTCTAGGAAGAGGCTGTTGTTCGAGTCCTTGAGGGGAGGAGAACTTATTACTGTAAGTCGTGTTGTTGAATTACGGTAATACTCTTTCTAGTAGATTTTGATACCCTTGGCCAAATGCCACGCATATTATGAACGATTGGTTCCGAACTGCGATAACAAATTGCTGCTGTCTTTTGTCTATGATTATAACGTTAAGTGTCATTTCACCAGTCCTCGGGTCTAAGTACACTCCTGCGCTCACATTTTAAGCTTATAGGAAATTCTGTAAGTACACTTCTGAATACACGTCTTGAGTTTACTGGGAATTTCAGAAAGGAGATGTACAAACAGAAAATGAAGTAATCTACCTAATCCTATAGAGATCAAGAGAGGGCTTTTGATAAAATCAGTATAGAGAAGACATTGGGAATTCAACTCCTCCCTCGCTACTTCTGAGATTGAATAAAAATAATGATTTAGAAAACAAACTTGATGAGCTTATTAAATCCTACTTTTGCATCGGCATCACCTTGTATCTCTTTGAGTCAACCAGTCGTCATGATCAACTCTATTTGATAGCATAAATAGAAAGCTCAGCGGCCCTACCTATTGTCGGGAATCAAGTCTTATGCAATAGATAAGTCAATCAAATCAAAGGGTATTACTTTAAGGTCGAGGATTACCCCTAAGACAAGCTCAACTTACCTAGTGTATGAACTCAAAAAGAATTTGTACATCCTATGAAATATATCCCACCTTATGTCAAACTTCACCTTATAACCAGTACATCGAAAGACAACAAACATGAATCAAGGAATTAACAGATTATTGCTACTCATTCATACACGAATTTGAAATCTAATAAAGTATGAATCTCATTACATAGCTAGGGAGTCGTGAAACCCCAAGAAAAAATACTACTCCATGCTGGAAATTAAAGAACAAAACAAGGTCTTGAATACAACCATGAAGAAGAAAAGAAAAGATAAACTAAGTACAAACTTCCCTTGAGAAGAATCTACTTGTTGAAGATGGCTTCCAATGGCTGCTTCTCCTCCTTGCCTCCTCAATGAACTAGGAGTTTGTGCAATACTTCCTCTGGACTTCCTCTCCTCTCAGAACTAAAGAACACAGAAGGAAATTGAACTAAAATTCGATGCCTTACACTCCTCCTCAGACCCCTATTTATAGTTGAACTTCTGTCCAGGCCTTGTAATTTGGTCTCTGTCCTTGGGTATAAAATATACCTTTTGGAGATCAGAATTAGATGAAATTGCATTATAACCTTCCTTCCATAGTCCTTGCCTTGTGTACCAAATTTGAGTTTAATCTGAGTTAGAAAACTTGAGATATGATGCTGAGAACTTGGGTTGGTTATGCTGCCAATTTCAACACAGGGTCCACCACTTCGAAAATTCAAAACCCCAAAAGGACAACTTGAATTGACCTGATTTTTCGTGATGTGATTCTCAATCCTTTCAGGAGTCTGTGGTCCAAATTTGGATTTAATTGGGAGTCGGAATCACCAGATATGACCTCTTCAAACTCGGACTGTAATTTCCTTTTTTGCAGTATCCTAATCAGCATTGGACTTCACCTCTTTGAGGATTCAAACCTCTTAGGATTCCCATCAATTTCCTTTAGAGACTTTGTGGACACCTTCCTTATACACTTAGGACTCTACCTCCCACGTTTTAACTTGATTACTTGTTAGAATCTCGATATTTTTGCGATTTTGCATTGCTGAGTCATGGCGCGGTCACGCCGTTAATGTGTCTAATATTGGTTCGGTCGCGCCACTCGGGCAGTGTTTCTTGTAAGTACTCAAATGGAAAGAGTCCTGATCATGTTTGGAAACCCCATAGCCCTAGTCGCGCCATCTTGGTGCGGTAGCGCCATTCTGATGACACGATAGCGCCAGATTTTGTCCTCCAACTGGTGCGTTCGCGCCAGTTCCAGCAACCTTGCACCTTTCTCCACTAAAATCTTCATATTTTCCTCATTTTAGCTCTGATTTCAATACTTGTTGCGTTGGACTCCTGAGAGAGACAACATGAATTCGAGACATCTTTTATGATATTATGATGATTATTGACTCCAAAATATAATTTCTAATTCAAATTTAGGCCTAAAAATAGTGTCATTTAGACACTTATGATTTTGTCTCAGGTATCTAATGGAAGGAGAAGATCAGAATTCGGGAGGAAATTGAAGGAAAAATGAGCAAAATGAGCCAAAAAGGGTATGAAATGTCTGCGCCGGGAAAAAGGGCAAAAATTCAAATTAATAGAGAAAAATACCCAAAGGCTAGAAAGACGTGAAAGAAGACAATTTGAGAAAGTGAAACAGCGCGACCGCGCCCTTAGAGGGCGCTACTGCACTAAGAAGATGGTGCTATCAATGGCGCTGGCGCGCTGTAGAGTTGCGTTACAGAGAAGTCAGAGTTGCCACTTTGGGACTTTGGTGAAGATTCTAAGGACTGGCGCTACCGCGCCACATCTCAGCATAAATTGACGCTACTGCACCATGAAGTTTCCTAAAGCTGCATGGATACAGTTTCTGTTTTCGAACTTAAAAAGGATTCTTCTCAACTGGCGCAACAACGCCAAAATCAGAGGAATAAATGGCACGGCCGCGCCACTGACTCTGCAACATGAAATAGCGGAAATCTCTGGATTCTGACAACAAATCAAGGTCAAAATTGGAAGAAAGAGTCATAGGTACATCAGAAATACATCCACGATGACTCTAAAGGGAATTTATGGTAATCCTAAGAGGTTTGAATGCTCAAGGTGGTAAAATTCAAGGCTAATTAGGAGACTGCTAAAGAAGGAAACTATTGTCCGAGTTTGAAGAAGACATATATGGAGATTCTGACTCCCAATTGACTCCAAATTTGGAACACAGACTCCAGATGAGATTCAGAATCACATAACAAAAAATCAGATCAATCCAAGATGGCCTTCTGTAGTTTTAAAATTTTCAAAGAGGTGGACCCAGTGCAAAAATTGGCAGTAGAACCAACCCGACTTCTCTTCAACATATGTGAAGTATCCCAACTCAGATTTATTTCAAATTTCGTACACAAGTCAAAGACTATGTAAGGAATTTTAGAGTGTAATTTCATGGAATTATGAGGTCAGTAAGTCATGATTTCAACCCCTAGACAGAGACCAAATTACAAGGCTTGGACAGAAGTCCGGCTATAAATAGGAGTCCGAGGATAAGTGAAAGCATCGAGTTCTGAATCAAGTTTTTATTTTATTTTCTCATTGTTTTACTTAGTTGGAGAGGAGAGAAAGTCCAGAGGGAGTCTTGTATGACCTCTTGGCACTTCGTAGAGAAGACGTGGAGATTTTAGTCAAGGCACAAGTGAAGCTAAAGGCAGTCCTTCAAGGGGGTTTCTGTACTTAGTCTATTTTGATTTTCATTGCTGTAATTGAATCCTTTATGTGCGTTTGTACTGTTAGCATAGAGTAGTCTCACTGCTGGGGAAGTCATGAACTCCTAGTTTTAATTTGTTAAAGTTTTGAATTTTATAGCAAAATAGGACCTTGCCTTTGTTTTAGAATCTGAGTTCATTGTTTACTTTTAATCTGAATTGCTTTCTGAGTTTAACAATGTTCAAATAGAGAAGTTAAAATTCAGCAGAGGTTTCGACTAGTAGTTTGATTCTTGATTTTCTAAAATAACTCATTTTTCTTACTAGATCGTTCTGAATTGTTATGGAGACTAGTGAAAGAGAGACTTAATCTTTAAAGCTTTTATATTTATGCACTTAGGATTTGAATGTTCCGGATTGTGATAGAGTTCAAAGAATAGATGAAAGTTATTTCCTGTATATGGGTAACCAAGTTTTCAAAAGCTAAGTCAAGGTAAAGGTATTTGAGCTATAAAATCAGAACTTTGTATATTAATAACTAAGAGGGATTGACATTTTTCCCCAACATCTCACATCCATAAGGTTTAGTTGTTTAGTCCATCAGTTTAATTTTGTTTTCTTTTCCTGTTTCTCAAAAATAAAAAATTGTTTACCTCAATCATTAGAAAAATCTTTGGTTAAACTAGATTCTAATCAAGGTCTCTGTGGGATTGATATCTGGACTCTTAAGTCTATATTACTTGGTGACCTAGTTCACTTGCTAGACACCCCAACAGTGCTAGCTACTAGGTCCTCCAACCTCTGAATCTTGGAGGAAAGATAGGCTAGCCTCTCCTGCAAAGACTTCTCCTCGGACACCAATGCATTACAATCAGCCTTGTTCTTGTCACTATCAGCTCTCTGACGGTCTCGTCGATGCTTCACTAGGCTAAGCGACTGAACCAGGTTGGCCTCAGCGGTAACCTTCTCTACAGCACTATGCTTCCCCCGCATCGAACGGCTCAACTCACAAAGGCGAGCAGATTTGGAGATGTCGCCCTCGATAAATCACTCGAAGTCGGTCGTAGTGATGCCAACTTGTTGCAGTTGGCCGATGGAAACCTAGGCATCTCCAACCATTGCAGGAGCGCCGGGGTTGTTAGCTTCCAAGAAATTCGAGACAAACTCCGTCCACATCTCCCAAGCATGGCGCCTTTGTTGTGCTCGGAGCTTCTTGGAAAGCTGAGGAGCAAAACTCTGCAAAACCACAAATTTTTTAGTAAAAAGAAAAGAGAGAGAAACGAGAAAGGGGAAAGGGGAATGCATAGCTGAACCGGCTGCAACAAATCCGACTTCACAAGTGAAGGAGCTACTCAAGCGCTAACAGGAGTCCAAAAAGGCTCTTCTGAACGACAACGCAAGCTCAGACCATCCGAGCCAAAGGCCAAGTGAGGAATAGGAGGCACTGGCAAAGGAGATACCTCACTACCGGTCGACCTCTCCAAAAGCGACCTCTTGCCACGAAGGTCTGAGTCAACTTGCTAAAAGTTGGCCTCTGCTGTAAACCGAAATGGAGGAGGAGGAGGAGGAAGATTGCCAACGCCCATGTCGGCAGGGCAATCCTTCTCGAACTGGGCAAACTGGACAGGCTCTGCAACTGGAGAGTCGTTGGGGATCTCGACAACTACAGCCTTCCCGGCAGAAGTAGACCCGAAAACTTGAGTAGCTGTTACCAAGTCTTCGCCAAACTACATCTGTGCAAAGTCGTCCAGGGTCAGCTTCCAGTTTCTTCCGAGAAACTGGTTTTCGCTTCGTGGAAGTGACAACCGCAAAAGAAGAAGCCTTCGGTGCACCCTTCTTCGGAGGTGCCTTCTTCGGTTTCTATGACGGAGGCTTAAGTGCCCCTGAAGATAAAACAGTGGTGGCGACCTCATCGCCCAAAGAAGGCCGTGCCTTGCCTTTCCCCTTGGCTCCCGGCTTCCTGCAGTTATGCCGAGGGTGCTCTTTGTTGTTGGTTTCATCGCCGCTAAGGGGACGAACACAACCAACTATTGAGGCCAAATCTGGAGCCAAGCGCAGCCACGCACGCTGAAGAAAGCAAGTCGTTCACTACCTTGAAAAAATAAAGAAAAAAAAAGAAGACAAACAAAAGAAATTTTTCTTACCTCGAAAAGGGGAATAACTTTCTGAGTCCATGACTCAAAGAAGGCTGAAGTCACTCCGGGATCGATCACTGCTCCATACCACGACGGTACCGTGATGCTGCCGCAAGGAAGAGCAACACTGTTCTTCCAAAACTACAATAGCTCGGCCAAAGTAAGCGGCTCACGGTGATATGTGTCCAATACGCCACGGAGGTCTTGACAAAACCCAAACTGCCTGGCAAAGCGAAGGGTTGTATGGCTCCACGCCCAAGAAATGGTAGTTCCAGTACGTCAAGTCACAAGTATGAATACCAAGGAAGTACTCGTACTCTTCCAACGTGATCGTCTGGTCGCCGGTATCCAAAAGCACACCGGGCCGAAGACATTCGGTGTAGTACCAGGTCTTTGGCCTCTCCCGCAAAAACAAGGCACATGCCTCTACAATAGAGAAGGAGCATGTCAAGGTTCCTATACAAAGCCATCAAAGGAATGCTGCCCCCGCTCGGGTATATGCCATGCGAGCCAAAGTAATGGGTCAGCCAGGCATAAATGTACGACCAAGGTAGATGGCCGGTGGAGAGAAAACTCAAACCTTGGTAGAGGTTGCCCAATGAGGACCAGCCACACTGACCCGGATGCCAGTCGCCATGATGCTCGCGACCTTGAACACGTCTGGTCTCACACAGCCGCCAGAAGCTGGAATCACCCACTGGCAGATCCACAACACCAGCAAAATGGCTAGGTGGACGTCGTCTATCAAAGCCGCCGGGACGCCGAGCTCCTCAAAGACGCGACTCTTAGCCGCAGTTCGCTCGTGAGGTATAGTGCCTAAGCACTTATTGCAATTCAGCCAAGGCTCAGTTGTAGGCTGAAGTCCATCCTTGGCTCAGTACCAAAAGTTGAGCCACTCGCTGAAAATCATCTGCAGAACGCCGACCCCGCGCCAGCATCGGAGGTGATAGTATGGAAGGAAGAGGTATTGCAAAACCTCAGGCAGAGGCTTCTCACTCGCCTTGGTGAAGTCACAAGTCATTGGGCACACCTCGTCGTATAGAACACCTGAGATCCAAAGTCAACAAATGTTGTGGAGGTCCCAAAGAGAAATGGAGAACTCTCCATGGCGTGTAAACATGGTGTTCATCTCCGAACCGTATCAGGATAATGGTATTGAAACATTGACGCCCAACTACATGGAAAACTCCAACCTGCATCATCCTCTCTCGACTACGGCCGAGTACTAGACTCACCCAGTCAAAGTAGAAAGAGGGAGAGGGCAAAAACACGAAGCCGAATATGTCCGAATGAGGTACTCTTGGTCGTCAATCGGGTGGTTCAAGTACAACTTCGGCACAGTGAAGGCAACGGAAGAATGCAGTGGGCCCAACAAAATTTTTCCTCCGACGACAACAGACGGCTAAGCTGGTCGACCATCAGGCGAAGGGAGTCGGCAAAGCTGCTCATCAACTTCCACCGGTGGGCACCAAAACTCAGACGAATTCTTTGAAACCGGAAGCATGTTGGCTTGGCTGCCTAAAACTGACTCTGTGCATGTGCACAAAATCGCGAGATGCGGCGCATTTGGATCCCGGATCCGGAGGAAGCTCTTCGAGCTGCTACGAAACAGGTTGCCCTCTCAGCCATCTTGGAGAGGAGTGACGACATCAGACACCTCCAATCCGAGGAAGGATTAAACCAGACTACCCATCCGCAGCAAAAGGAGCACCTGGACCAAAAATCAAAATCAGGTACGCCAAACTCTATAAAAAAAAATTCTTCAAAGCAAAGTTACGAAAAATAGAACAATGTTGCACAAAAAAAAAAATCTTCAAACCAAACCAACGAAAAATTGAACAAAGTCGCAGAAAAAAAATCAAAGCAACAACGACGAAAAAAAAACAACTAAGTCGCAGAAAAAAAAGGGGGCAAAGGGACAAAAAATAGAACAAAGTCGCATAGCCGGCGAAGAACAACAGTCTGAGGCCTGGTGATTCAACTAAGCTGACCTCTGTAGTTGCGCATCAAAATTGTGGTGTCGAAGACACTACAGCAAACTGCGAGAAGGATGTCAACACAAGTCTGGAGACCAAATTAACCAGACGTGTCATTCTGGTGATCATGCCGGAGAGATGTAGACATGGCGATCAAGCAAGAAATCTCGCACGAGTTTGGCCAAATTCCAAACTCGACCAAAACCCTAGAGAGACGTTGTACCACCGCCTAGACGGCGAGTGACCGCAAAAATAAAACGTGCAAAGGGCGCGAATAGGTCGAAGTCATAGTGCAATCATTTGCACTATCGAACTTCACAAATCAAATCTAGCGACCAAGCTAGACTCAAAAAACTAGGCAACCGAGCCGGAGCTGTCCACAAAACATCAAGGCTGTAACAGCCCCACGATCAACCCAAGTTCGCCAAACAAACACCAACCCAACGACCCAATCGGGGCTGCCACCAAGTTCGCAAAAAAGAGCCAAATTCTCTTTCACTCGGTGACCGAGACAAGTCCAATCATAAAGTCGAATTGTCGCAAACCGGCGACCATGCCGAATTCGCACGTGAGGAGTCACATTCAATTCAGCCTGGCGACCAAGCTAGATTAGGGAGGCTAATCCGGCGACCATGCCGGACCGATCAGTGGAGCATCTTGTTTGTTGTTAATCTGTCAATTAAGTCAAACACGCCAGGAAACATCAGTTCGACGACTCAACCAGGATCGCCGTCAAAACAAATTCTTCACTTATGCCATTTGGCAATCAAGCCCAATTCAGGAGGACACACAGGTACGTATCTCCAACTCAAGAAAAAAAATCGAAATCAAAAAAAAAAAAAAAATGAAATGAAAAAAAAAAAAAAAAAAGCTGGAGGCTAAGCCAGGCTCTCGCAAATCAGCCATGAACGTGGCTCAATCAGAGAAGTCGGGATGGGAAAATCTTACCAGTACAAAGCAATCGAGGATGCAGAACAAGGAAGCAGAATTGCACTCGTGCTGATACAAACACTAACAACGTACTTACTGTCCTGTGCGACGGAAACCGAAGCTTCACTCGCAGCGTATTTGTTGAACGTAGCCCTCTTGCTGCCCGAGGATCACAGTGCACCGTAATTGACTCACAGTGACACGACGAAGTTGCGTCAAAGTCATGGAAGACGTCGCGACGCTGTCCGTGGGACAATAAATCTCAGAACGCCGAGACCGACATCACCACGAAGTTGGACAAGAGTTGCAAAATGAGTCACGATGAAGTCACCGAGAAAGAAAGTCGCTCAGGAGATGCAGACGAAGTTGCAATAGATGTCGCGATGATGTCGCCGGAACAAGGAGTCTCAGAACGTCGTAACCAAGTTCCACAGTCGCACGACGAGAGTCGTGTCATCACACGGCGAAGTCACGCCAGAATAGCCAAACTGGCTGCACAGAACGCCGCAAACTATGACGCGCAACAAAGGTGGCACCACAGAGGTCGCGCAGCGAAGTTCACAATAGAAATAGCAACAAAATTGCGACTGATGCACCGTCGATGCACGCAAAAGAAGATGACGATGTTGAAGACGAAGGGAAGACGAATCATCGCGTGATGAAGTCACGCCGAAACCAGAACCCATCGCGTCACACAACAAATTCAACCCAGCCAAATGTTTTCGCCGAAAGGAAATTCATAACTGAAGCGCGAATGAAGCCACAGGAGATCAATCCCGCGCAATTGAGAATGTTGCACATAGAAACAAAGCCATTTCAGAAGATAGAGAACTGTTCGTTCTTCATCGCACGCACTAGAATAGATGAGAAACAAAAACAAAAAAAGGGGGGGGAAGAGAAGAGAAAACGAAACAGAAGAATTGACCTGCAAAGAAGGAGGCCACGACGGACGCCGCGACGAGTTCGGAACAAAGCCACGCAAAGTCGCGCAAAAGACAATGCCGAGGGTTGCGCCAAAAATTGAAACAAAGATTGCAATGGAGGTCGCAACAAAGTCGCGACAGACACACAGTCGCTGCACTCTGAAAGGAGGTCGAAGCACGCAGAAAATGAAGCAGACCTCAGAATGCCAAAAGCCAAAATGCAAGACGAGCCAAAAAGAGAAAAAAAAGGGGGAACCAAAGGTTTTAAACGATGGGAGTTATCCTCTCCCAAATTGAAGTCTATATCCTCATTCAATTCAATTAAGGACTCTGCATGGGAAATCCGAAAGAGGGAGTCTCCAATTAAAACTATGGTGAGGGCCACGAGTATCCTCTCTAAAATCCTCTCTCCACATCAATACTCCAACTAAGCAGGATCCACCATACCCCCTCTAGGATTTCTCCTTGATTCTCCAAGCCACTTAATTCAACCACGGTCAACAAAAAAAAATTTCCTTTTTGAGTGAGACCACTGACAAACTCAGGACGTCTCTCTCTCCCCCAAATCCGGGTCAAAGGGGTCACTAACCACTTCTTCACTGATCTCCACTTTGGTTTCCACATTCAGTTACATCTCGTTGTACAATATCTATCTTTTTCATTATTCTGTCCAACATTTGATGAAGGATAGCATTGTCTGTCTCATCTTGTGAGCAATCACTATCATAGAGCTCTGTAAATTCATCAGTTCCAGACAATATCACGGCCTCGGCTATTGATGCTAGGGTTTCTAAAGGTTGCGCTTTAGAGAGACCTTCTCGTAGTCTCTTTTCCCCTCTTTGTGTCTCCCTTTGTTCAAATCTAGGCTTCTCCACCTGGCCTGCTTGATCTTTTTCAGATATTTTCCCTCAACAATCAGGTCGTCATGCTTCTCTGAACTTTTTTTAAAAATAATTAAAAATAAATAAAAATTTACAGTTTTGGCACTGTTCTGAAATTTTTTGCAAAAATGTCACTGTTTGGGTTTGACCGAGACGGTCAACTTTGACCACCTCGGTCAAAGCCCGCGTAGGCGACACGCTGGACGCCAGCGTGTCGCCAAATTTTTTTTAAAAGATAAAATGATAGGCGGCATTTGAATGCCGCCTACCATGAAAGAGCGAGGCGGCATGAGAATGCCGCCTACACTTGAATTGCAGGCGGCATCTAAATGCCGCCTACACTTGAATTGCAGGCGGCATTTAGATGCCGCCACGTCCGTATTGACAGGCGGTATTTCGATGCCGCCTCTTACGCCCACTTAGCAAAATTTCGCGATTCGCTGTTCGTGTGGGAGGCGGCATCGGGATGCCGCCTCTACTTCTTTTTTAATGTTCTTCTTTCTCTTCTTCCTTCATTTTCCCAAGCCGAACCGCGCGGAAAGAACTCATTTCCTTTCTTCCTCGTTTCGTTGTAAAAGTAAGGTAATTTTCTTCATTTTTCGTGAGTTATCATATTTGGACGTCGTCTGGATGATTTGATGCATATTTTAAGTTGAAATCGATCCTATTGTAGTGTATTTACCGTAAATTTGCTACTAATTTCATGTTTGTTGGTTGATTTAGGGTTAAATTGCATGTATTGCGTGGATTTGGGGTTTTTTGGGTTTAGGGATTAGGGTTTTTTAGGCGAATTTTAGGGTTTTATGGTAATTAATGGAGTTTATGCATATTTAGGGTTTTCCAGGGGTAATTTGGTAATTTGTTTGATAATGTTGACTTTTTGTTAAATTATGATTTTATACGCTAATGAAGCATTTTTAATCGTAATTCAGTCATATTTTATGCTAATCGAGTGTTTAGGTTAATCTAGAATTTTATACGCTAATTTAGTATATGATGCGTTGTAGTTTCTAGAGGCGTTATTTAGGGGTAATTTGGGAATTTGTATGGTAATATTTGTTGCTTAATTTCAGTTGAGGATGGCAGTCATACCTGCGTGTTGTTATTTTGGTGGTGAATTTGTTTTTGAGTACGGTAATGTGGTCGGCTATAGCGGGGGGACTGGAGCTATAGGGTCCGACACTCCTACAAGAACTGGAGCTACAGGGTGGCCCTTTAGGTTCCAGGTATGTACTTATACAGTTTAATCGTTATTTACACTTCCATAAAAAAAAAAAATCTTGGGTAACTAACTTATATTGGTGGTTTAGGTGGAACGTCGGACGGACGAATGCCACCAATCCCGGTGGAAACCCGGTGCTATACTGGAGACGAGTTGGACCACCAAATGAGCTATCGTAAAGTTACTTTTGAACAAACAAGAATGACAATTCATACCCCAAAGATGTTCCCTTAGTAATTATTGTATTTTCTCTTAGGTAAACCGGCAAATCGTACCGGGATTTCGTGCGGCGTCTACACCGCTATTTGCGTTGAAGGTAGACGTGTCCGGTTGTCTAGGACACCTCTTATTTGCTTCGAGATCGCCGAGCTGCATGTTCCCCGATCGAAAGTGATGTTATAGTTCGGGTTGGAGCAGGTAATTAATGCAAAGCATGGGTTCAATTTCTATTTATCTTTCAGTGTTTAATTTAATAACTTTCAGGAGGTGACTCCACCGGAGGATGTCGAGCATGTTACTCGCATCTCCCGGAAAGGCCGAACTGGGGAGGATTGGGCGCTATACCACCGTGATTACATCGCTACGGTGGGAGGCGCGGGCGGAGTATGTTATTACGGGCAGTCGGGCACACACCCCCAGACATGCTCCCAGTGCCTATATGAGGTGGTATTTGGGGGTTACTCGACGATACATAGCACCTCCACCGACTGAGCCAGCCATGGTATATCATCCTAGAGGTTATACCGAGGAGGCATTGGTACGTACTTAACTTTGTGGAATGATAATTTTCTTAGTCATACATTTTTAACTTACTTTTTTCTTTCGCAGTTGGGTTGTGTCAGGAACGTGGTTGAGCGCGTCAACCATAAGGCAGCCTTATACCCATCATCCACGCAGACCCACATTGGCTAGAGATTGGACAAGATCTTGTCGGTCGGTCCTGCACAGTCTTCCACTCTTGGAGGGAGCGATCGTCGGCGAAGACGAAGTCACCCGCTGGTGAGCCTTCTCCGCGGGTCGAGCCAGCCGAGAGAGCTCCACGACAAAGTCATGCAAGGCGTCGGCCCACAGCTTCGAGACGGCGACTTCGTGTTGAGGACTATGACGAGGTTCCAGCCGTACTAGAGCCTACGGTGCTCGATCTTCCACGTGAGCAGACACACCCGACACGGAGCCCGCCCGCCCCTTGAGCAGCCTCTCGAGCAGCCACGGAGCCCCGAGCCCAGCCAGCCACCCTCCCATTAGGAGGATTTATCTGAGAAGGCGAAAAAAAGGCAATTGGTGCACCGAGCCCTAGTTCTGCCTTGTGATTGTTTCAGTATTATATATTTTTTATTTTTCATTGCTCTTTATGGCTTCAAATTTGTATATTTACTGATGTATTCAAGCAAACTGATGTGATTAGTAGTTTTTTTTTTGGTAATGTGATCAGTAGTTTTTCTTATGAGTGTGATTCATAGTTTTTATTATGGATGTGATTAGTTTTTTTTTTTAATGAATGTACAGGTGCTTACAGGTTAAAAAAACAGATTAAATCGAAAAAAAAAATAAAACATAACAAATTTAGAAGTAAAGGCGGCATCAATAGAAAGCAGAGGCGGCATCCTGATGCCGCCTTCAATCAGACATTATAGGCGGCTTATAAATGCCGCCTCAATTGGCGGCATTTTGAAGCCGCCTCAAGATTCATTTTAAGTGTTTCGCGATTTGAAGATAGGCGGCATCGCGATGCCGCCTCTTCGACATCGTTACTTTTGTCTAAGTTTGGGAGAGGCGGTATCGAAATGCCGCCTTGAACTTCATTTGATTTGTGGCGGCATTCTCATGCCCTACGCTTTTCATGGTAGGCGGCATTCAAATGCCGCCTATTATTTTATCTTTTAAAAAAAATTTGGCGACACGCTAGCGTCCAGCGTGTCGCCTACGCGGGCTTTGACCGAGTGGTCAAAGTTGACCATCTCGGTCAAACCCAAACAATGACATTTTTGCAAAAAATTTCGGAACAGTGCCAAAACTGTAAATTTTTATTTTTTTTTAATTATTTTTAAAAAAAGTTCTGTTCTCTCCTATTTGTGATATATCTGTTTTCCTCTTTGAATAATAAGATACGGTTTTGGAGAGAGTGTTCATACCTATAACCGCTGTAACAGAAGTATCATCTTACACAAGAGTTGAAGCCTCCATGCGTGTCGTCGTCTCCTCCACAATCCCACTTCCTTTCGAATGCTTTGAGGTAAACTGAAAGGCGAAAGGCAACAAACTCACTTTTACCTCTCTCCTTACACACCCTTTTCACTTTACTCTATAATTTTGTTATTATTACTTATATTAAAACATGTACTTTCACATTCAAATACACATACCTTTACACTTTTACATACAACATAATTCTAGAGCTCCATGCAGAAACTCAAACCTTTTTGCATCCAAGCTTTTTGTGAATATGTCTGCAAGCTGATTTTAAATGGATACATATTCCATTGTTACCTTTCTTTCTTCGATAAATTCCCGAATTAAGTGATGCCCGATGTCGATGTGTTTGGTTCTAAAATGTTGCACTGGATTTTTTGATATGTTGATTGCACTTGTATTGTCATAGTATATTGTAAGTACAATTTTTTTTACACCATAGTCCAAAAACATCTGCTTCCTCTAGATGAGTTGAGCGCAACAACTTCTTGCGGCGATGTACTCTACTTCGGCTGTGGATAATGATATAGAGTTTTGCTTCTTGTCGTGTCAAGATACCAGATTGGTACCTAAGTAGAAACATCCACCCAAAGTGTTTTTTCTATCATCCGCATTCCCTGCCCTGTCTACATCACTATACGCAGTCAGTACACTATTTGTGTTTCTAGAGTACCATATTTCCAAACTTAACGTGCCCTTCACATACCGAATGATCCTTTTTACCAACTTTACATATGATTCTTTTGGGCCAAACTAAAATCTTGAACAAACACCCCCATTGTGCCTTATGTCTGGTCGAGTAGCTATAAGATAAAACAAACTACCAATCATGCTTCGATATAGTGTAGGATTTGCAGCTATACCTCCTTTATTGTTGGAAACTCGATCAGTGGTGCTAATAGGCATTCTCATAGATTTAGAATCTTCTAAACCAAATTTCTTGACCAAGTTTTTTGCATACTTTTCTTGTGATATAAAGATCCCATCATCTTTTTGCTTGATCTGAAATCCAAGAAAGTAAGACAATTCATCCATCATAGTCATTTCAAAATCTTCTTGCATATGTTTGACAAATAGTTTTTAATAAGATTAAACAGTTGATCAAAAAATACTGTCATCCACATATATTTGAGCTATTGTTAGTTCATGATCATTTTTTTTTATAAATAACATCTTGTCTATTCCACCTCTTTTGAATCCTTTGGAGCAGAGAAACTTAGTCAATCATTCATCCCATACTTTAGGTGCTTGCTTCAGCCCATATAAAGCTTTGGTCAAGCGAAATACATGATTTGCTCCGTATGGATTAGTGAACCCCTTTAGGCTGCTCAACATATACTTCTTATGCCAGATATCCATCTAGAAATGCACTCTGACATCCATTTGCTGCAACTTTATTTTCAACATACTCGCTACAGCAAGTAACACCTTGATTGACTTAAGCCTGGCCACAGGAGCAAAAGTGTCATCAAAATCTATCCCTTCTACTTGAGTGTATCCCAGAGCGACCAGTATTGCCTTATTCCGAATGACATTCCCTTCCTCATTTGTCTTGTTCTTGAATATCTATTTGGTTCCAATGACATTCATATTGGGAGGGCGAGACATTAGTGTCCAGACCTCATTTCTTTCAAATTGCTCAAGTTCGTCTTGCATTACTCTAATCTATAATTCGTCTCTTAGAGCCTCTTCTACCTTTGTAGGCTCAGCAAAGGAGGTATAGCATACAAATTTGACCATGTCCTGATAATTCTTTTTCTTTCCTCTTGTCTTCATTCCGTCTTTGACATCACCAATGATTGCATTAGCAGGATGATTTTTTTGCACTCCTCTAGATGGGGCCTTTTCTCGTTCTGTTGTAACTTTTGAAACCTTTGATGTGTTTTCAGCAGTCTCACCTACTATAACTTCAAGTGTTTCTGGTCATGTAGACTTCATCCAATGTTTCTACTGTTACTTCAAGTGGAACTGTATCTGATATTGTTTTTTCTTGCTGAACTTGGGGCAGGTCTATAATTAGTTCATCCTCTTCTATTTTAGTGTTTCCATCATGATTTGTTATTTCCACATTAACCGTCTCTATGACGATATTTGTATTCTTGAAAGACACTCGATATGCATGACTATTTCTGGAGTAACCAACAAATTTACTACAACAAATCAGGTTTTTAACCACAAAATATTTCGTGGCTAAAAGTCTAAATTTTGTGGCTAAATCATCTAACCAGGAAATTTCGTGGTTAACAGTTTGTAACAAATAAAGCGTCGCTAAAAACATTAACCACAAATTTTTTTCTTTAGTGGCTAAAATTAGCCGACTTTTAACCACGAAACTTGGATTTCTTGGCTAAATCAAGCCACATTTAGCCACACAACTTTAATTTCATGGCCAAAACCTGGTTACATTTAGCCACGAAATTCACATTTCATGGCTAAAAATAGACCACTTTTAGCCACGAAAACATCACTTTCGTGGCTGAAATGTGGCTTCATTTAGCCACAAAATTAAACTTTGGCTAAACTGCACATTTACCCACAAAAATTAATAATTTAGGGTTAAAAATTGACACCATTTAGCCACGAAACTTTCTCTCTAAATTGTGACTAAAACTCTTTTCTTTTAACCACGAAAGTTCTTATTTCGTGGTTAAAAGTCTATTTATGTTTTTTGATAATTTAAATTAATTATTTGTACCACTTATAAAACCTGCTCCAATTGGTGATTATTTTCTTCCTTCAGCTACTCTAAGCAGTGTATGTGGAATTCTGTCTTAAGTGGGTAGTGGGAAGGAGACAAGAGTGTGGACTTACGTTTCAAGTGGGCTGTGTGTGTGTGTGTGTGTGAAGACCATAACAATGAATCTTCCCAAATCAATATCACAGCACTTCTCACTTGCACGTAAAATTGGGTTGAAAGTTTCAGCAGAAAAGGCCAAACCAGATTCACACATTAAATCTACTACCTCAAGGGCTTCATGGACCTGATTTAATATGATATTTAAAAGAATAAGAAACATATGCAGATGAGACTACAGAAAGAGTCTCGCGGACGTGACTATATGCCAACATTGGAACGATAGATCCCATAGAAACACCATTGATTATATAAACACACGATTAGAGACCAGATTCAATAAATTAAGAATTGAGGCGTAGTTAATCTAGATTATACATTACATATTCGCTGATCGGATGAAGATATATATATATATTAAAGAATACGAGGAGGCTAAGGGAATTTAGATATAGTTATTAATCAACTGAATCTTTGTCCAATCCGGCCTCAAGGGGTTGATCCATCTCATCACGTGCACCATTCAAACAAACCCATTTAATAGTACTATCCATAAAGAAACTTTATATATAGTACTTTAAGGCCTTTGATCTTGCTGCGAACAAGGCTTGTGCGTATCGATGCGTACAGCCAATAGCCTTCTAGTCTATGAAAGAAAGTGAACTTCTTGCTAGGGAAAACTTTCTCTTGTTAGTTGTTGACACTGAGAGTTTTAAGTTTACCATTAATTTAAAACATTGAGAATTTGGGAGACTTTGCTATATGGACAAAGTAATTAATGAATTCTATTGATTAATAAATAATTATTTTATTTCAAGTTATTGTTGAATTGTTCGAGAGAGAGAGACAAAAATTTAAAAATTATTATTTTTTATATAAATACAAAGAATTTATCTTTTCCCCATTTGAGGTTTTTTATTGTTTCTTGGTCCCTATCTTGCATTATAGTGTGCAGCCATAACACTTCCCACTAATTAGGGGTTCACTTTTACACTTTTGTTTGTCTTTTAAATATATTCTTTTGTCCTTGAGATTATCCTAGGTCCTTATTTTGTGTCTTTGTCATTTAAAAAAGACTTTTCCTTCCTTCACACTCCACTAAACAACAAAAAGAAAACTACAAACACGGCACTGAATAACAAATACTACATAAGTTTAATACTCCACCAAACTAATATTACTTTTTGGGTTATCTCCAAAACAAAAGAAAAGGACAAATGGTTAACATGCGCAGATGAGAGTGATTATTCCTGTAAGTCTTTGGGTAAGATATATGCATCCCATGTACTTGGGAGCTGGACTTGTTGAAATTTAGGTATGTAGATACTTTAGGTGGACTGTCAATTGACCCATGTTTTTGGTGGGACCCAAGTCCCAACTAGTGATCATGGATAATAATTTTGTCAGGGCAATATATATTGAGGGGACCCTTTAAGGAAAAGAGTCTAAAATACTCAAAAGATATATTCTTCTCCATTCCAAAGAGAGACCAATTTCCCAACAAAATGTGTTTTTGGTCATGGCAGGTGTGTTTGTGAGGTGTAGGAAGAGGCAGGGGAAAAGGGAGGAAAAGGAAGGTGGAAACTAATGTGCACCTTTGGTGCAGTATCTTTTCCTGAATTTGAAAGGCTGCCTGCATTTGAACTGAATTGAAAGATCCCACAAGAAACGTGGCACTAGTTCAACATTCCCTACGGGGTCTCACCACTGCACTGGAGAACTACCAGGTATCTGCCATCAAACGTTTCCATGCTAGTTTCCAGGAAATGAAATCGCTACCCACCAAGAACCCACATCCGGATACACACGAACAGACTCTAATCTCTCTCAGTTGGCGCAAGAATGAGAGTCAGAGGTCGGTTTTGGACGGACTGATTGAAGTGTTTCATGGGGAGAGAATTTGATATGAGGATGATGAAAGAAAATTGATAAGAAAAAGAGCCTGATGTTACCATAAACCACCCGGAAAAACATCAACTGAAATTTCAAAACAGAATCAAAACGGAGCCCTACACCAGACGATTAAAAGCTATCAATCAACAAAAAAAAAAAAAAAAAGAAACTTTCTCTCAATCAAGCCAATATTTTTAAATTAAGCAAGTCGGAGCCTTGTTTAGCTAACCAACGTCAAAGCAATATCACCAATCATTGGTCATTATTCCTCCCGAATAATCCAGAACATAGCAAAATCACATTGTTGGCAGGAAAAGGAAGAAAATAAGAGTGAGCACATAACTTAATGAGAATCGTATTCGCAATGAGAGAGGGCACGGCCATATTTTTGTCGCTGAAACTGGAGAAGTTGGGAAGCTGGAGAAGACTTGTGCGATTACAAAGAATACGCTAATGAGAATCGTATTCGCAATGAGAGAGGGCACGGCCATATTTTTGTCGCTGAAACTGGAGAAGTTGGGAAGCTGGAGAAGACTTGTGCGATTACAAAGAATACGCGGCAGGCGAGTCCGAAACTAAGTTACGCTCTGGGCTCGAGGCTCAAATCCTAAATCCCTCATATTTTCGTTTTGAAGATCACAATATGGCCTCTGTTGGGCGGGGATTGTCGGCCCCCAAGCCCAACTCTTCACTGTTGGAACGCTGAGAAATAGAGGGAATGCAAGCCGTAGGGCAAATTTGATGCGTCCTCTTGCCGGTGGTTCTCTTGTCGGTGGTCCGCAGGCCGGATCCTAAAAAGGGGAAAGACACGGTGTGTTTGAAGAGGGAAGGAGGGAACACGTGCGCAGGTTGTAGATCCCTAATTCTGGTATTTGTCGCAATATTAAGGTGTTATAACACCTAGGTGTTCCCAACACCCGTTGTAACATAAACAACAATTAACAAGAGCAACGTCCTACTGTACTAAGGGGCTAACTAATCCTCTTAAGAAATCTTATACAATATTACAAGAAGCAAATATTACAGTAGTAGAAAACACACAACTACTAACTTACAGACAGTGATAATGCACTTTAGACACGCAACTGTGGAAGAGATCTAAATCTCTGATTCTCTCAGACACGACCAACGCTCTCCCTTGGTTGATACTCTCTTCCTGAAAGTATGAACAATACTTTTACTCGTGAATCCCAAGACAACTAATTTCTTAGATCTTCACTCTACTACCTTTCTTCTCAGCCTTTGCTTGTTCATGTAATCAGCTAGCTATCCTTTGCTTTTATAGTTGCTGTGAACCCCAAACATGGCCTACATGATCCACTAATGGTGGTGGGCATGTGTCTTAATTTGACATATTCAATGTCTAAAATAAGACATGCCTTGAGTTGTAGTAGCCTTTGTAGGCCAAGTGTGACCTCAAAAGATGGTCAGATGGCTTAGACCTTTCAATCCCTTCGGATATCTTTTTGGCATCACTTAATAAGTCGTGTGCTCCCCCTGAGATATTGCACCAGTACATAATCTAGTTATTCAACTGAGAACTTTAACAAGAGTAATACGTAGTTGTATCTAGTTCAATCATAAAACCAAACATGTAAAACACCATATAATTCAGTAGTCGCAAAAAATGATAACATCCTACATGAAAACCTTATTTCTCTCCTTGATGACGAAAAGATTCGACCGTAGTCATGGGCGCTCAAGATCATAAATACACGCCTAAATCTCGGACATGTGCTGGGAGTTATCATGGAGACGACGATCAATGTCATTCCTCAATGTGCGAAGGTCGTGCTGATGCTGTTGGGATCGTCGAAGAATTGTGCGCAAGAGATCTAGGTGACGCAGTTGACATGCTGTGTGAGCTGATGTATGAACTGGAGAGGTCGGAGGGGAAGTATCAGGTGATCGTGGAGGAAGCACTAGATCAGGATCCATTTCAGAGGGAACATCGGAGACATGTTTGCCTTTGTAAAGGCAATCATGAACTGAGATCGAACAAGGTTCAGGGGACAAATTGAGACCACTGGGCAGTTTAATCTGAAACTGAATGAGACTATAAATGTAAGAGGGGAAGGGCAAAATGGTGGAAAACGACCCACACTCCGCATACTGACATATATGATAAAAAATAATGGTTCCAAAATCAAATGACTGGCGAGTGTCAATAGAAAACAAAAGATTGGCCATTCCCTTTCCAATGGATGTGGAATGTTTGGTGGGGAGCCAGTTTCGGATAGCAATCTTATGCAGGGCGGAATATCGAATACTTAATTCAGAGGCAGGAAAGTCTTTCTAGGGCCAATGACTACGAGCACCACCAGTCAGTTCATGGATAACAATAGACAATGAAGGCGTCACAGTTGGAGGACCAGACGACGTACCAAAATACAAATTGATAACAAAGGGTGAAAAATTGACCAAATGACCTTGAATCCAGACCAGATGGAAGTGAGGGGAATGCACGTCGATGATGGATTTTCTCAAATTGGAGAAGAATTCGTACACAATTGTGGGATTGTAGCACCTTCAACACAGTGGGGAGTAAGTGTTGAGCACGCAAAAGGGGGACGACCTGGGCGTGTTCGAAAGATGCCCAATGAATGGTGCATTGGGGGCCAAAGAGGTCGTTCACTGAAGAGGGACCAGAGGGTTTTGGAAGCAAAATCAAGGAAGGCAGATTCGGTGGAGGGGCCTGGAGTAGTGGAGGAGGAATGGCGTGAAGTGTGACCCTTTGAGGGAGGTGGGACGCGGTCGGCAGGAAGCTTGGAGAGTCGTTCGCCGACCAGGTCTGATGGTGGAACAAGCTTGGTTGGTGGCTGGGCCTGCGGCCGAGTAGTAGAGTGAAGGCAACGTTGGATAGAGGATGCTGAAGATGAGTTAGCTCTGCGTTTGCAGTCTTTAGATTTGGTAGGGTGATGTGGCGAAGAATGAGGGGGAATGGAACAAACCGAGGTCAGAGAAGATGGCTTCGGATGAGATGGTGGTGAAGTCGGAAGGGAGTGCTCACGATCCGGAGGAAGAGAGATGGGAGATGGAGGACCAACAGAGTGTAGGGGGAGGCGTTCCATGTGAGCAACCCAATGGGTCGAGGAGACAAAGGAGGAAAAGGAGGCGGGGGGTGTGTCGATTTTGTTGGTGTTGTAACAGAAGGGGAGGCGATGAGGGAGGCAACGCCATGAGGGAGGCCGAAAGGAGAAATTAGGGTTGAAAAAAAATAGTGAGACGATAAAGAGGAGGTAAAAAAAGAGGTAAATTGAATAATGGGAATAAGGCAAAAGAAAATATTGGGGGGGTAAAATTTGGAGAATGAATAATAGTGTAGGTATGATGTGGGAATAAATTAATAGGAACAAAATACCTGCAGTAGATATAAAAGTGAGATATAACCAGCACACTTTTTTGTTTTTGTGATTCTTATCAACTGGAAAGGGTGCAGATCCCCAGTGAGTCATGCAGAAACTAAAACCGTTAGCCATCGAGAGACTTGGTAAAAATATCAGCCAGTTGAAAAGTGGTCCCACTGTGTTCGATAAGAATACACTTGTGCTCCACCAGATCTCGAATAAAGTCATAACGAATATCAATGTGTTTGGTCCAGGAATGTTGAAAAGGATTTTTAGTAATATTGATGGTACTGGTGTTGTCATAGTAAATTGTTGCGACACCAGAATTAATCTCGTAATCTTTGAGCATTTGTTTCATCCAAAGCGCTTGAGAAAAAACAACTGTCAGTGGCTATGTATTCAGCCTTCGTGGTTGACAGAGATATTGAAGATTGTTTCTTACTTAACCAAGATATAAAATTATTACCAAGAAAGAAACACGCTCTGGATGTACTCTTTTTGTCATCCAAGTTACCGGCCCAATCAGCATCACTATAACACCAAAGCTGATGTTAGTATCGTTAGTGAACCACAACCTCAACTTGATTGTGTCATTCATATATTGAAGTATTCGACGGACTACTTCGAGATGAGACTGATATCGTGCACAAACACCCACACTAAAACATATATTTGATCTACTGGCTGTCAAAAAGAGTAAGCTTCCAATAATATTCTGATAGGCATGTGCATCTATTGTAACACTGATGTGATCCCAGCTGATCACTAGCAAGAGGACTAATCAATGTGATATAGACTTAGGTTAAGTTCGAATATCGTCCCACAAGGACCAAGCCAGTAGTTAATCAGTTACTGAATAAAAAATTTAAAGTTTGAGTATCCTGATTGAAAAACAACAATTTGTACTAAACAACTACTCGAACCAAGTTGAGAGAGAGCTTTTGAGAAATTTTTGTAAGGAGAAAAGACGTTGGGAATCCAATTCCCTCCCTAGGCATTTCTGAGATTGAATGGAGATTTAGTTTTGGAATTCAATTTTTGACGAATTTATGAAACCCATGGTTATTCCACATCGGCATCACCTTCTATCTCCTAGAGTAAACCAGCCGGCATGATCAACTCTACTTGATAGCATAAATATAAAGCTCAGCGACCCTACCTATGGTTGGGAATCAAGTCTTATGCCATAGATAAATCAATCAAATCAAAAGGGTATTACTTTAAGGTTGAGGATTAACCCTAAGATCAGTTGACCTACCTAGTGTATGAACTTAAAATGAACATGTACATCCTATCAAACATATCTTACCTTTAGTCTAACTTCACCTTATAACCATTACATCGTAAGACAACAAGTATGAATCAAGGAATTAACAGCTTTAGAATGCTCATTCATACACCAAATTGAAAACCAAATAAAGCAAAATGTATCAATCTCATTACATGCCTAGGGAGTCCTGGACTCCAAACTAAAAACAATTACTCCATTCTGAAAGTGTAAACACACATCAAGGTTTCAATAACAACCACGAAAGAAAAATAACATCTAAGTAGAAAAGAGTCGCTTGGAAGACTGTTCCTAGTCTCCCTCGCTCCTTGGCTGAAATCTCCACCTTTCTTCCTCAATGCACCAGGAGATCGTGCAATACTTCCTCTGGAATTCCTCTCATCTCAAAACTAGAGAACTCAGCAGGAAATTGAACTAAAATTTGATGGCTTACACTCCTCCTCGGGCCCCTATTTATAGTTGAACTTCTCCCTAAGCCTTGTAATTTGGTCTCTATCCAGGGGTCTAAAATATGCCTTCCCAACCTCAGAATTGTATGAAATTATATAAAAACCTTCCTTCCATGGTACTTGCCTGGTGTACGAAATTTGAGTTCAATCTGAGTTAGGCAACTTGAGATATGAGGCTGAGAAGTTGGCTTGCTTATGCTGCCATTATCTGCATTGGGTCCACCACTTTGAAAGTATAAAACTCTAGAAGCACGACTTGGATTGTCCTGATTTTTTGTGGTATGATCCTAAATCCTCTTAGGAATCTTTAGTCGAAATTTGGGTTCAATTGGGATCGGGAACTCCAGATATGATTTCTTCAAACTCGGATTTTTCTTCTTTTCTTCAACAGTTTCCTTATTTGTATTGAACTTCACTTCTTGGACTTTAAAAACACCAAGGACTCGATCCAATTCCCTTTATAGTCTTCATAGATACCTTCCTTAGGAACTTTGGACTTCTTTTCCCAAGTCCGAGCTTGATTGGTTGTCAGAATCCCAAAATTTTTACGACTTGCGTAGCTGAGTCAGCGGCGCGGTCGCGCTGATGATGTGCCTGAAATGGGCGCGGTTGCCCAAGTTGAGCAGAATCCTTTCTAAGTCTGGAAACGACAACAAAATCTGCGCTGTATTAGAAGACTTCATGGAACAGTAGTGCCTGCTTTTGTTGTTGTTGTGGCGCGGCAGCGCCACTCCTTAGACTTTTCGTTGGTCCCCAAAATGGCAACTGCTCTTTCTATATTTGGCAGCTCTTTGGCGCGTTAATGCCGTCTCGCAACCTTCCTAGCGCGGTAGTGCCCTCTGAAGGTGCAGTCTCGCCTCTTTACTTTCCCCAGCTGTTGTCTTTCATGTCCGTTAAAACATTGAGAATTTTTATCTTTTAATTTGAATTTTTTCTCATTTTCCCTGCGCGGTGGCGTCGATTACGGCGCGGGCGCGAATACATCTTTTTGGCTCATTTGATCATTTTTCCTTCATTTTTGCTCCAAATCCAAATTTTCTTCTTCTATTGGGTACCTGAGGCACAAAACATGAATTTGAGTCATATTTGTTATTTTTATACTTAGAATTGACCCAAAATTAGATTTTCCTATCAATTTTCATGCCTAAAGATAGTGTCTTTCTGACACTTATCAAACACCACTGTCGTCGCGACATATCTTGTCAGTAGAACCAAGAGGTGTAACCATTTGTTTCGTACCTTCGAGGATAAATTTTTAAACAAGCTTTCTGACATATTTTTCTTGACAGAGGAAGGTGCCATCAGGAAGTTGAGAAATTTGAAAGCTAAGAAAATATGTCAACTCACGACCATACTCATTTCAAATTCTCGTTGCATGATGTTGATGAAGTATGTATGATGAGAGTCAGATGTGAGACCAAAGATAATGTCGTCACATAAATCTGAGCTATTGTAGTATTATTTTGGAGTCGCTTGATAAATAAGGTTTTATCCACTGTCCCTCTGCTATAGCCTTGATGAAATAAATAGAGAGTGAGTCGTTCATACCATGCTCCAGGAGCCTACTTAAGGCCATATAGAGCTTTAGTCAACAGATAAACATGGTCAGGATACACGGATATATGAAGCCCAGCGGTTGTTCAACATAGACTTTTTTTTTAAATAGTCATTAAGGAAAGCACTCTTAACGTCCATTTGATACAGATGAATGTTGAGATACGATGTTATTGCAATAAGAAGTCGAATGGATTCCATCCTTGCAACTGGGGCAAACATTTAATCAAAGTCAACCCCTTTAATTTGAGTGTATCCTTGAGCAACAAGTCTTGCCTTGTTGCCTATTATATTTTCATGTTCATCAAACTTATTTTTTGAACACCCATTTCGTACCAATAACATTACTGTTAGCGGGTCAGTGTACTAGTGTCCATACCTTATTGCTGGAGAACTGTTGTAACTCTTCTTGCATTGCATTTATCAAAAATTCATCTTTCAATGCATCCACAACTTTTGTTGGTTTGACCTGAGACATATAACATGCAAAATGTACCATCTTTTGATAGTCTATTTTAGGTATATCTCAGGTTTGAATACTAGCATTGATGTCACCAATGATATCATTTAGGGAATGATCTTTGTGCACTTGGGCAGAGCCGTCTCTAGTTGAGTGTTGAACAGGGTTAGGTGTTGGAATAGTAAGTGGAGCATATTGGGGAGGTGGAGGGGGATCAGGAATGGTAGTGGTAGGAACTTAAGGTTCAGTTAAAATATAGAAATAATCAGCAATATCATCATTTGAAGTAGAATCAAGTACCCAAACATTGGCAAATTCCAACACAGTACGGGTGCGTTTGTTGTAAACTCGGTATACTTTGTTGTTGGAGGAATAGCCCAAAAAAATGTCTTTGTCACTCTTGGACTCAATTTAGTCCCCTGCTCTCTGTTAATAAGAATATAACAAGGAGAATCAAACTAATAGAAATAATGAAGAGTTCATTTTTACCTTTCCACACTTCGTATGGTGTAACTCGAGTTTGAGGTAGAATGTAGACTCTGCTGATGATGTGACATGCATTGTTGAAAGCCTCAGACCAAAACTTGTGAGCTATATTTTTGGAATTAAGCATGACTCATGCCATTTCTTGAAGGGTGTGATTTTTTCCCTCATCTATCCCATTCTGCTTAGGTGTTTTAGGAGGCAAAAATTCATGTGCAATGCCTTCTGATGAACAAAAATTAGAAAATAGTTTGTTTTCAAACTCTCCACCATGGTCTCTGCGGATACATTTGATCTTGGAATCTTTGTCATTCATCAGTTGTAGACATAATTTCTTAAACTCAGATAAGGTAACCAACGGTTAGAAGTACATACCGCTTCCCACCTATATTTTTAACCTCCAATGGTCCCATCAAATCCATATGTAGAAGATGTAAAACTTATGATGTTGTAATACCTTGGACTGGTGGATGAGAGGAGCGAACTTGTTTATCACATAGACATGCTGGACAAGTTTTTTTGTTGGGTGTGTTTGAGATCCGGAAGCCCTCTTACTGCATCATATTTGATAATTTTCAGCATACTCCTGTAATTGATAAGACCCAACTTTTGATGCCACAATTGAATATTTTCGATAGTGGCGTTGTAACACTGCTGATGATTTATCACTTTGTAACAATTATCAAAAGTGCGAGTTCCTTCCATAACCACATTATCCTCATGATCTACGACTTCACATATATCTTTACTGAATTTAACAATCAAGCCATGAACGCATAATTGAATTACACTTAACAAGTTTGCTTTTAAACCTTCAACAAGAAGAATGATTTTGAATTTTGGCATACATTCCACTCGAAGTGTACCTCGACCAAGGACCTTGGCAGTTTGACCGTCACTAAAAGTTATCTGACCATCATCTGTTTCAACAATATTGGTTAGGAGCCGTTTTTCTCAAGTCATGTGCTTTGAACATCTACTATTAAAAAACTATGTGATCTTTGTGTTAGTTAAATATGCAGCATGTACGGCAAAGTGACTCACCAAACCTTTTCTGAGCCACATAAGCTTTGACCGTTGATGAGGTATATTGTTTTGTGGTGTAACCTTTGTAGCATAATCATGTTGGGGGCACTTAGATCGAATATGACCCTTCATATAACAATGAAAGCATCACGGATTGTATTTCTTGATAGGATATTGAGGAGCATGTTTTGAATTTGAGTTCGAGTGACTCACTTCATGATGGAAGCCAATGCCTGTGCGATCATTATGGATTTTCCCCATGGTTAGAATGTGATGTAATGTCTGCTTCCCATACAATAGTCGTTTTGCTGTGACTTGAACAATTAGCAATTGTGCATTCAACTTAGAGATAGTTGCCCCTAATATGGATTTTTCAGTTTTCAAGACTGAAAGTTGGTTTCACAGGACTCCATTCATCCACATACATTAGCCCAACTTTCTAGCATTTTTTGATACATACCTTCCAGAGTTTCATTATTGATGTCATCATGTGACTCAATGTCACAATCATCAGATGTTGTAACACTTGGAAGAGTGGTCATAAAAATAAGAGTTGCAAAATGACTAATCAACTCATCTCCGTCTAAGCTAGTGACATCCGAGTCATCACCGCTCTCGCTTATGGCATATGAATTCTTCCTCCTACTTGAACATTCAGAATGAACATGTCCAAATCCGTCCCATTCATAGCATTGGATTCCTTTCTTCTTCCGGGTTGAATAATCCTTTGCAGGAGTATAATCGCGAGATCTTTAAGTATTGTCAAAAATATTTCTCTTACCAAACATTTTTAAGGCATTGTTGAACCCTCAGGTGAGAAGAGATATTTTCTCTTCCAGCTCCTCTGGACTAACTAAGGTTGAAGGCATTGTAACATTAGCCTTCTTTGACACTGGAAATGAATTGCTGGTTTCTCCTTTTTCTTTACGTTTCTTCTTCGCTTCAATATTCATTTCATAGGATCTTAAAGATCCCAGCAGATCATCATATTTCAATGTATCCAAATCTTTGCACTCTTCTCTAGCTGCAACTTTGACTGCAAATTTTTCAATCAATGAACAAAGGACCTTCTGAACTTGTTCAGCTTAAGGTATCTTTCTTCTTAGTGTGAATCTCTTATTTGCTATGTCACGAATGCGAGCATCATATTTTGCAATTGTTTCATCTTCTTCAATTTGCAGATTTTCAAATTTGTGGTTGAGAAGCTAGAGTTTCAATAGACGAACTTTGGCAGTCCCTTCATAAGTAGTAGATAGAATTTTCCACGCATGTTTAGCAGACTCACAGGTAGATATTAATTTGAATCATTCTTTATCAATTCCATAGAAGATGCATTGAGTGCCTTTGCATTCTTATTTGATATTTTGTCTTCCGTGCCAGTCCAATCAACTTCTGGTTTGATTGAGGTGTCCCATGCAGCATTGGTAACCGTCAGTGGTGTTCAACCAGTAAGGAGTGATTTCCAAGCTTTTTCATCATGGGCCTTGATGAATGCCCTCATCTGAGTTTTCCAATATGGAAATTAGTGTCATCCACAATGGGTGGCTTGAAAACTTCCACGACTTCCTTCTAAGGCTCCATTACAAGATCGTGGATCACTCTATCGACAAATAGAGTATGGCTCTGATACCACTTGTAGGTCCCTACTTCTAGTATGTGTCATAATAGAGAGGTGTTATAACACCCAGGTGTTCCAAACACCCGTAGTAACAGGAACAACAATCAACAGGAAATTAGAAGTGAAATGTACGAGATAATTTGAAGAAATATAGAGCAACGTGCTACTATACTAGGGGGATAACTAGCCCTCTTAAGGAATCTTATACAATATTGCACAAAGCAAAGACTACAGTAGTAGAAAACACACAACTACAAACTTACAAACAGTGATAATCCACTTTGGACACACAACAGTGGAAGAGATATGAATCTCTGACTCTCTCGGACACGACCAAGGCTCCCCCTTGGTTGATACTCTCCTCCTGAGAGTATGGACATTACTTTTACTCGAGGAATCCCAAGACAACCTTTTTAGATCTTCACTCTACTGCCTTTCTTCTCTGTCTTTTCTTGTTTTGGTAATCAGCTAGCTATCCGTTATTTTTATAGTTGTTGTGAACCCCAAACATGGCCTACGTGATCCACTAATGGTGGTGGTCATGTGTCTTAATTTGACAGATTCAATGTCTAAAATAAGACATTCCTTGAGTTGTAGTAACCACATTCCTCCTTTGCAGGCCAAGTGTGACCACAGAAGATGGCCAGATGGCTTAGACCTTTCACAAGTTTTTTTTTTTTTTTGGATAACAACGAAGGAGATGTCACACGATGTGTTCGAAGAGGAAGGAAAAGTCAAAACAGAGGGGGAAAACGAACTGTTACCCACGAAATAAGACTTTAGTGGTTAATAAAGCTCAGAATAAAAAAAAATTTTTGCCAAAAAAGTTAGGTTTTGTGGCTAATTAGGGATATTTAACTATGAAATATGATTTTTGTGGCTAATGAGGACAATTTTTTCACAAAAATTATGTTTCATGGCAACTGATGTTTATTTAGCCACAAAATTTGAGTTTCGTGGCTAATGAGAAAATTAAAATAAATAGCGCTTTTTGCCATAAAACAAATTTTTTGTTGCTAAATCTAAACATATACCCATGAATCTCAAGTTTTGTGGTAACTACTTTTTCTAGGAAACATGTTTGTTTTGCAGGAAAAATTTCACCACGAAAAAAGAAAAATATAAAAAAATATTTTGTCTTATTAGGCACGAAAATGAACATATTGTGGGTATTAAGTAACTTAAAATTATAATATATTTTAATTAGATATTTAGCCACGAAACTTAATTTTCGTGGTTAAAAACCAACTTTTAGTGACAAAATTTATTTTGTGGTTAAAATATTTCTTGCTAAAAAAATTCTTGTAAATATGTCTTCCATATTTCTGGAGTCAAATTTTTTCAAATGCTCATGGTCTCTTAGCACATGGCATACACTACCAAACTCACGAAAGTAATGTACCTTTGGCTTTCTACCTTTCCATAACTCATAAGGAGTCTTATGAGTCATCATTCTTAAGTAAACTCTGTTGCTGATATAGCATGTTGTGTTTATGGCTTCTGCCCACAATTTGTGAGGCAGATTCTTTGAATTTATCATTGCTCAAACCATCTCTTGAAGTGTTTTGTAATTTCTTTCCACAACCCCATTATGCTGTGGGGTTTTAGGAGCTGAGAATTTATGAGAGATCCCCTGTTTATTGCAGAAGTGGGCAAAGTCATGATTTTCAAACTCCTTTCCATGATCACTTCTTATTCTGACAATCTTTTCTATGATTGTTCATTTTTCTGCCGTGAGTCTTTTGCACAAGTTTACAAAAGATTTGTAAACTTCGGATTTCTCTCTAAGGAATTCCACCCAAGCAAAACATGTAAAAATCATCTACAAAAGCAAGTACATACATTTTTTCTGCAATGCTTTTGGTTTGAACCAGCCCCATCGGATCGATGTGTAGCAACTCTAGTGGTTGTTTGGTTCTGATAAGTTTCAGCGCAGAGTGTGGGGTTCGATGTTGTTTTCCCTCCATGCATCCTTGATAGATAGTTTCTACTTGCCCACTCAGTGTTGGTAGTCCTTGTACTGCTTCATACTTGACCAACTTTTGCATTCCTCTAACATGCAAGTGTCCCAACTGTTTGTGCAACAGTTGACCAGTATTCTCACTATTGTATTTACATTGATGTGATATGATCAACGTGTAGCAATTGTCTTCGGTTCAAGCTTCTTCTAACATAGACAGGTTTCTGTCGTCTACCACTTGACAACCTTCTTTAGTGAACCTGACATGCAGATTCTGGTCACACAACTTACTGATGCTTATTTGGTTAGCTTTCAGTCCAGTGACCAGCAAAACCATTTTTTATCTAGGAAGTCCTTCTACATTCAGATCTCCTCTCCTAATTACTGCCCTGTTTGCACCATCTCCAAATGTAAGTTGACCACCATCTTCTTGGTGAAGATCAGTGAGGAATCCAGCACTTCTAGTCATGTCTTGAGCATCCACTGTCAAAGTGCCATATGCCATTAGCAGTAGATTTAAGAGCAGTATGTGCAGCAAATAAACCAATTTCCTTCTTCGTCCAGACATATCTTGGAGCACGTTTCGTGATCTTTCGAGACCCATTCCATCTCCAATCCCTTAGCAGCTTGTAGCAATATGCTTAGATGTGCACATAAGCTCCATAGTAGTAACATATGGGTACTTGGATCCTTTTGGTCCTTCTTGACCATGTCTTATTGTGATCTTCTCCCATAGATGAACTTTCTCCAGTATATCCCAGTCCATGTGTATCATCACCTTTTCTACCTTGGGTTAGTATATCATCTAATTTCTGTTTTCCTTTTTCAAAATTTGTCAAAGTTTCTTCAATATTTAGGCAAAAATCGCTCTATGAGTCATAATTTTTCCTAAACCAAATAATGCATACTATCCCTCAAACTTCTGAAGATTCTAGCATATAGTACTTAGGTCCCACAGGTAACTTCTCCATGAAGAGTACTATCACTATCTACAATATAGGCAAAATGTGGAAGAGGGTACACTAAAATTTAAACTCACAAATTTAATTTGGTCCGACATTACCAATTTACACTTTTTTGCCAAGCACAATGCTTATATGGCTTTGTCTTCATGATTCCCTTCTAGTGGCCTGTATTTTTGTTAATTAAAAATTGCTTGTTACTGCATCATGTTCTCTCTGTTTGGCCTCTGAAGAAACACAAGATCATCTTTTTTTTACTTGTCCTATTGCTTCCTAGATTCGAAATAACCTTCAAATTTAGACTCCCTTACCTTTAAGAACCAAATTCTAGGCCAAATTAGGGGATTTCGTAAATTGCCAAAAAGTAGTGAACCCCAACTTCATATTATTTGGACCCTCCTAACCAAGATACCCTAAAATGTAACTTTGACGAATCTTCAAACAAATCCTTAGATATCGCTGGTGGGGGTCGATCATCAGAGATCACCAAGGTTCTCTAAGCTTATTGTAATGTGACACCTACATCATAAAACAAATAACTTTACTTAAGTGAATTCCTTTTTCTTAACCATATACCTGTTCTAAATCTTTTTTTGATAGAAATACGTCATAATCCAGGGGGACTCTCTATTGGTGGTCAAGTGTATCAAGGGGGTTGCTACCTCACTGAAGCCACATATACAAAGGTTCTAATAAATGCTTAACTAGGTGATCAACATATCACTAGTCAACTAGGAGAATTACAACTCATGGACCAACTGGTAGCTAAATATCGAAGCACAGATATATGTTGGCAAAATATCAAGTCATGGATTCGATGGCGAATATACACATATGTTAACCCTTGAACCGATTTATACAAAAAATAATGAACCAATCCTAAGTTATGCAAGATGGGAAAGTATATTATGCATAACATAATAGTATGTTATATACAATCTACTAATATGATATGTCAGCTTTATTGGGCCAAATACCTCTCAACCACGAAAAATTATACCATTAACTAATTTGTTATATAGAATGAGAAAGTTATGTATAACATTTTAGTATGTTAAAGACTATTAACTAATATGTTAAGCCACCTTAAAAAGGCCAAACGCCCTTTAACTTGAAAAATTGTACCATTAACTAGAATGTTATGCATAATAGAAAAGTATGTTATGCATAATATAATAGAATATTATAGACCATTGACTAATATGTTATGGCAGTTTCATATAGCCAAACACCCCTCAACCACAAGAAATTAAATCACTAACTAGTATATTATATGGAATAGGAAAGTAGATTATGCATATTATAATAGTATGTTATAGACCATTAACTAATATGTTATTCCATCTCCATTGGGCCAAACCGGGTAAGGGGTTAAGTGAGGGGCACTTTCATCCCCGAACACATGACTCGATATTTTGTCAACATTTATCCATGATTCAATATTTAGGCAAAAATCGCTCCATGGCTCATAATTTTTCCTAAACCAAATAATGCATATTATCCCTCAAACTACTGAAGAAACTAGCATATAGAACTTGGGTCCCATAGATAACTTCTCCATCAAGAGTACATATCACTATCTACAATATAGGCAAAAAGTGGACGAGGGTACACTGAAATTTAAACTCACAAATTTAATTTGGTCTGACATTACCTATTTATACTTTTCTCCCAAGCACAATGCTAATATGGCTTTGTCTTCATGATTCCCTTCTAGAGGCTTCTATTTTTGTTAATTGAAAATTGATTATTACTGCATCATGTTCTCTCTGTTTGGCCTCTGAAGAAACACAAGATCATCTTTTTTTTACTTGTCCTATTGCTTCCAAGATTTGAAATGACCTTCAAATTTAGACTCCCTTACCTTTAAGAACCAAAATCTAGGCAAAATTAGGGGATTTCCCAAATTACCTAAAATTATTAAACCCCAACTTCATATTATGTGGACCCTCCTAACCAAGATACCCTAAAATCTACCTTTTACGAATCTTCAAACAAATCCTTAGATATCGCTAGTGGGGGTTGATCATCAGAGATCATCAAGGTTCGCTAAGTTTATTGTAATGTGGCCCCTACATCATAAAAGAGATAACTTTACCTTAGTAAATTCTTTTTTCTTAACCATATACCTGTTCTAAATCTTTTTTCGATAGAAATAGGTCATAATCCAGGGGGACACTCTTTTGGTGGTCAAGTGTATCAAGGGGGTTGCAACCTCACTGATGCCACTAATACAAAGGTGCTAATAAATGCTCAACTAGGTGATCAACATATCACTAGTCAACTAGGAGAATTACAACTCATGGAACAATTGTTGGCTAAATATCGAAGCACAACTCTATGTTGGCAAAATATCAAGTCACGGATTCGATGGCGAATATGCGCATATGTTAACCCTTGAACCGATTTATACAAAAATAATAAACTAATCCTATGTTATGCAAGATGGAAAGTATATTTTGGATAACATAATAGGATGTTATATTCAATCTACTAATATGATATGTCAGCTTTATAAGGCCAAATACCTCTCAACCACGAAAAATTATACCATTAACTAGTTTGTTATATAGAATGAGGAAGTAAGTTATGTATAACAATTTACTATGTTATAGACTATTAACTAATATGTTATGCCAGCTTAAAAAAACCAAACGCCCTTTACCTTGAAAAATTGTACCATTAACTAGAATGTTAAGCATAATAGAAAAGTATGTTATGCATAATATAATAGAATATTATAGACCATTGACTAATATGTTATGGCAGTTTCATATAGCCAAACACCCCTCAACCACAAGAAATTAAATCACTAACTAGTATATTATATGGAATAGGAAAGTAGATTATGCATATTATAATAGTATGTTATAGACCATTAACTAATATGTTATTCCATCTCCATTGGGCCAAACCGGGTAAGGGGTTAAGTGAGGGGCACTTTCATCCCCGAACACATGACTCGATATTTTGTCAACATTTATCCATGGTTCAATATTTAGGCCAAAATTGCTCTATGGGTCATAATTTTTCCTAAACCAAATAATGCATACTTTCCCTCTAACTACTCAATATATTAGCATGTAGTACTTGGGTCCCACAGGTAACTTCTCCATCAAGAGTACTATCACTATCTACAATATAGGCAAAATGTGGAAGAGGTTACACTAAAATTTAAACTCACAAAGTTAATTTGGTCCGACATTGCCTATTTACACTTTTCTCCCAAGCACAATGCTTATATGGCTTTGTCTTCATGATTCCCTTCTAGCGGCCTCTGTTTTTGTTAATTAAAAATTGATTGTTCCTGCATCATGTTCTCTCTATTTGGCCTCTGAAGAAACACTAGATCATCTTTTTCTTACTTGTCCTACTGCTTCCTAGATTTGAAATAACTTTCAAATTTAGACTCCCTTACCTTTACGAACCAAACTATAGGCAAAATTAGGGGATTTCCTAAATTGCCAAAAATTAGGGAACCCCATGTTCATATTATCTGGACCCTCCAAACCAAGATACCCTAAAATCTAACTTTGTGAATCTTCTAGCAAATCCTTAGATATTGCTGGTGGGGGTTGATCATCAGAGATCATCAAGGTTCTCTAAGCTTATTGTAATGTGGCCCCTACATCATAAAACAGTAAACTTTGCAGAAGTGAATTCCGTTTTCTTAACCATATACCTATTCCAAATCTTCTTTCCATAGAAATAGGTCATAATCCAGGGGGACTCTCTATTGGTGGTCAAGTGTATCAAGGAGGTTGCAACCTCCACTGATACAAAGGAGCTAATAAATGCTCAACTAGGTGATCAACATATCACTAGTACACAATAACAAAGAGGCGAACTGGGTGGTAGATCAACTAGCCAAAATAGCAACAACACTCGCAAGTGAAGGTGATCACAAAATACATATATGGATAAAAACTACTCCAACACTTTTGCTTTCTTCTGTCAAAGAGGACTGTCTATGGGATCATATAAGCCCACTTTTGAGCATAAAAGATGAATGTACTCTCCCAATTGATGAGTCCACTATCTTAATTCAATGACACTTATACAATTTTATGAAAAAAAATTTATAATTCAAGATAAAAAAATTGATACATAACCCTTCCCAACCCAACCAAAGTGTCACTGCTATTGGAAAAAGACTGAGAGTAGATGGAAAGACACAAACCATTTTGCGTGAAATAAGCTTCCATCCTCTTCTCATAGATGATGTTGTAGTTGGTTATCAAAAGCAGTTTATCTTCGAGCTTCTATGCTCCGGCATTGATGGTTCCCCCTTTGGCACCATCCCTCCAGGACTTCTCCCCTTTAGGCACTACCCATGCCTCTTTTGGCCTTAGAAATTTCATTGGGTCACATCTCCACCAAAGGGGCATGTTCTCACAGACGTCTTACCTTTGGTGGCTTCATATGGCTCTTATCTTCCTCAGACATGTGTGACACCAGCTTACCAATGGATTTACCCCTGGAGCACGCCACTCTCTTTCACTGCAACTTATCTTCCCACTCAATGACCGGCTCCGTTATTGCCATTTGACGGGGTTACAATTTCTGCTCCATCTTCCCCACCACATGTCTTCGCCATGGGTTCCAGCACCTTCACCTTTTCCAATCCTTTCCACCCTTCATGGAGTTCATTTTACTGATTTATTTTTATTTTTATGTAAATTACGCCATATATGTCCTCGAAGCCCTCATGGTTATCTTCATCATCATTCGGTTTGTGTAGACTCTTAGGGGCTGAATGATAGTGTGTTTAATCCTGCTCCTTGTTGTGCCTTCAACACTCTCCTTTTATCTCCTGTCTCGCCTTCCCTCCTACACTTCTCTCTATCGTCCTTTTTTACATAATTTCTTGTCTATGATATTTCTATTACATCTCCCATTATTATACCACTACCATCGACTCAGGTTCTTTTGGTAAGGTTGCTCACCATTTGGGAGGGCGTTACTCCTTCCTCCCTACTGTTATGCTTACTCCTTGGAATTGTTGTAGCACCACTTTGGGAAAGCCCTTAGCCGTATTTGCTGGGGACCAGTGCACTTCTATAACCTCGTCCCCTTCTTCCTTGCACCCTTCATGAATATTCTCCCCCAATATGTTCATCTCCCCCTCTTCAACTTCATCTTCCTCCCCTTCGCCATCACGTCTTCCCTTTCTTTCCCTTCTCCATAACAAAAATATGTGGCTTCATTCCGCCAATAGTTCTTCCCATCTTGACCTCATACTACATTATCGGACAAAGGTAAGAGAACTACTTCTCCCCCTACCAAATACGAAGAAAAAAAAAAAAAAAAAAGACAAAATGAGTTCAACTGTAAAATGCAACCTGATTCAAATCTTCAGGCGCTCTATTGCTTGTAGGCTACAAGGACAGTCCCTGTACAAAGCAATCTGCGAATGATTCCAGATAAGGCAACAATTGCAAATACATCAATAGTCTGCAACCACTAGTAAAAAACCTATTTTTGGGTACTGGTATAGAAGAACCAGTCACCAATAAGTAACAAAGGGCGACTGGTTTTGCTTATTTGCGACGGGTTAAAGCTACGAGTTGCCAAAATTAATTTATAGCGACTGGTTTCCCCTATGGCGACTGACCATGTCAGTCACTATAGATTGAAAAGTAATGGCGACTGGATACCAGTCGTTACAATTTATGCAATTGCAACTGGTAGACAGTCGCCACAACTTAAGGTTTTTGGTGACTGGTATGCATTTGGTAAATAGTGGCCAATTATTGTATAATAATGACTGATATAACAGTCTCCTAAATGTTGAAGTATGGCTACTAATAGACAGTCCCTATTATCAACAATTAGCGACTGATGAAATAGTGTTCGTACACATTATAATATGCCGACTGGTGGACAGTCATTACATGTTAATTTTTGGCGACCAATGGACTGTCCCTGATTAGCGACATCACAATAGATTAAAGGAATGCCAACATTTTCCATTAATAAAACTTAATTATAATTCAAATATTTAAATAAAATAAAAACTTAAGGTAAAACTTAATTAATCTGAATTATAGTTGGAAAATTTTCATCAACTTTGTGATTACCAAACAATTTACAAATAATGCATTTTAATTGATCAATAATTTCAAACCTAATTTTTTTAATTTAATTTTATATATATATATATTTATATACATACACATTATGTATATACATATAATTAAAGAGTTTTGTTCCAATGATAAAGGGGCACATGTGAACCAGCCCACCTAATAATAAAAAAACAGCCCACAATTAAAAAAAAATGTGGATTTTGAGTTTCACATAAATGTATGTAATGCGACAAATACCACCAATCCAATGCATGTATTTGTTGATTTTCAATTAGCATGTGATTAATTATAATATGTTAACTAAATTTTATTTGCAGGTTTTATTTACCAAATGTGATTTGTTGTTTAATTAGTCAATATTGTTCCATTACTAAAACTTAATGAGCATTTAAATGTTTGAAAGTTTTAAAACCGAACTGAACCATCAAGTCCAGCTTGGTTTAACCAAAATCAAAGGCCAGTTCGGTTCTTACTAACTCGGCTTGGTTCCCTATAACCAAATTTTTTTTTTATTAGTATTGAAATGTTAAATATATATACAGTATGATATAGTATCCAACTGTCCAACCCGGGCTTACTGGGTTCGACCAAAACCAGGCATACTGCCAGTTGGATGGCCGGTTCGATTTTAAAACATTGGTTAACATAATAAATTTGAATTATAATTGATGAAAATTTTCTTCAACTTGTATAAAAAATTTACAAAGAACACATTTTAATTGATCAATAATTAAATAAGTAAATGTATTAATATATTTATAATATCCAATTGACCAAACTGGTTTGATCGAGTTCCACTAGTGCCTGTTGGATTGCCGGTATTATGTTTTAAGAATTAGCCCACGAATTAATTAATTAGAATCAGCCCCAATGTTTTAAAAACTGAATTAGCCATAAAATAGTTCAACCATTAAATATTATCATCTGTACTTTATAAATATGATATATTTCAATAAGTAGAAAGATAAAAATAATGATGATTATATTGAATCAGGCCGAGTCAATAAGAACCGGACTGGCCTTCAATTGTGGTTCAATTGGCTTGGACCGGCCGGTTCGGTTCAAACTTTTAAATATTGAAGAGTTCACGAATGGAGTTTTATTTCCCTAATTCCCCAGCCTTCCCGCTCCAAGCCTTCCTTTCCTGCTCCAAGCTTTCCATTCACGCTGCAAGCCTTCCCTTCCTTTCCCGCTCCAAGCCTTCCCTTCCCTTCCCGCGCAGCATCTCTTATACATCGCCTTCTACAGTATCCAGAATCTCTCCTCATCTGGGCAGACGTCTGCCGCTGTTGCATCCTCAACGAAAACAGCAAGCTCTCTGAGTCTCTGACGCTTCAAAGAAAAGGCTTTTAGGTTTCTTTGATTCCCTCTCTGTCTTTTGTTGCTGCTCTGTCGATTTATTATGTTCTCTCACTTCGTGTTCTTTTTTTCATGGTCCATTCAGCGTCGATTTCTGTCTTTCATGGTCCTTTCCCTCTCTCTCGCTTTGATTGCTGCTCTCTCGGCTTATTCCTTTCCTATGGAGAAGTCTTTTTTTTTTTTTTTTTTTATTTGGTTGAGTTTAACCGAGAATTTTTCTAATGCTAAGGTTTAGGATCAGAATTTTGTATGGTATGATGGAGAAAAAAGCATTGGGTCTTTTTTTTTCTCTTTTCTTTTTGTTTATTTGGTTGAGTTTAACTGGAACTTTTATAATGCTAAGGTTTAGGATCAGAATTTTGTATGGTCCGATGGAGAAAAAAAAGCATTGGGTGTTTTTTTTTTTTCCTTACTTTTTTGTTTATTTGGTTGAGTTTAACCGAACTTTTTTAATCACGAAGGTTTAGGATTAGAATTTTGTTTGGTCCAATGGAGAAAAAAAAGCATTGGGTCTTTTTTTTTTCTTTTCTTTTTTTTTTTTTGGTTGAGTTTAACCGGAACTTTTGTAATGCTAATGTTTAGGATCAGAATTTTGTATGGTCCGATGGAGAAAAAGCATTGGGTTAGAAAGGCCTTTCAATTAAATTAGCATTCAATCTGCCTTCGGTATGCCTTTAGTTAGCAACAACTTTGGTTTAAATGTTTTTCAATGCTTATCTAGAGTTTCATGCATAAGTGCTTAGTTCCCACAATAGCATGAGTTGAAAATTCCTTAGTAAATAAAAATAGTTATTCTACTAGAAAATTTAACTTTTTGTTCTATTAATCTTTTCTCCTGAATCTCAAGGTTTGAATTTTGAAACCAATACTAAATCCATAATAATGGTACTATCTCTCTTTTCTTTAACTTACTCTATGATTGCATGGTTAATGTGTATGTTGAAGATAAAACAATAATTCTTCAAAATTACACATTTCTCTATGATGAAGCTTCTCAACTCGACTTGGCAGAAAATAGGATATAGAACAAGTTAGAGATACCCTATGGAAGCCAAAAAATGTCCTTAATTTTCTTTTTTTAATATCCTCCATCTAAGTATCCCCTTTATCTTTAATTGTTTTCAGGCAGTTATAAAGGAATGGGGTTACTAATTTCCAAAAGTACCAAACGGTCATTAATGAATGTCAAGTGGGTTTGCATTTAACGTTATGTTTATTACTTCTATAAGTTAATTAGCACTTTGCTGGCATGAGTCACTTTAATTGAAGCTACTTAAAGTCTTGCATGCATGGTATCAGTATATATCCTATTTGTGTCATGAAAGAACAAGCTGTAGTGTGAACAAGAAAAACTACAGGTTGGGTCGGGTTAGGTTCCCACCCCTAATTATTTATATATAACTTTGTTAAAGCGAGTTGCTCCAACGAATGCAGACACGAAGCAATAATCAGAAGAAGACAGAGGCCACAACTGTCCCTGATACTGCTGCTTTTTATAAAATGGCCCTCCACAAGTGTTGAGAGGCTCTGCTTCTCTCTTCTTCATTCATTCATTCTTCCCTGTCTTTGAGCTTCACCTTCCTCTCAGAACCCTCCTTATGAAGCTTGATGAGCACGTACCCCTCGTTTGCATCATGTCTAGATTTATTAGCCTTAACATATAGTACTGGTTTTTCTCCATTCCCAACTAAGAATATAACAGAATGTTTGTTTCCAAGCGCTTGCCTTGATAAAGAAGCAAACAGCAGCAGCTGCAGGTCGTGGAGTTGTTTTGGAACGGTAATTTATCAGTTTGTGACTTGTTCTATTTCTCCATCTGAAGGTCGTGGAGTTGGTTTGGAACGGAAAACGCCTCCACAAGGGTACATCTGTCACAGATGCAAAGTGCCTGGTATTGTTTATACTTTTGAAGCTACCATTTGGCTGACAAGTAATTTCAGTTGTACGGACCTCACTATTTGTTTATGTGCAGGCCATTTTATACAGCATTGTCCCACTAATGGGGATCCTAATTATGACATTAAAAGAGTGAAACTGCCAACAGGCATTCCAAAATCGATGTTGATGGCTACTCCTGAGGGCTCTTATGTGTTGCCAAGTCGAGTTGTTGCTGTTTTAAGACCTAATGAGTATGCCGTTTTTTTTTTCTTCTGGGTTCCATTGTGAGATTTTGTAATTATTAAAGCGATAAATGACTGTGGGTTATTTTCGAACAGAGCTGCTTTTGAGAAGGAAATTGAGGGTATGCCAACAACTTCGATCAATTAGTGATCTTCCACCGGAACTCCGCTGCCCCTTATGTAAGAAAGTAATGAAAGATGTTGTTCTCACTGGCAAGTGTTGTTTCAAGAGTTTCTGCGACAAATGTAAGTCTGATGTCGTATTATTTCAAGGCAGATGTGATCCAAAAGTTGGATTTATGATTACCATATGTAGTTTTTTTATTTGTTTCTGTTGGTTTTACCTGACTTATTTTTTGGTCCAAAAGTTCTTTTACTATGTGACCTATTTGAGTCCCTTCTTTTCCGATGTTGTGTTTGCAAGACTCTATTGGCTTGTTATAAAAGCTGGTGAGCCTTAAACAGTAGGAATTGAAGGAAAAAGATATTTACTGAGTGCTAAATTTTGCTGCTACTGCTCATGACCTGAAAGAGGTATCTTAGGTGCTCCAAAATGGGAGATGACACTTAATTGATGGGTCCTAATGTTGAATAGCTAAAATTCTTTAGAATCAGTGAGGCTTCATTTTTTTTTTTGAGGAAATAGACGTTTTATTTCATGGTAAATTCTTGATTACATCACTTCTTGTAGATTACATCAGGGGGTAGCCTCACTGCCACTGAGGTTAGTGAGACTCCCTCCTTTGCTAAAGCATCAGCACTCTAATTTGCTGATTGCATTACATGTTTCCATGATATAACATGGCTACCTAGGGAGTGGTTGGTCAAGACTCCCTCCTTTGCTAGGGTTGAGGCCCTCTCGACACAGATTCAAGAGAAAGACAAAGAGATGGCAGAAAAAATAGAGGCGCAGAAGGAAGAAATACGCACCTTAGAAGCCAAGATGCAAGCACAACTACAAGCGCAAGCAAAGAGGTTCATGGGCGTCATGAGGATGCCTCTCTCGGCTTTCGATGGTTCATCTTCTCAAGGTTATAATGTTATATTTTTAACATTCATTAATAACTTATATTAGAATGGATTGGAATCCCACTAATACTCATATTTGCATAGACCCCACAGATAGCGAGGAGGTGTTTTTGCCACATTATACTCGTCATTGATAGTTCATGTTGTTTTTAGAAAGCTAAGGTATAGTGATGAGAAGAAGTTTGATTCAAACATGCAATTTGATTGCAGAACACAATTCAACCAAATTTGGGTTGAGATGGCAAACAAATTGTTTGATTAAGCTTCAGTAAATAGGAGAATATTATTTTAGGCAGCTTCTTTAATTTCATAATTGTTTATACACTAACCTCTTACACTGTTGCTACAGTTTATGTCTAAGTGCGTACTACATTTTTTCATTTTATCTTCACACTTTTTTTTTTGTGGAAATAGATCTTCACATCTTTTTGATTTACCATTGTTTATACTGCCTTGTCTAGGGGTGTTGAAAATTGGATTTTGGTGGAGGCATTTTGGTGAAGGCTGTTTGGTGGAGGCCGTTTGGTGGAGGCTGTTTGGTGGAGGCCGTTTGGTGGAGGCGGTTTGGTGGAGGCTGTTTGGTGGAGGTTGTTTGGTGGATGCTGTTTGGTGGAGGCTATTTGGTGGAGGTTGTTTGGTGGATGCTGTTTGGTGGAGGTTGTTCGGTGGATGCTGTTTGGTGGAGGTTGTTCGGTGGATGCTGTTTGGTGGAGGCTTTGGTGGATTTTGGTGCGGCACTATTAGGAATCTAGTATTAGAACATAAGAGGAACTTACACATATAAAACACCCTCTGTTGACATTAAGATGAATATTTCTTGAGTTTTTATGATGTGCAAGCACAAAGGGCACATGAACATATTTTTAATTCATACATGGTTGATATATAATATAAATGTTTATTTGTGTTTTATTTGAAAGTGTTTATTTGTGTTTCATTTGAAAGTGGATTTTGTTTTTCATATAAATGTGGATTTTTTAGGTTTACACACGAAAAGGAAAATAAAAAACTAAACAGAATGAAAGAAAAATAAATAAATAAATAATGACGACTATTGGCCAGTGACCATTAATAAAACTATGGTGACTGTCTACCAATGCCCATAATTCACAAAGTTGACTGCTAAGGACAGTCGCCATATATCAGGGAAAAAGGAGACCAAATACGCAGTCGCTAAATATGTTTTTTGGGGACCACAAAACAGTCGTCAAATAAATTATTTTGTAACTGGCAAATAGTCGCTATAAAGCATAATAAAAGGCGACTGAAAATAAACAGTCGCAAAATATTTTTTTTGGGGACGGGCAAACAATCACTATAAAGCAAAAGAAACGGCGACCGAAAATAAACAGTGACTAAATATTTGCTTTGGAGACAGGCCAACAGTCACTAAAATTATTTAATGGTGACTGCCAAACAGTCACTATAAGTTTTTCTGGCGACTATTTCACACCAGGCGCTATAAACGAAGAATTGGTGACTGTTTAACAGTCGCCAAACGTTTCTGCCTATAAAGACCAACTTAGCCCGTCGCAATTAGCAGTATGGCGACCGACTTTTTAGGCACCACCAATTAGCGACGGGGGACCTGTCGCTACGCATTTAGCGACTGCTTGTTAGTCTTTGACGACTGGCTTTAACAGTCGTCAAAAGCTAGGTTTGTACTAGTGAACATAGAAAAAATAAAAATAAAGGCAATCATATTAATCTTACAGTATTCAACTACAATTGTTGAAACTAGAACGATAAAAAACTTTATCTTTAGTTGCAAAGCATTTAACTACAATATAGTGAACTATTTCCTAACTATTCTAGATGAGCAAAAGAGAATGAGCACACACACACACACACACACACACATTAAAAATTAAATTAAAAATAAAAAAAAATCAGCTCTCTGACCTGTACTTCGTCAAAACAGAGGACACTTGCCCCACGTTGCTTAGTTTCTCTGTCAATAAGAAATTTATCTGCCGCAGCAAGAAGAATATGCTTCATGTGTACCTCTCGCTTGTAATTCTCTTCTTCAGAAAGCCATTCTTTCACTCTGGTATCAAAAGGAAGTCTTTCTATCCAAGATGAGACAACTGATTGAATAGATTTCCACTCCACCTGTTCCTTCCACACTTTATGCATCTGTTCATTTATTACCAGCATGGCCTGCAGGGAAGGCAGCTAGTTTGCTGAGCTTTAGATTATAGTAGTATGAAGCATTGGAAGAACAGACTTGGACGAGCAGAATAGAGGAGAACACTGAAGAACAAAGAGAAGAGAAGAACATAACAAAAGTGAACAGTTATTAAAAAGAAATAAGAGACGACTCCTTTATTCAAAATGTGGTCCAATTTAGCTAATGAACTTAGAAGTAGCAGAAGCTAATGATATAACCCTAATCCTGATAAAGTAAATCAGAGGAATTAGATTCACTCTATCACTTTCTGAAAAACATAGATTCCTTCCAACATTTTTCTAATATACCTAATTCGGTAACATTCTCTCACAATAATTAAGCATGAAAATAAAGACAAATCTTTGTGTTCGAAATTAGGTGAAGAGATTAATATAATTGAATTTCAGGAGTACATGTGTCATGGAGAAAAATGTGACACTCCAAATCAAGCTTCGGGGAGACTTCAACACCATATTATAAGTTCGAGAAAAATTGTGCTGAATCCGCACCTCCCCAACGCCCTTGCTCAAACCTCCGTACCTCTGCTCCGAGCAGAGCCACTTGAGGTCGATGAAATCAGGTTTCGGCTCCCACAAGGCACACTTTCTGGTTAAGCAGATTCTGTGATCCGCAAAATCGAGTATCTATCCCTTTTCGCACTCTTAAATCCGATGATCTTTGATCTCGCGGAGCCGAAGACAACGAAATGATCAATACCAGAAACAATTAATCTGCGGTCGCCCGGGGAACTCCCCCTCTCACCAGAAGCAATCGAGCAAAAATCCGAGTCTCAGTAGCATATACTGATCAAAACGCACGGAGCCGCAGTCGATCGGAGAGGTAAAAGAAGAAATGCTCAATCGAATTTGATTTCCATTTCGATTGCCAGTGTTCGATCGTGCTATGGTTAGCGAGGAAGGGGGAAATATATCTATGGTTAGAGAGGGTCCGTTGGTAAAGTAGAAATGTTACACTTACCAATGGTTTACCTCATAACCCTAGTTATTTGGGGACAAATACCAAGGGTTTTTATTTAAACCCTGAGTACTCCGACACTTTTACCTTACCTAGAGTGTTATTTTTTACTGTAGATAGAAATTAGCCCTTGCTAAAGTCATGTATTTATTCACGGACCATTAGAAAACCGTAGGTGTATATAAACATTTACCAAAGGTTCCAACCAAACCCTTGGTAGAAAGTCTTTTTCTACTAGTGGCCCACTCTTCTGCTTCCACTCTCACTTCTTCTTCTTTACTTACTTCTTTGGATCTTGTAGTAATTTCTTCCTTGGATCTCGAGCCTTACAGACACTCTCCCGCACATATCCCTTTCTCAGGAATCCCGTGACCCAGTGCTAGAATGTCAGGAGTCTACCCTTGTCGGTATTTTCGTGGGTTGCAAACCTGAATTCCCTAACCATGTTGCCCTCATCATCCAAGACCTGCTACGTTCATCCCGTCTCTCAGATCCATTCTTCACTTGTTTCCTTGGAAACCAAACAAGAAGGCGAAAAAGTGCCTCTATACAAAAGCTAGAGTTTGGGTAAGGGTGCAAAACTTACCATCTATATATTGGTTCCCCAAACCTTTAGTAGAAATCCTCTGACCTTTAGGATGATATCTTCTTATGGATGAGATGACCACCCAGAGACGAAGCAAACGAGTCACGGCCCGAGCAAAAATTGAGCTAGACCTCCTTACCCCCGACATTGAAGGTTTAGTCGTCCACCTAGATGATGAAGACTTCTTTGTTGTCAGTTTCAAATTAAAAAATCGGCCTCGTGCCTATCTCACCTGCAGCCAATGGGGCCATCATACAGAGGATTGTTGGTTTCAGCTACGTGAGAAGCTTCACACATTTTGGGCGATGACTATCTTCGCCGCTCTAATGATCTTCCTTACCTTGGCAGCCCAACGTCTCCGACACCCATTCATACATCCATTGCTTCCTCACCCACAAAGGTAGCACTAGATCTCATTCCCTCAGCACTGGCCGGTCTTCTCTTGCACCTCCTCGCCACATATTGATGTTGTTGTCCCAATAAATCATAATATAATAAAAAAATTAAATTTTGTGTACCTGTTTGTCAATTCTCCTCCGAATTGCTGTCGGTCCACCAACTCTGTTTGTTTGATTTCCCTTGATGGAAGGCTCCTCTTACGAAGAATGAAATCTGGTTCCAGAGTTGGTGTGACCTCCTCAGCATGTGTATATATAGAATTCATGGCCCATCAACCGAACGAACCCTAATTGCCCATTAGCCAAATAAGCCCAAAAGCCAATCAGCTAAATAGCCCGATCCATTACCTAATGGACCCATACGAGGATTCCTCCTTCCATCATCGCTTCCTACTCAACCTCAGACTTAGGTCAATTGAGGCGTCCCCCAAAGGCCCAAGTCCAACAAAAATAGAACCCAACAAGTGGGCTATAAGAGGCCCAATTCCCATAACGTTTTAAATCAAAATAGTTTGAAACAATTTTTGAGAAAACAATTTAGAAATTGTTATTTCATAAAACCAATTATGGGAATTGGAATATCCATAATTTGAGTAAATCGATAATTTCCCGGGTTTATCGATTTATGTCAAAATTATGATTTTGCCCCTGGTTGAGATTCTCTAGGAATAATAACCTCCCGACAATGTTAATAATACTAATTCTCCAGAGTGGTTTGATGCACCAAAAAGCATCATCAATGCTATCAATTTCACTCCAAAAGAATTATACACCCTAACAGTAGTCGGGCCAATTCTCAAGATCAAAAGAAGCTAGACTCGGAGGTGATCGGTCTCATATGCTCAAGGCCCATTTACCTGATCTCTGGTCACCCGTCCTATGTGTGCCACACACAATATTGTATGGTGATGGGACATCTAGGTTAGTGTATGGTCCAACGCCCAACACCCCTTATAATGCCATCTAAACATACAAAGGTCTAAGTGAGCTGCCCCAATTCTCACCTCAATGACCCGGACATTTTCTGAGCACAAGGCTCCAGGACACAGAGTCATGAAGACACCCACCTCCCAGTGATCCAATGCCAAAGGGATGAAATCCATGGACAACAAATTAATGCATGTAACAAATAAAATTTATTAATCATGTAACATTAAACATTCAAGATAGTTCTGAGCAGAGCCACATTCAAAATGCTAACAATCGCTCAATCAGAACCAAGGGCAATTAATTACAATGCCCATGCTCCTTACATGATCAATAAAAACTTTTACATTTAATCCCTTAGTCATGGGATCAGCCAACATCTCTGCAGAGCTTTTTCTTTCAACTACCAGCTGGTTTTTCTGCACTCTATCTCTTATAAAGTGATACTTCCCATCAATATGATTGGCTCCTGAATGATATCGAGAGTCTTTGGTTAGGCTTCGAGCAGCCTCATTATCACAATACATTGTGATCGGATCCTTAATAGAATCTACAATACATAACTCCCGCAAGAAGTTCTTAATCCAAATTGCTTCTTGAGCAGCCAAGCTACAAGCAATATACTGTACTTCCATAGTGGATATGGCAATACAATCTTGTTTCTTGCTTTTCCAAGAAATTGCTCCTCCACCAAACATAAACACATAACCAGAAGTAGATTTGCGATCATCTTGATCACCCAGGTAATCTGAATCAGAGTATCCCTCAACCATGAGGGTAGAAGATGAGAAGACAAGTCGAGCTGTCCTAGTTCCTTTGATATAGTGCAAAACCCGTTTCACTCCTTCCCAATGATGTGGCCCAGGGTCTGACTGATAGCGGCTAAGTAAACTCACAGCAAAATATACATCTGGTCTAGTGCAAGTCATAAGATACATCAGACTACCAATAGCAGAACAATATGTTGATCTCATATTATCCATTTTCTGCCTTTCAATTTCATTTTGTGGACATTGAGATTTGCTAAAGATATCTCCTTTAGAAATTGGTGTTGTAGTGGGTTTACAAGCACTCATACAATATTTCTCAAGAATATTATCCACATAAGCAGTCTGAGACAAAGCAAGCATCTTCGTACTCCTATTTCTTTCAATCTTTATCCCGAGTATATAAGAAGCCATTCCAAGATCTTTCATCTTGAAATTCTCTTGCAGCTAATTCTTTGTTTCTTGAATCAACTGTCTATTACTCCCTGTAATCAAAATATCATCCACATACAATACAAGAAAGACTATTTGACCATTGAACCTTTTAATATAAACACAAGGGTCTTCAGAGTTGCTTTCAAACTCAAATGCTTTTATCGATTAGTCAAATTTCATGTACCACTGCCTAGAAACTTGTTTCAAGCCATATATTGGCCTTGTTAACTTGCAAACTTTTGTACCATTTGTAACAAAACCATCAGGTTGTTCCGTATAAAGTTCTTCTTCAAGATCTCCATTCAAAAATACAGTTTTCACATCCATCTGAAATAAGTCATAATCAAAATATGCAACAATTGACAATATTATTCGAATTGATGTAATTTTTGCTCCTGGAGAAAAGGTATCATCATAATCAAAACCTTTTCTTTGAGTATAACCCTTAGCAACTAGTCTTGCATTATATTTTTCAACTTGACCCTCTGAATTTCTTTTCCTCTTAAATATCCACTTGCAACCTATCAGCTTGCAATTTTTAGGAGGTTCTACTGGGGTCCATACCTTGTTCTTCTGCATTGAATCCATCTCTTCTTTCATGGCAATGTCCCATTTCTTAGCATCAATATCTGATATGGCACTATCATAATCATGAGGGTCAAGAATGTTTTTATCCTCCAATCTAGGATATGAATCACCTACTAGGGTATACCTGTTAGGTGCTCTAATCTGTCTTTGGCTTCTTCTTACATTATCTTGAACAGGAGGATGCTGAGGAACCTCAAAAGTACTTGGCATAGAAGAAGATATAGGTTCCACATTTTCTTGAATCTCTAAAATATCAACATGATCCTTTTCTGTCTTTTCAATCAATATACTTTCAAGGAAAGTTACATTTCGAGATTCAAAAATAACACCGTTGGATTTATCATATAATCTGAACCCTTTGGAATGTAGAGGATAACCGACAAAGAAACATTCCAATGTCTTAGGTTCTATCTTTGATCTGTCATCTCCTATATATAGTGTCCTTGTAGGGCATCCCCATGTAACTAAGTGACCTAATCTTGGAGGTCGACCAACCCATAATTCAAATGGTGTTTTTTGCACAGATTTACTTGGTACTCTATTAAGAAGATATGCAGAAGTTTTCAAAGCTTCACTCCATAAACTTAGGGGCAGATTTGTTCCACTCATCATAGATCTAACCATCTCAAGCAAAGTCCTATTTCTCCTCTCAAAAACACCGTTTTGTTGAGGTGTCCTATGAATAGTAATGCACAATTCCATTTTCAATGCAATAAGAGTTGAACAAATCAGAACAATACTCTCCTCCCCTATCGGACATCAATCCTTTAATCATCTTTCCTGTGCTCTTTTCCACCTCAGCCTTGAATTCCTTAAATGACTCCAATGCATCAGATTTCTTATTCAAAAGATATACATAGCCATATTTGGAATAGTCATCTATAAAAGTTATGAAACACTTATGACCATGGCGAGAAGGTACATTAATCGGGCCACATATATCTGAATGAATCAGATCCAACAATTCTTCTGATCTCTTTCTCTTCTTCTTGACATCAAAGGGTTTTTGAGTCATTTTACCATCTAAATAACTCACACATATTCTAAATTCATTAAAGGATAATTTAGGAATAATTTCTTCTTCTTGAATACCTTAGGTTTTAAAGTCAAATGTGCACTTTCAACCTTTGTTGTGCCTCTCCAAATTTCCTTTGCTCTAAGCTTGACAACAAGAGTTTTTATGTCCCATTCTAAACCATTCATCTGATAATTCATCACAAAATTCTCATACGACTTAGGCAAAGATTTCATGATGTAATGCACACGACTCTTAACCTATAAATTCATCCCTACAGTCTGTAGGTGATCAGTCAATCCACATACATAATTGGCATGGACCACTACAGAAGTCCCTTCAACCATTTTGGCTTGACTTAGTTTTTCCAGTAGTACTGTCACCTCTGACTCACTAATACTATTGAACTTAGCCTCTAAACTTTGCAGGATTTGTGATGCACTTTTATACCGCTCATAAGTTTGGTGTAATGACTCACTTATAGATCCTAAAATTATGACCCCAGCCATCTTATTCGCCTTAATCCATTTCTTGAATTTAGAAGTTACTTTCTCATCATCATTGGGCAGTAGTTTTTCGGGTTTTGAGTTTCTCAGACAAATATCATAATTGTCTATAATTAGGACATAGGATAACTTCCTTTTCCAAGTTGGAAAATTGGGCCCGGTCAACTTGTCGTTATTTAATATCTCTAAGAGTGCAGAAGATGTCTTCGTCATATTTAAAGTACACACATGCACATATTCAATAAACAATCCATTCCATGCATATACATAAACATGAATTAAAACAAAATAATAACATCAATTTTGGGAGCCGAAACCCTTATGTTAACAGATCCTTGCTTTCTTTGGTCCACCATTCACTGCCACTTCCAGGTGGAGTTTACAACCCCATCACACTACACATCCCTTGAATTAGACAGCCATTGCCTTTGGGATAACTGTCAATTCCCTGACTGTAGTAATGATTCCACATACAAACAACTCATTCACAAAATAAATGTTTATCCTTTTGGCATCACACTCATTCTGGAATGACAAGTCACACACACAAAATATTTATAATTTTATTAGCACAGTCAAAGGCACAATCCTTTGGGCATTTACCAAAGACCATGACAATAAAATTATATACAAAATATAATAAACAGATATGCAACTTAATTTAAAGATAACATGCTCCCATTATTTCATGCAATCAAACCCATCATTGTGCAGCAAGATTTATCATACAATTATAAATCCACTAAATACACATCCATGACATGTATAACATAATATAATTCACAACTGTGGGTAATTAATAATTCATAAAACACACCATAAATAATACAACAAATAAAACCATACGAAATTAATGAAATATTTTATCATTAATTTCTAAATCATAAATATTATTTATGGTGAAAAGTTTGAGTCAAAACTCAACTTACATATTTATTTTTAATTGAACCAACAAACTAAAATACCATTTTTCTCCTAAAAAATTCTTTTAATTCTTAAAAAATTATGAAAAATATATAAGAAAATCATAAATAGTTTACTAAGTCTTAGGTTAAAATTTCATCAAAATCTCATGAATCTAAAGCCCTGAACCGGCGGAAAACTCAAATAGGTGGTTCGGTTCATTTCTGGGCCACAAGGGTAGACCGACCCGTAGACCCGCGGACTCGGTCCGCGCTGAATCGGGCCGACACCGAGTCGCACACGAGTCGAACCGAGCTGACCCAGCTCATTCGACTTGACTTCGGTTCGGCCGAGTCAGCAAGGGTTCAAGATGAACCCGAGCGGTTCCGACCGAATCGGTAGGTCGAAAAAAATAGGTCGGCCCGCGGCCGAGATCGTCTTCTCCGGCGCCGTCGGCGAGGAAACCCTAGGGCTTCCCGGTCCGGCCATTTTGCCTTCGCGGCGCCAGCGGACGCGTTCTACCATGGGCGGAAAGGTCGGCCGTACCTCAGAGACCTTTTCGCTCCCCTTTTTGGCGCTGGACGGCAGCCAAATGGGGAGGTTTGGGGACGATGAACGGCCGCACAGAAAATTACTCTGCGCGGCCATTCCGGCGACCTTGACGCCGGTCGACGGCCACGGAAGGGCCGCGTTTTAGCCGGCGACCACTCCGTGCTCCCTCCCGGCGTCGTTCCTCTGCCGGAGAATCAAGATCTCCAGCCTATTAGGGTTCATTGAAAATCTTATCCAGGCCAAAATTCCAGCCAATTTCACAGAATTATGGCATAATAACTATGCCAAATTGATCGGCGATCTCTAATATTCAAAAGCCCTAGCATATGGTCGCCTGATTGTCGTCGGACCGTCGCCGGAGACAAAATTTCCCTAAAGGGAAATCCCCAAAAATTGATTTTTCTAAAATCGAAAATTAAAGAAAAATCTTCTACGAAAATCCAATAAAATTTGACAAACAGAGACTGGCTCTGATACCAATTTTTGTCCCAATAAATCATAATATATTAAAAAATTTAAATTTTGCGTACCTGTTTGTCAATTCTCCTCCGAATCGCTGTCGGTCCACCAACTATGTTTGTTTGATTTCCCTTGATGGAAGGCTCCTCTTACAAAGAATGAAATCTGGTTCCAGAGTTGGTGTGACCTCCTCAGCATGTGAATATATAAAATTCGAGGCCCATCAACCAAACGAACCCTAATTGCCCATTAGCCAAATAAGCCCAAAAGCCCATAAGCTAAATAGCCCGATCCATTACCTAATCGACCCATACGAGGATTCCTCCTTCCATCATCGCTTCCTACTCAACCTTAGACTTAGGTCAATTGAGGCGTCCCCCAAAAGCCCAAGTCCAACAAAAACAGAACCCAACAAGTGGGCTATAAGAGGCCAAATTCCCATAACGTTTTAAATCAAAACAATTCAAAAATAATTTTGAGAAAACAATTTAGAAATAGTTATTTCATAAAACCAATTATGGGAATCAGAATATCCATAATTTGAGTAAATCGATAGTTTCCCGGGTTTATCGATTTATGTCAAAATTATGATTTTGCCCCTGGTTGAGATTCTCTAGGAATAATAACCTCCCGACAATGTTAATAATATTAATTCTCCAGAGTGGTTTGATGCACCAAAAAGCATCATCAATGCAATCAATTTCACTCCAAAAGAATTATACACCCTAACAGTAGTCGGGCTAATTCTCAAGATCAAAAGAAGCTAGACTCGGAGGTGATCGGTCTCATAGGCTCACGGCCCATTTTCCTGATCTCTGGTCACCCGTCCTATGTGTGCCACACACAATATTGTATGGTGATGGGACATCTAGGTTAGTGTATGGTCCAACGCCCAACACCCCTTATAAGGCCATATAAACATACAAAGGTCTAAGTGAGCTGCCCCAATTCTCACCTCAATGACCCGGACGTTTTCTGAGCACAAGGCTCCAGGACACAGTGTCATGAAGACACCCACCTCCCAGTGATCCAATGTCAAAGGGATGAAATTCATGGACAACAAATTAATGCATGCAACAAATAAAATTTATTAATCATGTAAAATTAAACATACAAGATAGTTCTGACCAGAGCCACATTCAAAATGCTTATAGATGCCCCACCGAGCGAGCTCATCGATAAATCTGGATCTCTTGTTGGACCCTCCGCTTCTCCAGGGCCCTGTGCTTTTACCTCCTCTCTTTCCTTCACGCTACTCGACCCCTCCACTTACCCTCATTGAACCCATTTCTCTTTTCGGTCTCTGTCCCTTCCATAGTCTTAACCAATGAAACAGATCCTCTACCCCACTTTGAAACCCATTTCTCTTTCAAGTCTCTATGTCTTCCATAGTCTTAACCAATGAAACAGATTTCCCGCCCCTTTCTACAATTTACCCTTCTCAAGTTATTTCACCATCCATGCAAACCTCTACCCTTGTTAATGACTTTGAACTCATACAGTTGTTACTTCTGGTTGATAATTCACGTGTTCGTAAATGGGAGAGCCCCTAAGATGCTGTCAGATATCCTGTATCACCCAATGATACAGACAGAGTTACACCTAGAGTTACACACCAAGTATCAGACGATGATACAGTTGGCATTACACGCTGACTCACCTTCCTTATTAGAATCCTATTCTGATACGATCTTGTAATCTTATCCAGCTGTAATCCCAATCTCCTCTGATTTGATTCTGTAAACTTTCCTAGTTCAACTAGGAAACAAACTCTCACGAAGTGTATATATGTACCATTGTACAACTGAATGAAATACGATTGAAATTAAACATTTACATGGTATCAGGCCAGCCCCGGTTCATCGAATAAAAACCCTACCTTTCTTCTTCTCCCTCCCACTCGTCAAACCCTAATTCTTCAATGGCCGGCTCCAGCTCTCCTCAATCGTCCTCTATCCCCACTGCTTCCTTTATTGCCCAATCTCAGCCTCCTAGTCGGGGTGCTTTGTTTGATCTTGGACAGCCTCTCGGCCAGTTCCTGGTGACTGTGAATAACATAACCCATCATGTCTCGATCAAGCTTGATCGAGACAATTACCTACTATGGCGACAACAGTTTCTTCCTGTTTTCAACAGCCAATCCCTCATGGGATTTGTCGATGGCTCAATCAAACCACCTCTCAAGTATTCGACTATCAACTCTACCACTGTCACGTCGGAATACACGCAGTGTATGCCCTCGACCAGACGATTCAGAGTTGGATCGTAGCCACCCTGTCCAATGCAGCGATTGGACAAACAATCAGCCTCACCAGTGCCTCGGCGATGTGGCTCAAGCTTCAACGTTCCTATGCATCTACCTCTCAGGCCCGTCTGAACCATCTACGGTTCACACTCCAGACTTTGAGAAAAGGCACCATGACGATGAGTGCCTAGCTGGAGAACTTCAAACAGATTGTTGACAACCTTGCTGCCGCTGGTGAACCTCTTGAATCAGATCGTCACACATTTTGTTGTTAACGGTCTTGGACCTGACTTCGAACCGTTTGCCCAGACGGTTACTGGCCAAGTCGAACCAGTGACATTCGACACTCTCACCAACCTGTTACTCACACAGGAACATAGACTGCAACTTCAAGCTCAACTGCAGAATTTTGATAACCCTTCACGACCCTCTCTTAATGTTGTTGCGCGGGGTTCCCGTGGTGGTGGTCGCGGTGGTCGTGGACGTGCTTCGCGGGGTCGTGGTCAAACCACTCAGAATGGTCGTGGCTACGGTTGCTCTCAAATTGACCGAAGTGATTCTTCTAATCCCCCCCACTGTTAGATCTGCACCAAAAGAGGACATTCTGCCTTACAATGTCACAACCGATTCAATCTGAGTTATCAGCCACCGCCACTCCTCAGACGCATTCCGTGCAAGTTGATAATCACTCTGATGCAGCGTGGTACATCGACTCTGGTGCATCGCATCACATCGCCTCGGATCCTTCCCTCCTGACTGACAGTGGTAGTTACACTAGTCCGGATCAAGTCATCCTTGGAAACGGTTCAGGTTTGCCAATTTCTGCCATTGGCACTTATCACCTTAGCTAGACTCTGCCTCTCTGAGGGGTCCTCTGTGTTCCCTCTTCTCTTAAACGTCTCTTATCTGTTTCCAAACTCACCACAAATAATAATTGTGTTGTTATCTTTGATTCTCATGGATTTCGTGTGCAGGAAGCCACTTCGGGCAAACTTCTACTCAAGGGACGGAATAAGGATGGACTTTACGTCGTTGACCACAATGCATCTCCTAGTTGTTTGCTATCGCCAATTTCTAATTTTTCTTTCTGGCATCGTAGGTTAGGGCACCTAGGTGCTACTGTTATGAGAAATGTCTTTCACTGTTTAAACATTGCAATTTCCAATTCACATAATAATACCACATGTCATGCGTGTCGTAGCAAATCCATGTCTCTGCCTTTTTCCAATTCCAGCACTCGTGCACCTTCTCCTCTTCACACAGTATCTGCCGACATTTGGGGTCCATGCCCTATTCAATCTATCAATGGCTATAAGTATTATCTCTCCTTCGTTGACCACTATTCACGATTTACTTGGATTTACCTCTTAACTTCTAAATTTGAGGTGCATTCCGTCTTCCTTAAGTTTCAACGACTTGTGGAGAATCAATTTTCCACCAAAATCAAAAACTTTCAATCTGATGGCGGTAGCAAATTTCTTAGCCACAAGTTTCAAGACAACTTGTCTACCTCTGGTATTCACCACCTTGTGTAGTGTCCATATACACCTCAACAGAACGGGTTAGTCGAACGTAAAAACTGTCACATTGTGGAGATGGGTCTTGCCTTGTTGGCGCAAGCCTCTATGCCCAAATCCCATTGGGACTCAGCGTTTGCAACTGCAACCTTCATTATCAATCGGCTGCCCACTCCCGTGTTACAGTCCAAGAGTCCATTCGAGGTACTGTTTCACTCTTCTCCTGATTACTCCATGTTTTGAGTGTTCGGGTGTTTGTGTTATCCACATCTTCGTCAATATGCTTCGCACAAGTTGGAAGATAGGTCGACGGCTGTGTGTTCCTCAGGTACCATTCAAACTACAAAGGTTACCGCTGCTTCGATGTTTCCAAAAATCGAGTTTATGTCAGTCGCAATGTGGTCTTCGACGAAACAGTGTTTCCTTACTCTCAACCTGCCCTGCTTCCCACACCGAAACTCTCTCTTCCTTCGCACACACCACCAATCCAGCTACTCCCTATACCACCCACTGTAACACAAACCATACCTTCTACCGTCACTCAACTTGTACCCTCCACTGTCCCTCAAACCGTACCCACACCTTTTAGCCTCGTTCCTGCACCTTGTATCCCTGTCTCCCCCTCCTCAATGTTTCCTACATCTGAGACACCACCTCCCTAAGACCCGCTCCCTGTGAACCCCGAACCTAGACCGAGATCTCGCCCTATTGCCCCTCTTTCAACCCATCAAATGACAACCCGTTCCATGACCAATTCCCTTAAACCCCGCACCTTTCTTACATCACGACACCCACTTCCAGCATCTTTCCTCCCACCAGAACCTACTTGCTATAGTCAGGTTGTGAAGTTTCCTGAATGGCGTGATGCAATGCATGCAGAATTCAATGCTTTACTAACGAACAATACTTGGTCTCTTTTCTCTTTACCACAGGGTCGTCGGGCGATTGGTTGCAAGTGGGTCTTTCGTGTAAATACCAAGGCAGACGACAGCATTGATAAATATAAGGCACGGTTAGTTGCTAAGGGGTTCAACCAAAAGGAAGGTCAGGACTATTTTGAAACTTTCAGTCCGATTGTTAAACCAGTTACTATTCGAACTGTCCTCACTGTTGCAGTTGGTCGACGATGGCATATTCGCCAACTTGATGTTAACAATGCATTCTTGAATGGCACCCTCGCCGAGGAGGTCTACATGACTCAACCTACTGGCTTTCAAGATAAGTCTCGCCCGAATGCCGTGTGTAAGTTACACAAGTCGCTCTACGGTCTCAAGCAAAGCCCTCGGGCTTGGTATCATCGCCTCACCCTTTTCTTACTTGAGTTGGGGTTCATTTTATCTAAAGCTGACTCTTCCCTTCTTATACGGTCGATCGCACACAGTGTTACATTCATCCTTGCCTATGTTGATGATATTATACTTACAGGCAGTAGTCCACTGGACATTCGTGAGCTCGTCCAACAGTTACAAAGAGAATTTTCAGTAAAGGACCTGGGTCCTTTACACTACTTCCTGGGGATTGAAGTCACTCGTATTCCGGATGGCCTACATCTTGCTCAGACTAAGTACACTCGGGATTTATTGACCCGTCTTGACCTAACAGAGGTCAAACCCCATTCAACCCCGGTTGTTGCTGGCTCAAAGTTGTCTAAATATGAAGGCACGCCGCTGGTTGATCCCACTACTTACAGAGCAACTGTTGGTGCACTGCAATACCTCACACTTACCCGCCCAGACATTCAATATGTTGTGAACCAGGCATGTCAGTTTCAACAGGCTCCCACTGATGTACACTGGTCAGCGGTTAAGCGTATCTTATGGTATCTCAAAGGCACTCTTACTCACGGCATCGTTATTCAGCCATCCTCGGAGCTTGGTGTCGACGTGTACTCTGATGCTGATTGGGGCGGCTGCCCTGATGACCGAAGGTTGATAACTGGTTTTTGTACTTTTCTTGGTGGCTCTCTTATCACCTGGGCTTCCAAGAAGCAACCCACTGTCGCTCGTTCTAGTGTAGAAGCAGAGTACAGGGCGTTACCAATTGCCGTTGTCGAGTTGACGTGGATCTTACAATTGTTCAAGGAACTCGGCGTGTTCATCTCGCAGCCTCTGCTTCTTTGGTGTGACAATTTATCAGCCACTTACATCGCAGCCAATCCAATCTTTCATGGCAGAGTCAAGCACGTCGAGCTTGACTACCATTTCATCCGCGAACAAGTCACCTCCGGCCTTCTTCAGGTTCGGTTCATCTCGACTCAAGATCAAATCGCCGATGTCTTCACCAAAGGCCTCTCCAGATTACAGTTTTGCAAACTTCTCTCCAAACTTCGCGTCTCTCCTCAAACGCCAAGCTTGAGGGGGAATGTTAGATATCCTGTATCACCCAATGATACAGACAGAGTTACACCTAGAGTTACACACCAAGTATCAGACGATGATACAGTTGGCAGTACACGCTAAGTCACCTTATCAGAATCCTAATCTGATACGATCCTGCAATCTTATCCAGCTGTAATCCCAATCTCCTCTGATTTGATTCTGTAAACTTTCCTAGTTCAACTAGGAAACAAACTCTCACGAAGTGTATATATGTACCATTGTACAACTGAATGAAATACGATTGAAATTAAACATTTACAGATGCTAGTTCCACTCTCTCCGACATCCTCTTTGGTCAAAAACTGCCACATTAGGTTTGTCTTCTCTCCACTAGTGCTCTCTATTATTTTCTAGTTTGATTGTTATGCACATACCTTCCACACACTGTAGGTCGACTTTCTCTTATGGATAATCTTTTAGCTTGGAATGTTAGGGGCATCTGCAGCTATACTACACGACATGTAGTACTCCCCATCGTCCTGATATTATCTATCTTAATGAAACTAAGGTCACTTCTCCTCTCCATCCTGCATGTTGATTATTTAAGCATTACATTCAAAGGTACTCCACCATTAGGGCTGCCTCAATACGTGTTATATGTATATCTCCCTCCAGATTTTACCCATTGGCGTCAGGGTCTTGGATGTGATCTCAGCTATCACTAGCAAGAGGACTAATCAATGTAAAATAGACTTCATTGACAATTTTGACTTCCAATAGAAAATAAAGAACCAATATTTTTACATAACTAGGGAGTCATAGACTCCCAATATGAACGACTACTCCATATTAGATTCAAATACAAAAAGGAAAGTTTTAATTACATCCATAAGAAGAAAACAAGATAAACTCCCTTTTAGAAGAATCCTCTTTGTTACAAGTTGCTCCCAATGGTTGAATCTCCACCATGGCTTCAAAAGCACCACGAGGTTGTCCCAAGACTCCCTCTGGACCCTTCAGACTCTCTCTAAACGAAAAAAGAAGTAAAAACTCAGAAAAGTGGTCAAGAACTGGATGAAAAATTGGATGCCTATGTCTTTCCTTGGAACCCCTATTTATAGGGTTGCAGTTGTCCAACCTAGGAAATTTGGCTTCTATCCAGAGATCAAAATAATATCTTTCTACAATAAAAATTGCATAAAATTACATACATAAATTCACCATAGGGTCTTGAGTTCGCAAATAAAAGTTTAGATCATTCTGAGTTTGGAATCTCCAAATATGAACGATTTAAGCTGAGTTGATTCTGCTGCCAATTTCAGAAATAGGCCCACATCTTGGCAAATTCATAACTTAAAAAGGACGAGTTAATTTGACCTGATATCTCTTTAAATAATCTCCATCTTCATGGAAGTATGTGGTCCAAATTTTAGCTCAATACGAAGTCGGAATCCCAAGATATGACCTTTTTAAGATTGGTCAAGTTTCCTTTTCTACAGTTTCCTGTTCTTGAATTTCCTAAATAGTGGTGTATCACCATATTTTGGCATTGTAGTGCCAAAAACACTTCCAAAATTGAGTTTTCTGTTGACTTTTGGGCTCAGGGGAATTTTTGGGATTTTATTTGAATTTTTGAACATTTTTTCTGGCGCTGCAACACCGGATTCTAGAGTTGTAGTTAGGGGTGGCACTGAATCGAGCCAGCTCGTGAGCAGTTCGAGCTTGACTCGGTAAAAGCTCGATTCGGCTCGAATTATTTTGAGCTCGAATCAAACTTGAGCCTTGAGTAAGGCTCGTTTAGTTAAATGAGCAAAGCTTGAGCTTTAGGTCGTTCGACTCGAAGCTTGATGAGTCGGCCCGTTTGTATTTTGAGTTATATATTTTTAAAATTCGGTATAATATTTTAATTTTTTTAAAGAAGTGGGAGCCTCAAGTTCTTTCATAAATTATATCTTTTTAAATTTTTATCTTTGATTCTATTAACCAAAATTAATAATTAACTAAAAAATTCTAAAGTTCTGTGAATTTTTGTTTTAGGATAATTGGGTACGTAATCAGCTTATAATCGATAATCTAGATCTATTATTGTAGATAAATTTAACTAAAATAATTAAAAAGCCCGAATTGGCAAACCCGTTGGGCATGGGCTAGAGCTCCCACTGGGCTTTTATGGCCTGGAACTCAACCTAGACTCGACCTGGGCATGGGCTGAAGCTCGGGCTCGAGTTGGGCTCGAGCTCGGGCTCGATTAGGGATCGGGCCCACTCGAATCGAGCTCAAGCTCGTTCGAGTTGGTCGAGCTCGAACTTGAGCCGAGCCATGGGCTCGAGTCCGAGCTCGAGCTCATGCATTATGGGTTGAGCCGAGCTCGAGCCATCTTAGGTTCGGCTCGGCTCGGCTCGGCTCGGCTCATTGCCAGCCCTAGTTGTAGTGATAGGTACCCTTGTGCTTTTTTTTTTATCATATCTTCCTAGTTTCAGGTCCGATTTGAGTGATTCTTGTTTTGTTGGATTCTTGAGAGAGATAAAAAAATTTTGTATCATATTTCATGATTTTATAATGAATAATGACGCCATATTTTAAATTACCACTAAGACTAATCCTAAAAATAGTATAAAATTGACTCTTATCACACTTCTTGGCATCCATAATTGGGTAAACCAACACTCGGTCCTTTGCTTTTGATTGGCGATTTTAATGCCACCCTCTTTTCATGGAAGAAACACTCTCACTCCAATCACAGTTCACCCACACTTTTCCATTTTCAACAATTTGTCCATAAAAAATGTTTGGATAGATATTACCTTCCAAGGCCCGACCCAGTCATGGGCAAATAATCGGTCCTACACTTCTATGGTTTCTGCCTGTTTGGATAGGGCATTCACGAACTCAGATTGGTTATCACTTTGGCAGGGTACTACCTTACACATTCTCCCTCGAATGTTTTGACCATGCTCCCATCCTCTTAAAAAATGGGAAGTTGGTCCCTAATCCCCGCTTACATCAATTTCATTACCTTCTCTAGCCTCACCAGATACTTTTCACCCTCGACTTTTAGAATTACTCAATACACTGAACTCTTTGGTCACATTTTGGAAATTTCATTTAAAAAACCAACACATTCTTCATTTCGTCTTTCTCCACTTGACCCCACCTTACTTCATCTGGAGCGCATCCTTACAACATCAACTTATGCATTGGCAGAGGAAATTTCAATATGTATTTATAGTCTTTCTAAATCACCTCGACTGTTCTTTACTCTTTTTCCAAAAACTTTCCTCACTATATATAGTTCACTATACAACTTTACTCTGCTCAAGAACTCAAAACAACTCTCTTTTCCATTCTTCAATTGATCCTTGACTCTAACAGTCATCAAGCAAATCAGGTCATTAACCCAACAAAAATGAATATCTTTTTCTCTGTTAGTTTCCCAACCCAGATTCAACCTAGCATTGCACAAATCTTCCCCTATACACTCACTCCCTCTCTGGGGAAATACCTAGGAATCCTCATTCCCATTACCAAGGTACAATCGTCCTTTTACTCCCGATTACTAACTAAGCTCATTGGCCACCTGCAAGGATGGAGTCAAAAATATTTATCCTTAGCACAAACTCACTAGAATCATATGATAATTTATTTGGAGTTATCAATCACAGCAGAAACTTCACCTTATTAGATGGTCTACCTTACTACAATCTGCCATGGATGGCGGACTCAATATTAGGGATGTAAAGGTACTTTCACTTGGTTTTCAACTAAAATTACTGTGGCGTATTTATACTTCTCCTCACTCTATTTGGGTTATGGTTATGCGATACAAGTATGGCTTCAATCCTCATTCTGCACTTACCTACCAAAGGCCGAATTACTTTCTCCTATCTTTGGAAGCATCTTCGTCCTCAACTTCCTCTATTCCTCTCTTATTATAGGAAGGTTGTTACCAATGGGTTCTCCACTTCCTTATGGTTTCATAAGTGGATACCCCATTGCACTCGACCTTTAATTCAACACCATTGTCTTACCCAAAGTCCCCATCCCCCTTTCATGAAGGTCTCATCACTTATTGCTGAGGGTAAATGGCACACTCAGCATCTCAAAACTTTTTGGGAGGCCTCTATTAGGATACAACTCTTATACACTCCTCCCCTTCATAATAGGGCTGCTAGCCACCTATGGGAACTAAGCACCACGAGGGAGTACTTCTCCCTCAAACATACGTCTTGGGCCTTATATCGAGAATTGTGGTTGCATTTAGGGCAAATTCCTCACGGTCCACAAGATCTTATTTGGTCCATACTTCCCCAACTTAACCTATTGCCTAAAATGCCTATGTCCCTTAGGATCCTATTGCACGATTCTCTTCCAAATGCTTCATTTCTGCTTCACTGAAGTATATTTGTACCTGTTAGCATTTTGTATGTGGCTCAGCTCATAACTATCTTGTATGTTTAATTTTACATGATTAATAAATTTTATTCGTTGCATGCATTAATTAGTTGTCCATGGATTTCATGCCTTTGGCATTGGATCACTGGGAGGTGGGTGTCTTTATGACACTGTGTCCTGGAGCCTTGTGCTCAGAATTCGTCAAGGTCATATAGGTGAGAATTGGGGCAGCTCACTTAGACCTTTGTATGTTTAGATGGCCTTATAAGGGGTGTTGGGCGTAGGACCATACACTGACCTAGATGTCCCATCACCATACAATATTGTGTGTGTCACACATAGGACGGGTGACCAGAGATCTGGTAAATGGGCCTTGAGCCTATGAGACCGATCACCTCCGAGTCTAGCTTCCTTTGATCTTGAGAATTGGCCCGAGTGCGGTTATGGTGTAAAATTCTTTTGGAGTGGAATTGATAGAATTGATGATGCTTTTTGGTGCATCAAACCACTCTAGAGAATTAGTATTATTAACATTGTCGGGAGGTTATTATTCCAAGAGAATCTCAACCAGGGGCAAAATCATAATTTTGACATAAATCGATAAACCCGGGAAATTATCGATTTACTCAAATTATGGATATTCCAATTCCCATAATTGGTTTTATGAAATAACTATTTCTAAATTGTTTTCTCAAAAATTGTTTCAAACTATTTTGATTTAAAACGTTATGGGAATTGGGCATCTTATAGCCCACTTGTTGGGTTCTGTTTTTGTTGGACTTGGGCTTTTGGGGGACGCGTCAATTGACCTAAGTCTAAGGTTGAGTAGGAAGCGATGATGGAAGGAGGAATCCTCGTATGGGTCGATTAGGTAATGGATCAGGCTATTTAGCTTATGGGCTTTTGGGCTTATTTGGCTAATGGGCAATTAGGGTTCGTTTGGTTGATGGGCCACGAATTCTATATATTCACATGTTGAGGAGGTCACACCAACTCTGGAACCAGATTTCATTCTTTGTAAGAGGATCCTTCCATCAAGGGAAATCAAACAAACGGAGTTGGTGGACCGACAGCGATTCGACAAGAAGGGAGGAGAATTGACAAACAGGTACGCAAAATTTAAATTTTTTATTATATTATGATTTATTGGGACAACAATTGGTATCAGAGTCAGTCTCTGTTTCTCAAATTTTATGGGATTTTCGTAGAAGATTTTTCTTTAATTTTCGATTTTAGAAAAATCAATTTTTGGGGATTTCCTTTTTGGGAAATTTTGTCTCATGCGACAGTCCGACGACAATCAGGCGACCATATGCTAGGGCTTTTGAATATTAGAGATCGCCGATCAATTTGGCAAAGGTATTATGCCATAATTCTATGAAATTGGCCGGAATTTTGGCCAGGATAAGATGGGAAAATTAGGGTTTTTTTTCAATGAACCCTAAAAGGCTGGAGATCTTGATTCTCCGGCAAAGGAACAACGTCGTGAGGGACCACGGAGTGGTCGCCGGCTAAAATGCGGCCCTTCCGTGGCCGTCAATCGGCGTCAAGGTTGTCAGAATGGCCGCACAGAGTAATTTTTTGCGTGGCCGTTCATCGTCCCCAAACCTCCCCATCTGGCTGCCGTCCAGCCCCAGAAAGGGGAGCGGAAAGGTCTCCGAGGTCCGGCCGACCTTTTTGTGGCGGTAGAACGGCGTTGCCCGGCATCGCAACGGCCGAAATGGCCAGACTGGGAAGCCCTAGGGTTTCCCAGTCGACGGCGCTGGAGAAGACGATCTCCAGTGCCGGGCCGACCTGTTTTTCCGACCCGACGGTTCGGGTCGGAATCCGGCTCAGGTTCATCTTCAAAACCGAGCTGACTCAGCCAAACCGAGTCAAGTCGAACGAGCTGGGTGAGCTCCGTTCGACTCGGGCGTGACTCGGTGTCGGCCCGATTCTGCGTGGACCGAGTTTGCGGGTCCGCGGGTCGGTCTACCCTTGCGGCCCAAAAATGAACCGAACCACCTATTTGAGTTTTCCGCCGGTTCAGGGCTTTAGATTCATGAAATTTTGATGAAATTTAAACCGAAGACTCAGTGATCTATTTATGATTTTTTTATATATTTTTCATAATTTTTTAAGAATTAAAAATATTTGTTTTTGGAGAAAAATGGTATTTGAGTTTTTTGGTTCAATTAAAAATAAGTTTGTAAGTTGAGTTTTGACTCAAACTTTTCGCCATAAATAATATTTATGATTTACAAATTAATGAATAAATTTTTCATTAATTTCGTATGGTTTTATTTGTTGTATTATTTATGGTGTGTTTTATGCATTATTAATTACCCACATTTGTGAATTATATTATGTTATACATATCATGGATGTGTATTTGGTAGATTTACAATTGTATGATAAATCTTGCTGCACAATGATGGGTTTGATTGCATGAAATAGTGGGAGCATGTTATCTTTAAATTAAGTTGCATATCTGTTTATTATATTTTGTATATAATTTTATTGTCATGGTCTTTGGTAAATGCCCAAAGGATTGTGCCTTTGACTGTGCTAATAAAATTATAAATATTTTGTGTGTGTGACTTGTCATTCCTGAATGAGTGTGATGCCCAAACGATAAGCATTTGTTTTGTGATTGAGTTGTTCGTATGTGGAATCATTACTATAGTCAGGGAATTGACAATTATCCCAAAGGCAATGGCTGTCTAATTCAAGGGATGTGTAGTGTGATGGGGTTGTAAACTCCACCTGGAAGTGGCAGTGAATGGTGGACCAAAGAAAGCCAGGATCTGTTAACGGAAGGGTTCCGGCTCCCAAAATTGATGTTATTATTTTGTTTTAATTCTTGTTTATGTATATGCATGGAATGAATTGTTTATTGAATATGTGCATGTGTACTTCAGATATGACGAAAACATCTTCTGCACTCTTAGAGATATTAAATAACGACAAGTTGACCGGGCCCAATTTTCCAACTTGGAAAAGAAAGCTGTCCTATGTTCTAACTGCAGACGATTATGATATTTGTCTGAGAAAGCCAAAACCCGAAAAACCACAACCCAATGATGATGAGAAAGTAACTTCTAAATTCAAGAAATGGATTAAAGTGAATAAGATGGCCAGGGTCATAATTTTGGGATCTATAAGTGAGTGATTACAACAGACTTATGAGCGGTATAAAAGTGCATCACAAATCCTGTGAAGTTTAGAGGCTAAGTTCAATAGTATTCGTGAGTCAGAGGTGACAATGCTTCTGGAAAAATTAAGTCAAGCTAAAATAACTGAAGGGACTTCTATAGTGGACCATACCAATTATATATGTGGATTGACTGATCGCCTACAGACTATAGGGATGAATTTAGAGGTTAAGAGTCGTGTGCATTACATCATGAAATATTTGCCTAAGTCCTATGAGAACTTTGTGATGAATTATCAGATGAATGGTTTAGAATGGGGCATAGAAACTCTTGTTGCCAAACTTAGAGCAGAAGAGATTCGGAGAGGCACAACAAAGGTTGAAAGTGCACACTTGACTTTGAAACCTAAGGTATTCAAGAAGAAGGGATTTAAGAAAGGTGGGAAGAAGAATAAAAATTTTAGCAATGAAAAGAATGGAAAAAAGGACATCACTTGTCACTACTGCAAGAAACCGGGCCATATGAAAAGACAATGTTGGAAGTTGCATGGAAAACCAAACTCTTCCAAAGCTCCAGGTACACTATCTTGACCCGGACAGAATCTAATACCACTAATGTTCCTCCTTATAGTTGGTGGATGGACTCAGGTTCCACATCTCATGTGTCACATTCTGTTCAGGGGTTTAAGGAACTCAGGGAGAAAATATTTACAAGGGCGGATTGAAGTTGAAGGAGTAGGATCATATGAGATTCAACAATGCACCCAAAATTAGGAGAAATTTGATTTTTGTTGCTTTATTGGACAAAACTGGATATTCTATAATTTTCAAGAATAGTATGGTTATTATTAAGAAAGACAATTTGGTTATCAAAGGTTCACTTTATGATGGTCTTCATAAATTGAATGCAACTTCTCCCACTTTGTGTATGAGTGTGAAACAATCTCGTGATTTAGGCTGTTCAATTCTTTGGCATCATCGTTTAGGGCATATAGGGAAAGAAAGAGTTCTCAGATTGGTTAAAGAAGGAATTATTCCTGAACTGTCTTTTGATGAATTTGAAATGTGTGAGTTGTTTAGATGGTAAAATGACACAAAAACCCTTTGATGTCAAGAAAAAGAGGAAGAGATTAGAAGAATTATTGGATCTGATTCATTCAGATATATGTGGCCCGATTAATGTACCTTCTCGCCATGGTCATAAGTATTTCATAACTTTTATAGATGACTATTCCAAATATGGCTATGTATATCTTTTGAATAAGAAATCTGATGCATTGGAGTCATTTAAAGAATTCAAAGCTGAAGTGGAAAAGAGCACAAGAAAAGCAATGAAAGGATTGATGTCCGATAGGGGAGGAGAGTATTGTTCTGATTTGTTCAACTCTTATTGCATTGAAAATGGAATTGTGCGTCACTTGTCTATTCCTAGGACACCTCAACAAAATGGTGTTTCTGAGAGGAGAAATAGGACTTTGCTTGAGATAGTTAGATCTATGATGAGTGGAACAAATTTGCCCCAAAGTTTATGGAGTGACCTTATCTTCTTAACAGAGTACCAAGTAAATCTGTGCAGAAAACACCATTTGAATTATGGGTTGGTCGACCTCCAAGATTAGGTCACTTTGTTACATGGGGATGCCCTGCAAGGGCACTATATACAGGAGATGACAGATCAAAGATAGAACCTAAGACATTGGAATGTTTCTTTGTGGGTTATCCTCTACATTCCAAAGGGTTCAGATTATATGATAAAACCAATGGTGTTATTTTTTAATCTCGAAATGTAACTTTCCTTGAAAGTATATTGATTGATAAGACAGAAAAGGATCATGTTGATATTTTAGAGATTCAAGAAAATGTGAAATCTATATCTTCTTCTATGCCAAGTACAAGCCTTCGTGCTCTAAAAGAAAATCACAGAATTTTTTGATTAGCACGGTTGATGAACTATGGATATCGCAGAAAGGCTCGCTCAAGTTGGAAACCTTGCAACCGGGAAAGCAGGAAAGACTGCTAGGGGAAAGAGAAACCTTCACTTCAAGGCTATGACATCTTTATCTATTGAATTCTTTGCCTTAATGATGAAGGATGCAAGAGCCAGAAAGACTTCGTAGCAGAATAGGACTTCATATTGCTTCCAGCACTTATAGTTGAAGCTTGCTTTGCCTCTGAGGTTCCTCAACATCCTCCTGTTCAAGATAATATCAGAAGAAGCCAAAGACATATTAGAGCACCTAACAGGTAAACCCTAGTAGGTGATTCATATCCTAGATTGGAGGATAAAGACATTCTTGACCCTCATGATTATGATAGTGCCATATCAGATATTGATGCTAAGAAATGGGATATTTCCATGAAAGAAGAGATGGATTCAATGCAGAAGAACAAGGTATGGACCCTAGTAGAACCTCCTAAAAATTGCAAGCCGATAGGTGACAAGTGGATATTTAAGAGGAAAAGAAATTCAGAGGGTCAAGTTGAAAAATATAAAGCAAGACTAGTTGCTAAGGGTTATACTCAAAGAAAAGGCTTTGATTATGATGATACCTTTTCTCCAGTAGCAAAAATCACATCAATTCGAATAATATTGTCAATTGTTGCATATTTTGATTATGACTTATTTCAGATGGATGTGAAAACTGCATTTTTGAATGGAGATCTTGAAGAAGAACTTTATATGGAACTACCTAATGGTTTTGTTACAGATGCTACAAAAATTTGCAAGTTAACAAGGGCAATATATGGCTTGAAACAAGCTTCTAGGCAGTGGTACACGAAATTTGACCAATCGATAAAAGCATTTGAGTTTGAAAGCAACTATGAAGACCCTTGTGTTTATCTTAAAAAGTTTAATGGTCAAATAGTCTTTCTTGTATTGTATGTGGATGATATTTTGATTACAGGGAGTAATAGACAGTTGATTCAAGAGACAAAGAATTGGCTGCAAGAGAATTTCGAGATGAAAGATCTTGGAATGACTTCTTATATACTCGGGATAAAGATTGAAAGAAATAGGAGTGCTAAGATACTTGCTTTGTCTCAGACTGCTTATGTGGATAATATTCTTGAAAAATATTGTATGAGTGCTTGTAAACCCACTACAGCACCAATTTCTAAAGGAGATATCTTTAGCAAATCTCAAACTCCACAAAATAAACTTGAAAGGCAGAAAATGGATAATATGAGATCAACATATTGTTCTGCTATTTGTAGTCTGATGTATCTTATGACTTGAACTAGACCGGATATATGTTTTGCTTTGAGTTTACTTAGCCGCTATCAGTCAGACCCTGGGCCACATCATTGGGAAGGAGTGAAATGGGTTTTGCGCTATATCAAAGGGACTAGGACAGCTCGACTTGTCTTCTCATCTTCTACCCTCATGGTTGAGGGATACTCTGATTCAGATTACCAGGGTGATCAAGATGATCGCAAATCTACTTCTGGTTAGGTGTTTATGTTTGGTGGAGGAGCAATTTCTTGGAAAAGCAAGAAACAAGATTGTATTGCCATATCCACTATGGAAGCAGAGTATATTGCTTGTAGCTTGGCTGCTCAAGAAGCAATTTGGATTAAGAACTTCTTGCGGGAGTTATGTATTGTAGATTCTATTAAGGATCCGATCACAATGTATTGTGATAATGAGGCTGCTCGAAGCCTTACAAAAGACTCTCGATATCATTCAAGAGCCAAGCATATTGATGGGAAGTATCACTTTATAAGAGATAGAGTGCAGAAAAACCAGCTGGTAGTTGAAAGAAAAAGCTCTGTTGAGATGTTGGCTGATCCCATGACTAAGGGATTAAATGTAAAAGTTTTTATTGATCATGTAAGGAGCATGGGCATTGTAATTAATTCCCTTGGTTCTGATTGAGCCAAGTGGGAGATTATTAGCATTTTTTATGTGGCTCTGCTCAGAACTATCTTGTATGTTTAATTTTACATGATTATTAAATTTTATTTGTTGCATGCATTAATTAGTTGTCCATGGATTTCATCCCTTTGGCATTGGATCTCTCGGAGGTGGGTGTCTTTATGACACTGTGTCCTGGAGCCTTGTGCTCAGAATTCGTCCGGGTCATTGAAGTGAGAATTGGGGCAGCTCACTTAGACCTCTGTATGTTTAGATGGCCTTATAAGGGGTGTTGGGCGTAGGACCATACACTGACCTAGATGTCCCATCACCATACAATATTGTGTGTGTCACACATAGGACGGGTGACCAGAGATCTGGTAAATGGGCCTTGAGCCTATGAGACCGATCACCTCTGAGTCTAGCTTCCTTTGATCTTGAGAATTGGCCCGACTGCTGTTATGGTGCATAATTCTTTTGGAGTGGAATTGATAGCATTGATGATGCTTTTTAGTGCATCAAACCACTCTGGAGAATTTGTATTATTAACATTGTCGGGAGGTTATTATTCCAAGAGAATCTCAACCAGGGGTAAAATCATAATTTTGACATAAATCGATAAACCCGGGAAATTATCGATTTACTCAAATTATGGATATTCTGATTCCCATAATTGGTTTTATGAAATAACTATTTCTAAATTGTTTTCTCAAAATTATTTTTGAATTGTTTTGATTTAAAACGTTATGGGAATTGGGCCTCTTATAGCCCACTTGTTGGGTTCTGTTTTTGTTGGACTTGGGCTCTTGGGGGACGCCTCAATTGACCTAAGTCTAAGGTTGAGTAGGAAGCGATGATGGAAGGAGGAATCCTCGTATGGGTCTATTAGGTAATGGATCAGGCTATTTCGCTAATGGGCTTTTGGGCTTATTTGGCTAATGGGCAATTAGGGTTCGTTTGGTTGATGGGCCACGAATTCTATATATTCACATGCTGAGGAGGTCACACCAACTCTGAAACTAGATTTTATTCTTCGTAAGAGGAGCCTTCCATCAAGGGAAATCAAACAAACAGAGTTGGTGGACCGACAGCAATTTGACAAGAAGGGAGGAGAATTGACAAACAGGTACAAATATTTTAAATTTTTTATTATATTATGATTTATTGGGACGACAGTACCATCAACATGTCTTTTTTATCACCAGGCAAAGGAAACTCAGGTGCATCTTTTTCTCTCATGTTCGTTTATCATTTCTCTCTAATAGGGGTGGGCATCGGGTCGGGTTTTTGGGTAACCCGACCCGACCTGACCCAAGAAACTTGGGTTTGGATTCCCAAATCCAACCCATGGATCGGGTTCAGGTTTGCCCAAACCCGACCAGTGGGTTTTTAATTTTTATTGTTTATATATTTTTCTTGTTATTTTAAAAAATTGTATAAAAACACCAGGTATTGTCAGGCTTTCAGGTTGGGTTCGGGTTTTTCCAAAACCTATTTGATTTTTATTGGGTCGAGGTCGGGTTCAGGTTTACGAAGGATGGTTCGGGTTGGGTTCAAGTTTGTAAAAGATGGTTTGGGTTGGGTTTTGGTTTGGGTTTTAAAATCCATTTGAGTTTTTCAAAGGTTGGAGTTTCGGGTTATAGGTCGGGACCTGTGCCCACCCTACTCTCTAGGCAGTTCTTTGTACTCATATTACATTTCCTCCACTCTTGACGATTGTGTGATCTCTTCTATTTGCAACTTTTTATTTAGAATTCTCTTCCCATGCACCTCAGATCTCTTACTTGTCTTTGTGTAGTTCTATGGCAGATTTGGTTAGAACATAATAGTAGGTGGTTTGAAGGCACCACAGCCACCCTCGATCCACTTATTCGTAAAATCTTCACTTTTACTAATCATATAATAATGGCTCATGTACTACCTAAGTTATCTAAACTTAAGGCTCCACATCTCTTTATTCATTGGTCTCCGCCTCCACCTACCCTATTTGTAACTTTTAATGGATGTTCCAATTTTGCCTTGGGATTTTGCTGGAAGTGGTGTAATCTTTTGGGATTTCCATGGAACCCCCCTTTTAGTAGCTGCATCGCCTTTATTTTATGAGACAAATAACTTTGTTAAAATTCATGCTCTATTATTAGTCTTGTACTGTATTCTATCGTTCTTTCCACTGTCTCAGATATAGCTCCAAGGCGACTCTATGCTCACAATTCAAGCCATCAGGGGCATCATCAAATACATTGGTGACTTAGGCACCTGATTCTGCTGGCTCAAAAAATTTATCATGACCTTTTTTTTGTTTCAATCCACCACATATATAGGGAAGCTAACTCCAGCTGATGTTTTTTCCAAGTATGTAGCTCATCAAGACCACCATGGTTTTTCTCATATTCAAAGTGTGGCTATCTTTAGTTCAGGGTTTCTTATTTCTTTTCTAAGGGACGACTATATTTGGGCCTCTTTATACCCCAAACTTATTGTCTCAAATGACTACTTGTTTCACCGAAAATCCGCCGGTCCATGAAGAGGTGCGACGGAGAGAGTAATTCGATTAATTTAGAGTAACTTTGTGTTATAATTTGGGTGTGAGTATTAGAAAAATGCGAGTACAATTTTCTGCGCTTCCTCTAATTCGATCTCCGTTACAATTTTGGCGAAGTTGAAGCTTCTGACGAAGACGTCGTTGAAACTCGAGTTGCAGGAACGAGTGTGCACGAACTGTTGTGGCTTTGATCGGTCGGATGGAGGTATTTGTGCTCCACGTGTGTCGACTTATGACATTGCCGGCGAACGTGTAGAGCTGCTCCTGGTCAGATTGATGACTGACGAACGGCGAGTTGCTTAACTTCACTGGTTCGAAAGTGTTTCTATCGATGGGAGTTTCTTCTCAGTGAAGGAGTTTTCAGACCTTCGTTTTGAGAGAGAATCTCTGTGCGTGGAGTGATTTCTCCGCTAGAATGCTTTCAAACTTGATTTTTTCCAACCCCTGGAACCAAACGCTTCTGCCTATTTGTAGCCGAGCTTGTCTAGTGGTTGAAGAATTTTCCTGGGAAAGGGGATCACGATCCCCTTTCAGCTGTCTTAATTGGGAGAGGAGGAATACCAGGACTTTCCTCGGTTAACGACCAGACTTGGTTGTTTAAAAGTTGAGGAGGTTTCTTGATAGGGCTGTTGACTGTTGCTGACGCGATAGATTTCTACTGACGGGGGCCCCGACTATACCAATGATGCGGCGACGCGGCTGGACCTCGCAATGGGCTGCGACAAACGACTTTGAAGATTGACGGAGCCTACCCACGATGATCGATTTCTGGATCGGTGAATTTTTGGGCTCACCGAATTTGGGTTGTTCGCATTTTGGTGCATACAGATTGCCTCCTTCGAGACTTGATCGTCAGGAAGAACGAACAAGTTCCGAATGTGAAGAAGAACGCACACACGCACACAACACGTTTTTCTATTTTTTTTTTTTGTGGAGCCTCTTACTCTTTTAGGATCGTTTATCTTTTGTGTATGCATGCTCTTCTGTCCTCTTGCTTTTTTAGGATAGTGTATATTTTTTGTACTCTTTGTATGTATATATATATTTTTTTATTCTTTTCTTTTCTCTTTTTTTTGGCTCTCTTGCTGTTTTAGAGCTGTTTGCTTTTTTTATTTTCCCTTTTTCGATTTTGATGAATTTTTTTTTATACGAGCACATACAGAGCATGTACGATATTTAGACACGGTGTACCAGAGCATCGACGACGAGTTGAAATTGAGGTTATAACTAGCCGCGGTGCTTTGGTCCTTCGGGAGAGATAGTTGCGACGAACTTGAATGACTTCTGTAAATTTCGGCAAATTTGGTTCAAGAGGCGTCCTTCGGGTTGTGTCGCAGAGATGTTGTGGAGTGGGGGGAAGGTCATCGCGCCGAGGAGAGAATGTGCACCCGAATGAGGCTTGAGAGGCTGAATTTGAGTTGCTCTGTCTTTCTTTTTTTTCTTAACGGACTAGAGCTTTCCTGCAAACTGAATTGGAGTGCTGAGAAGAGGACTCACGCAAGAGAGGGTGTGATGAGGCCCACTCTGGATGAACTGATTTCCGCGGCGAAGTAGGAGACTCTCCCTGTTGAAGATTTGGCTTTTGTGCAGGTCGCAGAAGGTTTGAGGCTGCGACGAGGGTCCCTCTCCCTGTGCAGGAGGCTCCTTCTTAAGTGCGGAAGCACTAATCCACATCCTGCGAATTTTGGGTCACTCACTTTTAAAAGCTATGTCTCTCCCCTCTGGGTGTACTCTGGGAATTTGGGTGCGACCTTTGACTTTTCCTCCTATTTGGAAATTTGGCTTTGACAGCAGTCTACTATTTGGAAGAGTCTGCCAGTCTGCGATTTTGAAGCCTCTGCCAGTCTGCAATTTTGGCTTCTCTATCAGGCTGCAGTTTGGTGTCTCTACCTGCGAATTGACTGATTGTGATATGTTTCTGTCTGCGTAATTGACCACCTGCGACTTTGGCTTCTTCTGCGACTCGGTTGACAGAGAGTGCGAATTTGGGTTCACGGATTTGATTGTCTGTGAGGTTAGGAGACTGTTTGCAAATTGGTTATGGGAGGCTGTTTGCGAATTGGTTCTGGGAGGCTATTTACGAATTTTGGAGTTGGGAGGCTATTTGCGAATTTGGAGTTCTGGGAGGCTGCGAATTGGTTGCACATTAGAGACTGTGATTTTGGCTTAAAAGACTGTCTACGATTTGGCATTCTCTGCCAGACTGCGAATTTGGTTTTGTGATTTTGATTGAGAACTGGAGACAGCCTGCGATTTTGTACTTTTTGACAGCCTGTGAATTTAGGTTGAGGAGACAATTTGTGAATTTGGCTTTGGGGAGGGCAGTCTGCAACTTTGACTTCACCTGCGACTCGGGTTGGCTTCAGATCGAGAGACTGTGAGTTGGGAGCCAGTCTGCGAATTTGGGATTTTCTGCGAACTAAACAGTCTGTGGATTTTGACTTGCGAAACTGTTTGTCTGAAATTGTGAAAGACAATCTACGATTTGAGTTCATTTTTGGGTCAGGAGACTCTGCAAACTTGATTTGGAAGACTGTTATTAACTTGGAAGACTGCGAATTTGGCTTTTAGGAAGACTGCCTGCGACCACGACCCGAGAGAATTGTCTGTTTGCGGATTGGCAGTCTACAAAATTTGGGACTGCGACCTGTTGCCTTCTGTCCTCTGCGATTCGACTCTGCAACCTTCCCGGCTCGTGTCAGAAGTTCTCAGCGGACCAGAATTTTTAGGTACTGTATCAAGAAAATATTCCCGGTCGTCTCTTGCTGAATTCGAGTCAGTCGGGGTCCCCACTCTCTTTTCTTTCTTCTTCTCTTCCTCCCTCTTTCTTCTTCTTTTTCTCTCCTCTCATTTTCAACTTCTCCCTCGGTCTCTCTCTCTTTTCATGATTTTCATTCTTTTTTTTTTTTACTTTTCTTTTTTGAGGACTGGTCTTTTTTGTTGCCCCCTTTTTTTTTTGCTTTGTCTGGTTTCATGCCAAACGTTTGTGATTTTACATCGCACCTGGCTCTGTCGCTAGGTGTTGTAGTTGATTTTGTGTTGCACCTGGTGGGGTCGCCGGGAGCTGCAATTTTGGCTTGGTCGCACTCAACTCTGTCACAGGGTGCGGGTTGCTTTTGGTCGCAGTCGGCAAGAATTGGCGGAATGTTGGATTTCTAGTATGCTAGACTCGGCTCGGTCGTCGAGTGCTGCGAATTTCCTACAATTGTTCCCGACTAGGTCGCCGGGAGAATGTAGGTCGCATCCGGCTTGGTCGCCGGGTGCTGTTGTCGCATCCGGCTCGGTCACCGGGTGCTGATTTTCGTTTTGGTTTTGGTCGGCTCAGTCACCGGGAGATAAAACTTTTGTTTTGGTCGCCGGATGCCAAAATTTTGATTCGGCTGAGTCCGGCTGGGTCGCCGAGAGGCGGAATTCCTGCGGTAGCGCACCTGACTTGGTCGTCGGGTGTGAATTGTTGTCTGGTCGCAGCCGGCTAGAGTTGGTCACCGGGTGCGAGTTGCTGTCTGGTCGCAGCCGGGTTAGTTGCTTGTGCGAGTTGCTATCTGGTCCCAGTCGGCCAGAGTTGGTCGCCAGGTGCGAGTTGCTGTCTGGTCTAAGCCGGGTTAGTTGCCGTACGGGTTGCTGTCTGGTCGCCGTGTTGGTTGCCGGTGCGCGAGTGAGTGTTGACCTCCTATTTTCTTGCGACTGCTTCTTTTTTGTCTCAGCTATTTTTATTTTTCTTTCTGTGTCTGCTTCTTTTTGTCGTGATGCTGTTTTTTTTGTTTGGCGACTGCTCCTTTTTGTCGCCTACTTTTCTTTTACGACGACTTCTTTTTGTCGCGCTGCCTCTTTTTTTTTTTGTTCGGAGAAGAGTTACGTACTTGACTTTGATTGGCTGCGTCCGGCTTGGTCGTCGGTCGCATATGTTTGCTACACGGCACTCGGCTCGGTCGCCAGGTGTTGCATTTGATCCTTTGTCGCGTCCGATTTGGTCACTGAGAGCGGATTTTTTTTGTTGCGTCCGGCTATGTCGACGGTAGCGAAGCTTCTTACCTGCGTTCGGTTTGGTCACCGAGTGCATTGCTCCTGTTTTGGTCGCACCCGGCTCGGTCATCGGGTGCTGTTTGGTCGCGTCCATCTTTGTTTCTGGTCACAAAGTTTTGAGTTGTGCTCGGCTCGGTCGCCGGGCATTTGTTCTGACCACAGCCGGCTGTGTGGCTGGTCGCGAAGATTTGAGTTGTGCTCGTCTCGGTCCCCGAGCACTTGCTTTTTTTTTTGTTTCGCGACATTTGTTTCCCATCCAACTTGGTCGTCCGGCACTGGGATTTGAATGTGCGGTGTCTGGTACTGTAGCCAGATGCTGAATTCTCTGTTTTGTTGTGTCCGTCTTTTGTCGTTGGGCACTGGAGATGTTGTTCGCCTCCGGTTTACTCTGTTGGCCGCGAGGCAGTTTGGTTTGGTCGCATCTGGTTATGTCGCCAGTCGCAAAGCTTGTGCTCTGCTTTTCTTTAGTCGTGTTTGTGGTGCTGTACTCGGCTCGTTCGCCGAGCACCTTTTTTTTTTAACGCGGCCGGCTTTGTTGTTGGCCGCAAGTTTGGTGTTGTGCTGCGCTCGGCTTTGTTGCCGAGTGTAGTGCTCCTGTTTTGATCGCACTCGGCTCGGTCGCCGAGTGATGTAAGCTTCTTTTGGTCGCATCTGGCTTGGTTGCTGGATGCAAAGGTTTGCTCGTTGAGCAGCAGAGGATCGGTAGGCCCCTTCGGTTTGCCCTCTCTCTTTTTTTTTTATTTCTCCGTCATTTTCTTGGCGACTGGTCCTTTTTGTCGCCCCTCTTTCTTTTTCGACATTGAGTTTTTTTTTTGTTTGCGACTTCAATTTTTTTTTCATATATTTTTTGGTCGCAAGTTTCCCCCTTCTTTTTTGTTGGCGACTTTGCTTTTGGTAGCAGGGGATGCAAAATTTTTTTTTTTTGAATTGAGGGAGAGATGGATTGCGTACCTTATTTGGCTCGGCTGACGATTTCGACACTTTATTGCAGATGTCTACTCCATCTAATTCTTTCTCCTTCCTCGGTCTGACCATTTCGAGCGTCAAGACCCCTGTGAAGCGTATTCTTCGAGACTGCTTACGGTTTTGCGACTCCAAAGAAGAGCAAAGGCCATTGTTGATACCTCCTGGGGGGCCGTCGGCCTATGGTGGTCGCGACGTAACTATGCCCCTGGTTAGAGCTATCCACGACCTTTTGGAGCTGCCCTGTTGTCGACGAGGACGACCAAATTTGTTATCTCCCGAGGGTCGACGAAGCTTCATCGTCTCCACATCAGACAGTAGGCAATATCTTGCTGAATCCAATGCACGACCATCTGGTTCGCTTTACGGTGTCAAAGCTTCCTATCGACAGTAACCGGCTTGGTTCTTGGGACAATCGACCGAAGGTGTGCTCGAGCCCCTTTCGTGTGCCCTTCTACTTCGAGTGGGCAGACGTCGTCCTCCATACTTGTGCAGAACCGTTGGCCGCGGTGGACCTCACTCATGCAGTCCGAGCTTCGATGTTTTCGTATCGGTGCTGCAGCAATGTTATCCACGCCTTCCTGGAAGTATGGTGTTCTTCCACCAACACTATCTTTACTCGCGAGGGAGACTTGTCGATCTCATTGTGGGATGTGCATCGACTCGGAGGATAACATGTTTTTGGGAGTATTTTCGACGAAGTGACTCCGGTCATTGAATATTTCACTCAGAGTTGCTACCTTCCACTGCCCAAGAGCATTCGATACTTGATCCTCGCGTATTATCACCTTTTCTGTTGGCCTAGGTCCTCAGACGTAGATGGATTCTTTGGGATTTCCATGTCCGAGTGGGCATCATTCTGGTTCTGCGCCGAAGGGGATGTGCAGCCTTAAGAAGATTCATGGCCTGATCGCGAAAAGACGACTGGTTCTCGAAGTCGCAACTCATCGGCCGTGCAGAATCAACCACTCACCGAGATCGGGGTTCCTGATGCGCTTGCGGGTGATGTGTATCTAGCTGCCTTCTTATCTATGTGGCTCTGCCGTTCTACCATTCCTTTACTGGGTGGCATGCTGAGGTTCACCGTTTTCAAGATGGCCTGCTTCATGGCCAGTGGCAAGAAGTATAACCTTGCCAACGCAGCCTTGGCCAGTCTTTATCGTGGACTCCACAGCTTCTCATCGGGGACTTTTGCTTGGCCGCTCGTCTATACATGGTTCACCGAGCGATTCGGTGTACACGAGGTACACTCAACCGAAGGCGACAGACCCTTCATGATGCTGTATCGCAATCCGAAGCTCAGCCGTTTCTACACCCAGGAGGAGGCTCGTTCTCTATTTTGACACGGTGGAGTACGATGTTGGTATTCTTCGAAAGCTCTTCCTCATGGCCCGATTGTAGACAAGCCAAGTCACTACGCTTCTCGGATTTTAATGGAATACTTCCGTTGCTTGCGGGCGACCCTTCTTGTCTTGCGGCAACGCGATCATGTCATACTGGAGCCTTACAGTCCACATCGGTTTGCTCGCCAGTTTGGGTCCTACCAAGACTTACCGGGTGTGCTATTCGCTGATCAACTAAAGGCGGCCACAGTTAATGCATTGGTGGAGGTATGACAGGCCGAAAATGCCTGTCCTCTTGGCAGCGTGGAGGTGCCTGCTTTCGTGAGTCCAGGTTCCGATCCGGGTGTTACGTCTCTTTTTCGGGAGTCTTGGCTTGAATCAATCGTTCCCCTCTTCAAGGTAGCCGTTTCTTCTTGTTTTGCTTTGTATCTTCTTCCTTTCTCCTTGTTCTTTCTCTTTTTTTTTTTGACTTCTTTGCTCCCTTTTTTTTTGTTCAGCGAGCATGGAAGAAATTTATCGATGCACCGGAGAAAGCTTTGCCGCCTGCGCAAGGAGATGGTGGTGCAGAGGGTGTCGTTCGCAAGAGCTCACGAAAAGATTCGAAGCCTCCGACTTCTCCCAAGGCGAAGAAGAATAAAGTTACGAAAAAGAAGGCGCCCCGGCCAAAGGTTGCGAAAGAGAAGGTGTTGATGCCGTCACAAGTCGTGCCGCGAAAGGCATCGTCATTAGGGAGGCATCTCCGGTAGAGGAGGAACCTTGGCCAGTAGTACTATCTTTTCCGGCTGAAAATGCTCCTTTGGATAACGGGAAAGGAGTGGCTGAGTCGGCGGCCTCACCGAAGAAGACTGTTTCGAAGAAGAAGTCTGAGGCTCTGCAGTCAGAGCCTTTCATTTTTGTCCCCCCTCCTTTCAAGAAGCGGCTGCGAACTGGTCTAGGTAAGCCTTTGACGCATTTGACTCCACTTTCTGTCGTTCAGCCGTCGGAGACCCCTCTGTCGGAGTCGGGAGAGAAGGCTCAGGAGACAGCGCCCCATGACGGGTCTGTTGTTTTGCCGACTGGAAAGACCACTGCAGAACCACCGATATTGTCACCTGCGCCGGTGACCCAGCCTGGAGTGCCTGTGATCCAGGAGTTTGGCGACCTTCCTTCCGACAATCTTGCCATCATCGTGGCCCCGTTTACAAACCAGGCCAGCTTTCAGCAGGAAGACTTGTTCGATCTGGCTGAGATGGATGCTACCCGCGAGTTGGAGTGGGTCGAGGAGGGAGCTCTGTCTGCCGTCACTATTGATGAAGCCGAGTGCCCGACGACGACTCTTGGTGAGGGCGTAGCACCTCATCAGCCTTCGACTGGGCCAATTGCGGCTGAGGGACTTGTGTTAGATGCCGGAGTGGCTGTCGCGACTTCAAGGAGGGAACCCTTTGTGACGTTACCCCCTAGCAGTGGAGAAGTGACTTTTGCTGGGAAAGATGGAGCTCCGGGTTCAACTTGTCAACCCGTTAGTGATGATTCGTCGACTTCTTGGCCTGCGTCGGTAAGCACCTATCATTCTCTTCCCCTTTTTTTCTTTGTTCTTCTTTCCCTCATCTCTCAATTTTTTTGTTAGCTGTCGGCCTTCCCTCTTTCGGCGAGGTCGAGGTTGTTGATACAGCTATCCGCGCTGGGACTGTGGACAGTGTTCGTCGAGGTGTTTTTAGTGCCGGCCGACGACCCATGTTCGTCCGAGCTTGTGGCGGACACTCGTGCCATTCTTGAGCATTTGAGAGGAGCCAATGTCGATACTTCGGTTTTGGAGCAGTGGGTGGAAGATTTTGCTTCAGAGGCGGCTCGTTTTCAGCAGCAGCACAACTCTTTGGTTGGGAAACTCAGTTTGACCGAACGGTTTGCTGCTGAGGCTGAACTCGCGCAGTCTGTCCAGTGCGTCAACTGTCGGCGCGATGACTTAACCGCGGACTTAGACAGATGTCAGGCTGAGCGCGACGTTGCGGAGGCTGAACAGGGAGCTCTTTGTTATCGTCTTGCATTCATCTCATCTCATATCGACTCCATGAATGCTGAGCTCGCGACCATCCGTCGGGTAATTGACATTGCTGAGGAGGAAGCTTCTACTCTGGAGGGCCAACTTGCTTCTGTTCATGCACGCCCTGTTCTCAACGAGGCTGAGACACGAGAGTTGGCTGAGGTCCGTGTTGATGTGGTGCAACTGCGGCAACGGGTGGCTGACTTCGAGCTTCCTTCGCCTTGATGTGTTGCTTTTTTTTTTTAAGTCTTTATTTTTCTTGTTTTTTTTTTTCAGCGAGACTAGAAATTTTCTCTTTTTTTTTTCTGTAGCATGCCATTTTTGTTACGAGGCTTGTATTACTCTCATCACACATTTTCTTTTGCAATGAGAAGTGTTCTTTTTTTTATCGACTTTCTTTTTCTTTCTCTCCCTTTTTTTTTCGTTGCGCTCTTCATGGGTAAAATTGTTTGAGGAATTTACCGTTCATTATCGGCAGCTCCGAACCATTTGATGTGTCGAGCTTGTAGGCGCCATTAGTGTAGGCTTCCTGCACCACATACGGTCCTTCCCATTTCGGCGCAAACTTGCCCCCGGTTTTACTCGTAAAGAGCATTGGCCATCAGACTGCGAGCACGAGGTCGCCTTTCTGGAATGACCTGAGTCATACCTTTTTGTTGAAGGCTCGGGTCTTGTGAGATTGGTAGCATTCGAGTCGTTGTTGCGCTTCGAGTCGCTGCTCATCAAGTGACTCCAATTCTGTGAGTCGCAGTTGGGCGCACTCCTCCGCCGTCAGCCCTTCTCTCATCGCAATTTTCAGAGAGGGAAGTTGTACTTCGAGAGGGAGCACTGCTTCGGTGCCGTAAAGCAGCGAATATGTGGTCGACTAGATTGGCATTCGAAACAACGTTCTGTATGCCCACAAGGTTTCGCCGAGTTTTCTGTCCCAACTCTTTTTGTTGGCGCCGATGGTTTTCTTTAGGATCTCGCAGAGCGTTTTGTTGAATGCTTCTGCAAGTCCATTGGCTACCGGATTGTAAGCCGACGATGTTCGCTGTTGTATGCGAAATTTCTCGCAATAGCGGTCCATGACTCCGTTCCTGAACGGTGTGCCATTGTCCGTCACCATATACCAAGGAACTCCACATCGGTAGATGATTTGAGTTCAAATGAAGTCGGCGACTGTGGTTGCCTTGACTTCTCGGTAGGCGGCGGCTTCGGCCCATTTCGAGAAGTAATCGGTGGCCGCCAGGATGTATTGCCTGTCAGAGTCGGATTTGGGAGTGATGGGACCTATGATGTCCATCCCCCAAGCTTCGAATGGCCATGACGCGATCATCGAGTGAAGTGGCTCTGGTGGCTGATGTATGTAATCGGCAGGGACTTGGCACGGTTTGCAGGTTCGAGCCATTCCGGTGGCGTCCCTGAGCATTGTCGGCCAGTAATGGCCCAGTCGTTTTACTTGTAGATGGATCTTCGGGCTAGCTTCGTGTGCGCCACAAATTCCACCGTGTGTCTCTTCTAGCACTTGCAACCCCTCTTCTTTTGATAAGCATCGAAGGAGCAGACCTTCATACGACCTCCGGTAGAGTACGTCATTGATGAAAACGTACTTTGGAGCTGCTCGGCGAATTTGGACTCGCTCTCGCAGGTCGACAGGAAGTGTGCCGTGGCAAAGGAAGTGTGAGATAGGCTCCCTCCAATCTTCAACTTCGTCTTGGCTTGCCGAGATAGGAAGAGATTATTCTATTTCCTCGGTCTGTTCTCCTTCTGTTTCTTCCTCGGTCGGTGGAGGGACTACCCATCGTTCGTAAATGGGGACTTGGCTCGGCCGTTCGTCGAATTGTGCTAAGCTGGCAGCAATTCCAGCCGATGCGTCGGCTGGCCCATTTTCGGATCAAGGAACATAGTGGAGTGAGGCTTCCGGAATTTGGGCCAGAAGTTCACCGCCATGTCTCCAGAATGGCACAAGTTTGGGTTTCTTTACTTCGAACTCCCCTATGAGCTGCTTGATGACCAGAGCCGAGTCGCCGTAGATGTTTAGCTGCAGCAGCTTCATCTCGACCGTCATGCCGAGTCCAAGGAGGATAGCTTGATACTCCGCTTCATTGTTCGAACAATTTTGGGTAAGAACGAACGAATACGGGAGCAGGTCCCTTCTCGGTGAAACATATAGAACTCCTACGCCGGCTCCATTTTTTCGAGCAGCGCCGTCGAAATACATCTCCCAAGGGGGAAGCACTTCGACCAGGAAGATTTCTTCGCCTGGGAACTCTTCTGTTAATTCCCATTTGGCTGGCACTGGATGGTCGGCCAGGAAATTCGCCAGAGCTTGACCTTTGATTGCACGTAGTGGTATGAAGTTAATTTCGAACTCCAATAGAAGCAATGCCCACTTTGCCACTCGACCAGAGAGAATTGGTCGCGACATGATGTATTTCAACGGGTCGGCTCGAGATACCAAGTTCGTCAAATGCGCCAGAAGGTAGTGTCGAAGCTTTTGAATCACGAAGATGAGTGCCAGATAGGTTTTCTCGATCAGTGTGTAGTTGAGTTCGGCACCCACAAGTGTTCGGCTCAGGTAGTAGAGAGAACGTTCTTTGTTGTTCTCGTCACATTGAGCCAACAGAGCTCCTACCGATTTCTCCTGTGCGGCGATGTATAGCAGGAACGGCTTGTCGAAGATTGGAGCGACGAGCACTGGTGGCTTGGTGAGATACGCCTTTATGTTGTTAAAGGCGTTCCGGCAAGACTCGTCCCACTCGAACGGCGTATCCTTCTTCAGCAGGCGACTGAACGGTTGACACCTCCCAGCTAAGTTCGAAATAAAACGCCGAATGTACGCCAAATGGCCTTGGAAGCTCTTGAGTTCAGAGATGTTTCTGGGCTCCAGCATCTTTTGAATTGCATCAATTTTTGACTGGTCGATTTCAATTCCTCGATGGTGCACAACGAATCCCAGAATTTGCCTGAAGTAACTCCGAATGCGTACTTCAACGGATTCACTTTAAGTTGAAACCGTCTAAGTCGTTCGAACAACGCCTTCAGGTTGAGAAGATGCTCGGACCGCTCTTTGGTTTTTACCACCAGGTCATCGACATAGCATTCGACTCGTTTGTGCATGAAGTCGTCGAAGATGTTTTGCATTGTCCTCTGGTTGGTCGCACCGGCATTCTTGAGTCCGAATGACATCACTTTGTAACAAAAGATGCCTTTAGGAGTGCGGAACGTAGTGAGCTCCTCATCTTTCGGGTCCATCTGAATTTGGTTGTAGCCGGAGGAACCGTCCATGAAGGATAGAGCTTCATGACCCGTCGTTGCGTTGACCATGAGTTCTGTTATTTGCAGAGGGAAGTCGTCCTTCGGGCAGGCTTTATTCAGGTCACGAAAGTCGACGCAGACCTGAATTTGGCCGGTCTTCTTCTTGACAGGCACGATATTTGCGATCCAGGACGGGTACTTCACCTCCCTGATGAAATTGGCAGCGATCAATTTGTCGACCTCCTTTTCAATTTCTGGCACAAGTTCTGGTCGGAACCGTCATTACGACTGCTTGACTGGCCGAACAGTGGGATGAACCGCCAATTTGTGAACTAAAACTCGCGGGTTGAGGCAGGGCATTTCCTTGTATATCCAAGCGAATATGAGGTGATATTCGCGAAGTAGCGACATGTACTTGGACTCCTCTTCGGCCGACAATGAAGCATTGAGGAATGTCGGCCTCGGGTCCTCTATTGTACCCAAGTCGACTTTTTATAACTCGTCGACTGTTGACTGGCCACCTTCTCCGAACTCAACTGGAGCCTCCTTCAAAATGAACTCGTCATCTTCTTGATTGTCGTCGGCGACAGAGATATGGTTTACCATCACTGAGTCGTATGTGCGAGCTCGTGCGATGGCTACCTTCAAGGTGTAAATAATCACCGGGCTCAAACCATTTTTCTTTTTCGCTGGAGTTTGGCCGACTGAAACTTGATGTACATCTGCCGACGTCTTTCTGGTTATCTTGACCGGCTTCGTCTGAGCTCTGTAAATTTTGATTGGTTTCTCCTTCTAGTAACCGAGGCCTAGGCGACCCTGATTGATTTGATGACCGTCGTTTCTCAGTTTCTCCTGTTCTGGAGTGAGGACTGATAGAGTAACGGGTGGTTTCTCATGGATTTGATCCTTTGTAAGATTGCCCTCGGCTCTGGCCATCAGTCGGTAGGCGTTCGGGTCGAAACCTTCATTCGAGCGAGTGGACGGTCATTACGCGATATTCGGAAATTGCTTCACGATACTTCTTTCGTTCAGCTTGGGCAAAGGAAGGGTGACCTTTTCTGGCAAAGGGGTCGGCTGGATTTTGTGGTAGACGACCAAGGGAGCTTCTCCTTTCTTCCTTTGCGACTGTGGGATGTACCGTAAGATGGGTGCATTGTGTTGTGTTGGTGCTGGGGTGGCTGCGACCAATTTGTGGCCGTGTGCTGGCTGCCCGTTGTGTGCCAGCTATTTTGGAGACGCAACTTGCATCGTGGTCTGATTTGGGGACGCGGCTTGCGTCGGCTGTTTGGACGCTGCAGCTTGCGTTGGTTGTTTGGGCGACGCAGCTTGCGTCGGAGCGCTTTTGGCATTTGATGCCTGGTTCGACCATGGTGACAATTTGACTGTCGGTCTGGTCGTCAGATAGAATTTTGCGTCTGCGAACGATGCCTCAGCCTCAGTGAATGGACTTTCATCGGCGTATACCGTCTTTTGCTTGCCGTTGTCCCAATACTTGAAGCACTGATGCAGTGTCGACGACACGACTCCGTTTGCGTGAAGCCACAGTCGACCCAAGAACACCAGCAGGAGGAGAGCGTCCTCTGGCCTTCCTGGTTGAGACCTTGGATGAGGAGAGAGCTCGGAGAGAGGTCACCAGTAGAGAGGCCGACATTCTTCATCGTTCGAATTGGCAGAATGTTGACTGCGGATCCACAATCGACGAAGATATGGTTGATTTTGTGGTCTCTGATGTAGGCGGAGACGAACAGTGGCCTGTGAGGGTTCTTCGTCCCCAATTGTGCATCCTCCTCTCGAAATGTGATGCACGACGGACATGAGACGGCGAGCGCTTCCTCCGACATTGCAAGTTGCAGGGAGGATTGTGCATCTTCTTCCTCCTTTCGATAAGGTGGAGTCAACCCGACTTTCGGCAAGTCGTGTTTCCTCATGAGCAGCATTTTGACTTCGGCTTGGAGCTCGTCTGGTTTGTTAAGGACCCGAATTAGAGCTTATCTTGACCGAATGGCCAAGTCGAGGTCGGCTTCTATCTCGTTAAGCGGCGAGATTTGTTTAAGTGACGTCTCGAGGTCATCGCATTCGACGACTGGTCTTTTGCCTCTGTCGTTAGGTGTTGTGTGCTCGGGAGGAGCTGAAGAACAGGTCGCCACCATTTCTGGCAGCGCAAAGAACTCCTTTGGAAAGAACTTCGCTAGTGTGACGGGTCTCCTCTTCTTTTTGTTTGCTCTCTGGACGTTGGTCCCGGGAGCTTTCTTTTGGCGCTTCATGGCTTTTTTGTTTGACCGCTTCGCCTTGGTTATGGTGTTTGTCGGCGTCGGTTCGAGTTCTCGAACCGGTTTCTTTCGCCGGGTAACCAGAATCCACCCCTTTGCGTCAACAACAGCTAGTTCGCGAGGTGCCGATTTTGGTGCGACTAGAGCCGGTGGTCGTCTGTTGTTGTATTGCGGTCGGTTGGAAGGACTGGATTTTGGACAATACTCCTTCTTTGTGACCTGCTGCTTATTTGGCCGAGTTCGCCGGTTTGGCTCGGCTTGAATGGAGATGGCATGAGAGGAGTCTGTGTTTTCAGTTCCTTCGATTTTGCTGTGACCTGGAGCGGCCAGTTCCATGATCCGATCCTTCAAGACGAAGCACTTCTCGGTCGGGTGCCCGACCAAACGATGGTACTTGCAAAAATTCAGATCTTTGCTCCTGGACAAGTCGCCGGGTCTTTTGACTTCTGGCAGCTTTAGTAATTGGTTGTCGAGGAGCTGGTCCAGCATGACAGCGACATCCGCGTCGGCGAACGGGTATGTCTTGGCCTGTCATTCCTCGAACGAAGGCCTCCGGTACGTGCCCCCGGTTAGTTGTCGTGGGAGGTAGGTTGCTTTGACCTTGCTTCCGACCTTGATTGGTTCAAAAGTGTTCGTCGCGAAGGAGGTTTTTGTTTTCTCCTTCGTGTCTTTGGGCGCGGTCGCGGCTGGTGCCTTCCCCTTTTTGCGAGGGTCGGCAGAAGAGGATCCTTCTTCTCCGCGCTCCTCCATAAGGTTCTCCATGTTATGAGCTTCTGTTGCGAGCTCCTGAAAGCCGGCCGGCCTCCGACTGCGAATGTAGCTCAGGAGTTCCCATTGCATCCCTCAAGAGCACATTTCAATTTCGGCCTCGAGAGAGAGATTCGAGCTTTCTTTGCAGTTTAAACTCAAGTTCCTCCATCGGTTAATGTAGTCGATGACCTTTTTGCCTTTCTTCTGAGGAACTTGCGCTCTAGTTTTATCCCAACTGTCGATGGAATCCTGGGGCAGCTCGATGTACCAGTCAAAGGCATTTCCCTTTAGCGACCGGCCAAACTGCTTTAGCAACAAGTCACCGTCGGTGTCGGCATTGTTGCAGGTCTCTATGAAGTGGGCGACGTGCTGTTTCGAGTGCCCGTCGCCATTGAATTACTGGAAATTCAGAGGATGGTAGCCAACCGGCATTGGGATATTTTGAATCCTTTGCTTGTAAGGCCTCCTGTATGCGACAGATTTGTTGTCGCCCGAGCTGTTTCGTACAGTGCGGTTGATGAGCTCGGTGACTACGTCGAGTGTTAGAGTAGCCGGATCTGCTTCGGTTCGACCTCGGCGAATGGCAATTGGTGCGACAGGTGGCAGCTCATTGTCAGAGGAAGGATCTTCTGGCAGTGGTTCGGCTGAGCCACTAGTAGTCGCTCGATTTTGGTCAACTTCTTGAGACACGCTGTCGGTATTATTTGTGGCCGCGCCCATTTCGAGCCACTCTAATATTCTCGTAATCTGGAGGTCGCGAGCTGCGAGTTGCGCATCTTTTATGCGCAGTTGTTCACTCTGCTCCTTCAATGCAGCTTGCATTTTGGCAAGCTGCTCTTCGATCGTCTTGGCCGAGGTTGTCATCATGGCCATTCTGACGGTTTGCGTCAGAGAAGTTGACCTGGACCTGGCTCGGAGAGATGAAGCTATGGCCGGCGACCACATCGGAGAGATGGTCATCGATGTAGGAGAAGAGGTCGCCGTGGGTGACCGGTCAGAAGAACTGGCCGCTGGTTGATTGCATAGAGTGACTCTGGATGGTGACTGGCTTGCGGTGGCAGCCACCGGTGAGAGTCGGCATGGAGGAATAGGTGATGTTGCGACAAGGGAGGTCGTCGGTGTTTGTCGGCGAGGTGAGCGGATGGGTGGTGGACCCGGTGCCACATTGAATGCTCCTAAAAGGTCGTGAGAGACAGTCACGACTGGAGATCTGTCTTTAGGCGAAGCTTTCTGTATAGGAGCAGTTGGCGACGAATGCATCCTTGCCCCCATGTTGCTCATTACGTTGTACCAGGGTGGGGACGATAGAACTCCTTCGCGATGGCGGCGAATGGATCAGGCTGACAGTCGGGCTGCGAGGAGGAGGAGAGGCAGCGAGGGCCAAATATGGCCATCGCTGGCAACAATTAGGCGGAGGCCGCTGCTGGCTTGACAGAGGCTGCGGTAGCCTGTGGCATGAAGACAGCGCTTGGACGGCGCGCGTCGCGTAGGAAAGGAGCTTGTCCAGTGGACAAGCTTCTAGCCAAAGCCCTTCTAATTGGGCGAGTGGCCGGTGGTGGAGAGGTAGGAGCGCGGAGGTCGGCCGGAGATGCGGCAGCTGGTCCGTGAGCTCCTGCAGTTGAGCTTGCAGTCGCGGCAGGGCGCGGGTGAGCAAAGCTCAAGGTGGCAATTTGTTTGCCCCTATTGTTGTTGTTGTTGTTGCCGTTGTTGGCATTGCTGGCAATGGCTGAGGTTGGAGAGCTTTTTTTTTGGACGGAGCAGGAGATGAGAGGCACGAAATGTCCCACCGGGTATGCCAAATCTGCTTCACCGAAAATCCGTTGGTCCGCGAAGAGGCGCGACCGAGAGAGTAATTCGATTAATTCAGAGTAATTTTGTGTTAAAATTTGGGTGTGAGTATCAGAAAAATGCGAGTACAATTTCTTGGGCTTCCTCTGATTCGATCTCCGTTACAATTTTGGCGAAGTTGAAGCTTCTGGCGAAGACGTCGTCGAAACTCGAGTTGCAGGAACGAGTGTGCATGAACTGTTGTGGCTTTGGTCGGTCGGACGGAGGTATTTGTGCTCCGCGTGTGTCAACTTATGACGTTGTCAGCGAACGTGTAGAGCTGCTCCTGGTCGGAATGTTTACTGACGAACGGTGAGTGGCTTAACTTCTCTGGTTCGAAAGTGTTTCTGTCGATGGGAGTTTCTTCTCAGTGAAGGAGTTTTCAGACCTTCGTTTAGAGAGAGAATCTCTGTGCATGGAGTGATTTCTCCACTAGAATGCTTTCAAACCTGATTTTTTCCAACCCCTGGAACCGAACGCTTCTGGCTATTTGTAGCCGAGCTTTTCCAGTGGTTGAAGAATTTTCCTGGGAAAGGGGATCACGATCCCCTTTCAGCTGCCTTAATTGTGAGAGGAGGAATACCAGGATATTCCTCGGTTAACGACCAGACTTGGTCGTTTAACAGTTGAGGAGGTTTCTTGATGTGGCTGCTGATTGTTGCTGACGTGATGGATTCTACTGACGGGGCCCCGATTGTACCGATGATGCGGCGACGCGGCTGGGCCTCGCGATGGGCTGCGATGAACAACTTTGAAGATCGACGAAGCCTACCCACGACGATCGATTTCTGGATCGGTGGATTTCTGGGCTCGTCGAATTTGGGCTGTTAGCATTTTGGTGCATACACTACTCTATGTTTTTCCTCGTATTTAAAGTACAGCTGCTCTATGTTGTTATCCACACTACTTGCCATAGTCTATCCCGTGTAAATGATTCTGGACATGTCTGTCACCTCTACTTCTAATTCTGGATTGGGAGCTCTTGCACCTGACTTGCTAGACGTATGCACAAAATTCTGACTGAGGATGCTTCCACCTCCTCCGATATGCGACTGGCATAAGTAAAACTCAAGCTTCCACAAGTTACAATGGCTATTGCTTCTGAAATTCACCTTTCCCCACCAAGTTCATTTTCTCTTTCTATTTTGCTTTTCCTACATTACTTACAATGGCTACTGCTTCTCAAAACTCACTTATACTAGGCTACCCTATTATTATGGCTAGCATTTTTGCATGGAATATTAGCGGTATTCACAACAATACTACACGGCATGTCGTGGACATTTTAGTTCATCAACACTGTCCAAATATTCTGTATTTTGGTGAAACAAAGGTAGTTTCCCCTCTAGATACAATGTTACCACGTCGTCTCGGGCCCACCTAAGCCCATAATTTTTTTTTCCCTTCCCAATCTCTCAATGGTGGCCAATGGCTGTTTTGGAGATCTCATTTCTCAATTCATATTCTACATGCTGATTTTTTCAGTATTGTTGATGCGATCCTAACTAATCGCTAGCAAGAGGACTAATCAATGTAATATAGACTTTATGCAATTCCGAATATCGTCCCCAAGGACCAAGCCAACAGTTAATTGGTTTCTGAATAAAAATCTAAAGTTTGAGAATCCTGATTTGAAAGACGGAAAATTAAACTAAACCAGTACTTGAAAACTGTTGAGAAAAGCTTTAGGGGAATTTCAATGAGGAGAGAAGACGTTGGGAATCCTATTCCCTCCCTAGACACTTATGAGATTGAATAGAAATTATGTTTTGGAAATCAATTTCTGACGAGCTTGTAAAACCATGGCTACAATCCGCATCGGCATCACCTTTTTCTATCTCCTAGAGTAAACTAGCCGGCATAATCGACTCTACTTGATAGCATAAACATGAAGCTCTTATGTCATAGACAAATTAATCAAATCCAACAGGGTATTATTTTTAGGTCGAGGATTAACCCAAGGATTAGTTGATCTACATAGTGTATGAACTCATAAAGATTTGTAAAATCCTATCAACATGTCTTACCTTAAGCCTAGCGTCACCTTATAACCAGTATATAAGCCTAGCCAGACATGTCTTACCTTAAGCCTAGCCAGACAGCAAGTACGAATCAAGAAGAAACAACTTTGGAAAACTCATTCATGCACCAAATTAAAACCAAATAAAATATAAAGTATCAATCTCATTACATGCCTAGGGAGTCATGGACTCCCAACTAAAAATGACTACTCCATACTGGAAATAAAAACACACATCAATATTTTGATAACAGCCACGAAAGAAAAATAACTAGGTACAGAAACTCCCCTTGGAAGGCTGCTCTTGGTCACCCTCGCTCCTTAGGCTGAAATCTCCACCTTTCTTCCTCAAACCACCCAGAGGTCGTGTAAGACTCCCTTTGGACCCTCTCCTCTCTCTAAACTAATGAATAAAACAAAAACTTGAACTCAAAACTGAATGTAAAAACTGGATGAATTGTGCTCTGCCTTGGACCACTATTTATACTTGTCCTGCTGCCCAGGCCTTGTAAATTGATCTCTGTCCAGGGGTATGAATTATGCCATCCTGACCTCAGAATTAGATGAAATTACTCACGAACGTTCCTTCCATGGTCCTTGCCTTGTGTACGAAATTTCAGTCCATTTTGAGTTGGGAAACTCGAGATATGATGTGAAGACGTTGGATTGCTTCTGCTGCCAATTTCTGCACTGGGTCCACACACTTTGAAGATACAAAACTTGAGAAACCCGACTTGGATTGGCCTGAATTTTCGTGATATGATCTTCAATATCCTCAGGAATCTTCAGCCCAAATTTGGGTTCAATTGGGATTTGGGAACTCCAGATATGCTCTCCTTCAAACTCGGATTTATCTTCTTCTTTAGGTAGTAGTTTCCTTCTTTGAATTGATCTTCACTTCTTGGTCATTCAAAACACTTAGAACTCGAGTAAATTACCTTAGAATATTTGTGGATACCTTCCTTAGACACTTAGGACTTCTTTTCCCAACTTTGGGCTTGATTGGTTGTCATGATCCCGAGATTTTTGCGAAAGAGCGTTGCTGAGTCACCGGCGCTGTCGTGCCGATATTATGCCTGATTTTGGCGCGGTCGCGCCACTGGAGCGGAGTACTTTCTAAGTCTGGAAACGACTTTCGAACCCTAGCTGAGTTAGGAGACTTCTTGGCGTGGTAGCGCCATATTTTGCTGTAGAAGTGGCGCTGCCGCGCCACTCTTTAGACTTTTCTTTGCTCCCAGAACGACAACTTCTCTTTCCTTCTTCAGCAGCTCTTTGGTGCGTCCATGTTGTCTCTGAGTGAGGTAGCGCCAGCTCCTTGGCGCGGTGGAGCCCTCCGATGGCGCGGTCATGCCATTTTACATTCCCCAACCGTTGGCTTTCATGTCCGTTGAGTCGTTGGGCATTTTTCTTCTTTATTTTGAATTTTTGACTATTTTCTCGGCGCGGTGGTGCCAATTCTGGCGCGTGCGTGCCATCCTTATTTTTGGCTTGTTTTGCTCATTTTTCCTTCGTTTTTGCTCCAAATTCAGTTTTTCTTCTTCCACTGGGTACCTGAGACACAAAACATGAAATTGAGTCATATGTGTTGCTTTTATACTCAGAATTGATTTTGAATTAGATTTTTTACTCAATTTTTATGCCTAAAGATAGTGTCTTTTAAACACTTATCACAACCCCAAACTTAAACCTTTGCTTGTCCTCGAGCAGAATCTGAAAGAAACAACCAGAAAAGTTTGTGGAGATTAAGAAAAGATCAGTGGCAATCCCCTTAAAAATTTCAAAATGGATGATTCACTCCTTTCCTAATGATGGTTCTCCTTGCTTAGTCAAATCAGAATTCAAATTTTTCTTTAATTTTTCAAAGATCCTTATCCCCATGCAAGTGAGAAGTCTCAGTTAACGCCATAAGCCAACCCTCAGTCCACTCTCCACTAACCTGAAGGAATCCATAATCCTGATCAATAGGTCTTTTCTAGGTTGTAATGGGGCATGGGTAATGGGTAAGATCAAATTGTAAGCTTATCTTTTGGGTTTTACCCTCCTCCTCATTTCCATGTTCCATCTTTCTGAGCATGAGTAAATTCCTATGATCTTTCTCCAAGTTTTTCCACCCCAAACATATTTTCTTGCATTGATCCCATATTCTTTTCTCCTTCCTTTCCTTCACATGTATTCTTTTCTTTTGGGATCGTCCAGAGTCTAGCTTACCTAGCCGGTTGACTCAGAGTCCCTAAGCTTCCTGAGGCCCGAGACCCGGTGCACACACGAGGTGGCCTTTCTCCTAACTAACCCATAACCTTTTCTTTCTTTTTCTTTGGCTTTGTCTGGAGTCCAGCTTACCTTATCGGTTGACTCAGAGTCCCTAAGCTTGCTAAGGCCCAAGCCCCGGTGCACACACAAGGTGGCCTTTCCCCTGACTTAGCCTCTCTGTTGCCACTTCTTCCTTCTTTTTTCTAAGACAAACTCTGTACCCTTCATCCATCCCTCCTTTCAGGATTTTGTCCATGCTCATTTAAATAGAACACTTCAATAAATTGGAGAGATATATAGGTCAGTAGGAAACAAGTCGGTTTATCACAAAGGCTGGTTCATGTAATGTGAGATTTAAAACAAAACAGGGATCTTGTTGGCTCAAGGTGTTTGACAAAAAGTGATGCATCTTGTGCATTCAAGTAGGTGGCTTGAAAAAGGCTCAAACGATTGAAAAGAGGTGACTAAATCACTTCAGGATATTTGAAAACCTTTCTCTGTTTCACCTCAAACTTTCCTCAGGTTGGTTCTAGTGGTTTACATCCACTTGCTCGCTTATACTTTGTTTTCCAAAAACTGTTTTAAAGAAAATTCTCCTCTAGTAAAGACTAAGCAATTTGAACTAAGTTATTTCTCCAGAAAGTGAATCATGCTTTCTATTTACTAAGGGTTTTTTCCACTAGTGTTTTTCTAAATCTCTTTTGATCTATTCTGGTGTAAAAGTTTTTGAAAATAGATTTTGAAAACATGAAGAAAGAATATCCCACCCCAAACTGTAAAACATGCTTTGTCCCCAAAGCATAAACAAAAATAAGAAGTAGGATGAAAACTTCCCTGATCAATCTGGGTGTGCCTGAAGTGGAATGGAACTTCTCCTTGTTTGCTCTTTGAAACAAAATCTGCCTTCATGGGTTAGTGTCCAATATTTGTGCATGGAGTATAACAAATTGAAATGGAATTGAAATGAGTCTGTTCTCATGCATAATATTGAGTCTAATATCCATACCTGCAGTGGAATTTTCATTTTCTGAGCTCTGGATTGGTTGTTCTTCAATGAGACATTGGCGCGGTAGCGCCAGAAAATGGCGCGAACGCGCCTAGTAATTCAATCAAATTTCATCATCCTGAATGTGTTTTTGAAAATTTCCACTTTGAACAGAGTTTTATCAGTTAGATGCAGATGCTGATTCAGTTACCACACATTTTTGTAGGAGAAATCATGCTTTGGGACATATTGTGAAAGTGCAAAATATCATGTCATCAATATGATTGGAGATTGAGTACATATTAATGAACATTACAGACAAAAATTACTCTAAGACATCTGATACACAGACACCAATGCGTATTCTCCCAGAGGAGAGACTGATTCAGACATTAGGCTCTAAATATTTTTTTGATCTGGCGCGATGGCGCCATTTTTGGTGCGGTAGCGCCAGTTCTAATTTTTTTAGGTTATTTATTTATTTATTTATTTATTTATTTATTTTTGTTTTCTGTTTATGGTGAAGAATTAAAACTCTTTCTATCCTACTTCTATCCTACTCATGCAAAATCAGTCAACTACTCATGCAAGTTCTAATAGTTCACAAAAACAAATGCAAAATCCATGAAATTTCAATGCAGTCCTATTTTAAAACAAGCAAATGAGTTCTGATTTATAGTCCCTGCTCGACTTTGTGACTCTTTCTAGTCAGATAGGATTGTGAAGGTTCTTTCCTGATGGAAATCAGGAGACATGTATCTTTTCAGCCTTTGTCCATTCACAATAAAGGTGGATTGATCTTTTGGATTTCTGATTTCCACTACCCCTGATTTTAACACTCTTTCCATTGAAAAAGGACCAGTCCATTTTGATCTAAGCTTACTACGAAACAACCTAAGTCTGCTATTAAACAAGAGGACAAGTTGACCAGGTTTAAATTCCTTGGGTAAGATGTGCTCATCATGCCATTTTTTAGTTTTTTCTTTATACATCTTGGCATTCTCATAGGACTAGTACCTAAACTCATCTAGTGCATTTAGTTGCACCAATCTATTCTCTCCAGCATCCTTGATATCAAAATTCAAGAACTTGGTTGCCCAATATGCTTTATACTCTAATTCCAAAGGAAGATGTCATGCTTTCCATAAACCAACCTATAGGGGGTCATGCCTATTGGGGTTTTGAAAGCTGTCCTATAGGCCCACAATGCATCATCTAGCTTGGTTTTCCAATCTCTTCTTGAAGTGTTAACAGTTTTTTCCAGAATTCTCTTGAGCTCTCTATTGGACACTTCTACTTGGCCACTTGTTTGGGCATGGTATGGGATGGCTACTTTGTGGGTGACTCCATATTTTTTCAACAAATTTTTAAAAGGAGTGTTGCAAAAATGCTTTCCCCCATCACTGATGATAGCTCTAGGAGTTCCAAAATGACAAAAAAAATTCTTTTTCAAAAATTCAATGACAACCTTGGCATCATTAGTTCTGGTTGCTATGGCCTCTACCCATCTTGTCACATAATCTACTGCCACCAAAATGTACTCATACCCAAAAGAAGGTGGAAAGGGACCCATGAAGTCAAGCCCCAAACATCAAAATATTCACATTCAAGAATATTATTTAAAGGCATTTCATTCTTTCTTGAGATATTATCTGTCCTTTGACACCTATCACATGATTGGACATACCTCTTTGCATCTCGAAAAAGTGTTGGCCAAAAGAATCCAGATTGCAATACCTTTGCTGTTATTCGGTTTGCACTGTGATGGCCACCAACCTCCTTGTCATGACAATGGCTGAGAATGAGTGGAGCTTCTTCCTCTCTCACACACCTTCCAATGACTTGATCCGGAAATATTTTGTAGAGGAATGGATCATCCCCATAGCAATGCTTTGAATGTGCCATTAATTTCTTCCTTCGCTGGTATGTGAAGTGCTTTGGTACCAATTTGCTGCAAACAAAATTAGCAATATCAGCAAACCATGGTACTTTTGAGATATTTACCTGGCAAATTAGTTCATTTGGAAATAGTTCTAAAATTTCCCCTTCTTTATTTTTTGCCTCTAGCCTTGAGAGGTGATCTGCTACCACATTTTCAGCTCATTTCTTGTCCTTTATTTCAATATAAAATTCTTGCAGAAGAAGGATCCATCTGATCAGTCTTGGTTTGGAATCCTTCTTTGCAAACAAATATCTAAGGGCTGCATGGTCAGTCCAAACAATAACCTTTGAACAAATCAGATATGATCTAAATTTTTCAAATGAAAAAACCACAGCCATAAGTTCTTTCTCAAGGGTGGTATAATTCAATTGAGGACCAATGAGTGTGTGACTAGCATAAGAAATGGTGAGGAAAACTTTTTTTTTTCTTTTACCAAGGGCTGCCCCTAAAGCAAAATCACTTGAATCACACATGTGTTAAAAAGGTAGGTTCCAATCAGGTGACACAATGATGGGGGCAGAGATTAATTTTTGTTTCAAGAGATTAAAGGCATGCAAGCATTCATTATTGAAATCAAATTTCATATCTTTCAAAAGCAAGTTTGACAAAGGTTTTGTAATTTTTAAAAAATCTTTTATAAACCTTCTATAAAAACCTGCATGGCCTAGAAAACTCCTAATGGCCTTGACTGAAGTGGGTGGGGGTAATTTTTCAAACACTTCTATTTTTGCCTTGTCTACCTCTATCCCCTTTTTTGAGATTTTGTAGCCAGGAACAATCCCCTCTCTTACCATGAAGTGACAGAACAAGTTTCAAAAGTTAGTCCATATAGTGTAAAATTATCCATAAAGATCTCCATCATCTTTCCTATCATATCATGGAATAGAACCATCATGCATTCTCCTATATGCAAAGGTTCCATATGGGCCGGTGAAGGTGGTTTTTTCCTGGTCCTCAGGTGCTATAGGGATCTGAAAGTATCCTGAATAACCATCTAGGAAACAATAGAATTTATTTCCAGCCAGCCTTTCAAGCATTTGATCTATGAAAGGTAAAGGAAAATGATCTTTCCTAGTGGTTGTATTCAATTTCCTATAGTCTATGCATACTCTCCAACCCGTGACCGTCCTAGTGGGGATCAGTTCATTATTTTCATTATAAATGACAGTGGTACCCCCCTTTTTAGGAACAACTTGAACTGGACTTACCCATGCACTATCAGAAATAGGATAGATAATACTTTCGTCCAAGAGTTTGATCACCTCCTTTTTTACTACATTTTTGCAATGTAGGATTCAACCTTCTTTGTGGCTGAATGCTGGGCTTGTAATTGTCCTCCATCAAGATCCGGTGTGAGCAAATTGTGGGGCTGATTCCTTCAATATCTAATAATGACCAGCCTATTGCCTTCTTGTGTTTGGACAACACCTCAATGAGCATTTTCTCCTCCAAACCTGTCAAACATGAAGAAATAATCACTGGTTTATCATTCTCTTCAAGGAAAACATATTTCAAATTATTAGGGAGGGGTTTGAGTTCAGGTTTGGGAGCTTCTTGAGCCCCTTGTTCCTTTATTTCTTCCTCCAACTCCTCCTTGCTTTCAGCCTCCAATTCGTCAACCTCTCTTGTCATGATGGGATCTTCATCTTCCTTCTCCTCTGAATTGACTAGGCCTCCTTCTTTTGCTTCTCCAATCCTCTCTTCTTCTTCAATTTCTGCTATACAAGAATCAATCACATCAATGCTCAAACAGAAATCATCATGTGGGATGGCTGGTTGTTTCATGGCTTCTTTTATAATAAAACTTATTGTATCATTGTTAAGCCGTAAGGTTAGATTCCCTTACTTGCAATCAATTATAGCACTAGCGGTAGCCAAGAATGGTCTACCAAGAATTATAGGCAGGTACTTGTCTACTTCCATGTCTAAAACCACAAAATCGTGAGGATATATAAAATCTTGAATTTTCACCAACACATCCTCCATTACTCCTTCTGGTATCTTGGTTGATCTATCCGCAAATTGAAGAGTGATTCTAGTCTCTTGAGGTTCTCCAAGTTTTAAATACCTGCAAAGGGACAATGGCATTAAATTAACACTTGCCCCTAAATCCCATAAAGCATTTGCAAATTTATTTGAACTAATTTCACAAGGTGTTGTAAAACTCCCTGGATCTTTTAATTTTGTTGGAAGCTTATTGATCAAGATTGCACTGCAATTTTCATTCTGTAAGATTGTACCTTGCTCCTCCGTCTTCTTCTTTTCGGATATGACCTCTTTAAGAAACTTGCCATATAGGGGCATTTGCCTTACTGCCTCTATCAGTGGAATGTTAATCTGTAAATTCTTAAAGATTTCTAGAAACCTAGCAAAGCTACTTTCTAGTATGTCTGTTTTAGCTCTACTTGGGTAAGGTAGATTTCTTACATCAATATCAGTAATAGGAAGTGCATCCTTACCTTTTTTCTTTCTTGGAGAAGCCGGTGAACTTACCTTTTCCCTTCTTTGCTCTTCTTCTCCTTTCTGATTTTGCTCTTCTTCTATGGCTGGTTGTTCTTTAGGTTGGAGCTCCTCGAGCGTCTTTCCACTTCTAAGTGTTATGGCCTTGACTTGCTCTTTTGGATTCACTTCCGAGTTGCTAGGTAGAGCCCCTCTAGATCTTTCATATGCACCTTGATTAAGATGGTTTACTTGAGTGGTCAGAAGTGTGAATGATTGCCTTAGTGATTGCAACTCTGCATACATTGCTCGATTCAACTTCTTTTCTTCCTCCAATTCAGCCTTGGTGGCTAGCAACTCCTTTTGTTGTTCATTGGCTGGTAATGGTTTGAATCCTGGAGGTTACTGCCTTGCTTGATTTGCATTATTCCATGAGAAATTTGGATAATTTTTTCAGCCAGGGTTGTATGTATTACTGTATGGGTCCATCCTGCGAGAATTTCCAACAAAATTAGCTTGTTCAGGTGTGGAATTCAGAGCATATACATTACCTTGGCATTCATAATCAGCATGTCCTCCTCCACATAATTCGCAGATCGAAGCTACCACATGGGTTGGTTTTTGTTGCAAACTTGCTATTTGTTGCTGAAGTGCATCTAATTGTGCTTTTACAGAGGTGGAGTCCAGTTTGAATACTCCAGCAGCCTTCTTGCTTGATCGCTCCGGCGGATATTGATACATGTTGGCTGTCATCTCCTCTATTAACTCATGCACTTCTTCAGGAATCTTTTTTCTGATCGATCCACCAGATGCAACATCTATCATGCTTCTTGTGTTTATGTTCAGTCCATTGTAGAAAATCTCAATCTCGCTCCAGAGCTTTATCTTGTGATTTGGGCATCTTTTGAGAAGTCCATTGAACCTCTCACATGCCTCTGAAAGGTGTTCTTTTGGTTCCTGCAAGAATTGAGAGATTTCATTCCTTAATTTGATGGTCTTTTCTGGTGGAAAATACTTACCTAGGAATTTTTCTGCAAATCTTCCCAAGTGGCAATAGAGCCAGCTGGTTGAATGTTTAGCCATGTCTTAGCTCGTCCAGCCAAGGTGAACTTAAACAGCCTCAATCTAATTGCATCATCTGACACATCATTGTACTTAAAAGTAGCACACAAGTCCAAAAATCTTTCAAGATGGTCATTAGGATCTTCATTAGCTAACCCACTAAACTGATAATGATTTTGAAGCATAACAATAATCTGAGGTTTAAGATCAAAATTATTAGCTTGAATAGTGGGAGTGACAATACTTGTCCTGTTTGTATTTGGGCTTTGTGTGATATAATCCCTCAAGGTTCTCCTTGGGCTTTGTGCTTGTTCTTCATGAGTGCCTTCTGCGTTCTCCATGTCTTCTTCATTCTTGGGAGTGCTCTCGTTCTGATTTTCCTTCAGCCTTTGCCTTAAAGTCCTTTCTGGTTTAGAATCAATCTCTTGGGATGCTTCCACTCGAGATCTGCTCATGAACCACCTGCAAAATAAAAACAAAAACCAAAATCTCTACATTTTTAAAATCTAAACAATTACTACTAGAAACTTTGGTCCCTGGTAACGGCGCCAAAAACTTGATGCGATCCTAACTAATCACTAGCAAGAGGACTAATCAATTAATATAGACTTTATGCAAGTCCGAATATCGTCCCACAAGAACCAAGCCAGCAGTTAATTGCTTTCTCAATAAAAATCTAAAGTTTGAGAATCCTGATTTGAAAGACAAAAAATTAAAGTAAGCCAGTACTTGAAAACTGTTGAGAAAAGCTTTAGGGGAATTTCAATGAGGAGAGAAGACGTTGGGAATCCAATTCCATCCCTAGACACTTCTGAGATTGAATAGAAATAATGTTTTAGAAATCAATTTCTGACGAGCTTATAAAACCATGGCTACAATCCGCATCGGCATCACCTTTTTCTATCTCCTAGAGTAAACTAGCCGGCATAATCGACTCTACTTGATAGCATAAACATGAAGCTCTTATGTCATAGACAAATCAATCAAATCCAACAGGGTATTACTTTAAGGTCGATGATTAACCCAAGGATTAGTTGATCTACATAGTGTATGAACTCATAAAGATTTGTAAAATCCTATCAACATGTCTTACCTTAAGCTTAGCGTCACCTTATAACCAGTATATAGCCAGACAGCAAGTACGAATCAAGAAGAAACAACTTTGGAAAACTCATTCATGCACCAAATTAAAACCAAATAAAATATAAAGTATCAATCTCATTACATGCCTAGGGAGTCATGGACTCCCAACTAAAAATGACTACTCCATACTGGAAATAAAAACACACATCAATATTTTGATAACAGCCACGAAAGAAAAATAACTAGGTACAGAAACTCCCCTTGGAAGGCTGCTCTTGGTCACCCTCGCTCCTTAGGCTGAAATCTCCACCTTTCTTCCTCAAACCACCTAGAGGTCGTGTAAGACTCCCTCTGGACCCTCTCCTCTCTCTAAACTAATGAATAAAACAAAAACTTGAACTCAAAACTGAATGTAAAAACTGGATGAATTGTGCTCTGCCTTGGACCACTATTTATACTTGTCCTGCTGCCCAGGCCTTGTAAATTGATCTCGGTCCAGGGGTATGAATTATATCTTCCCGACCTCAAAAGTGGATGAAATTATAAACGAACCTTACTTTCATGGTCCTTGCCTTGTGTACAAAATTTGAGTCCATTCTGAGTTGGAAAACTCGAGATATGATGTGAAGACGTTGGATTGCTTCTGCTGCCAATTTCTGCACTGGGTCCACCTAATTTGAAGAAATAAAACTTGAGAAAACCGACTTGGATTAGCCTGAATTTTCTTGATATGATCCTCAATATCCTCAGGAATCTTCAGTCCAAATTTGGGTTCAATTGGGATTCGAGAACTCCAGATATGCTCTCCTTCAAACTCGGATTTATATTCTTCTTTTGGCAGCAGTTTCCTTCTTTGAATTGATCTACACTTCTTGGTCATTCAAAACACTTAGAACTCAAGTAAGTTACCTTAGAATCTTTGTGGATACCTTCGTTAGACACTTAGGACTTCTTTTCCCAACTTTGGGCTTGATTGGTTGTCAGGATCCCGAGATTTTTGCGGAAGAGCGTTGCTGAGTCACCGGCGCGGTCGCACCGATATTATGCCTGATTCTGGTGCGGTCGCGCCACTGGAGAGTAGTACTTTCTAAGTCTGGAAACAGATTTCGAACCCGAGCCGAGTTAGGAGACTTCTTGGTGCGGTAGCGCCATATTTTGCTGTAGAAGTGGCGCGGCAGCGCCACTCCTTAGACTTTTCTTTGATCCCCAGAACGACAACTTCTCTTTCCTTCTTCAGCAGCTCTTTGGGGCGTCCATGATGTCTCTGAGTGAGGTAGCGCCAGCTCCTTGGCACGGTAGAGCCCTCCGATGGCGCGGTCGTGCCATTTCACATTCCCCAACCGTTGGCTTTCATGTCCGTTGAGTCAATGGGAATTTTTCTCCATTATTTTGAATTTTTGAATATTTTTCAGGCGCGGTGGCGCCGATTCTGGCCGGGCGCGCCATCCTCTTTTTAGGCGTCGTTTGCTCATTTTTCCTTCGTTTTTGCTCCAAATCTAGGTTTTCTTCATCCACTGGGTACCTGAGACACAGAACATGAAATTGAGTCATATGTGTTGCTTTTGTACTCAGAATTGATTTGGAATTAGATTTTTTACTCACACTTATCAATTGCGAAACAACTCACACTCCCATTGGGTCAATGCCAATTTGTCCTTTACGTTTACCTCCCTCCTGATCTCCCTCATTGGAGTCAAGGTCTTACTAGTCTGCAACATTAGTTCAACCAATACTCTGGACCTTGGTTTTTTTGGGAGATTTCAATGCTACTTTTGGGAGTTCTATCAGTGTCCAGAAAGAGAAACTCAAGGACATCTGTTTCTCTATTGTGTCTTGGTTAGATCACTATGGGATGTTATTATTATTTCTATCCCATTTTCTTACCTTACCTCTGTGCGATCCCTTACCTTTATTTGGTTACCTTATGGCAGACCTGGCTATAACGAAATTCCAGGCAATTTGAAAGCAAAACTTCTTTCTTTGATCAAATTATTCGTAAAATCAGACATTTTATGAATTCTCTCCAATAGGCAAGAGGCCCTCCTAAGTTACCTAGATTAATAGTCTCACGACATGCTATTCATTGGTCTCCATCTTCTGAGTCTGGCATTACTGCAAATTTCAATGGGTCGGCTAATCTATCTTTGACGAGTGCTGGTTCTGAGACAGCATTGGCTCCCTCTTTTAGTTGCAACATGGTCATTTAGGCACGCCACCAATAACACTGTTGCAATACATGCTCCTGATGGTCCCCGTGAGCCTCACTAATAACTAGCAAGTGCACTAGGTCCACAAGTAATATAGACTTGGTGAGTCCAGATATCGTATCCAAAGGGACCAAGTTTAGAAATATAAATTAGAGTGGAATCTATCTAATGAAAGAGCAGTTATTAGAATAAAGAGGTTGTGATGTAAAAACTAACTAAACTAAACAATGCAGCAAATTTTACAAAGAATAAGATAAAGAAACTTATTGGGATTCTTCTTTTGGACTAAACGTTGGGGGCAAGTTGCCAATCCCTCTTAGTCGACACCATGTAGAAATATGACTCTTATTTGGCTCAAGTGCATTGTCTTGGCTAGCCTTTATGAGTCTGGCTACCCTGGATCGAATTCCTCGCAATCCAGAACCTTCGAGTCCTAGTGCATAAATGTAAAGGCTGTGCGATAAACTCACTCCATCCAGGAGTGAGTATCGTAGGTAGCCACAACCCATTCACTAGTCTCCATCACAATCCGGAACAATCTTGCTACTAAAGGGTTGAATTAGAATCAAACCTGTAGACCAAAACACTATGAACTCCTAACTTTACTTCACAATCTGTTCCTTGCTAGGCTCAATAGAATTCTAGCATACAAATACGAACTAAACTCTTAAACTAGAATGCAATCTAGTCCTAACTTCACTTCACAATTCCTTCCTCGCTAGGCTTTGATTGGATTTCAGAATAAAAGCATGCATTAAGTATGGTTTTCAATGCAAACACATGCTCAATTGCTCAAATAAATCAGAGTTCATACATGGCTTCAACTAAGAGTTCAACACTCCCCCAACAAATAAAACTACTCCGTGCTAAAGTTAGTTACAACAAAAGACATTGAGATTAAGGATGAAGCCATAAAATAAGAGAAAGGATAGAGAAAATGGTGATCAGCCAGTTCAGCAGTCCTCTTTCTTCGAAATCAGTCAACTTCAGCACCTTGAATCTCCTTCTCAGCCTTGGATGAATTTCCTCTCTTCTAGGACGTGGCTCTGCTCTCCAAAAGGACCTCCTCTACTCTCCCCAAAAAGACCCCCCTTTCAATATGTCTGAGCTCCGCTATTTATTGTGCATCAACTCCCTTTTGCATTAGGAGTCCTTCAGTTACCAAAATTTCTTTTATTTCCTATTTGGAGATGTCTTTTGACTCACTTTTCGGTTTTCTTTCGTTCCCAGTGGTCAGAGAGTCTTCTCCCAACATGGAAACATGTCAGATATTAAGAAGAGGGTGAGTCTCCTTCTTAATACAAACTTTCTATACTTGTCTCTTTTCTTTAGTAGGATTCTTCTTCCCTAAGTCATATATTTCTTAATTCTCCTTAGAAACACTTTCCAAGCCCTTGGTACGTGTCCCCTACACTATATGAAAGATTTTTATTTCATACAAATCAGTTTTGAAGAGAATTTGCAAAGATTCGGACTTTCCAGTAACGGTTTGCCCTAAAAACTCATCGCGACAAACTTTCGTCGTGACAACTTTCTTTTGTTGTATAAGCTCATCAGGGAGAATTTTGGGTTGTCCTTTATACGGAAACTCTTCTCGTCACGACATGCTCTGTTCTTCACTGAGGCGAGTTTCGGTCTTGTTTCTTCGGTTTGGATTCAGTTCGAGATTGTCGGGACTTCGCCAGGGTGAATGATATCAATTTCTCTCAGTGGGTGTTTGCCTTGAGACTCGCCTTGAGTTCGTCGGGATGGATGTCTAGTTTCATCTTTCGGTTGTAATTCGCCCAGGGCCTTGAGTTCGTCGGGGTGAATTTCTTCAGCTTAGATTTCCTTCTTTTTTCTTTCGTCCTGTTAACCATTTTAATCGCCAATCTTGTCGGGATGAAACTTTATCTTGTCCCAGCAAATTTTCTTTTTTTTTTTGTCAAAGTTTGCAGTTTTCATCAGTTTTGCTCATTTCTTCTTCCAGCTTGTAATTAATCATAAAAGTTCAAAAAGACATTAAATAAGTCTCTTATAGAATACAAAAACTAGAAAATCACACGTATAATATAACATAACATTCACCCCTATCACATGCTTTACTACTGATGTTATTTTGCATTCACAATTTTTTTCCTCAATCAGAAGTTCACCTCTTGGGAGATAGGGGTGGAATCGAAGCGAGCCCGTTCGTGAACGGTTTGAGCTCGGCTCGTTAAAAGTTTGACTTGGCTCAAAATTATACGAGCTCGAACTGAACTCAAGCTCATATAAGAGCTCAGGGAAATAAACAAGATGAACCCAACCCTTGCAGGGTTTGGCTCGTAAGCTCCCGAGCCCTGATCGTTTACACTTAGCAAGCCGAGCCTCCATTAGGTTTTTATCTTTGACGAGCTTTTGAAAGCTCGACAGTTCGAAAGTGAAAGCTTGATAGTTTGAAAGCTCGACAACCATTTTTTCTTCCTCTCTTACTCTCTTACTCTCTCTCTCTCCCGATTTCCAATTTCCGACTCTTCGTTTCTCACCAATGGAGTAATGATGCAGAATATGGAGTCTTCTTCGGTGATTTTTGAATTTCATTATGCAATTGAAGATCTTATGGCGACCTTGAACTCTACCGAAAATAGTCTTCAATGTTCAAATTCTCATAGTCACACTCATCATCTTGAGTAGGTTATCTATCTTCGAGTGCCGAAGAATCAACCTTGTGTATTTGGGTGCCAAGAGGAAAGTGAAATTTTTATTCTTTTGAAAAGTCGTGAGATTTTCTCTAATGTAAGTTGGTTAAATTTAATTATTGGCCACGATAAATAGAATATTTGGTGTTTGGGCTCTTTGTGATAAAATTTTAGTTCAACAAGAATTGGTTCCTCCAGAAAATAATGACCCGGGACCAAGCCAAGACAATACAGGGGATCAAAATTCTTAAAATGTGGATGGAACTAGTGCACCATAAGTCGAAGGGCCAAAAAGGAAGAGAACTTCTACTATTTGGTTAGAATTCAATGAAGTAGGTCTTTGTAATGGTACCAAGAAAGTTGAGTGTGTCCATTGTAAGAAGCACTTAAACATTGTGAGTAGTGGTGTAAACTCCCACATGAGTCAACACTGGAGTCAACACTTGAATTCATGTGGAAGTAGATGAGTGGCTATAAGGAAACAAAAATCATTGAATTTTCAGCCAGTGGGGTCTAGTATTGATTCGAGTTTAGATGGCCTTATTTTGAATTTTGAGGGGAAGTATGACTACTGCAAAATGAGGACAGTGATTGCCCATTGGATTTTGATGCATGAGTACTTGATAGGGCATAATATCACTTATGAGTTTAGGACTATTATGTGTTATAATTAGTCATCTTAGGCTAGTTTTACATCTATTTATATTAAATTCATGTTTATTAGTTCAAAGCTAATCTTTATTAACTTTTTATGCAGGTTTTCAACATAAAAGGACATTTGGCATTATGGTTCAATAAAAATCCGAATTTTCCTTATTTAAATTCCAAGGGAAGTCAATAAGACACTTTCAACTATGACCAAGGCAACTTAGGAGGAGATTTGAATGGGTTTTGAGAGATTTTTTAGAAGAAAACTAATAGATCTAATTTTGGAGGAAGAAGAGAAATTTATGGATCTAAATAGAAGTAAAGCTGGACTCAAAACCTATATAAAGGAACTTAATTCCATGCAATAAGCCATCAAGGAGAAGAGAAGCAAATCATTTAAGAAACTGAAGGAAGGAAGAAGTTGTTTCCTAGAGGATCGACCGTTGGAGTTCAAGAAAACCAGTTTTGTTCTTCTTTTCTATTTTAATTTTGATTTTCTCTGTTCAAGATCATCTTCATTTCATTCTTTCAGTATTGTTCTCTGTTTTGAAGCATGAAGCAAAGTTTGTCGTTTGGAATCTAATGCCTTTATCTATTTGCAGACAATTGAACTTGGGGGAGCTTAAAGCTATAAACATGCTCCTACAATTTACTAATAGGTCTACCAAAAGACGTAGGGGAATAATAGAGGACGTCTTAATCAAGATTGGGGACTTTATTTTCCCTTGTGATTTTGTAGTTTTAGATATGGAAATTGATTGGGAAGTACCTCTAATTTTGGGCAGGTCATTTCTGGCCACGACTGGAGCTTTGATTGATGTCAAGAATGGAAAATTGACACTTAGGCTGAATGATGAAGAATTAGTTTTTGACATCAACCAAGCTATGAAAAAACCTCTTCTTGTTGTTGACGATATGTGTTATTCAATTGACATTATTGATGAATATGTAGGTATCCATCAGCATGAAGTCAAAATGGAGAAGGGCTTGGAAGGTTACAATCAAGATGAAGAACCTTTCTATGTAGAAGAAACAGAGGAATTAGGGAACAACTCTAAATTAAACATGGTGAAAGAGCTTGAGTTGAAGGAAGATAGGACTTCAAATGAAACACCTAAACTAGAACTCAAGCCTCTTCCCGATTCCTTAAAATATGTTTTTTTTGAGAAAGACTCTAACTAATAGGTCTACCAAGAAGGCAATCGGGTGGTCAATCTCATATCTCAAAGGTAACAGCCCAACAATGTGCATGCATAAGATACTCATGGAAGATACTTTCAAACCAATTGTACAACCCCAAAGAAGATTGAATCCAGCAATGCAAGAGGTAGTGAAGAAGGAGGTGATTAAGCTACTTGACGCAGGTATTATCTATCCAATTTCAGATAGCTCTTGGGTAAGTCTTGTACAAGTAGTGCCTAAAAAGGGAGGAACTACGGTAATTGAGAATAAAAACAATGAGTTACTCCTCACTAGAACAATTACTGGTTGGAGAGTATTCATCGATTATAGAAAACTCAATTTAGCAACTAGGAAAGACCATTTCCCCTTGCCATTCATGGACCAAATGTTGGAAAGACTGGCAGGAAATAAGTTTTACTGTTTTCTTGATGGTTATTCAGGATATTTTCAAATTCCAATTGCTCCAGAAGACCAAGAAAAAACTACTTTGACCTGCCCCTATGGCACGTTGCATATAGCCGAATGCCTTTTGGTTTATGTAATGCACCGGCCACGTTTCAACGATGCATGATGTCAATAATCCATGATATTATAGAAAAGTTAATGAAAATTTTCATGGATGACTTTACTCTTTATGGACTAACATTTGAAAAGTGTTTGAAAAATCTTTCATTAGTCTTACAAAGATGTGAAGACACCAATCTTGTGCTAAATTGGGAGAAATGTCATTTTATGGTAAGAGAAGGAATAGTTCTCGGTCATAAAATTTCTTAACATGGATTGGAGGTTGACAGAGCTAAAGTGGAGGCCATTGAGAAGTTACCACTACCAACTTCAATTCGAGCAATCCGTGGCTTCTTGGGACATGCAGGGTTTTATCGACGTTTCATAAAGAATTTTTCCACCATCACGAAACCATTGTCTAATTTACTAATGAAGGATACTAAATTTAATTTTGATAATGCATGTATGCAGGCCTTTAAAGGACAAGCTAGTGACTGCACCGGTGGTAGTGGGACTAGATTGGAATTCACCTTTTGAAATAATGTGTGATGCAAGCGACTATGCAGTGGGGGCAGTCCTTGGGCAGAGGAGAGATAAAACCTTTAGATTCATCTACTACGCAAGCCACACTCTCACTGGACCAAAAATAAATTACACTATTACAGAGAAGGAATTGTTGGTCGTCGTCTTTGCGTTCAAAAGGTTCAGATCATACTTAATGGGATCAAAGGTCATAGTCTTCACTGATCATGCAGGCTTGAGGCATCTTTTTGCAAAAAAAGACTCCAAGCCAAGGCTCATTCGATGGGTTCTACTACTTCAGGAATTTGACATAGAGATTAGAGATAAAAAGGGAGCTGAAAATCTAGTGGTGGACCACTTGTCAAGACTAGAACATCAGTCCATTGCAAAAAGAGAAATTTCTGACCTCTATCCTGAAGAAAACATTTGTGTTATTGATTGTAGTACCTCCCCACTTCCTTGGTTTGCTGACTTAGCTAACTTTCTTGCAGTCTGATGGATTCCTAAAGACTTGTCTTACCAGCAAAAGAAGAAGTTCCTTGCTGATGCCAAATACTGCTTCTGGGAAGATCCTTTCCTCTACAAACTTTGTCCTGACCAAGTGATAAGAAGATGTGTGCCGGATTCTGAATTTGCTGCCATCTTGAGCCTTTGCCATGATAGAGAGGCAACTTCAGTGCAAATAGGACAGCAGCCAAGGTCCTTCAATCAGGTTTTTTTTGGCCTACCTTATTTCAAGATGCGAGGCACTATGTCTCCACTTACGATAAATGTCAACGTGCTGGTAACATCTCCAAGAGAGATGAGATGCCCCTAACTAATATACTTGTTTGTGAAATTTTTGACATCTGGGGTATTGACTTCATGGGTCCATTCTCTTCTCCATATGGGAATGACTGCATATTAGTAGCCGTAGACTGTGTCTAAATGGGTAGAGGCCATTCCCACAAGAACAAATGATGCCAAAGTTGTCCTTCAATTCCTAAGAAAACATATCTTTACAAGGTATGGGACTCCTAGAGCTATTATAAGTGATGGAGGGAAACACTTTTGCAACTATCAATTCACAACTTTGTTGAAGAAATATGGAGTAAGGCACAAGATAGCTACTCCTTATCATGCACAAACAAGTGGCCAAGTAGAAGTCTCTAATAGAGAGTTGAAAAGAATTCTAGAAAAAACTGTTGGTACTTCTTGAAAAGATTGGGCAATAAAGTTGGATGATGCTTTATGGGCATATAGGACAGCATTTAAAACACCTATTGGAATGTCACCATTTAGGTTGGTTTTTGGCAAAGCTTGTACTTACCAGTAGAACTTGAGCATAAAGCATATTGGGCTACTAAATTTTTAAATTTTGATCTAACAATTGCTGGCAAGACTCGTATGTTGCAGGTAAATGAACTTGAGGAGTTTAGGCAGTGGGCTTATCAAAACGCCACCCACTACAAGAAGAAAACCAAAGAATCGCATGATCGAAACATTACTCTGAAAAATTTTGAACCTGGACAAAAAGTGCTCCTCTACAATAGTCGCCTAAGGTTATTTACTAGAAAACTCAAATCAAGGTGGCAAGGTCCATATGAGATAGTTTCCAAAACATAGTTTGGCACATTTGAAATCCAACACTTGCGTAGTGGAGAAAAGTTCAAAGTCAATGGACATCGACTTAAGCCATATCAAGAGGGGAGATTTAACCCTGAAACAAGCAGTATCAGGTTTCTTGAACATGGCATTTGTTTTCTTATATGCTCTCTATTTCTCCATGATCTTTTTATTCATGCAATCATTTAATTTCATTCCTTTCTCCCATCAATGTTTTTTTGGCAATTGGTTATTTTTACAAATGTTCAGAAGTATTCAATAAATTACAAGTCACTTTGCTCTTTAACCATATGTTTTAGTGTCATGCACACCAGCTTTGCAAGTTCATCATATTCGACGATGGAATACATGTCAATAAGGCAGTTTTTCTTTTCCTATCTTTAAATTATGTTCCATTGAGGACAATGTGTTTCTTAAGTTTGGGGTGGGATGTGACTCTTGGCATAAATACTTGTATGCATGATAACTTTCATGGTCAATTGATTAAATAAGCAATGCTTGGATTTTGATTCAGTACAAGGAATTTAGAGATTCAGTGGTTATCTGAAAATACTGATTTATAAAAGGAGATTTCATCTTAAGCCTTATAAACCCTTGGTCCAGATACTTTGAAGACCATGGGAAAGACTATCTTTGGTTTGCGGTTTGTCAAGTTGAGTGCATTTCAGCATGTTTACCTTTTAATCCAGAACCATATCATGTGAAACTTGAGGCGAATCTGAGAAAGGCTTTCAAAAATATTTGAAGTGATTTAGGCACTTGTTTTTAAATGAGATTGAGCCTTTGAAAGCCACCTATATTAATGCACAAGATGCATATCCTTTAGAAACCCCTTTGGGCCTACAAGAACCCCACCTTTTTTCTTATCCTATGAAATTCATGAAACCCCGGCCTTACTTTGGAATGCCTTGTTTCTTACTGACCTACTCTGAATTATTGAATTGATATATGAATTGAGCATGTTGATTTTGTGAAAAGAACAAGATGGAAAGAAAAAAAGGAGGCAGATTGAATAAAATCTGTATAAAGGAGACAAGAAGCTTGATTGTTTGTAGTTAGAATAAAATAAATAAATAAATAAATAAAAATATAGGAAAATAAGTTGAGTTAGATGAAGGCCATCTTGCTGAGTAACTAGGGCTCGTGCCTCAGTAAGCATAGGGATTCGTGTCAAAAGGCATGATAAGTTGAATTCACTACTTAGCTAGAAAAAAAAAAAATGAAAGTATGAAGTTTGGTAGTGTGGAGAAGTACTAACAAAGTTTCAAAGGAAAATTCATGGCTCAAGGAAAGATAACAAGGATATGAGGAGGAGAATTAGCCAAGGAAAATCCCTCCATTATTTAACCTACACCATTTCACATGCCCCATTAAAGCCTAAGAAGACCTATTGATCAAAATTTTTGATTTCCTTCATGATAGTGTAGAGTGGATTGAGGTGGTGGCATATGGACTTTAAGATTAGACTGTTGAATGCACAGGTATGGGGTTTGTTGGCAAGAGGTAGTCTGCCTGTTCTATTCTTGGTGGCTTGAAAATGGGGTGACAAAGGTTTTTGATTTATTCATTCTTTATTGATGTGTTGGAAGAAAGCTCATAGAATTTTTCTATTCCTTGATACCTGAATTAAATTTCTAAGTCGTTGTAGTAATGTTTGTTGTTTGCTCGAGGACGAGCAAAACACTAAGTTTGGGGTAGTTGATAGGGTATAATATTACTTATGAGTTTAGGACTATTATGTGTTATAATTAGTCATGTTAGGTTAGTTTTACATCTATTTATATTAAATTTATGTTTGTTAGTTCAAAGCTAATCTTTATTAACTTTTTATGCAGGTTTTCAACATAAAAGGACATTTGGCATTATGGTTCAATAAAAATCCAAATTTTCCTTATTTAAATTTCAGGGGAAGTCAATAAGACACTCTCAACTATGACCAAGGCAACTTAGGAAGAGATTTGATTGGGTTTTGAGAAGAAAACTAATAGATCCAATTTTGGAGGAAGAAGAGAAATTTATGGATCTGAATAAATGCAAAGCTGGACTCAAAGCCTATATAAAGGAGCTTAATTCCATGCAATAAGCCATCAAGGAGAAGAGAAGCAAAGCATTTAATAAACTGAAGGAAGGAAGAAGTTGTTTCGAGGATCGACCGTTGGAGTTCAAGAAAACCAGATTTGTTCTTGTTTTTTATTTTAATTTCGATTTTCTCTGGTCAAGATCATCTTCATTTCATTCTTTCAGTATTATTCTCTGTTTTGAAGCATGAAGAAAAGTTTTTCGTTTGGAATCTATTTCTCTAAACTTATTTTGATCTACAATTCAAGTTTTTTAATTAATTTGGATTCTATTTAGATTGAAAGATAAGTTCATGCAATTGGCTTACTATTCTTAGTGATATTCGAATAGAGAAGTTAAGAAGAGTGATACTAACTCTTGCAAAATTTACCTTTCTCCTGAATGGTTAATCGAATGGGAGTTTTTATGAATAGGAGACAAAAATACGATTATATGGCTGAAGTCTTTTTCTTAAAAAGAAGGACTTTTGCTTTGAACTTATTCAAATTGATTTGATAATTTTCTGAAAAAGTATTCTTGAATTAGTTTGAAGGGTCATTTCCTGAAATAAGGTTTACACAATTATAAGCTTGTCAAATCCATTTTGATTTTCTAAATTCCTGATTTATATTAAAATTTGCCAAGAGACTAAATCTCCTAATGTCTTTTCTCTTGATCTCATTCATGTTATTCCTTTTAGTGAATTTTTAGATTCTTTTACAAATCCTCATCATTTGTTTCTCAAACCTTAACAAAGATTTCTAAATTTTGTTTCATCCAAATTGGTCTCTTGGGACGATATCTGGACTCACATGTTATATATTATTTGAAGGATCTAGTACACTTGTTAGTGTCAATTTTGATCCATCAAGTTTTTGGCTCCTTAGCAGTTTAGGATCATGAGTTTAATTTTATGATGTAATTGGCAAACTCAAACTTTATAAAAATATCTCGTAAGACCATTAAAAAAAATGTTTGGTGGTGTACGAGGCAGAGAAGAAAAAAATAAAATCATCATTAAAGGAGATAAGAAATATTAGTCTTACTACTGATCTTTGGAATTCTCCTTGTCAAAAAATTGAATACATGATTATTATTGGTCATTATGTGGACAACAATTGGAAATTGTAAAAGTGAATATTGAGTTTTGTGCATGTCCTTCCTCATCGTGGAATTGATATAGCTAATGCAATATATAAGTGTTTGAAAGATTGGGATATTAAAAACAAAGTTGTTACAATTTATGTGGATAATGTTGCATACAATGATATTTGTGTGAGGGTTTTCACAAAAAAATTTCAAGGAAAAGAAAACAATTGGGTGATGGGAAATTGTTTCATGTTTGATGTTGTGCACATATTCTGAATTTTTTAGTACAAGATAGGTTGAGTGAGATAAAAGATATCATTGATGATGTGTGAAAGTGTTAAGTTTATCAATCAATCAAAGGGAAGATTACGCACTTTTTTAGAAATTGTTCAACATTGCAGCTTGGTGCAAAACGGTTAGTCATTAATTGTCCAACCGTTGGAACTCAACCTATGATATGTTGTCATGTGCTCTGAATTTTTAAACACGTGTTTCATAGATTTCATGATAAGGACCCAACTTATGTTTGTTTGCCGAGTGATGATGATTGTGTAAAGGTTGAGAAGATTTCTCAGAAGAAGTCTTCAGTGATGTCACTAACATAGTTTTTGAAAGTTATTACCCTCCTTCAAATTTATACCTTAGTGAGATATATAGGGTGAAGGAAGCGCTAAATTTGCATTCTTGTAGTGACAATGACTTCATTAAGTCCATGGTTAGAAAAATAAAAGAAAAAGTTGATAAATATTGGGGCCAATGTAACTTGTTAATGGTTGTTGCTTCAGCACTAGGTCCGAGAATCAAATTTTAGATTGATAGAAATGTGTTTTCCTATTATATATTCAGAGGTGGAAGCTCGAGCAAATATTGCCTTGGTTCGTGAGACTTTGTATGAGATCTACAATGAATATGTGGCTATGCAAAATGTGGGATCTAGTAGTGGGCTTTCGGTGAGTGATGGATCTTCAAGTTCAAGTGTTTCTAAAAATAGTAGGCCATGATCTTCATCAAACATGGGTGGTCAAGATTAATGAATTATATTAAACAAGTGGAGGTAGTGTCTTCTCCAAAATCAGAATTGGATAATTATTTTGAAGGTGTGTACATTTGTGAGTCTTCACAGTATGACTTTGATGCTTTGGAATGGTGGAAGATGAATAACATGAAGCATAGAGTTTTATGAAAGATGGCAGTAAAAATTCTTCCTATTCTCATCTCTATTGTGGCTTCTCAGGCTACTTTTAGTGCTGGTGGTACAGTGATAGACTCACTCTTCCTTAAAACCATATACGATGCAAGCATTGATTTGTGGTGGTGATTGGGTGCGGACTCTTCATAATGTCTAAAAAGTTCAGAAGGTAAATATTTATCTTTTTACTATCATATTATATTTTGATCCTGTAATCCAATTATAATTATCTTTTGTTTGATAAATGTAGTCTGAAAATAAGCCCGAGGAGATTACACTGCCCATTTCATGACTTTGATTTTCTTATTTAAGTATAAATATCATCATTCATCCTTGTGATAGATTCATAATTTTTTGCTTTGTGTTCTCACATTTGTGTATTTTTATTCAAATCCATAGTAACTTTTTGTAGAATGAGGGCACATGGTCTACTAAGACAAAATTATAGGAGTTCATTGGTAATTTATTTTCCTAACCTCTTTGGGTGATAATGATGATCATACTCTATTAGTCTCTTTTTCATGATTATACAACTTTTTTTATCAACTTTTTATCATTTTAAATTTTTTGTTTTAATGGTTTTGGTACACCAAAACTAGATTTATTAATAACACATAGCTCTACTTATGTAGATAGTTATGTTGGGTTCCATAGTGAAGTATACTTATGTTGGAATTCTATAGGAAATATATTCATTCTTGATGAAATTGGTTATATTGTTTTTGATAACTAAGTAAAATTCTAGTGTATGCATTTTTATTTTTGTTGATTTAACCTTTTTTTTTCCTATGAGAAATTACAGGTTCACTTTTTCATCATGGGTTTGGATTAGCTCTTTACTTTAGTTGTTTTTCCTTTCAAGAATGTGAGTCTATTCGACAATCTCTATATTTTGTTGTCTTGCTTTGCTAGCTTAAGGTAATTTTTGCTTGTGTAGGTGAATCTAATATGATTGTTTTTCTTGAAAGTGTTGGATTGTCTTTTGTTGGCAAGTATGAGACTATAAGGCATGTGTGGATGTGCGTTTTCCTAAGTATTTTGTTTATATTTGCATCTTGTTCACTATGAACTTCTCAAACTATGAAGTCAAAAGGCATAGCTCTAGGTTTTGTTTTCTTCTGCTTATGCTTACAAAGAAGCGCCATTACCATGGCATACCAAACCAACTAGAGAATTAGTCTGTCTCATACCAGAGGGATTGAATCTACACCAACAACCTTATCTCATTGCTCACCAAGCATTCGGTGACTCACACTTGTTTCCGCAATGAGCGGGCAAAACTATTGAGTACTACCGTCACATAATCTTAGTCAATGGTGTTAAAGTTCACTAGCAACGACAATCACCTATTGAGATAACTCGTACTCAGGTATTTATTGAGTGAATACTATCTCCATTTTATTAGCCTACTAGCCCTTATACACCCTTCGTTTTCCAAAGAAAAACCATGGGTATCTAGTATTACACAGACTGTGACTATATTGATGCATTCCACAATGCATTCTTGGTCAAAAACACAGACCGCACTCACACTTTCTACTTCCAGCTAACACTCTCATTCTCTCTCAACCTATTCCAACCTGGTCTTATCAATGGTGGAAAATTATGGGGGGATAGATTCACATATTTATAGAGATGGAACCCACAATCATCTCTTTACCAACTCTATTTGAAGAATGGAACAAAGATGGAACCCACAATCATCTTTTTACCTACTCTATTTGAAGAATCGAACGATTTTCATCCTACATTCAATGAAACTCAACTACAAGATTTATATGCTAGCAGATCGAGGCTACCTTTTTCATAAGGTATTAGATTCCATGGATATGGCACAGCCAGTGGGAGGCTCACAATACCTCAGAATACATACCAGCTCTCTGGAGAACCTACAACATCCAGAGAAGGAGAAACTACCACTCCATGAAAATCTTCAAAACTGCAGTCGAAGTAGTTAAAGTCGATATTGCAGAATGGAAAATGTCCCAAATCCAAAGGGGACCTTCTCCACACCACTACAACCTAACATCAACATGGAAGATCTGAAGGTCCGATATCTGCGAAGATATCCTCATGCAACAGAGGAACAGACAATGACTTATTGCCTAGAAACAACTAAACAACAGCTCACTCAACAAATCTCACATGCTTTTAAGGTTCTAGCTCACTCTGTTACCTTTACTACTTCTTCACCAGGTACCAATGACCAAAAAGGGACAACCCGCCTAGGTGACTAAGAAGAAGAAGAGCTACCCGATTCACAAAAATGACTCCGCAATAACAACGATTCACATAAATACCTCCAAACGAATGATACGAGAGGTGGTATTGGGATTGGTACTACCGTCACCTAATACACGTCATGATTCAAGAAATACATCCACCCGCAGTCAGAGTTGAATAAAATAGAGTTGCCCTTGCCCAGGCCCAAGGCAAGTAGTACTATCATGACTATGTAAAAAGAAGACTTTGAGTAGTCAAGTTCATACTATAATGGCCTAGAGCCATGCCCGAGCCCAACAAATCTTGGGACAGCCTGGAGGAAAACCACTCCAGCTATACAACCTTCAAGCATGATGACGAAAAGTCATTGCCACCTAGTAGATGAGCATCCATCAGCAATAACATAAGCAAAGTTACTTTCTACTTACCAACCCATAAAAAAGGAAACCACCATGGTTTGGCCCACGGTTTTGATAAGACAACTCTAGCGGACCATTTTGACAACTGAAAAAGAAAGCAGAATTAAACTACTGGAGTAGATGACTAAACCTTATGGAGATGAGATGTTGGGGAAAAGTATCAATCCCTCCTAGTTGTTACCATGCAAAGTTCTGATTTTTATAGCTCAAGTACCCTTACCTTGGCTTAGCTTTTAAAAACCTGGTTACCCATATACAGGAAATAACTTTCACCTATTCTTTGAACTCCATCACAATCTGGAAACATTCAAATCCTAGGTGCATAAATATAAAAGCTTATAGATTAACTCTCTCTTATTCAGAACAAGAGTTATAAACAATCACATCGCTTTTCACTAGTCTCCATCACAATCCGAAATGATCTAGTTAGAAAAACGAGTTGTTTTAGAAAATAAATAATCAAATCACTTACCCAAATCTCTGCTAAATTTTAACTTCTCTATTCGAACCTTGTTAAGCTTCAGATATCAATTCAAATTAGAAATAAGCAATGAACTCAGATTCTAAAACAAAGGCTAAGTACTATATTGTTATAAACTTCAAAACTCAAACATATCACAACTAGGAGTTCATGACTTCCCCAATAGAGAGAGACTACTCCATGCTAATAGTATAAACACATAAAAAGGATTCAATTACAGACATGGAAATCAAAATAGACTAAGTACAGAAACCCCCATGGAAGGACTACCTTTAGCTTCTCTTGCGCCTAGACTGAAATCTCCACCTCCTCTCTCCAAAGTGCCAATAGGTCGTGAAAGACTCCCTCTGGACTTTTTCTCCTTTCCAAACTAACTAAAAACAATGAGAAATTAAACTACAAACTATACTAAGAACTAGAATTCGGAACTGTATTTACAACTTCAAAACTGGATGCCTTGCACTCTTCCTCGGACCCCTATTTATACTTGTTATGCTGCCCTGGCCACGTAATTTGATCTTTGTCCAGGGGTAAAGTATGCCTTCCAAACCTCATAATTGGATAAAAGTCCATGAGAACCTTCCTTCAATGGTCCTTGCCTTGTGTACAAAATTTGAGTCCAATCTGAGTTAGGAAACTCGAGGTATGATGTTGAGAAGTGGGATTGCTTCTGCTGCCAATTTCTGCACTGGGTCCATCACTTTGAAAGAATAAAACTCTAAAAACCCAACTTGGATTGACCTGAATTTTCATAATATGATCCTCCATCTGCTCAGGAATCTTGGGTCCAAATTTGGGTTTAATTGGGAATCAGGAACTCCAGATATGCTCTTCTTTAAACTCGGATTTGTCTTCTCTTCTGGCAGCAGTTTCCTTATTTGTATTGAACTTCACTTCTTGGTCATTCAAAACACCTAGGACTCGAGAAAATTTCCTTAGAATCTTCGTGGATACCTTCCTTAGGCACTTAGGACTTATTCTCCCAAGTTTGGGCTTTATTGGTTGTCAGGATCTCGAGATATTTGCGACTTTCCGTTGCTGAGTCATTAGCGCGGTCGCGCCGATAATGTTCCTGATAATGGCGCGGTCGCGCCACTGGAGCAGAGTTCTTTCTAAGTCTGGAAACGGCCATCGAATTCGTGCTGAGTAAGGAGAGTTCTTGGCACGACAGCGGCATATTTTGCTATTGAAGTGGCGCGGTTGCGCCACTCCTTAGCCTTTTTCATTGGTCCCCAGAACGGCAACTCCTCTTTCTGTATTTGGCATCTCTTTGGCGTGTCCATGCTGTCTTGGTATGAGGTAGCACCAGTTCCCTGGCGCGGTAGCACCCTCAGAAAGCGGGGTCGCGCCATTTCACTTTCCCGAGTTGTCTTCTTTGAAGCCTTCCTAGCCGTTGGATATTTTCCTCCATTTATTTGAATTTTTGACTATTTTCCAGCGCGGTCACGCCATACCCTTTTTGGCTCATTTTGCTCATTTCTGCTTCAGTTTCACTCAGAATTCGGATTTTCTTCTTCTACCAGTTACCTGAGACACAAACCATGCAATTGAGTTATATTTGTCATTTTCATGCTGATAATTAACTCAAAATTTGGATTTCTAATCATTTATTCATGCATAAATAGTGTCTTTTAGACACTTATCACAAGCCTGGCCCAGCCCAATTTGAAATGACATATTAGCACACACATCATTGTTGACTGGGTGACATATGGCGATGATGCCCAATTAGAAGCTAACATGTGGGACGATGACTTACCCAAAAACTGATATAGTGAAGCTTGGACTTAGCCTTCAACACGTGGTGTGGTCTGAGTTAATTGGGGAAATAAATTTGCCCCTAACACATGGCGGTCACTCATTCACCAAAATTCAAATTTAGAAGGGTAATAGGGGAAAATCAAGTCAAGCCCCTCCCTAAATACCAACTCATTTGAAGGATACAGGGTTGGTTGAAAAATAGAAGGTTTCAGACTGAAGGACTCGAAGAACGAAGCTTTGCCGTAGAACCAGAACTTTGACAAGATCACTAAAAATGCTTACGGTGCTATTGAAGAACATAGTCGCAATATGCAGTTTGTTTGCCGCAAGCGTAGATCTTTTGGAATCAAGTCCAACAACTTTGAGACACATCTCGTCATCAAGTCCGAGACTCCATTTGTGACGCTACAAGTTGTCATCAGAATGCAAGTCGACACTTGGAGAACGAATCAAAGGAGCATCTAGAGAGAGAACTCACATAACTTGTGATTTTTTAATTATTTACTGATCTTGTACTAAACGGTTGCACTTTTTCACGGACCGGCCCCTTGTACCCAATTACAAAACCTTAATAAATATTTAAAAAAATATAAAAGAATATAATTTATATAAAACAAAAGAGTGCCAATGAAATTTAGAAAATAACTCTAATATCATGTTCATAATTACAATAAATACTACGAGTACGAAATAGACATTATCCATGTCCGTTGCAATTAGAAAATGGGTAACTAGGCAATTTAGAAATAGGCTAATTGGATATCTGAAATAAAAATAAATTATTCTTTATTCATTCTATTAGGATTTGAAAGTAGGGGTAATTTTATAAAATTGATACACTTAGTCTAGGCCACACGCAACTACGTGGCAGCAGCTCTGAAGTGGCAAACATAGCTATCGGCATCGGGTCAGGTTTTCTGGGTAACTTGACTCGACCTAATTCGAAAAACCTGGGTTTGGATTCCAAAATTTAACCCGCAGGTTGGGTTCGGGTTTGGGAATACAAACCCAACCTTGTGTTAGTTCAGGTTTGGGTTTACCCAAACCCGACCCATGGGTTTTTATTTTAAATTCATATATATATGTTTCACCAAAAATCTGCCGGTCCGCGAAGAGGCGCGACCGCGAGAGTAAATTGATTTATAACAGAGAATTTGTGTTACAGTTGTATTTGAATATCAAGGAATGCGAGTACAATTTCCTTGGCTTCCTCTGATTTGATCTCCGTGTGAATTTGATGAAGTTTCGGCTTCAAAATATGAGATCTGGAACGAGTGTGCACGAACGGTGATGGCTTTCGTCGGTCGGACGGAAGTATTTGTGTTTCGCGTGTATCAACTTGTTGACGTTGCCGGCGAACGTGTAGAGTTGTTCCAGTCGAATTGTAGAATCCCGACGAGCTGCGAGGTGCTTGACTTCTTTTGGCTCGAGAGAGCTTCTGTGTGTGAGAGTTCTTCTCGACAAAAGATTTTCGAACCCTTGTGACAAAGCTTTCCTGGCTATTTGTAGCCGACTCTGTCAGTTGTTTGGAGTTCTTTCCTTGGAATGTGGATCACGATCCCCTTTCTGCTGCTTCTTTTGAGAGAGGAGGAAGACCGGGAGCTCCCTCTGTTGGATCCCCCTTGAATGAGGATCGTGAATCTCCTTTCTTGGCCTCTGCCATTGGTGACCAGGTATGGTCATTTAATTGCTGGCTTGAGTGGCTGTGTGACATGGTTGCTAACTGTTGCTGACGCGGCGGCTCCTCGCTGACTGGGGCGTCGACTGTATCGATGACCCGGCGGCGCGAATGAGCGTAGAGATGGGCTGCGACGAGTGATGTAGATTATCGGCCGATCCTAGCCACGACCATCGTTTGATGGATTGATGAGCGTTTGGGCTCGTTGAAATTGCGCTGATCGTAATTTAGTGCATACAGATTGCCCCCATCGAGACTTGACCGTTCAGAGAGAACGATCAAGTTTCGAATGTGAAAACACAAACACAACGCACACACCCTTTTCTCTTTATTTTTTTCGTCGACCCGCTTACTCTTTTAGGGTCATTTATCCTTTCGTGTACGTATCTTTTTCTGTGCACTTACTCTTTTAGGATAGTGTATATTTTTATACACTTGTATCTTGTATGTGTAATTTTTTCTTTATTTTTGTTTTCTTTGTTTTTTGGCTCTCTTGCTGTTTTAGTGCTGTTTTTTTTTTTTTTTTCTCTTTTTTTGCATATAAAGAGACACTGAGTACCTGAACAGAAGTGTTGAGAATCGACAACGAGTTGAAGTCGACCGGATAACTGGTCGCGGTGTGCTTGAACGTTGTAGTACCTCGAAGAAGGCCGTCGTCGACGAATTTGACTGATTTTTGAAAGTTTCAGGGACTTTGGCCGTCAAACTGGAGAGAAATTCAGTTTCGGCAGCTTGGTCATCATGCCGAGGAAAGAGTGTGCACCCGAATAAGGCCGGGAAGGCCAAATTCGAGTTCGACTGATTTTTTGGCGAACTAAAGTACTTTCTGTGATCTCAATTGACGTGTCGGGAATGGAATTCATGTCAAAGTGGTTTTAGTGGGGTCCGTCTTAGTCAGCGTAAGCCTCTGGTGAGTTGCTTCTCCCACCATGTTTCCTCAAAATTGGTTTTTCATCTCTGTCCATGATTTATCTTCAGCGCAGGTCGTAGAAGAGTTGGGGTGAGGGAGCATGGGTCCCACCCTTCTACGCAATAGGCTCCTTTTTAAGTGGAGGAAGCACTAATCCACTTCCCGCAAATTTTGGATAATCAGGTTTAAGGGTTGTGTTTCCTCCCTCGGGGTGTCTTCAGTGAATTTGGATGTCCACGACTTGATCCCTGCGACTCTGCGATTTGGAGGGGTCTGCGAGTTGGCTACCTTCTCTATCTGCGAAGTTAGGTTTGGAAGCCTGTCTCCGATTTTGGCTTGGGAGACTGTTTGCGACTGCGACCCAGGAGTCTGTCTGCGATTCTGTGTTTTCTGTCAGTTTGCGAATTTGTGCTTTCTGTCAGCCAGGGAATTCGTATTTTCTTTCAGTCTGCGACTTTTGGCTCCTTGTGACCAAACTCTGTTTGCGAATTAGGCTAACTGCGAGATTGAGAAATTGCGACTTCTTTGGAGATTTCTCTGTTTGCGAATTGGGAGACTGGCTGCGACTTCCTGCGATTTGACTGCCTGTGATTTCCTGCGATTTGACTACCTGCAATTTGGGATACAGCCTGCAGAGAATTTGGGAGGCTGCAAATTAGGGAGACTGTGATTTGGGAGGCTGCGCCCTGCTACGAATTGACTGACAGCAAATTTGGCCTTGCAGTCTTCTTCGAGCCTTCGGCTAGCGTCAGAACTCTCTGCAAACCAGAATTTAAAGGTACTATATGCAAATTTCTCCTCCCCCGGCAGTCTCTGGCTGAATTCGAGCCAACCGAGGTACCCACTCTCTTTTCTTTCTTCTTCTCTTCCACCCTCTTTCTTCTTCTTTTTCGTTCCTCTCATTCTCAACTTCTCCCTCAATCTCACTTTTTTTTTTCTAGAACTTTCTCTATTTTCACGTTTTTTTTTTTTGCTTCGTTTGGCCTAAAAACCAAACGCTGTGATTTTGTATCGCACCTGGGTCTGTTGCCAGGTGCTGAAAGTTGATTTGGGTCGTGCCCGGCTGGGTCGCCATGAGCTGCAATTCCGTCTTGGACGCGCCCGGCTGGTCGCCAAGTGCTGTTGTCGCAACTGAGTTGAGCACCGGGTGCGAGCTGCTGAGTGGTCGCAGCCTGCTTGGTCGCCGACAACTTTTTTTTCTTTTGTGACTGCTTCTTTTTGTCGCTGTTTTTTTTTGTTTGGCAACTACTTCTTTTTGTCGCTGCATTTTTTTTGTTTGGTGACTGCTTCTTTTTGTCGCAGCATTTTTTTTGTTATGCGAGTGCTTCTTTTTGTCGCTTCATTTTTTTTGTTTGGCGACTGCTTCTTTTTGTCGGTGCATTTTTTTTTGTTTGGGGAGGGGTTACGTGCACTGGTTCGATTATTGCGTCCAGGCTTGGTCGCCAGTTGCAGGATTTTTTTGATTAATGGCACCCGGCTCGGTCGTCGGGTGTTGAATTTGATGACTTGGTCGCATTCGGCTTGGTTGTCGGGCGCAAAGCTTTTGAACCGTGCTCGGCTCGGTCGCTGGGCACATGGCCTCTTGTTGCTGGTCGCCGGGCACAGGGCCGACTTTGTTGCTGGTCGCGAGGCTTTGCATTGTGTTCAGCTCGGTCGCCGGGCACGGTGCCTTTGTTTTTGGTCGCGTTTGACGCTGTCGCCGGGCACAAAGCTTATGAACTGTGCTCGGCTCGGTCGTCGGGCATAGGGGTTTGCTATTTTAATCGCGGCCGGCTTTGCTGCTGGTCACGAATTTTGAACTGGGCTCAGCTCGGTAGCCGAGTGCAGTAATTTGCTATTTTGATCACGGCTGACTTTGTTGCTGGTGGCAGAATTTTGAACTGTGCTCGGCTCGGTCGTCGGGCGCAGTGTCTTTGCCTCCGTCGTGTCCGGCTTTGTTGCTGGTCGCGAGGCTTTTGAACTGTGCTCAGCTCAGTAGCCGGGCGCAGTGTCTTTGTCTCCGTCGCGTCCGACTTTGTTGATGGTCGTGAGGCTTTTGAACTGTGCTCGGCTCGGTCGTTGGGCGCAGTATATTTGTTTTGCAGCATTTTTTTCCCGTCCAACTCAGTCGTCAAGCACTAGGATCGAATGTCCGGAGTCTGGCTCTGTCACCAGATGCTGAATTCTCCATTTAGTTGTGTCTGGCTTGGTTGTCGGGCGCTGGAGTTTGATTTTGCTCGCATCTGGCTTTGTTGTTGGATGCGATGTTGTTGTTTTGGTCGCGTCCGGCTCTATCGCCGGCCACGGAGCTTTGAACTGTGCTCGGCTAGGTCGTCGAGTACTGTGTATTTTTGTCCCATCCGTCTTTGTCGTTGGTCGCGAGTTTTGAGCTGTACTCCGCTCGGCTTGGTTGCCAAGTGTAATGAAACTTCGTTGATTGTGTCTGGCTCAGTCGCCGGACGTGAAGATTTGCTTGTTGAACCATCGAAGAAGGTCGGTATGCCCCGTCGGTTTACCCTCTCTTTTTTTTTTGTTTCTACGTTCTTTCTTTTTCATCGACGACAAGTCTTTTTTGTTGCCGCTATTTGTTTTTGACTTGCGTTTTTTTGTGTTGTTGCGACTTCGACTTCTCTATCTCTGGTCGCAGCGGATACATATATTTATGTTTTTTTGAATTGAGAGATAATTGTGTACCTGACTTCTCCTGTCCTGTCGCAGATGTCTGCCGCGCCGACCTCTTTCTCCTTCCTTGGTCTGACTATCTCAACCATAAGAACTCTTGTGAAGGGTGTCCTTCATGACTACTTGCGAATCCGCGATTTGAAAGAGGAACTGAAGCCACTATGGTCAGTTCTCGGGGGACCTTCGGCTTTCGGAGGTTGTGACGTAACTGCCCCTTCAATCAGGGTTGGCCACGACTTGTGGAGTCGCCCTGTTGTTGACGAGGATGACCACATTTGCTATATCCCGGGGATCGACGAATCTTTATCATCTCCGCACCAAACTGTAGGCAACGTCCCGCTGAGTCCGATGCATGACCAGCCGGTTCATTTTTCACCGTCGAAGCTTTCCATCGACAGTGACCGGTTCGACTCTTGGGAGAGTCACCCGGTTGTGAGCTCGGCCCCGTACTTTGTGCCTTTCTACTTTGAGTGGGCGAATGTCGTTCTCCACACCTGTACCGAGCAGTTGGCGGCAGTGGACCTTACCCATGCAGTCCGAGCTTCGATGTTTTTCGTATCGATGTTGCAGCAATGTCATCCACTCTTTTCTGGAGGTATGGTGTTCTTCAACCAACTCCATTTTCACTCGTGAGGGGAGCTGTCTATTTCTTTATGGGATATGCATCGACTCGGCGGGCTACCCATCTCTTGAAGCATTTACGATGAAGTAACTCCGACAGTTGATGATTTTACTCAGAGCCGCTCCGTGCCACTACCCGAGAGTATTCGATATCTCATCCTCGCTTATTATCGGCTCTTCTGTCGTCTGAGAGGTTCGAACTTAGATGGAGTCATCGGATTTTCTATGTCGGAGTGGGCATCGTTCTGGTTTCGATCCGAAGGGGGTGCACGACCTTCAGATGACCCCTGGGCTGATCGCGAGAAGACGACAGGTTCTCGGAGTCGCGACCAGTCGACCGTGCAGCATCAACCACTTTCCGAGCTTGGGGTCCCTGGCGCCCTCGCAGATGAGGTATATCTGGCTACCTTTCTATCATTGTGGCTCTGCCATTTCGTTCTGCCTCTACCGGGTAACATGCTGAGATTTAATGTTTTCAAGATGGCTTGTTTCATGGCCGGTGGTACTCAGTGCAGTTTAGCCGGCGCAGTCTTGGCGAACCTTTATCGAGGGCTGAACGTTTCTTCACCGGGGAGGGTTCCTTGGCCGTTTGTTTATACATGGCTTGCCCAGCGGTTCGGTGTCTGCGAAGTTGACTCTAGCAGTGGCGACAGGCCCCTCATGATGATTTATCGCAATCCAGAGCTTGTTCATGTTTGTCTCGACAGGAGGCTCGCTCTTTGTTTTGGCGCGGCGGAGGGCGATGCTGGTACCCTTCAGAAGCTCTTCCTCTCGGCCCAATACTTGACAAGGCTGGTCGCTTCGCTTCTCGGATTGAAGTGGAGTATTTCCATTGCCTCTCTGGTCTTACGGCAGCGTGATCTTCTTGTGGTGGAGCCCTATAGTCCTCACAGGTTTGCTCGTCAGTTCGGGTTCTGCCAAAACTTTCCTGGTGTGCTGTTTTCCAACCAGAAAAATGTGGCTTCTGTCAACGCACTTGTGGAGTTATAGTGAGCTGGGACTGCCTGTCCTCTTGGCAGCGTGGAGGTGCCTGCCTTCGTGAGTCCAGACTCTGACCCGGGCGTCACGTCCCTTTTTCGGGAGTCCTGGATTGAGGCACTTGTTCCCTTCTTTGAGGTAACAATTATAGAATCCTCTTCCCCCCCCTTTTTTTTTCTTTTTCTTTTGCTCCTAATTTCTTTTCTCTCTTTTCAGCGTGCATGGAGGAAGTTTACCAGAGTGTCTGCGCCAGAAACGGTCTTGCCGTTTGCGCAAGGAGATGGTGTCGCAGAGGGTTGGAGCCGAAGGAGTTTGCGGCCTAGTTCGAAGCCTCCTGTAGCGGCGAAACGGAGCAAGGGTGGGAAGAAACGGGTGCTTCGACCGAAGGTCGTGAAAGAGAAGTCGTTGGCTCCATCGCAAGTCGCGTCAGAGACGGGCATCATGATCCGAGATGTTTCTTTGTCACAGGGGGATCCTCGACCAGTGGTGCTTTCTTTACCAGCAAACGATGCTCCTGAAGGCAAGGGAAAGGGATTGGCTAAGTCGGCGACTTCGCCGAACAAGACTGCTTCAAAAAAGAAGTCCACAGCTCCGCAGTCAGAGCCTTTCATTTTCGTTCCTCCTCTCTTCGAGAAGTGGCTGCGGACAGGTCTAGGTAAGCCTCTGACGAATTTAGCTCCTCTTGTTGTGGCTCAACCCTCGGGAACTCCTCTGTCGGAGTCGGGAGAGAAGGCTAGGGAGCCGGCGCCCCTCGACAAGTCTGTTGTTCTGCCGACCGGAGAGGCCACTGCCAAGCCAGCGGTGTTGTCACCTGCGCCGGTGACCCAGGACGGAGTGCAGACAATCCAGGAGTTTGGCGACCTTGCTTCTGATGACCTTGCCGTCGTCGTAGCTCCGTTTTCAGACCAGCCCAACTTTCAGCAGGAGGATTTGTTCGACCTCGCCGAGTTAGAGGTTACCCGACAATTGGGGTGGGTCGAAGAGGGAACACCGTCTGTCGTCGATGCTGGTGAGTTATTAGTTCGCTAAGCCGAGTGCCCGACGACGACCGTTGGTAAGGGTGTGACACCTCTTCAGCCTTCGGATAGACCGGCCATGGTGGAGGGCCTATCAATTGACGCCGGAGCTACTGTTACGGGTGAGTTTTGACAGCCTATTTCTAGTCCGTCCCCACTTGTCACTGCGACTTCGAGGAGGGATGCATTCATGACGTTTCCTCCTTGCAGTGGAGAGGCATCTCTTGCTGCCAAGGAAGGAACTTTGGGTTCGGCTTGTCGACCCATCAGCAAGGGTTCCTCCACTTCGCGACCTTCGTCGGTAAGTGTATAACCTCTTTCTTTGAGTTTTTTTTTTCTTCCTTCCCTCTTTTTCTTATCTCCTTTTTCTAGGTGTCGGCCTTCCGTCCTTCGGCAAGGTCGAGGCTGTTACTGCAGCAATCTGCTTTGGGGCTGTGGACGGTGTTCGTTGAGTGGGATTTATTGCCGGCAGACGACCCATGTTCACCGGAGCTTGTTAATCCTTGACCAGTTGAGAGGAGTCGGCGTTGACACTTCGGTGTTGGAGCAGTGGGTTGAGGATTTTGCCTCAGAGGTGGATCATTTTCATCGGCTTCGCAACTCCTTGGCCGGTAAGCTCAGTCTGGCTGAGCGGTTCGCCGCAGAAGCTGAGCTCGTACAATCTGTCCAGCGGGTGACCCGTCGGCACGACAACTTAACGGTGGACTTGGGTAGACATCAAGGAGAGCGAGAAGTTGCTGAGGTTGAACAGAAGGCACTTCACGATCGCCTGGCGCTTGTATCGGCTCAACTCGACTCCATAAATGCCGAGCTTGTGACCATCCATAGGGGAATTGACGCCACCAAGGAGGAGGCTTCTGCTCTCGAGGACCAGCTTGCTTCTGTTCGTTCACGTCCCATTCTCGACGAGGCCGAGACGCGGGAGCTGGCCGAGGTTCGTGCCGAAGTAGTTCGGCTGCAGCGAAGGGTGGCCGACTTCGAGCTTTCGCGACTTTGATGCATTTTCGCTTGCATTTCTACTCCTTTTTTTTTAACTTGTAGCCTCTTTTTTTTTTTGTTGCTGCGAGGCTTGCATTGTTCTCATCACACTTTTTTTTTTGCAGTGAGAAGTACTATTTCTTTTATTCGATTTCTTTCTCCTTTTTTTTTTCGCAGCCTCTTCTGGCGTAAAATCGTTTGAGGAATTTACCGTTCATTATCGGCATCACAGAACTGTTTGAAGTTACTAGCTTGTAAGCTCTATTATTGTAGGCTTCCTGCACCACATACGGTCCTTCCCATTTCGGCCTGAACTTGCCCGTAATTTTGCTCGTAAAGAGCATTGGTCGTCGGACTGCATGCACCAAGTCGCCTTTTTCAATGACCTGAGCCGTACTTTTTTGTTAAAGGCCCGAGTCATTCGAGATTGATAGCATTCGAGACATTGTTGTGCCTCAAGTCGTTTCTCGTCGAGTGACTCAAGTTCTGCGAGTCACAATTGAGCACTCTTATGTGGTGAGCCCTTCTCTCATGGCAATGCGCAGAGAGGGGAGTTGTACTTCGAGAGGGAGCACTGCTTTTGTGCCGTAAACCAGCGAATATGTTGTCGACTGGGTCGGCGTTCGAAACGACGTCCTGTACGCCCATAAGGCTTCGCCGAGCTTTTCGTCCCAGCACTTTTTGTTGGTGCCGATGGTTTTCTTTAGGATCTTGCAGAGTGTTTTGGTGAATGCTTCTGCAAGTCCGTTGGCTGCCGGGTTGTAAGCCGATGATGTCCTCTGTTGTATGCAAAATTTCTCGCAGAAGCGGTCCATGACTTTGTTTCGGAACGGTGTGCCATTATCTGTCACTATGTATCGAGGAACCCCACATCGGTAGATAATTTGGGTCTGGATGAAATCAGCGACGGTGGTAGCCTTGACTTCCCGATAGGCAGCGGCTTCGGCCCATTTCGAGTAGTCGGTGGCAGCCAGGATGTATTGTCTGTCGGAGTCGGATTTAGGAGTTATTGGACCAATGATGTCCATCCCCCAAGCTTCAAATGGCCATGACGCATGTTGGGTGTCTAGCAAGTGCACTAGGTCAGCAACTAATATAGACTTGAGAGTCCAGATATCGATCCCACAGAGACCTTGATGAAAGCCTAATCTAAGTAAAATTTTCCTATTGATTGAGATTAAGGAAATTTGGGTTTTTGTTGAAAACTGAAAAAGAAAACAGAATTTGAAACTTCTGGAAAAACTTATGAAGATGAGATGTTGGGGAAAGATGTCAATCCCTCCTAGTTGTCAACATGCAAAATTCTGATTTTATAGCTCAAGTACCCTTACCATGACTTAGCTTTTGAAAACCTGGTTACCCATATACAGGAAATAACTTTCACCTATTCTCTGAAGTCCATCACAATCCAGAAACATTCAGATCCTAGGTGCATAAATGTAAAAGCTTGAAAATCAACTCTCTCTTATTCATAACAAGAGTTAGAAAAAGTCACATTGCTTTCCACTAGTCTCCATCACAATCTGGAACAATCTAGTTAGAAAAGCAAGTTGTTTTAGAAAACAACGAATCATATAAGTAATCTAAATTTCTACTGAACTTTAACTTCTCTATTCGAACCTCGTTAAACTTCAGATATCAATTCAGATTGGAAATAAGCATTAAACACATATTCTAAAACAAAAGCAGGATACTTTATTGCTAGAAACTTCAGAATTCACACATAAGACAGCTAGGAATTCATGACTTCCCCAACAAAGAAAGACTACTCCATGCTAACAAAACATACACATAAAAAGAATTCAATTACAACCATGAGAATGAAAAGAAAATAAGTACAGAAGACCCCCTTGAAGGACTGCCCTTAGCTTCCACTCTTTCCTTGGCTAAAATCTCTTCTCTGTCTCTCTAAAGTACCAAGAGGTCGTGCAAGGCTTCCTCTGGACTTTCTCTCAACTTCAAACTAACTAAAAGAACAAGAAAAACAAACTAAGAACTGAATTTAGAACACTGAAAACTGGATCCACACCCCGAAACTCCTCTATGCTCTCTGCCTCGGACCTCTATTTATTGCTGGGCTTCTGTCCTGAACGTGTAATTTTGGTCTCTGTCCAGGGGTTGAAATATTTCTTTCCTGACCTCCGAATTTCTTGAAATTACTCACGAACATTCTTTACATAGTCCTTGACTTGTGTACGAAATTTGAAGTCATTCTGAGTTAGGAAAGTTGAGATATTACCTTGAGAAGTTGAACTGCTTCTTCTGCCAATTCCAGCACTGGGTCCACCACTTTGGAAGTATAGAACTCTCAGACCCCGACTTGGATTGACCTGAATTTCCGTGATATGATTCTCAATCTCCTCAGGAAGCTTCAATCAAAATTTGGGTTCAATTGGGAATAGGGAACTCTAGCTATGCTTCTCTTAAAACTTGGATTTTCTCTTCTCTGCTGGCAGCAGTTTCTTTCTTTGTATTGAACTTCTCTTCTTGATCATTCAATCCACCTAGACTCAAGCAAATATCCATAAAATCTTCGTGGATACTTTCCTTAGGAAATTAGGACTTCTTCTCCCAAGTTTGGGCTTGATTGGTAGTCAGAATCCCGAGATTTTTGTAATTTGCGTATGCTGAGTCATCGGCGCGGTCGCGCCACTTTTACATCTGATTTTGGCGCGGTCGCACCACTGGAGCAGAATTTTTTCTAAGTTAGGAACCGGCCTTCGAAATCGTGATGAGGAAGGACACTTCATGGCGTGGCAGCGCCATATTTGGCAGTTGAAGTGGCGCGGTCGTGCCACTCCTTAGAATCTTTACCGACTTCCCGAAATAGCACTTTGAACTCTGTAAGGCAACTGTTCAGCGTGCCAGCGCCACTGGTAGAGCCATCTTCCTAGTGCGGTAGCGCCTTCTAGGGGCGCAGTCGCGCGGTTTCACTTTCCCGAATTGTCCTCTTCTAAGCCTTGCTAGCCGTTGGGAATTTCTGCCATTTATTTGAATTTTTGCACATTTTACCGGCACGGTCGTGCCATTCCCTTTTTGGCTCTATTTTTCTCCTTTTTCCTTCATTTTCCCTCAGAATCCAGATTTTCTTCTTTTACCAGGTACCTGAGACAAAACATGTATTTGAGTTATATATGTCACTTTTATGCTTATAATCAACTCAAATTAGGAATTTATGGTCAATAATTCATGCATAAATAAGTGTCTTTTGGACACTTATCAACGCGATCGTCGGTTGAAGCGGCTTCGATGGCTGGTGTATGTAATCAGGATGGAGTTGGCACGGTTTACAGGTTCGAGCCATTTCGGTGGCGTCCCTGAGCATCGTCGGCTTGTAATAGCCCAATCACTTGACTTGTAGGTGGAGCTTCGGGCCAGCCTGGTGTGCGCTGCAAATTCCACTGTCCGTTTCTTTTAGAACTTGTAGTCTCTCTTCTTTTGAAAGACAACGGAGAAGCAAACCATCGTATGACCTCCGGTAGAGTACGTCATTGACGAAAACGTACCTTGGCGCTACTCGGCGGATTTGAACTCGCTCTCGCAGGTCGACCGGGAGTGTGTCGTGGCAAAGAAAGTTTGAGATGGGCTCTTGCCAGTCTCCAACTTCATTTTGGCTGGCCGAGATAGGAAATGACTCTTCTATCTCTTCTATTTGTTCTTCTTCTGTTTCTTCTTCGGCCTGTGGAGGGACTACCCATCTTTCGTAAATGAGGACTTGGTTCGGTCGTTCGTCGAATTGCGCTAGACTGGAAGCAATTCCAGCCAATGCGTCGACTGGCCCATTTTCGGATCGAGGGACGTAGTGGAGTGAAGCTTCCGGAATTTGGGCTAGAATTTCACCGGCATGTCTCTAGAACGGCACGAGCTCGAATTTTTTACATCGAACTCCCCTGTAAGTTGTTTGATGACAAGGGTGAGTCGCCATAGATGTTTAACTGTGGCAGCTTCATCTCGACCGCCATGCCGAGTCCGAGGAGGATAGCTTGATACTCCGCTTTGTTGTTCGAACAATTTTGGGTTAGAACGAACGAATACGGGAGTAGGTCCTTTCTCGGTGAGATAAATAGAACTCCCACGCCAGGTCCATTTCTCCGTGCAGCGCTGTCGGAGTACATCTCCCAGGAGGGGAGCAACTCGACCGAGAAGATTTCTTCGTCTGGGAACTCTTCTGTTAATTCCCATTCGGCCAACACTGTGTGGTCGGCCAAGAAGTTCGCCAGCGCTTGGCCCTTGTCGACGCAGACCCAAATTTGGCCATTCTTCTTCTTGACCGGTACGATATTCGTGATCCAGGATGGGTACTTCACCTCTTTGATGAAATTGGCAGCGATCAATTTGTCGACTTCCTTTTCGATTTCTAGCACAAGTTCTGGCCGGAACCGTCGTAGCGATTGCTTAACTGGCCGAACAGAAGGATGAACCGCTAGCTTGTGCACTGCGACTCGTGGGTCGAGGCCAGGCATTTCTGTGTAATTCCAGGCGAATATGTCGTGGTATTCGTGTAGCGACATATATTCAACCTCTTCTTCAGTCGACAGTGAGGCGTTAAGAAATGTTGGACTCAGATCCTCTATTGTGCCCAGGTCGACTTTCTTTAGTTCGTCGATGGTCGACTGGTCGCCTTCCTCGAACATAGTTGGAGCCTCATCCAAGATGAACTAGTCATCTTCTTGATTGTCGTCGGCGACGAAAATATGATTTACCGTAACCGAGTCGTATGCGCGGGCTCGTGCGATGGCTGCTCTCAATGTGTAGATAATCACCTGGTTCGAAGCATTTTCTTTTTCGCCGGAGTTTGGCCGACTGAAACTTGGTGTACTTCTGCCGATGTCTTTCTGGTTATTTTAATTGGCTTCGCTTGAGCTCCATAGATTTTGATTGGCTTCTCCTTCTGGTAGCCGAGGCCTAGGTGACCTTGAGTAATTCGACGACCCTCTTTTCTCAGCTTTTCTTGTTCTAGAGAAAGGACCGGCAGGGCGACGGGTGGCTTCTCATGGAGCTGGTCTTTTGTGAAGTTGCCCCCAGCTCTGGCCATCAGTCAGTATGCGTTCGGGTTGAAGCTTTCGTTCGAGCGAGTAGATGGCAACTGCTCGAGATTCGGGAATTGCTTCACAATACTTCTGTCCTCCAGCTTCGGCAATGGGAGGGTGACCTTTTCTATCAAAGGGGTCGGCTGGATTTTGTGGCAGGCAACCAAGGGAGCTTCTCCCATCTTTCTTTGAGACTGCGGAATGTACCGTAAGATAGGTACATTACTCTGCGTCGGTGCTGGAGTTGTTGCGGCCGATTTATGGCCACGTGTCGGCTTATTGTTGTGTGCCGACTGTTTAGGAGACACGACTTGCATCGTGGTCTGCTTTGGAGACATGGCTTGCGTTGACTGTTTGGTAGATGCAGCTTGCGTCGGTTGTTTGGGTGACACCACTTGCATCGGAGTGTTCTTGGTATTTGACGCCTCTTTCGGCCAGGGTGACAATTTGACTGTCTGTCTGGTCGTCAGATAGAATTTGGCATCTGCGAATGATGCCTCTACCTCCGTGAACGGACTTTCATCGGCGTACACCGTCTTTTGCTCGCTATTCTCCCAGTACTTGAAGCACTGATGAAGTGTTGATGGCACAACTCCGTTCGCGTGAAGCCACGGTTGACCCAAGAGCAGATTATATGTTCTTGAGTCGATGACTTGAAAAGGGGTTTCGGCCACCATGTCATCGATGTGCAATTTGAGTGAGATCATGCCGAGCATCCTCTGGCCTTCCTGATTGAAGCCTTGGATGAGGAGAGAGTTCGGAGAGAGGCCAACATTCTTCATCATGCGAATTGATAGAATGTTGACTGCGGATCCACAATCGACGAGAATGTGATTGATTTTGTGGTCTCTGATGTAGCCAGAGACAAACAACGACCGGTTATGGTTCTTTGTTCCCAACTGCACGCCCTCTTCTCGAAAGGTGATGCACGGCGGACATGAGACGACGACCGCTTCCTCCGACTTTGCCAGTTGCGGAGAGGATTGCGCATCTTCTTCCTCCTTTCCGTAAGGTGGAGTCAGTCCGACTTTCGGTAAGTCGTGCTTCCTCATGAGCAGCATCTCGACTTCGGCTTGGAGCTCCTCTGGTTTGTCGAGGACTCGAATTAGAGCTTGTCTTGACCGAATGGCTATGTCGAGGTTGTCTTCTATCTCGTTAAGCGATGAGATTTGCTTCAGTGATGTCTCGAGGTTGTCGCATTCGACGACCGGCCATTTGCCTTTATCTTCGATGCTATCTGCTCAGGTGGAGCTGTCGAGCAAGTGGCCACCATTGCTGGCGGCGTGAAGAACTCCTTTGGAAAGAACTCAGCCAGTGTGACGGGTCTTCTTTTCTTTTTGTTTACTCCCTGGACATCGGTCCCGAGAGCTTTTTTTTGGCATTTTGCGGTCTTTTTGTTTAGCCGCTTCGCCTTGGTTCTGGTTTTCGCCGGTGCTGGTTCGATTTCTCGAATAGGCTTCTTTTGCCGGGTGACCTGGATCCACCCCTCTGCGTCAGCTGTAGCAATTCGCGGGGTGCCGGTTTTGGTGAGATCTTAGCGGGTGGTCATCTATTGTTGTGCGGTCAGATGGAGGGACCGGATTTTGGACGGTACTCCTTCCTCGTGACCAGCCGTTTGTTTGGCCGAGCTCGCCGGTTTGGATCGACTTGGATGGAGATGACATGTGAGGACGTCATGCTTTCGGCTCCCTCGATTTCAATGCGGCCTTGAGCCACCAGATCCATGATCCTGTCTTTCAGAACGAAGCACTTCTCGGTCGGGCGCCCGACCAAGTGATGATATTTGCAGAAGTTCGGCTCTTTGCTCCTGGACAAGTCATCGGGTCTTTTAACTTTGGGCAACTTGAGTAACTAGTTGTTGAGGAGCTGGTCCAGCATGACAGAAACATCTGCGTTGGTGAACGGGTATGTTTTGGCCTGTCGTTCCTCCAGCGAAGGCCTTCGCTACGTGCCCCCGGTTAGCTATCATGGGACGTAAGTTGCTTTGACCTTGCTCCCGACCTTGATTAGTTCGAGAGCATTTGTCGTGAAGGATGCTTTTGTTTTCTCCTTCGTGTCTTTGGGAGCAGTCGCGGTTGTGCCCTTCCCTTTCTTGCGAGGGTTAGCAGACAAGGAAGTTTCTTCTCCTCGCTCCTCCATGAGGTTCTCCATGTTGTGAGCCTCTATTGAGAGCTCTTGAAAGTCGGTCGGCCACCGACTTCGAATGTAGCGCAGGAGCTCCCGCTGTATCCCTCGACAGCACATTTCGATTTCGGCTTCGAGGGACAAGTTTGAGCTCACTTTGCAATTTAAGCTCAAGTTCCTCCACCGGTGGATGTAGTCGACGACCTTATCACCCTTCTTTTGTTTGAGATTGGCGATCTCGACCAGAGTGACGGTGCGCCAAGTGCTTTAGAATCGGCTGAGGAACTCTCGCTCCAGTTCCTCCCAGCTGTCGATTGACTCTTGGGCCAGCTCGATATACCAGTCGAAGGCATTTCCATTCAATGACCGACCAAATTGCTGGACCAGCAAGTCGCCATCGGTGCCGGCGTTGTTGTAGGTTTCAATGAAGTGAGCGACGTGTTGTTTGGGGTGCCCGTCGCCATTGAATTGCTGAAATTTTGGAGGATGGTAGCTGACCGGCATTGAGATGTTTTGAATCCTCTGCGTGTAAGGCCTCCGGTATGTGACAGATTTGTTGTTGACCGAGCTGCTCCGTACAACACGGTTGATGGAATGGACGATAACGCAACAGGGGAGGTCGCCGGTGTCTTTTGGCGAGGTGATTGGATTGGCTAAGAGATCGTGAGATATAGTCACGATCGGAGATTTATCCTCGGCCATCGCTTTGTGTACGGATGAAGCCGGTAACAAATGCATTCTCGTAGCGCTGCACCAAGGCAGGGACGATGGAGGTCCTTCGCGATGGTGGCGACTGAGCCGGGCTGACCGTCGGGCTGCGAGGAGGAGGAGAGGCAGCGACGGCCAAGTATGTTGGTTTGGCCATAGCTGGAATCGGCCTGGCTGAGGCTGTGGCTGGTTTGGCTGAGGCCGCGGCTAGCTTGACGGAGGCCGCGGTAGCCTGTGGCACGAATACGGCGCTTGGGCGGCGCGCGTCGCTCATGAAGGGAGCTTGTCCGGTGGACAAGCTCCTGGCCAAGGACCTGGTCACTTGGCGAGTGGCTGGTGGTGGAGAGGTAGGAGCGCGGAGGTCGGCCAGAGATGCGGCAGCTGGTCCGCGAGCTCTTGTGGTTGAGCTTGCAGTTGCGGCAGGGTGCGGGTGAGCAGAGCTCGAGGCGGCAATTTGATTGCTCCTGTTGTTATTGTTGTTGTTGTCGTTATTGGCGTTGTTGGCCATGGCAGAGATTTTTTTTTTGAATGGAGAAGGAAATGAGAGGTAGGAAAAGTCCCACCGGGCGTGCCAAATCTGTTTCACCGAAATTTTGCCGGTCTGCGAAGAGGCGCGACCAAGAGAATAAATTGATTTATAATAGAGAATTTGTGTTACAGTTGTGTTTGAATATCAAGGAATGCAAGTACAATTTCCTAGGCTTCCTCTGATTCGATCTCCGTGTGAATTTGATGAAGTTTCGGCTTCTAGCGAGGACGTCAAAATATGAGTTCTGGAACGAGTGTGCACGAACGGTGACGCCTTTCGTCGGTTGGACGGAAGTATTTGTGTTCCGCGTGTGTCGACTTGTTGACGTTGTGGGCGAACGTGTAGAGTTGTTCCGGTCGAACTGTTGAATCCCGACGAGCTGCGAGTTGCTTGACTTCTTTTGGTTCGAGAGAACTTCTGTGTGTGAGAGTTCTTCTCAACCAAAGATTTTTGAACCCTTGTGACAGAGCTTTTCTGGCTATTTGTACCCGACTCTGTCAGTTGTTTGGAGTTCTTTCCTTGGAATGGGTATCACAATCCCCTTTCTGCTGCTTCTTTTGAGGGAGGAGGAAGACCGGGAGCTCCCTCTGTTGGATCCCCCTTGAATGACGATCGTGAATCTCCTTTCTAGGCCTCTGCCGTTGGTGACCTGACATGGTCATTTAACTGCTGGCTTAAGTGGTAGTGTGACATGGTTGCTGACTGTTGCTGACGCGGTGGCTCCTCGCTGACTGGGGCAGTGACTGTATCGATGATGCAGCGATGCGAATGAGCCTGGCGATGGGCTGCGACGAGTGATGTAGATTATCGGCCGAGCCTACCCACAACCATCGTTTGATGGATTGATTGGTCTTTGGTCTCGTCGAAATTGGGCAGGTCGTATTTTAGTGCATACAATATTGTATGCACAAAAATACGAACGGCCCAAATTCGACGAGCCCAAGCGCCCACCGATCCAGGAATCGGTCGTCGTGGGTAGGCTCTGCCGATTCTTAAAGTCATTCGTTGCAGCCCATCGCAAAATCGTTCGCGTCATCGCACCATCGATACAGTCGACGCTCTAGTCAGCGAGGAGTCGCCGCGTTTGCAACAGTCAGCAGCCACGTCAAGATCCCACTCAAATGATCAGTTAAATGACCAAGTCTGGTCGCTAACCGAAGGAGCCAAGAATGAGGTTCGCGATCCTCTTCTGGGGGATCCAACAAAGGGAGCTCCCGGTCTTCCTCCTCTCTCAAATGAAGCAACCAAAAGGGGATCGTGATCCCCATTCCAAGGATCGACACCCAACAACTGAACAGAACCATATATAAATAGCAAGAAACGTTCTCTCGAAGGGGTTCGAAAAACTTTAGTCGAATTGCTCATTCACGCACAAGGGTTCGAAAACTTGAGTTCGAAATTCCTTTGTGAAGAGAAATTTTGTGTAGAGCAACACTCTCGTGCATAGGGACTGTTTCGATCCAAAGAAGTTCAGCAACTCGCAGTTCGTCGAGATTCAAGAATTCGACCGAGACAACTCTACACGTTCGTCGACAACGTCAACAAGTCGATACACGCGGAACACAAATACTTTCGTCCGACCGACCAAAGCCATCACCGTTCGTGCACACTCGTTCCAGAACTCATATTTCGACGTCCTTGCCAGAAGCCGAAACTTCATCAAATTCATATGGAGATCGAATCATAGGAAGAATAGGAGATTGTACTCACATGTTTTTATATTCAAACACAATTGTAACACAATTTTTTGTTATAAATCGAATTACTCTCTCGGTCGCGCCCTTTCGCGGACCGGCGGATTTTCAGTGAAACAGATTTGGCACGCCCGGTGGGACATTTTCTACCTCTCATCTCCTTCTCCGTTCAAAAAAAAATCCCTCAGCCATGGCCAGCAACGCCAACAACGGAAACAACAACAACAACAACAACAGGGCAAGCAAATTGCCACCTCGATCTCTGCTCACCCGCGCCCTGCCGCGACTGCATGCTCAACCGCAGGAGCTCGCGGACCAGCTGCCTGATAAGTGTCTAAAAGACACTATTTATACATGAATAAATGATTAGAAATCCAAATTTTGAGTTAATTATCAGCATGAAAATGGCAAATATAACTCAATTGCATGTTTTGTGTCTCAGGTAACTAGTCGAAGAAGAAAATCCGAATTCTGAGTGAAACTGAAGCAAAAATGAGCAAAATGAGCCAAAAAGGGTATGGCGCGACCGCGCCGATTCTGGCACCTCCATGCCGGGAAAGTAGTCAAAAAAATCGAATAAATGGAGGAAAATACCCAACGGCCAGGAAGACTTCAAAGAAGACAAATCGAGAAAGTGAAATGGCGCGACCGCGCCAAGGAACTGGCGCTACCTCACACAGAGACGACATGGACGCGCCAAAACAGATGCCAAATACAGAGAGAGGAGTTGTCGTTCAGGGGACCAATGAAGAAGGCTAAGGAGTGGCGCTGTCACGCCACTACAACAGCAAAATATGGCGCTGCCGCACCAAGAAGTCTCCTTACTCGGCACGATTTCGATGGCCGTTTCCTGACTTAGAAAGAACTCTGCTCCAGTGGCGCGACCGCCCCAGAACTAGGCACATTATCGGCACAACCGCGCCAATGACTCAGCAACGCAAAGTCGCAAAAATCTTGGGATCTTGAGAACTAATCAAGCCCAAACTTGGGAGAAGAAGTCCTAAGTGCCTAAGGAAGGTATCCTCGAAGATTCTAAGGAAATTTGCTCGAGTCCTAGGTGTTTTGAATGACAAGGAAGAAAAGTTCTATACAAAGAAGGAAACTGCTGCCAAAAGTGAAGAAAAATCCGAGTTTGAAGAAGAGAATATCTTGAGTTCCTGATTCCCAATTGAACCCAAATTTGGACTGAAGATTCCTGATCATATTACGAAAATTCAGGTCAATCCAAGTCGGATTTTTGGAGTTTTATACTTTCAAAGTGGTGGACCAAGTGCAGAAATTGGAAGCAAAAGCAATCCAACTTCTCAACATCATATCTCGAGTTTCCCAACTCAGATTGGACTCAAATTTCGTACACGAGGGAAGGACCATAGAAGGAAGTTTCTCATGTAATTTCATTCTATTCTAATGTCGGGAAAGCATACTTTATACCCCTGGACAGAGACCAAATTACCAGGCCAGGACAGCAGAACAAGTATTAATAGGGGTCCGAGGCAGAGTGCAAATCATCCAGTTTTGAGTTGTAAATCCAGTTTTGAGTTGTAAATTGAGTTCCAATTCTTAGTATAGTTTGTAGTATAGTTATTCATTGTTTTTAGTTAGTTTGGAGGGGAGAGAAAATCCAGAGGGAGTCTTACACGACCTCTTGGCACTTTGGAGAGAGGAGGTGGAGATTTCAGTCAAGGCACAAGAGAAGCTAAAGGTAGTCCTTCAAGGGGGTTTCTGTACTTAATTTATTTTGATTTTAGTGGCTCTAATTGAATCCTTTTTATTTGTTTATACTGTTAGCATGGAGTAGTCTCTCCCTGTTGGGGAAGTCATGAACTCCTAGTTGTGATATGTTTGAGTTTTGAAGTTTATAGCAATATAGTACTTAGCCTTTGTTTTAGAATCTGAGTTCATTGCTTATTTCTAATCTGAATTGATATCTGAAGCTTAACGAGGTTTGAATAGAGAAGTTAAAATTCAGTAGAGATTTGGGTTAGTGATTTGATTCTTTGTTTTCTAAAACAACTCATTTTTCTAACTAGATCGTTCCGGATTGTGATGGAGACTTGTGTGATTGTTTATAACTCTTGTTCTGAATAAGAGAGAGTTGATCTGTAAGCTTTTATATTTATGCACCAAGGATTTGAATGCTTCTGGATTGTGATGGAGTTCAAAGAATAGGTGAAAGTTATTTTCTGTATATGGGTAACCAGGTTTTCAAAAGCTAAGTCAAGGTAAAGGTACTTGAGCTATAAAAAATAGAACTTTGCATGTTAGTAACTAGGAGGGATTGACACTTTCCCCAAACATCTCATCTCCATAAATTTTACCCATCTACTCCAGTAGTTTAATTCTGTTTTTCTTTTCCAGTTCTCAAAAACCAAAAATCTTTTCCTCAATCAGTACAAAAATCTTTGCTTAAACTGAGTTCTCATCAAGGTCTCTGTGGGATCGATATCTGGTCTCTCGAGTCTATATTACTTGCTGACCTAGTGCACTTGCTAGAGACCAAACACTGCCGCATCTCCGGCCGACCTCCGCGCTCCAACCTCTCCACCACCAGCCACTCGACCAATGACCAGGGCTTTGGCCAGAAGCTTGTCCACCGGACAGGCTCCCTTCATGTGCGACGCACGTCGCCCAAGCGTCGTCTTCGTGCCACAGGCTACTGCGGCCTCTGCTAAGTCAACTGCGGCCTCAGCCAAACCAACTCCAACAATGGCCAATCCGACATACTTGGCCGTCGCTGCCATTCCTCCTCGCAGCCCGACTGTCAGTCTGGCTCAGTCGCCGCCATCACGAAAGAGCTCCATCGTTCCTGCCTTGGTGCAGCGCTACGAACAACATGGAGGCATAACTTCCTCCTCCGCGGCAAGAACACATTCGTCCTTGACCTCTTCCGTACAGAGACCGACGGCCGAGGACAAATCTCCGATCGTGACTATATCTCACGATTTCCTAGTCGCGCTCACCGCAGCAGCCGGTTCACCCCCCATCCGCTCACCTCACCGATAGACACCGGCGACCTCCCCTGCTGCGCAATCGCCCATTCCTCCCTACCGACTCTCACCAGTGGCTGCCACCACCAGCCAGCCACCCGCCAACACCATCTGCTGCGCTCAACCGACAGTGGCCGGTTCTCCCGACCGGTCGCCCACCGCAACGACTCCACATCCGAGAACACCGACGACCGTATCCCCAATGCGGTCGCCGGCAGCAAACTCACCTCTCCGATCCGCGTCAAGGAACAGCTCCGCCGACGCCGACCATTAAGATGGCCGCAATGACGACATCGGCCAAGACAATAGAAGATTAGCTTGCTAAAATGCAAGTTGCGCTTAAAGAACAAAGAGAACAACTGCGCATCAAAGACGCGCAACTCGCAGCTCGCGACCTCCAAATTGCGGGGATTCTGGAGCGGCTCAAAATGGGCGCGGCTACAAACAACACCGGCAGTGTTTCTCAAGAAGTCGACCAAAATCGGGCGACTACCAGTGGTTCGGCCAAATCATTACCAGAAGATCCTGCCTCTGATGACGAGCTGCCGCCCATCGCACCAATAGCTATTCGTAGAGGTCGAGTTGAAGCAGAGCCGGCTGCCCTCACACTCGACGCAGTCACCGAGCTCGTCAACCGTGCTATACGAAACAGCTCGGGCGACAGCAAATCTGTCGCATATCGAAGGCCTTACACGCAAAGGATTCAAAACATCCCGATGCCGATCGACTACCATCCTCCAAAATTCCAACAGTTTAATGGCGACGGGCACCCAAACAGCATGTCGCTCACTTCATTGAAACCTGCAACAATGCCGGCACCAACGGGTGCCGGCGACTTGCTGGTAAAGCAGTTTGGCCGGACATTGAAGGGAAATGCCTTCGACTGGTACATCGAGCGAGCCCAAGAGTCGATCGACAGCTTGGAGCAATTAGAGCGAGAATTCCTCAGCCGATTCTACATCACTCGGCGCACCGTCACTCTAGTTGAAATCGCCAATCTAAAACAAAAGAAGGGCGAGAAAGTAGTCGACTACATCAACTGGTGGAGGAACCTGAGCCTCAATTGCAAAGAGAGCTCAAACTTATCCCTCGAAGCTGAAATCGAAATGTGCTCGCGAGGGATGTAATGGGAGCCCCTGCGTTACATTCGAAGTCGAAGACCGGTCGACTTTCAAGAGCTCGCAACAGAGGCTCACAACATGGAGAACTCATGGAGGACAGAGGAGAAGAAACTTCCTCATCTGCTGACCCTCGCAAGAAAGCGAAGGCAGCAGCCGCGACCGCGCCCAAAGACACGAGGGAGAAAACTAAAACATCCTTTGCGACGAATACTCTCGAACCAATCAAGGTCGGGAGCAAGGTCAAAGCTACTTACGTCCCACGACAGCTAACTGGGAGCATGTACCGAAGGCCTTCGCTGGAGGAACGACAGGCCAAAACATACCTGTTCACCGACGCGGATGTTTTTGTCATGTTGGACTAGCTCCTCGACAACCACTTGCTCAAGTTGCCAGAAATCAAAGGACCTGGCGACTTAACCAGGAGCAAAGAGCCAAACTTCTGCAAATACCACCGCTTGGTTGGGCACCCGACCGAGAAGTGCTTCGTCCTGAAAGACAGGATCATGGAGCTGGCGGCTCAAGGTCGCATCGAAATCGAGGGAGCCAAAAACATGGCGTCCTCACATGTCATCTCCATCCAAGCCGAGCCAAACCGGCGAGCTCGGCCAAACAAACTGCAGGTCGCATAAAAGGAGTACCGTCCAAAATCTGGTCCCTCCAGCCGACCGCACAACAACAGACGACCACCGGCTAAGGTCGCACCAAAACCGACACCTACGAAGCAGCTGCTACCGACACAAAGGGGTGGATTCTGGACACCCGGCGAAAGAAGCCTATTCGAGAAATTGAACCGGCGCCGACGAACACCAAAAGAAAGCTCCCAGGACCAATGTTCAAGGAGCAAATAAAAAGAAGAGAAGACCCGTCACACTGGCGGAGTTCCTTCCAAAGGCGTTCTTCGCGCCGCCAGCAATGGTGGCGACCTGTTCGACAGCTCCTCTTGAGCAAATAGCACCGAAGACAAAGGCAAATGGCCGGTCGTCGAATGCGATGACCTCGAGACGTCACTAAAGAAAATCTCGTCACTTAACGAGATTGACAACGACCTTGACTTGGCCATTCGGTCAAGACAAGCTCTGATTCGAGTCCTCGACAAAACCAAGGAACTCCATGCCGGAGTTGAGATGCTGCTCATGAGGAAGCACGACTTACCAAAAGCCGGACTGACTCCACCTTACCGAAAGGAGGAAGAAGATGCACAATCCTCTCCGCAACTAGCAAAGTCGGAGGAAGCGATTGTCGTCTCATGTCTGCCATGCATCACATTTCGAGAAGAGGACGCGTAGTTGGGAACAAAGAACCATAACCGGTCGTTGTTCATCTCTGGCTACATCAGAGACCACAAAATCAATTGCATTCTTGTCAATTGTGGATCCACAGTCAACATTCTGCCGATTCGTACGATGAAGAATGTCGGCCTCTCTGCTGAAGACCTCTCTCCGAGCTAGCTCCTCATCCAAGGCTTTAATCAGGAAGGCCAGAGGACGTTCGGCATGATCTCGCTCAAATTGCACATCGGCTGCATGTTGGCCGAAACCCCTTTCCAAGTCATCGACACAAGAACATCTTATAATATACTCTTGGGTCGACCGTGGCTTCACACGAACGGAGTCATGCCATCAACACTTTGATAAGTGTCTAAATGACACTATTTTTAGGCCTTAATTGGAATTGGAAATGACATTTTGGAGTCAATAATCATCATAATATCATGAAATATGTCTCAGATTCATTTTTTCTCTCTCAGGAGTCCAACGCAACAAGAATCAGAAATATGAGCTAAAATGAGGAAAATATGAAGATTTTAGAGCAGAAAGGTACAAGGTTGCAAGGACCGGCGTGACCGCACCAGTTGGAGGACAAAATCTTGCACGACCGCGCCACCAGAATGGCGCGACAGCGCCAAGATGGCGCCACGAGGCCTATGGAGTTTCCAAACATGACCAGGACTCTTTCCATTTGCAGTACTTAGAAGTTCTTCCCGAGTGGCGCGACCGCGCTCATTTAAGCCACAGTTCTGATGCGACCACGCCAGTGACTCAGCAATGCAAAATTGCATAAATCTCAGAATTCTGACAAGTAATCATGATAAAACCTAAGAGTTAGAGTCTTAAGTGTATAAGGAAGGTGTCTGCGAAGCCTATTGAGGAAATTGAGGGAAATCCTAAGAGGTTTGAATCCTCAAAGAGGTGGAGTGCTATTCTTGATTAGGAGACTGCTATAAAAGGAAAGTACAGTCCGAGATTGAAGAGGCCATATCTGGAGATTCCGACTTCCAATTGAATCCAAATTTGGACCAAAGATTCCTTATAGGATTTAGAATCATGTCACGGAAAATCAGGCTAATCCAAGTCGGGTTTTTGGAGTTCGATATTTTCAAAGTGGTGGACCCAGTGCTGGAATTGACAGCATAATTAACCTAACTTCTGAGCATCATATCTCAAGTTTCCTAACTCATATTGAACTCAAATTTCGTACACAAGGCAAGGACTATATAGGGAAGGTTCGTGTGTAATTTCATCCAATTCTGAGGTCGGAAAGTCACAATTTACACCCCTGGACAGAGACCAAATTACAGGACCTGGGCAGCAGAACAACTATAAATGGAGGTTTCAGTTCAACTATTAATTCAGTTTTTAGTTTAGAATTCAGTTTTCAGTTAAATTTTCTGCTTTGTAGTTTAGTTTAGAGAGAGGATAAGTTCCAAAGGGAGTCTTACACGACCTCTGGGTGCTTTGAGGAAGAATGGTGGAGAATTCAGCCAAGGAGCAAGGGTGAGCAACAGCAGCCTTCCAAAGGGAGTTTCTGTACATAGTTATTTTTCTTCTTTCATGGTTGTTATCAAAACCTTGATTTGTGTTTATATTTTCAGTATGGAGTAGTCATCTGTAATTGGGAGTCCATGACTCCCTAGGCATGTAATGAGATTGATATATTATATTTTATTTGGTTTCAATTTGGTGCATGAATGAGTATTCCAAAGTATAATTCTTGATTCATACTTGTTGTCTTGCTATGTACTGGTTATAAGGTGACGCTAGACTTAAGGTAAGATATGTTGATAGGGTTTTACAAGTCTTTTTGAGTTCACACACTAGGGAGATCATCTAATCCTTGGGTTAATCCTCGACCTTAAAGTAATACCCTGTTGGATTAGATTGATTTGTCTATGACACAATGAGCTTCATGTTTATGCTATCAAGTAGAGTCGATCATGCTAGCTAGGTTTACTCTAGGAGATAGAAACAGGTGATGCTGATGCTGATTGTTGCCATGGTTTTATAAGCTCGTCAGAAATTGATTTCCAAAACTCAACTTCTATTCAATATCAGAATTGCCTAGGGAGGGAATTGGATTCCCAATGCCTTTTTCCATACTGATTTTATCAAAAGCCCTCTCTTGATCTCTATAGGATTAGGTAGATTAGTTTAATTTCTGTTTTTTGTAACTCCTTTCTAATTGATTTCTCAGACTTTGGTTTTTAGACTAGAAAAGCAATTATCTATTAGCTTGGTCCTTGTGGGACGATATTCAGACTTACATAAGTCTATATTACATTGATTAGTCCTCTAGCTAGTGATTAGCTGGGATCGCATCACACTTCATCAGTGCTTCAAGTACTGGGAAAACGGCGAGCAAAAGACGGTGTACGCCAATGAAAGTCCGTTCACGGAGGCAGAGGCATCATTCGCAGATGCCAAAATCTATCTGACAACCAGACCGACAGTCAAATTGTCACCCTAGTCGAACTAGGCATCAAATGCCAGAAGCACTCCGACGCAAGCTGCATCACCCAAATAGCCGACGTAAGCTGCATCTCCTAAACAATCGGCGCAAGCCGCTTCTCCAAAACAGACTCCCACGCAAGTTGTGTGTCACAAACAGCCGGCGCCCAATAAACAGTCGGCGCCCAACAAACAGCCGGCACATAACAACCAGTCGGCACATGGCCACAAACCTACCGCAGTAACTCCACCACCGACGCAGTTGTAATGTACCTATCTTACGGTACATTCCCCAGTCGTAAAGAAAGAAGGGAGAAGCTCCCTTGGTCGTCTATCACAAAATCCAGCCGACCCCTTTGGCAAAAAAATTCACCCTTCCTCTGCCGAAACACGAGGAACAAAGCAAAGCAATTCCCGAACATCGAGCAGTTGGCATCTACTCGCTCTAACGAAGGCTTCGACCCGAACGCAAACAGATTGATGGCCAGAGCTGGGGGCAACTTCACAAAAGACCAGCTCCACGAGAAGCCGCCCGTCGCTCTGTCGGTCCTCACTCCAGAACAAGAGAAGCTGAGAAAGGAGGGTTACCGAATTACACAAGGTCACTTAGGCCTCGTGTTGGGTGTCTAGCAAGTGCACTAGGTCAGCAAGTAATATAGACTCGAGAGTCCAGATATCGATCCCACAGAGACCTTGATGAGAACTCAGTTTAAGCAAAGATTTTCCTACTAATAGAGGTGAAGAAATTTTTGGTTTTGAGAACTGAAAAAGAAAACATAATTAAACCACTAGAAAAATTGATGGAGAAGAGATGTTGGGGGAAAATGTCAATCCCTCCTAGTTGTTATCATGCGAAGTTCTGATTTTTATAGCTCAAGTACCCTTACCTTGACTTAGCTTTTCAAAACCAGGTTACCCATATACAGGAAATAACTTTCACTTATTCTTTGAACTCCATCACAATCTAGAAACATTCAAATCCTAACTGCATAAATATAAAAGCTTGAAAATCAACTCTCTTATTCAGAACAAGAGTTATAAGGAGTCACATTGCTTTCCTCTAGTCTCCATCACAATCCGGAACGATCTAGTTATAAAAGCAAGTTTGTTTTTAGAAAATAAAGAATCAAATAACTAATCCAAATCTCTACTGAATTTTAACTTCTCTATTCGAACCTCGTTAAATTCCAGAATTCATTTCAGATCAGAAATAAGCAATAAACTCAGTTTCTAAAACAAAAGCAAAGTACTTTATTGCTATAACTTCAGAACTTAAACAAATCACAACTAGGAGTTCATAACTTCCCCAACAGAGAGAAACTACTCCATGATAATAGGATAAATACACAAAAAGGATTCAATTACAGCCATGATAATAAGAAGAAAATAAGTACAGAAAACCCCCTTGAAGGACTGCCCTTAGCTTCAACTCGTGCCTTGGCTGAAATCTCTTTCTTCTCTCTCCAAAGTGCCAAGAGGTCGTGCAAGACTTCTTCTGGACTTTATGTCCTCTCCAAACTAACTAAAAGAACTATAAATTTAACTAAAAAACTGAATTTATAACTAGAAACTGGATTTAGAACTATATTTACAACCTAAAACTGGATGCCTTGCACTCTGCCTCGGGCCCCTATTTATACTTGTTCGGCTGTCCTGGCCTTGTAATTTGGTCTCTTTCCAGGGGTATGAAGTATGCCTTCCCGACCTCATAATTGAATGAAATTACATGATAACCTTCCTTCAATGGTCCTTGCCTTGTGTACGAAATTTGAGTCCATTCTGAGTTGGGAAACTCGATATATATTGTTGAGAAGTAAGATTGCTTCTGCTGCCAATTTCTGCACTTGGTCCATCACTTTCAAAGTATAAAACTCTAAAACCCCGACTTTAATTGACCTGAATTTTCTTAATATGATCCTTTATCTCCTCATGAATCTCCAGTCCAAATTTGGGTTCAATTGGGAATAAGGAACTCCAGATATGCCCCTCTTCAAACTCGGATTTTTCTTCTCTTCTTGCAGCAGTTTCCTTCGTTGTATGGAACTTCACTTCTGGATTATGCGTTGCACCTAGAACTAGAGCAAATTTCCTTAGAATCTTCATGGATACCTTCCTTAGGCACTTAGGACTTCTTCTCCCAAGTTTGGGCTTGATTGGTTGTCAGGATCCCGAGATTTTTGCAACTTTACGTTGCTGAGTCATCGGCCCGATCGCGCCGATAATATGCCTGGTCATGGCGCGGTAGCGCCACTGGAGGAGAATTCTTTCTAAGTCAGGAAACGGCCATCGAATCCATGCTGAGTAAGGACACTTCTTGGCACGGCGGAGCCATATTATGCTGTAGAACAGGCGCGGTAGTGCCTGTCCTTAGAACTTTACCGACTTCCCAAAGTAACACTCTGAATTCTTTGTAGGGCAACTGTTCAGTGCGCCTGCGCCAATGGTAGCGCCATCTTCTTGGCGGCGGTAGCTTCTTCGCACGCCATCTTCACTCGCGATGGTCACTAGGCACTCGGCCTCGCCGGTCACAAACCCACCGGTAACGGCAGCAGAAGGTGCCTCTTCCCTGACCCACTCCAGTTATCGAGTATCCTCTAACTCAGCTAGATCAAATAATTTCTCTTGCCGAAAGATAGGCTGGTCTACAGAGGGAGCTACGATGACCGCGAGCGTATCAGAAGGCAGGTCGCCCGACTCCGGGACCGATTGTGCTCCAACTCGGTTCGCTAGTGCAGGTGACACCGCTGGCTCGGTAGTAGCCTCTCCGGTCGGCAAAACAACAGACCCGTCAAGGGGCGCCGACTCCCTAACCTTCTCTCCCGACTCCGACAGAGGAGTTCCCAAGGTTAGAGCCACAACAAGAGGAGTTAAATTCGTCAGAGGCTTACCTAGACCAGTCCGCATCCGTTTCTTGAAGGGAGGAGGAAAGAAAACGAAAGGCTCTAACTGCGGAGCCGCGGAATTCTTTTTTGAACCAGCCTTCCTCGGCAAAGTCGCCGACTTAGCCGATCCCTTCCCCTTGCCTAAAGGAGCATCGTCTTCTGGTAAAGAAATTACTACTGGCCGAGGATCCCCCCTGCGCCGAACAAGCATCACGATGCCCTTCTTTGGCGCGACTTGTGACGGAGCCAACGCCTTTCGCAACTTTCGGCCGAGGCCCTCGCTTCTTCACAACTTTACTCTTCTTCGCCTTGGGAGAAACCGGAGGCTTTGAACCCTTTCGTGAACTCTTTCGATCGCGACCTGCCACATCACCATTAGCTTGCGTAGGCGGCAAGTCCTTTGCCAGTGCAGGTGCATCGGTAAACTACCTCCATGCAAGTTGAACACAAAAGGAGAGCGAGAGAAATAAAAAAAAAAGAGAGGAGGAGAGGAAAGCAGCAAACAAAAAAATAAAAAAAGAAAGAGAGAAAAAGTTATTACCTCGAAGAGGGGAACGACTGCCTCAAGTGATAGGCAGAGCAGAGTCATTTTTCACACATTTTCACTTAAACTTACTCTCAATTCAATGGTCCCCGGCAACGGCGTCAAAAACTTGTTGGGTGTCTAGCAAGTGCACTAGGTCAGCAAGTAATATAGACTCGAGAGTCCAGATATCGATCCCACAGAGACCTTGATGAGAACTCAGTTTAAGCCAAGATTTTCTACTGATTGAGGAAAAGAAAATTTAGGTTTTTTCAGAACTGAAAAAGAAAACAAAATTAGATGACTACACCTTAATAAGATGAGATGTTGAGGAAAAGTGTCAATCCCTCCTAGTTGTTAACATGCAAAGTTCTATTTTTTTAGAGCTCAAGTACCTTTACCCTGACTTAGATTTTGAAAACCTGGTTACCCATATACAGGAAATAACTTTCACCTACACAATCCTAAAACATTCAAATCCTAGGTGCATAAATATAAAAGCTTAAAGATTAACTCTCTCTTATTCACAACAAGAGTTATAAACAGTCACATCGCATTCCACTAGTCTCCATCACAATCCGGAACAGTCTAGTTTAGAAAAATGAGTTGTTTTAGAAAACAAAGAATCGTATAACTAACCCAAATCTCTACTAAACTTTAACTTCTCTATTTGAACCTCATTAAACTTCAGATATCAATTTAAATTAGAAATAAGCAGTAAACACATATTCTAAAACAAAGGCTAAGTACTTTATTGCTATAAACTTCAAAACTTAAACATATAACAACTACGAGTTCATGACATCCCCAACAAAGAGAGACTACTTCATTCTAACAGTATAAACACATGAAAAGAATTTAATTACAGCCATGGAAATCAAAATAAACTAAGTACAGAAACCCCCTTGAAGGACTGCCTTTAGCTTCACTTGAGCCTTGACTGAAATCTCCCTTCTCTCTCCAAAGTGCCAAGAGGTCGTGCAAGACTCCTTCAGAACTTTCTCTCCTCTCCAAACTAACTACAAAAACTAGAAATTAAACTGAAAACTAAATTTAGAACTAAAAACTGGATGATTTGCACACTGCCTCGGACCTGAATTTATACTTGTTCAGCTACCCACGCCTTGTAATTTGATCTCTGTCCAAGGGTATGAAGTATGCCTTCCCGACCTTAGAATTTAATGAAATTACATAAGAAACTTCCTTCAATTGTCTTTGCCTTGTGTACGAAATTTGAGTTCATTCTGAGTTGGGAAACTCGAGATATGATGTTAAGAAGTTGGATTGCTTCTGCTTCCAATTTCTGCACTGGGTCCACCACTTTGAAAGTATAAACTCTAAAACCCCGAGTTGGATTGACCTGAATTTTCATAATATAATCCTTTATCTCCTCAGAAATCTTCAGTCCAAATTTGGGTTCAATTGGGAATAAGAAACTCCAGATATGCTCTTCTTAAAACTCAAATTTTCTTCTCTTCTGGCAGCAATTTCCTTCTTTATATGGAACTTCACTTCTTGATCATTCAATGCACCTAGAACTCGATCAAATTTCCTTAGAATATTCATGGATACCTTCCTTAGGCACTTAGGACTTCTTCTCCCAAGTTTGGGCTTGATTGGTTGTCAGGATCCCGAGATTTTTGTGACTTTGCGTTGCTGAGTCATCGACGCGGTCGCACCGATAATGTACTTGGTTCTGGCGCAGTCGTGCCCTTGGAGCAGAGTTCTTTCTAAGTCAGGAAACGGCCTTCGAATCCGCGCTAAGTAAGGAGACTTCTTGGCAGGGCAGCGCCATATTTTGCTGAAGTAGAGGCGCGGCAGCGCCAGTCCTTAGAAACTTTACCGACTTCCCAAAGTAGCACTCTGAATTCTTTGTAAGGCAACAGTTCAGCGCGCCAACGCCAATGGTAGCGCCATCTTCTTGGCGCGGAAGCGCCTTCAGCGGGCGCGGTCGCGCTGTTTCACTTTCCCGAATTGTCCTCTTTGAAGCGTTCGTAGCCGTTGGGAATTTCCTCCATTTATTTGAATTTTGGACTATTATCCCAGCGCGTTGGCGCCAGAATCGGCACGGTGGTGGCAGAATCGGCACGGTCGCGCCAGAATCGGCACGGTCGCGCCGTTCCCTTTTTTGGCTCTTTTTTTCTTTTTTTCCTTTTGTTTCTCTCTGAATTCAAATTATCTTCTTCAAACAGGTACCTGAGACACAAAATAATGAATTCGAGTTATATTTGTCATTTACATGCTGATAATCATCTCAAAATTCGGATTTTTAATCATTTATTCATGCCTAAACAGTGTCTTTCAGACACTTATCACAACCCTAAACTTAAACCTTTGCTCATCCTCAAGGAAAATCTGAAAAAATAAAACCAGATAGATCTATAAAGACAATGAAAAATTTAGTGATCCTCCCTTTTAATGTTTTCAAGATAGATGATTCATTTCCTTCCTACTGATGGTTCTCCTTTCTTAGTCAAAACATATTTCAAATTTTCTTCAAATTTTTCAAAGATGTACATTCCCATACAAGTGACAAGTCTCACTTCAACTCCATGAACCAACGCTCAGTCCACTCTGCACTAACCTGAAGGAATTCTTAATTCTGATCAATAGGTCTTTTATGGGTTGTAATGAGGCAGGGGTAATGTGTATGATGAAGATTTTTTTGGTATTTCTTTAGGGTTTTATTCTCCTCCTCATATCCATATTCCATTTCCCTGTGCATGCATCTAATTTTGTGGCTCTTCCTCCAAACTCCTTCACCCCAAAGTTATTCTTTTGACTTGATCCCTCATTTCTTTCCCTTTTCTTTTTTTCTTTCCCATGTATACTTTTTTTCTTGGTTTTGTCCAGAGTCTAGCTTACCTCGCCAGTTGATTCAAAGACTCTAAGCTTGTTGAGGCCCGAGTCCCGGTGCACACACAAGGTGGCATTTCTCCTAACTTAGCCAAGGATTCTTTTTCTTTTTTTTTCTCCTCTTATTTTACTTTTAGCTTTGTTCAGAGTCTAGCTTACCTTACCGGTTGACTTAGAGACTCTAAGCTTGTTGATGCCCAAGTCCCAGTGCACACACAAGGTGGCCTTTCTCCTACTCAGCCCAGAATTTTCTATTTTCTCTCTCTTGCTCCTTCTTCCCTTTTACAAAGTATTTTTATACCCTTCATCCATCCCTCCTTATAACTTCTAAATCTTGATCCATGCTCACTCAAACAGAACACTTCAATAATTTGGAGAATCATGGGTAAGTAAAAACAAGTTTATTGATCACTAAGGCTGGTTCTTGTAGCATGGGACATTTAAACAGAACAGGGATTCTTTTTGGCTCAAAATGTTTGACAGCAGGTGATGCAACTTGTGCATTAAAGTGGGTGGCTTTGTAAAAGGCTCAAACGAATTTTAAACAGGTGCCTAAATCACCTCAAAATTTTGAAAACCTTTCTCTGTTTCGCCTCAAGTTTTCCTATGGTTGGTTCTAGTGATTGAAATCAACTTGCTCACTTGTACTTTGTTTTCAAAAACTTTTTTTTTTTTTAAAGAAAAATTCTCATCCAATTAAGACTAAGCATCTGAACTAAAATATTTTCCAGAGAGTGAATCATGCTATTCATCTGATCAGGGATTTTCACTAGTATTTTCCAAAATCTCTATTGGATTTTTCTGGTGAATTTTGAAAAATAGAGTTTTTAAATTCAAAAAATTACATGAAAAATCATGAAGAGTGAAAAATTCATGAAGAGTATCCCACCCCAAAACTTAAAAACTTGCTTTGTCCTCAAAGCAACAATAAACATAGGAATGAAAAGAAATACTCCCCTGACAGTCTGGTTTGTTGAGGATGGACGGAACTCCCTTGGTGCTCTTGAATTCTGCTCTCATGGGTTAGTGCCAAACACTTGCTTGAATTTAAGCAATTGAAAATGAAAAAGTATTGGAAGTGTCTCTCAGGCATAAAATTGATCTTCAGACGAATACCTTTCGTGGAATTTGTGCTTCCTCACCTCTGTATTGGTCGTACCTCATCAAGACAGTGGCGCGGTCACGCCAGAATATGGTGCGAACGACCGAGTAATTTCATGAATTCTTCAGATCAGGAATGAATTTTGCAATCTTTCCAATTTGGACAGGTTAGTAGCAATTATAGGCAAATGCAGAGTCATTTTTCACACTTTTTCATTGGAATAATTATGAAAATCATGCTTTGAGACAAATCATTGAGAGAGTAAAAATCATAATTTCATTAACGTGAATGGAGATTGAGTACATATTAATGAAATTACATTAAAGAACACTCTCAGACAATAGCACACACAAAGCAAGATCACACACAAATTTCCAAAATAACAAGGTTCCGGTACAACACTTTCCAGTTCTGAGTTTTTTTTTTTTTTTTTTTTTTTTTTTTTTGGAAAGCTATAAAATTTAAATCTAACACTCTTTCTATCCTAGGTCTACTCTATCAGTGAAAAGAAAACAAAATATCATTCAAATTTAAACAAATCCTAAAAATTTTGAAAAATATTATTCAAACCAACTCACACACAAAGCCCTTAAAAAATTCAAGCAAATTCAAAAACTCATACTCCTATTCCTACACTACTGGTCCTGGTGATCTGATCCACCAGGATCGAATGGAAACTAGACCCATCCATGCCTAAGGATATTGTTAGCTTTGGAATGTGCCGCATGGTGATTATATCTTTTGAGTAAAGAGCTGGTCACTCTTTCTCTTTTCTGGTTGGCTTTGAACTTGTTTTGCTCATTCACTCTAAGCCATCCTTTCTTTATATTACCCAGACCCAATAAAATTTTAAGTTCATCTTTTATGGGTATCAATATCTATGGAGAGGAAGGAATGTTCATTAACCTTTGTGTCCTCTATCCTAACTTTGTCAAGTTGTTCATGGGGTTTTTCTTCTTTTTCAACCCCATCCCCTTCTTTCTCTTTTGAGTCTTCTTCCTTTTTATCCATGATCTTTTCATCTTCTCCCTCTTAAAGTTTCTAAAAATCACAACTCTCAGCTCTCGCCATTGTATCTTCCTCTATGTGTTCTACAGTAACACATAAATTAAAACAAGAAGTGCTAGCTGTGTGTATCCATTCAGGTTCATCATCATCAGATAGCTCAAGAAAACATGTTTCATTGTTTCTTCCATGAATTAACTCATGCTTTAGCTCATTTACTAGATTATCTGTCTCAGCTCTAATGGATGGATGAAAAATATGCAACCATGGCTCGAAAACATCAATACCTTCTAAACTAGGTTGTTCCTCAAGTGGATATAACTTTGTATCTACATTGGCAAAATAGTCTTCCTCTAGAGTGGCAAAACTAGATAAGTTTTCTTGAGGCTGAGGGGAATATGCATGGTGATAACAAGATTCACTAAACATAGGAGGGTGCTCATACCTGAACATGGACAATTGTCCTTTTGGCCATTTAACATGCAAATCATTCTCAAAACAAATATTTTCATTTTTCCTAGAGAAATAATCATCATGCTCTCTTCTATAGGAATCATTAGGTTCATTATCAACAAAAGAGCAAGATATATCAGACTCACACCTCCATGGATCATAATTAGAAGATTCATATGGTTGGGAAAATTCTCAATATGAGTTAGGACATGGACTTATCTCATTCTGCATGTATTTCCACCTCTCATCTGAGAGCTCTATCCAGTTCCGAATCTGGTGCATCTAATGGCTCACCACTAATTCTGGTTTTCATGCATGAATCTGGTTCATCCTGAAAAGAAAGAATAAAAAAATTAATCTCAATCAACAAATTAAAATTTACTTAAATTTATTCTCAATTCAATGGTCCCCGGCAACGGCGCCAAAAACTTGTTGGGTGTCTAGCAAGTGCACTAGGTCAGCAAGTAATATCGACTCGAGAGTCCAGATATCGATCCCACAGAGACATTGATGAGAACTCAGTTTAAGCAAAGATTTTCCTACTGATTAAGGTGAAAAAAATTTTGGTTTTGAGAACTGAAAAAGAAAACAGAATTAAACCACTGGAAAAATTTATGGAGATGAGAAGTTGGGGAAAAATGTCAATCCCTCCTAGTTGATAACATGCAAAGTTCTGATTTTTATAGCTCAAGTACCCTTACCTTGACTTAGCTTTTGAAAACCAGGCTACCCACATACAGGAAAAAACTTTCACTTATTCTTTGAACTCCATCACAATCCGGAAACATTCAAATCCTAAGTGCATAAAAATAAAAGCTTGAAAATCAACTCTCTCTTATTTAGAACAAGAGTTATAAGGAGTCACATTGCTTTCCACTAGTCTCCATCACAATCCGGAACGATCTAGTTATAAAAGCAGTTGTTTTTAGAAAATAAAGAATCAAATAATTAATCCAAATCTCTACTGAATTTTAACTTCTCTATTCGAACCTCGATAAACTCCAGAATTCAATTCAGATCAGAAATAAGCAATAAACTCTGTTTCTAAAACAAAAGCAAAGTACTTTATTGCTATAACTTCATAACTTAAACAAATCACAACTAGGAGTTCATAACTTCCCCAAAAGAGATAAACTACTCCATGATAATAGAATAAACACACAAAAAGGATTCAATTACAGCCATGATAATAAGAAGAAAAAAAGTACAGAAAACCCCCTTGAAGGACTGCCCATCTCTTTCTTCTCTCTCCAAAGTGCCAAGAGGTCGTGCATGACTTCCTCTGAACTTTCTCTCCTCTCCAAACTAACTAAAAGAACTGGAAATTAAACTAAAAACTGAATTTAGAACTAAAAACTGGATTTAGAACTATATTTACAACCTAAAATTGGATGCCTTGCACTCTGCCTCGGACCCCTATTTATACTTGTTTTGCAGTCCTAGCCTTGTAATTTGGTCTTTGTCCAGGGGTATGAAGTACGCCTTCCCGACCTCATAATTGAATAAAATTATATGAGAACCTTCCTTCAATAGTCCTTGCATTGTGTACGAAATTTGAGTCCATTCTGAGTTGGGAAACTCGAGATATGATGTTGAGAAGTTGGATTGCTTCTGCTGCCAATTTTTGCACTGGGTTCACCACTTTGAAAGTATAAAACTCTAAAACCCCAACTTGGATTGACCTGAATTTTCGTAATATGATCCTTTATCTCCTCAAGAATCTTCAGTCCAAATTTGGGTTCAATTGGGAATAAGGGACTCCATATATGCTCCTCTTCAAACTCGGATTTTTCTTCTCTTTTGACAGCAGTTTCCTTCTTTGTATGGAACTTCACTTCTTGATTATTCAATGCACCTAGAACTCGATCCAATATGCTTAGAATCATTGTGGATACCTTCCTTAGGCACTTAGGACTTCTTCTCCCATGTTTAGGCTTGATTGGTTGTTAGGATCCCGAGATTTTTGCGACTTTACGTTGTTGAGTCATCGGCGCGGTCACGCCGATAATATGCCTGGTTCTGACGCGGTCGCGCCATTGGAGAAGAATTCTTTCTTAGTCAGGAAATGGCCATTGAATCCGTGCAGAGTAAGGAGACTTCTTGATGCGACGGTGCCATATTATCCTATAGAAGTTGCGCGGTAGCGCCAGTCCGTAAAAACTTTACCGACTTCCTAAAGTAGCACACGGAATTCTTTGTAAGGCAACTATTCAGCGCGCCAGCGCCAATGGTAGCACCATCTTCTTGGCGCGGTCGCGCTGTTTCACTTTCCCGAATTGTCCTCTTTGAAGCCTTCCTAGCCGTTGGGAATTTCCACCATTTATTTGAATTTTTGATATCGCTTCGTTCCCTTTTTTGGCTCTTTTTTCCTTTTGTTTCTCTCTGAATTCAAATTATCTTCTTCAAACAGGTACCTGAGACACAAAACAATGAATTCGAGTTATATTTGTCATTTTCATGCTGATAATCATCTCAAAATTCGGATTTCTAATCATTTATTCATGCATAAACAGTGTCTTTCAGACACTTATCACCTCGGGTACTAGAAGGAGAAGCCAATCAAAAGCTATAGAGCTCAGTCGAAGCCAATTAAAATAACCATAAAGGCATCGGCAGATGTACACCAAGTTTCAGTCGGCCAAACTCCGACGAAAAAGAAAAATGCTTCGAACCCAGTGATTATTTATACCTTGATGGCAGCCATCACACGAGCTCATGCATACGACTCAGTTATGGTAAATCATATCTCTGTCGCCGACGACAATCAAGAGGACGACGAGTTCATCTTGGATGAGGCTCCGGCTATGTTCGAGGAAGGCGGTCAATCGACCATCGACGAACTAAACAAAGTCGACCTGGGCACAACAGAGGATCCGAGGACAACATTTCTTAGCGCCTCATTGTTGGCTAAAGAAGAGGCAGAATATATGTTACTACTTCACGAATACCGCAACATATTCGCCTGGAATTACACAGAAATGCTAGGCCTCGACCCACGAGTCACAGTGCACAAGCTAGCGCCTCATCCCTCTGTTCGGCCAGTCATGCAATCGCAACGACGATTCCGGCCAAAACTTATGCCAGAGATCGAAAAAGAAGTTGACAAACTGATCACTGCCAATTTCATCAGAGAGGTCAAGTACCCGTCCTGGATCGCAAATATCGTACCGGTCAAGAAGAAGAACGGCCAAATTAGGGTCTGCGTCGACTTTCGCGACCTGAATAAAGATTGCCCGAAAAATGACTTCCCTTTGCCGATAACAGAACTTATGGTCGACGGGACGACGGGTCATCAAGTTCAATCATTCATGGATGGGTCATCTAGTTACAACCAAATTCAGATGGACCCGAAGGACGAGGAGCTCACCGCATTTCGCACTCCCAAAGGTATTTTCTGCTACAGGGTGATGTCGTTCGGACTCAAGAATGCCGGCGTGACATACCAGAGGGCAATGCAAAATATCTTTGATGACTTCTTGCATAAGCGCGTAGAGTGCTATGTCGACGACCTGGTCGTAAAGATGAAACAGCGGTCGGATCACCTTCTTGACTCAGACCAGTATTCGAGCAACTCCGGCGGTTTCAACTTAAAATGAATCCGCTGAAATGCGCATTCGGCGTCACTTCAGGCAAATTCCTGGGGTTCATCGTGCACCATCGAGGAATTGAAATCGACCAATCCAAAATCGATGCAATTCAAAAGATGCCAGAGCCCAGAAACATCTCCGGACTCAAATGCTTTTCTAGGCCACTTAGCTTATATTCGGCGCTTCATCTCGAATTTAGCCGGAAGATGTCAGCCATTTAGCCGGTTGATGAAGAAAGACACGTCGTTCGAATGGGACAAGTCCAGCCAGAACCCTTTTAACAACATAAAGGCGTATCTCACCAAGCCGCCAGTGCTCGTCGCTCCAATCATCAACAGGCCGCTGCTGCTTTACATCGCAGCGCAAGAGAAATCGGTCGGGGCACTCTTGGCTCAATGCGACGAGGACAACAAAGAACGTTCTCTCTATTATCTGAGCCGAACACTGATGAGCGTCGAACTCAATTACACACTGATGAGAAAACTTGTCTAGCACTCGCCTTCGCAATTCAAAAGCTCCGGCACTACCTCCTGGTGCATTCGATGAACTTGATTTCGCGAGCCAACCTGCTGAAATACATCATGTCGCGACCGATACTCTCTGGTCGACTGGCTAAGTGGGCATTGCTTCTCTCAGAATTCGAAATTAATTTTGTACCGCAATGCGCGATCAAAGGCCTAGCTCTGGCGAACTTCTTGGCCGACCACCCAGTGTCGGCCGAATGGGAATTAACAGAAGAGTTATCAGACGAAGAAATATTCTTGGTCGAGGTGCTCCCCCCTAGGAGATGTACTTCAACGGCGCCGCACGAAGAAACGGATCCGGCGCAGGAGTTCTATTCGTTTCACCGAGAAAGGACCTACTCCCGTATTCGTTCATTCTTACTCAAAATTGTTCGAACAACGAAGCGGAGTACCAAGCTATCCTCCTCGGACTCGGCATGGCGGTCGAGATGAAGTTGTTGCAGCTAAACATCTACGACGACTCAGCTCTTGTCATCAAGCAGCTCACAGGGGAGTTTGAAGTAAAGAAACTCGAGCTCGTGCCGTTCTGGAGACATGTCGGTGAACTTCTGGCCCAAATTTTGACGCATTGGCTGGAATTGTGGCCAGTCTAGAGCAATTCGACGAACGGCCGAGCCAAGTCCCCATTTGCGAAAGATGGGTAGTCCCTCCACCGGTAGAAGAAAAACTAGAAGAGGAACAGATAGAAGAGATCGAAGAGTCTTTTCCTATCTCGGCCAGCCAAAACGAAGCTGGAGACTGGAGAGAGCCCATCTCAAACTTTCTTCGGTACGACACACTCTCGGTCGACCTGCGAGAGCGAGTTCAAATCCGTTTTCGTCAATGACGTACTCTACCAGAGGTCGTACGACGGTTTACCTCTTCGATGCCTATCAAAAGAAGATGAACTACAAGTCTTAAAAGAAACACACGGTGGAATTTGCAGCATGCACCAGGCTGTCCCAAAGCTCCACTTACAAGTTAAAAGGCTAGGCTATTACTGGCCATCGATGCTCAGGGACGCCACCAAAATGGCTCGAACCTGCAAACCATGCCAACTCCATGCCGATTACAAACATCAGCCACCGGAGCTGCTTCACCCGACGATTGCGTCATGGCCATTTGAAGCTTGGGGGATGGACATCATCGGTCCAATCACTCCCAAATCCGACTCCGACAGGAAATATATCCTGGCGGCTACCGATTACTTCTCGAAATGGGCCGAAGCTGCTGCCCACCAAAAAGTCAAGGCAACCACCGTCGCCGACTTCATTCGAACCCAAATTATCTACCGATATGGGGTTCCTCGATACATAGTGACGGACAATGGTACATCGTTCAGAAACATAGTCATGGATCGCTTATGCGAGAAATTTTGCATACAACAGCGGACATCGTCGGCTTACAAACCGGCAGCCAACGGACTTGCAGAAGCATTCAACAAAACGCTCTTCAAAATCCTCAAAAAGACAATCGGCGCCAACAAAAAGAGTTGGGACGAAAAATTCGGCGAAGCCTTGTGCGCACACAGAACATCGTTTGGAACGCCGACCCAATCGACTCCATACTCGCTGGTTTACGGCACAAAAGCAGTGCTCCCTCTCGAAGTACAACTCCCCTCTCTGCGCATTGCCATTAGAGAAGGGCTCACAACAGAGGAATGTGTTCAATTGCGACTGGCAGAACTCGAGTCACTCGACGAGCAGCGACTCGAAGCGCAACAATGGCTCGAATGCTACCAATCTCACATGACCCGAGCCTTCAACAAAAAAGTACGGCTCAGGTCATTCCAGAAAGCCGACTTGGTGCTAGCGGTCAGACGGCCAATGCTCTTTACGAGCAAAACCGGGGGCAAGTTCGCGCCGAAATGGGAAGGACCGTATGTGGTGCAGGAAGCTTACACCAATGGAGCTTACAAGCTAGTAACTTCAAACGGTTCCGAGCTGCCGATAACGAACGGTAAATTCCTCAAACGATTTTATGCATGAAGAGGCAGCGGAAAACAAAAAAGAAAGGAAAGATAAAGAAAGTCGAATAAAAGAAACAGTACTTCTCATTGCAAAAAATGTGTGTGATGAGAACAATGTAAGCCTGGCAACAAAAAAAGATAGGCTACTTGTTCACAAAAAAAAAAATAAAGAGAGCAGAAATGAAAGCATAAAAAAACTGCATCAAAGTCACGGAAGCTCAAAGTCAGCCACCCTTCGCTGCAGCCGAACGACTTCGGCACGAACCTCAGCCAGCTCCCACGTCTTGGCCTCATTGAGAATGGGACGCGAACAAACAGAAGCAAGCTGGTCCTCAAGATCAAAAGCCTCCTCCTCGGCGGCGTCAATTCCCCTACGGATGGTAGGGATGGCAGCGGGCGGGCGGGCGGGTTTTGAAACCCATCCCCGCCCAAAAAAAACCGGGAAACCCGTCCCGCGAAAACCCGCCCAGCTGGTTTGATTTCTAAACCCGTCCCGCCCAGCGGCAAAAAAACCCCCGAACCCACGAAAACCCGCCCGCCCCACGGGTACCGACCCGACCCCTATGTTTAATATTAAAAATTTTAAAAATATAAAAAATTCTAAAATAAATAATATAAACATATAAATACTTAAACATATTGTCAAATATAAGGGGATAACGTAATAAAGTAGGATTTTACTTTGTATTATTTAAATACCCTCTAAAACTTTTTTTTTTATAAGAATTAAGCGGGTCGGTCGGGGTTTTGGGGCTAAACCCGCCCCCCGCCCGAACCCGTGGACGGGTTCTGCTCCCAAAACCGAACCCGACCAGCGGGGTAAAACATAAACCCGAACCCGCTTTAAGCGGGTCGGGTCGGGGCGGGTTCCCCGCTAACCCGTACCCGTTGCCATCCCTAACGGATGGTCGTGAGCTCGACATTTATGGAGTCGAGTTGAGCCGATACAAGTGCCAGGCAATCGCGAAGAGCCTTCTATTCAACCTCAGCAGCTTCTCGCTCTGCTTGATGTCTATCCAAGTCCACCATTAAGTCGTCACGCTGACGGCTCACCCGCTGGACAGACTGTGTGAGCTCAGTTTTTGCAGCGAACTGCTCGGACAGACTGAGCTTACCGGCCAAGGAGTTGCGCAGCCGATGAAAATGATCCACCTCCGAGGCAAAATCCTCAACCCACTGATCCAACACCGAAGTGTCAACGCCGACTCCTCTCAAGTGGTCGAGGATGACGCAAGTGTCTGCTACAAGCTCCGGCGAACATGGGTCGTCAGACGGTAATAAATCTGACTCGACGAACACTGTCCACAGCCCCAAAGCATACTGCTGCAGTAACAGCCTCGACCTTGCTGAAGGAGGGAAAGCCGACGCCTAGAAAAAAGGAAAGAAAGAACAAAAAAAAAACAAAGGAATGAGAGGATATGCACTTACCGACGAAGGTCGCGAAGTCGACGAATCCTCGCTAATGGGTCGACGAGCTGAACCCGAAGCTCCTTCCTAGGCAACAAGAGTTGCCTCTCCACTAGTAGGAGGAAACGTCACAAAGGCTACCCTGCTCGAAGTCGCAGCAGCCGAAAAGGACGGATCAGAAATAGGGTGCTGAAAGCCACCCACGACAGTAACTCCGACGTCCACCATAAGTCCATCGGCCGCGACTTGTTCAACCAAAGGCTGGAAGGGCGCTCCACCATCACTCGCGATGGTCACTGGGCACTTGCCCTCGCCGGTCACAAACCCACCAGTAACGGCAGCAGAAGGTGCCTCTTCCCCGACCCACTCCAGTTGTCGAATATCCTCTAACTCGGCGAGATCAAATAAATCCTCTTGCCGAAAGATAGGCTGGTCTACAAAAGGAGCTACGATAACCGCGAGCGTATCAGACGGCAGGTCGCCCGACTCCGGGACCGATTCTACTACAACTCGGTTCGCTAGCGTAGGTGAAACCGCTGGCTCGGCAGTAGCCTCTCCAGTCGGCAGAACAATAGACCCATCGAGGGGCGCCGACCCCCTAGTTCTCTCCAGACTCGGAAAGAGGAGTTCCTGAGGGTTGAGCCACAACAAGAGTAGTTAAATTCATCAGAGGCTTACCCTGACCAGTCCGCAGCCGTTTCTTGAAGGGAGGAGGAACGAAAATGAAAAGCTCTGACTGCGAAGCCGCGGAATTCTTTTTTGAAGCAGCCTTCCTCGGCGAAGTCGCCGACTTAGCCAATCCCTTCCCCTTGCCTAAAGGAGCATCGTCTTCTGGTAAAGAAAGTACTACTGGCCGAGGATCCCCCCTGTACCGAATAGGCATCTCGAATCACGATGCCCTTCTTTGGCGCGACTTGCGACTGAGCCGACGCCTTCTCTTTCGCGACCTTCGGCCGAGGCACTTGCTTCTTCACAACTTTACTCTTATTCGCCTTGGGAGAAATCGGAGGCTTTGAACCCTTTCGTGAACTCTTTCGATCGCGACCCTCCACATCACCATCAGCTTGCGCAGGCGGCAAGGCCTTTGTCGGTGCAGGTGCATCGGTAAACTGCCTCCGTGCAAGCCAAACACAAAAAGTGAGCGAGAAATAAAAAAAAAAAAAGAGAGGAGGAGAGGAAAGCAGCAAACAAAAAAAAAAAAAAAAAAAAAAAAAAGTTATTACCTCAAAGCTGAGAACGACTGCCTCAAGTGATAGGCAGATGCAGAGTCATTTTTCACACATTTTCACTTAAACTTACTCTCAATTCAATGGTCCCCGACAACGGCGCCAAAAACTTGTTGGGTGTCTAGCAAGTGCACTAGGTCAGCAAGTAATATAGACTCGAGAGTCCAGATATTGATCCCACAGAGACCTTGATGAGAACTCAGTTTAAGCCAAAGCTTTCTACTGATTGAGGAAAAGAAATTTTAGGTTTTATGAGAACTGGAAAAGAAAACAGAATTAGATGACTAAACCTTAATGAGATGAGATGTTGGGGAAAAGTGTCAATCCCTCCTAGTTGTTAACATGCAAAGTTCTGTTTTTTTATAGATCAAGTATCTTTACCTTGACTTAGATTTTGAAAACCTGGTTACCCATATACAGGAAATAACTTTCACCTATTCCTTGAACTCCATCATAATTCGGAAACATTCAAACCCTAGGTGCATAAATATAAAAGCTTAAAGATTAACTCTCTCTTATTCACAACAGGAGTTATAAACAGTCACATCGCTTTCCACTAGTGTCCATCACAATTCGGAACGGTCTAGTTAAGAAAAACGAGTTGTTTTAAAAAACAAAGAATCATATAACAAACCCAAATCTCTACTGAACTTTAACTTCTTTTTTCGAACCTTGTTAAACTTAAGATATCAATTTAAATTAAAAATAAGCATTAAACACAGATTCTAAAACAAAGGCTAAGTACTTTATTGCTATAAACTTCAAAACTTAAACATATAACAACTAGGAGTTCATGACTTCCCCAACAAAGAGAGACTACTCCATGCTAACAGTATAAACACCTGAAAATAATTTAATTACAGCCATGAAAATAAAAATAAACTAAGTACAAAAACCCCCTTGAAGGACTGCCTTTAGCTTCACTTGAGCCTTGACTAAAATCTCCCCCTCCTCTCTCCAAAGTGCCAAGAGGTCGTGCAAGACTCCTTCAGGACTTTTTCTCCTCTCCAAACTAACTACAAAAATTGGAAATTAAACTAAAATCTGAATTTAGAACTAAAAACTGGATGATTTTCACTCTGCCTCGGACCTCTATTTATACTTGTTCTGCTGCTCAGGCCTTGTAATTTGATCTCTTTCCAGGGGTATGAAGTATGCCTTCCCGACCTTATAATTGAATGAAATTACATGAGAACCTTCCTTCAATGGTCCTTGCCTTGTGTACAAAATTTGAGTTCATTTTGACTTGGGAAACTCGAGATATGATGTTGAGAAGTTGGATTGCTTTTGCTTCCAATTTCTGCACTGGGTCCACCACTTTGAAAGTATAAAACACTAAAACCCCGACTTGGATTGACCTGAATTTCCGTAATATGATCCTTTATCTCCTCTAGAATCTTCAGTCCAAATTTGGGGTTAAATTGGGAATAAGGAACTACAGATATGCTCTTCTTAAAACTCAGATTTTCTTCTCTTCTGGCAGCAGTTTCCTTCTTTACATGGAACTTCACTTCTTGATCATTCAATGCATCTAGAACTCGAGCAAACTTCCTTAGAATATTCGTGGATACCTTCCTTAGGCACTTAGACCTTCTTCTCCCAAGTTTGGGCTTGATTGGTTGTCAGGATCCCGATATTTTTGCGACTTTGCGTTGCTGAGTCATCGGCGCGATCGCGCCGATAATGTGCCTGGTTCTGGCGCAGTCGCACCTTTGGAGCAGAGTCCTTTCTAAGTCAGGAAACGACCTTCGAATCTGCGCTGAGTAAGGAGACTTCTTGGCGCGGCAGCGCCATATTTTGCTGAAGTAGTGGCACGACAGCGCCAGTCCTTAGAAACTTTACCAACTTCCCAAAGTAGCACTCTGAATTCTTTGTAAGGCAACTATTCAACGCGTCAGCGCCAATGGTAGGGCCATCTTCTTGGCGCTGTAGCGCCTTCTGCGGGCGCGGTCGCGGTCACGCTGTTTCACTTTCCCGAATTGTCCTCTTTGAAGCCTTCCTAGCCATTGGGAATTTCCACCATTTATTTGAATTTTTTACCATTATCCCGGTGCGGTCGCGCCGTACCCTTTTTTGGCTCTTTTTGCTCTTTTTTCCTTCTTTTTCTCTCTGAATTCAAATTATCTTTTTCAACCAGTTACCTGAGACACAAAACATGCAATTGAGTTATATTTGTCATTTTCATGCTGATAATTGACTCAAAATATGGATTTCTAATCATTTATTCATGCATAAATAGTGTCTTTTAGATACTTATCATCAAGCCAGGACTCCCAAAAAAGGGACGTCACACATGGGTCAGAGGCAGGACTAAGGAAGGCAGGAACCTCCATGCTACCAAGGGGACAAGCAGTCCCTGCTCGCCATAATTCCACGAGTGTGTTTACTGTAGCCGCTTTTTGCTGGTCGGAGAACAGCACAACCGGTAAGTCTTGGCAAAACCCGAACTGACGAGCAAATCGGTGAGGACTGTAAGGCTCCACCACAAGAAGGTCGCGCTGTCGCAAGACAAAATGTCGCCCGCAGGCAACGAAAGTATTCGACTTTAATCCGAGACGCGAAGTGACCAGCCTTGTCAAGGATCGGACCGGGGGGAAGAGCCTTCGAAGGATACTAGCATCGAACTCCGCTGCGCCAAAATAAAGAACGAGCCTCCTTCTTGGTGTAAAGGTGAACAAGCTCCGAATTATGGTAGAGCATCTTGAGCGGTCTGTCGCCATCGCTGGAGTCAGCCTCGTGGACGCCGAACTGTTGGGCAAGCCATGCATAGACAAATGGCCAAGAAACCCTCCTTGGTGAAAAGTCGTTGAGTCCCCAATAAATGTTGGCCAAAGCCGCGCCGGCCAGACTACATTTCTTACTGCTGGCCATAAAATAGGCCATCTTGAAAACATGGAGGCTCGAACTACGTGAGTAAGGTCTACCGCGGCCAACAACTCGGAACAAGTACGGAGGATGACATCTGCCCATTCAAAGTAGAAAGGCATGGGGCAGGGGGCAAAGTTCACCTCCGCTCGACTCTCCCAACAGTGGAACCGATCGCTGTCGATATTAAGTTTCGGCGCCGTGAAACGGATCAGGTGATCATGCATCGGACTCAGCAAGATGTTGCCTACAGCCTGATGTGGAGATGACATGGCTTCGTCGGCCTCCGGGAGATAACAAATCTGATCGTTCTCATCTACAACAGGGCGACTCCACAGGTCGTGAACAGCATTGACTGTGGGCGCAGTTACGTCACAACCGCCATAGGCCGATGGTCCCCCGAGATCCAACAACAGTGGCTTTTGTTCTTCCTTGGAATCGCGGATTCGTAGGCAGTCCCGAAGGGCGCCCCGAACAACGGTCTTGATAGTGGTGATGTCAGACCGAGGAAGGAGAAAGAAGTGGGTGCAGCAGACATCTACGACAAAACAGGAGAAGTCAGGTACGCAATTCACTCCCCTCTTAAAATTTTAAAAAAAATGAGTCTCCTGCGACCTGGGAAGGAGAACTCTAGGTCGCGAACAAAAAAAAAAGGAGAAGAAAAAAAAATGCAAGTAAAAAAAAGGGGGCGACAAAAAAGACCAGTCGCCGGTGAAAAAGAAAGACCGGAGAAAGAAAAAAAAAAAGAGAGGGTACACACCGATTGTCCCAGACGACTTGGCCGACAAACCAAATCGCCTTCTTAGCAAAGCTCTCTGCGAGCACAATTCGACAACTTCACGCCCAGCGACAGAGTTGGACGCGACCAAAGAAAATTACTGCACTCAGCGATCGAGTCGAATGCGATTAGAACATAAGAACTGCACTCGGCGACCAAGCCGAGCAGAGTACAGTTCCAAACTCGCGGCCAACAACAAAGATGGAAGCGACAAAAAAAGAAATATACTGTGCATGGCGACCGAGTGGAGCACAATTCAAAGGCTTCGCACCCGGCGACAAAGCCGGGCGCGACCAAAACAACAATCTCGCGTCCAGCAACAAAACCAAACGCGAGCAAAATCAAACTCCAGTGCCCGGCAACCGAGCTGGACACAACCAAACAGAGAATTCAGCGTCTGGCGACAGAGCCAGATGCCGCACATTCGATCCTAGTGCCTGACGACTGAGCTGGACGGGAAACGAATGCTGCAAAAAAAATACATTGTGCCCGGCGACCAAGCCGAGCACAATTCTAAGCTTCGCGACCAACAACAAAATCGGTCGCGATAAAAAAAAACAAATTCTTGTGCCCGGCGACCGAGCCGAGCACAGTTCAAAGCTTCGCGACCAGCAACAAAGCCGGCCGCGAACAAAACAACAAACACTATACCCGACGCCGAGCCGAGCACAGTTCAAAGTTTCGCGACCAGCAACAAAGCCGGCCGCGATCAACACAACAAATTCCTGCGCCCGGCGACCGAGCCAAGCATAGCTCAAAACTCTGCGACCAGCAACAATTAAAGCAGGGCGCGATCAAAACAACAAATTCTTGTGCCCGGCGACCGAGCCGAGCACAGTTCTAAGCTTCGCGACCAGCAACAAAGCCGTCCGCGAGCAAAACAACAAATTCCTATGCCCGGCGATCGAGCCGAGCACAGTTCAAAGCCTCGCGACCAGCAACAAAGCCGGCCGCAATCAAAACAAGAGGCATTGTGCCCGGCGACCAAGCCGAGGACAGTTCAAAAAACTTCACGCCCGGCAACCAAGCCGGATGCAGCCAATCGGAGCCAGGTACGTAACTCTCCAAACAAAAAAAACGCAGCGACAAAAAGAAGCAGTCGCCAAACAAAAAAAGAGGAGTGACAAAAGGAAGCAGTCACCAAACAAAAAAAGAGCAGCGACAAAAAGAAGCAGTCGCCAAACAAAAAAAGAGCATCGGCAAAAAGAATTAGTCGCCAAACAAAAAAAAGAGCAGCGACAAAAAGGAGTAGACTTCGGTGACCATGCCAGTTGCGATCACTCATCAGCTACCCGGTGCTTGAGTCAGTTGCGACAATAACACCCGGCGACCAAGCCGGGTACGCCAGCACAGAAATTCTGCCTCTCGGCGACCCATCATGCTCAGTCGAATCAAAATCTCGACGCCCGGCGACCAAGCCGGGATCAGCCAAAACAGAAATTTTGTCCCCGGTGACCAAGTCGGAATCAGCCGAAACAGAAATTCAGCCCCGGTGACCAAGCTCGCCGTGAAACAAAACTGCAACACCCGGTGACCAAGCCGGATGCGACCACTCAACAATTCGCATCCGGCGACCAAGCCGAAAGCGACAGCATGGAAATACAGTCTCCCAGCGACCTAGCTGGGCTCCCTCAAACCAAACTGACAGCGCCCGACAACCGAGCCGGATGCGAAACAGAAGCCCCGTGCCCAGCGACCAAGCTGGTCGCGACCAAAACAGAATGACAATATTCGGCGACTGAGCCGGGTGCGATCCGAATCAACTTCAACACCTGGCAACAGATCCGGGTGCAACACAAAATTACTGTGTTCGGCTTCTGGACCAAACGACGCACAAAAAGTGTCACTCTGTCACATCGACAAACTGATAGACGCTTAGAGCGCGAGAAAGAGAGAAAAATAGAGACAAATGAAATTCGAGAGGAAACAAAAAAAAGGGGGAAATCGTGAAAAGAGAGAGAGAGAGACGGAGGGAGAAGTTGAAAATGAGAGGAGAGAAAAAGAAGAAGAAATAGGGAGGAAGAGAAGAAGAAAGAAAAGAGAGTGGGGACCCCGGCTGACTCGAATTCAGCCAGAGACTGCCGGGAAAGAAAAATTTGCATACAGTACCTTTAAATTCTGGTTCGCGGGGAACTTCTTACGCAAGTTGGGACCCGAAAAGGATTGCGAAGCAGAGGAAAGTTGCAGACATAAGCAATACATAGACAGTCAAATTGCTGCAAATTCGCAACAGCAGTTCGCTGCCTCCCAATTCGCAGTTTCACAATCTGCAGTCTCCCAAATCGCAGAGTGTCTCCCAAGCCAGAATCACAGACAAGAAGGAAACAGCAATTTGCAGTCCCCAATTCGCAGTCCCCAATTCGCAGTCAAATTCGCAGAGTCTCCCAGACCTAAAAACGCATACAAAAGGCAGAGTCCAAATCGTAGAGTCTCCCATACCCAATTTCGCAGTCATCCAAAGTCGCAGTCAGCCCAGTTCACAAACAGAACTAGGTCGCAAGAATCCAAATTCGCAAACAGCAAAAGAAGCCAAATTCGCAGACAGTCTTCCAAGCTAAATTGGCAAACAGGGAGCAGACCCAAATTCGTAGAGCAAACCCAGAAGAAGAGGATAGAACCCTTAAACCTAATTATCCCAAATTCGCTGGGAAGGGATTAGTTTTTCTCCATTCAAAAAGAGCCTGCGCAAGAAGGTGGGGCCCACATTCCCTCACCTGAACTCCTCTACGACCTGCGGTGAAGCGAAACTGTCGACAGAAGAAAGGAGCAAATTTCGACGCGACAAGTCGAGAAAGACATTCCAACTCGCCGAGAGGTTCAATTCAGCCAAGATGGGCCCCACTATGCCTAGTTCTATGTGCACTCCCTCCCCGGTGCACCAAATAGAGGCGCAGAAGAGAGACTGTCTCACGAAAAGCGGGAGGAAGCCGGAACCTGATCCGTACAACGGCGTCGGCTCGTTGGAAACAATTTGACGCACCAAGAGATGGGTAGAATTGGAGCGAAATCTTTGTATTTCACTTCAGTTCGTGATCGTCCTCTCCGACGCGATGAGCAGAAGCAATGTAGCCACGCAGACTGAACTGAAGCCATCGCGCTTCACTCAACCTACTCCAATCCTTCGATACAGCCTGAAGGGGTGTCGTCAAAGTTGAGGTGGTCGCAATTCGCCGAAACGAAAGCTGCTCTTCTCTTCAGAGCGGCGACCAAGCCATCGAAAAAGCGCTTCTCTCTAGCGCGACACACACAAAATCGCCGAAATAGACCGAAGTCACCGAAATTCGTCGCAATTGCCAGGAGGATCGGCCAATTGACCAATTTTCTCTAAAGTACCATTCGCCGAAGGATTCTACCATATTGCCGAGATCATTGCTCCCTTTAGCGTGCAACCAACTCATCCGAAGCAACATTCGGTCGTAACATCCAAGCAGACCGCGGTCAGTTACTCACTCAACTTCTACTCGACATCGTTACTCAACCTGAACAACTTCTTTGTTCAAGTATTCATCATCTCTCTACACCGTACATACTACATATGTACGCGTATACAAAAAAAAAAGAGAGAAAATTGAAAAAAGAAAAAAGCAAATAGGTCTAAAACAGCAAGAGAGCCAAAAAAAATAAAAAGAAAGAAAGAAAAAATAATAAATATATATAAGTGTACAGAAATATACACTGTCCTAAAAGAGTAAGAGGACAGAAAAGGATACGTATATGAAAAGATAAACGACCCTAAAAGAGTAAGAGGGTCCAAAAAAAAAAAAAAAATGTGTTGTGTGTGTGCGTGTGTTTTCACATTCGAAACTTGATTGTTCTCTCTGAACAGTCAAGTCTCGAAGGGGACAATTTGTATGCACAAAAATACGAACGACTCAAATTCGACGAGCCCAAACGCCCACCGATCCAAAAATCGGTCGTCGTGGGTAGGCTCTGTCGATTCTTAAAGTCATTCGTCGCAGCCCATCGCAAAATCCATTCGCGTCGTCGCGTCATCGATACAGTCGACGCCCCAGTCAGCGAGGAGTCGCCGCGTCAGAAACAGTCAGCAACCACGTCAAGATGCCACTCAACTCATCAGTTAAACGACCAAGTCTGGTCGCTAACCGAAGGAGCCAAGAATGAGGTTCGCGATCCTTTTCTGAGGGATCCAACAGAGGGAGCTCCCGGTCTTCCTCCTCTCTCAAAAGAAGCAGCCAAAAGGGGATCGTGATCCCCATTCCAAGGATCGACCCCCAACAACTGCACAGAACCGACTACAAATAGCCAGAAACATTCTGTCGAAGGGGTTCGAAAAGCTTTAGTTGAATTGCTCATTCACGCACTAGGTTTCGAAAACTTGAGTTCAAAATTCCTTTGTGAAGAGAAATTTTGTGTTGAGCAACACTCTCGTGCACAGAGACTCTTTCGAGCCAAAGAAGTTCAGCAACTCGCAGTTCATCGAGATTCAACAGTTCGATTGGAACAACTCTACACGTTCACCGACAACGTCAACAAGTCGATACACGCGGAACACAAATACTTCCGTCCAACCGACCAAAGCCGTCACCATTCGTGCACACTCGTTCCAAAACTCATATTTTGATGTCCTTGCTAGAAGCCGAAACTTCATCAAATTCATACGGAGATCGAATCAAAGGAAGAATAGGAGATTGTACTCGTATTTCTTGATATTCAAACACAATTGTTATACAAATTTTTTTGTTATAAATCAAATTACTCTCTCGGTCACGCCCTTTTGCGGATTGGCGGATTTTTGGTCAAACAAATATATTTTTTAAAATTTTTTAAAATTATTTAAAAAATTGGTTTTGTCAGGTTGGGTTTGGGTTTTGCAAAAACCTGTTGAGTTTAGATTGGGTTGGGTTGGGTTTGGATTTATAAAAAATATATTGGGTCGGGTTTGGGTTTGGATTTTAAAACCCGTTAGGGTTTTTCACAGGTTTGGGTTTCAGGTTATGTATGTTGGATCCAGTTTTGGTTTTCACAAACCCGATTCAAATCTGATCCAAACCCGACCCAAACCCGACCCGTGCCCACCCCTTGTCACCGCAGGATCTGGACGGGTCCTCAATTTCTACAACCCGCTGCCACCTCTTTCGTCGGCACTTGGCAGTTGCAGTCTTCTGCAATCGGCAGCCGTAAACCAATAACACGCCGTTCACGGAGCGGAGGGAGGCAGAATTTGTAAACTAATTCAAGAACATATGTAATCCTCGAAAAAGGAATGGTAAGCAAAGAGAGAAGATGGAGCCCCCAGAATGCCCTGTCTGCCTGCAGCCCTACGACGCCGACGAGACGATCCCCCGCGTTCTATCTTGCGGCCACTCTGTCTGCGAGTCATGCTTGACGCACATCCCTCATCAGTTCCCCAATACCATCCGCTGCCCGGCGTGCACCCAGTTGGTGCCGCTTGCTCGACCTGCCACTCTTCCCAGAAACATTGACCTTCTCCGTCTGATCCATGACCATCCTAAATCTAAACCGAAAACTACAAACCCCCAGAACGCGATGGCCACAAAAGATTTTGCTCCTCGTCGGTGGTGCCCAGAACTGTACTCCGCTTGGAAGGACCATATACTTCCTTCTGAGGCCGTGGAGATGATGGGAAGAAGCGGTGATGAAGATTGGACTTCTCTCTCTTATGGAAGTCTGAATTTTGCTTATTCTTATGAATTTAGGCCGAGTCAACAGGTGTTCTCTCGCTGCAATCTTTGAGCTAAAGGTTTGATTAGTGAACCCATTGTTGCTATAAATTGGAATAAGTTCAGTAATCAAGCAAACAGCAATCAAATTATAGTAGTGGACCCTCCTCTAGTTGCGATAAAATAGACAAACTGAGCTTATACACAGTTCTATTCCTTTTTATAGCTTCCTTATTGAAAATGCCATGTTGCATGGTGGCTGAAAACAGTCATGAATTAACATTTGGGCTCGCTTTAAACTGCCTTAACTTGTACTTAAAAGTTTATAGAGTTTCTCTATTGATCATTCCAACCTGGAATAGAAATAGCATCTGAAAATTTTTATTGAATACTTTGCACTCCTCATATAGACACTTGGTCTTTAAGGATGTTAAAATTCAGATTTTCTTCACTATATGTCTCTTCTTGCAAAATTTCCAGATGGCTGCATTTCATATTCTCACTCTTTGGATTTAATTACTTGTGCTCAAATCAATATAAAAGCCTAAGCTTTACTTTTTCAGGTGAGTCTTCTGCCTGTGGCAAAGTCTCCTGTGGATGAATCTGAATTTAGCCTAAGCTATATTTCACGTGTAATGGATTCTTTACACCTGATGAAGAAAAAGCTGAGAGAAGAACTGCAGTTACTTTTCCAAGCTGCGTTTAGACAACCCAAGCTCTGTAAAGTCTATGGGCTATGGATGAATTTGGCAGATGGTCTTGTTTTCCTGGTCTGTGAAAGATTTCAAGCTGATGTTTCCAATAAGTTGTCCAGGTTGATAGATGGGAACATGGATTTAATCCTTGGTTTCAACATGACAGCTATGGAGATGTCTGAAGGAGTAATGGCAATGCATTCTGAAGGTATATTAAATGGCATCTGGGCCATTTCCTGCTTTCGTCTGGACCATTATGGTCACGTTTTTGTGGATATCAATGAAGTGTTAGCAATGGGAAGGAAAGTAAGAAAAATCATTGCTTCTAATAAATCGTCCATGAACAGAGATTGCTTTCTAGCCCCAGAACTGTTTCCAGTTTTAAAAGATAAGAGAATGGTCCAAAAATCTGGTGATTCCATTGGTTTTAGCTCAGATGTTTGGTCCCTGGGCTGTTTATTTGTAAAACTTCTGATGGGGGAAGGTTTCAGAGAACGGATAGATGAGTTTTTGTTGCTTCCACCCACTGATGGAAATGGTGAAGTCCCTTTTGACTTGTATGGGATATGGATGGAGAAACTGGAATTAAGGTTGACAACAATAATGGGCACAGAATTCAAATGGCTAAATCAGATTATCATTCAGTCCTTGGACTATATGCCAGGAAACCGCCCTAACATGAGTGATCTATGGAGAGAAATTGGAGGTGTTCTTACACAACCCTGTGGGAATTACATGGGAAGTCCAGATAGTTCAGTTGCAGTGGAGAAAAGTGTTTGCTATGTGATTCTTTCAAATCTCTGTGTTCTACCAACAAAATCTGCACACAGGTCTGAGGAGCAGAAAAATGAACAGATCTTACATGATCATTCAAGTAAAACTATGGTTGAAAGCAGCACACAAAATGCTAATGATCTCATCAATGGGCTATGTGAAAGCAAATTTAAATCTGTAACAATGGAAGGGCACCGTGATTGCATTACAGAATTAACTATTGGAGGTATGTATTATTACGTTCCACCTTTTGGTAAGTATGAACCAAGAGTATTTCTTTACCAGGTAGTGTTTGGCTGAAAGATATCTCTCTCAAAACAACTTTGATATTATTTTTTGGTGGGGAACACCTCATTAATTTATGATCCCACATAGAACTTCAATATTATGATTCTAATGTTTTCTTTCTCATTTTCCTTTTCCTATACTTTTGTAGGGGGTTTTCTGGTTAGCTCGTCCTTTGACAAAACCATCAACGTTTGGTCTTTGCTGGTATGTTGTTTCAAATTTTGTGAATTTCTTTCTCAAAAGGAAAGATAACATAGTGAATTTATAGCTTTCACATTTAGTATCAAATGTAACTATGGTTTTTAACTTGGACTCAGCCTAGAAACCTTAAAGTCTGATGAACCCGCTGAGTTGCCTCTGATTTGTCAAGCCATAAAACCATGGTCTAACCGGCTTTTGAAATCGAAATGGCCATCAAACTGGAAGTATAGATGGGTGTGATATAATCTGGTTGAACTAGGATCAATTCAACCATTGGTTGAACCAAAATATGCTATTACTCTAAGTCTTATTTTATCATTATACTTTTTGTGATCTAAGCTTTCACATATGATTTTTTTGGTCCTAACCCATTAAACCTATCATTTAGAATCAAACCAAATATATTGAATTCTGGTTTAACTGGGTTGAACTGGCTGGTCCGGTTTGGATTTGATAATGCTGCTTCTAACCTAGCATGTTTCACTGTAGACATTTTTATGATGGGCCTTGACAGTGTAGAAAAATAATATTTTACTTTTATGCTGTTGTGATTGTGAAATTTGCAACAGAAAATTAAGTTGTAGTGTCAACTTCTATTTGTTTTCAATTCCATTATGATTTGCTAAACTGGTTTAAAGACTAGTCAACTCCTTTATATAGCCACACTTTTTAACTGCCGTCAGAGAACAAAAGGAACTGTATGTTACAACCTACTTGAGAAGCCAATCTGCCCTAAAACCGCCCGCTTTTGTGGTCAAATAAAAACCTTTTACTAAATTCTCTTGCAACATTGAATAATACATGTCATAAATCCATAGGGCACATCTCGCATACTCTTCTCTGTTCTTGATCAGTTTTAAGGGTTGTTGAGGAAAACTTCCAAGGAATATGTGTTCCATATTTATACAGTGCTACGTGGTTCGCGGGAAGGAAAAAGGACTCATCTTTTGTTGCATCTGGCACGAGATGAAAAAAAGAGAGCTTTGTCTATTGATGAACAGCGGATTGACTCTGCTGTTGGCATTCCTTTGTTTTTCTCTCCTTTCCTATCAGCGAGTTCTGATCCTTTTGTTCAAAATTTCTTTGTTCGTACCGAACCACTTGCAGAATCAAATCCTGTTCCACAAGATATTGTATCAGTGTTTTTTTATCCCATTGGCGCTTGTAGTTATAATTAGAGTGTAAATGACACTGTTTTAGTTAGCAGAACTTGATGTGAATAGCTAGTGTGGTGGGATCGATGAATGCATTTATTTGGTTTATAAAAAAACGTGATATATACTGCAATGTAAGCATGCATTAGTCTGGAATCATAGTCCTGCTTTTGCATCATCAATTACTAACCAACGAAAATTAGTGTTTTGAGTCTATCTCATGCAAATTGTTGGTGAAGAAAGATAAACTTACCGATTCATGCAATTTCTATCATCAAGCGTTCAAATGCTCAAGATGATTCAAAATTGTTTATCCATATGAATGGCCTCGTATTAATAATGAATGCATCCAAGAAGAGGCTCATAGTATGTCTTGGTGGGAATGGAGAGCGCAAAGGAAAACCCTCGATTCCCCATCCACTGGCAATGAAGAACACAACTGAGGATATGAGAGACAAGATGCACAAGCTGCTTCTGATGATGGGTTGGAAATTAACCAAGACGAAGAAAAGCAGGGAGCCGCTCTCACCGAGAACAAAATTTCTCGGAAGTTGCAGTTTTGGGGAGTCAATGCTTGCGACTATGAGGAAGTGGGAAGGCAAACAACGAGGATTTTTTCCTCAAAAAAAAACAACAAGGATTTTTATTCCAATGGGGAATAAGAATGCTTTCATCCTTGTTCTATGCAAGATCGGAGACTTACTTCTGAGGCAGCTTTGCATAGGAATGGCCTTAAAGCAAACTTTTTACAGAGAGCTTTCGTGAGAAAACTCCCTTTTTATGATTTCGATCTTCCGAAAAAGTGTCGTTTTGCACTCTGTCAGCGGCGAGACGAAGGTGATGATGAGTTGACACGCGGAATGGGTGAGTTCTTCAGAACTTGGGATGCTGACTTGCCATCACTTGGTGTGTGGAGACTGCTGAGAGGCGCCATTTCAGAAGTCAGCATTGCTTTAGGGATGCTAGCCTGGTCTTCCACAATTGAATCAGCAGCGCCAAAAAAATGCCCGACCTTTGCACAAAAAATACCTCCTAACCTTTGCACAAAAAATGCCTCCTAACCTTTGCACAAAAAATGCCTCTCCAATTTCTTCTAATTTCATTCCTACAGTTCGGAACAGAATTATATTCTGTTTCATCCAACAACTATCTGTTGTTATGACACCCTAATTTTTTACCATTTTCATCCAACTGGTTTTCTTCTGGCTGCTTACTGTTGCTCTGTCTTATAGTCTGTCTTGTTTGCTCTTATTCGTTTCATAATTTCTTCATTTGCAGGATTTCTCTCTCATAAAATCCTTGAAAGGCCATGAGCACAGAGTCATGGCTGTACTCTTTGTGGATACAGAGGTTCCATGCTGCATCAGTGGAGATAGCGGAGGTCTGATTTTTGTCTGGGACATAGGTTCCTCTCATTTGGAACCTGTGAAGAAATGGAATGAGCATAATGACTGGCGTTTTAGTGGAATACATGCAATGACAGTATCAGGAACCGAGTTTCTATTTACTGGGAGCGGAGATAAGTCAATAAAAGCTTGGTCCTTGAAGGTCTTCTACAATTTGCTGACTGAAGCAATTATTTCTTATGAAAATTTCTATCTTCTGTCACTATTGGTATCTTTTCAAATGACTTGGAGATATTTTGTTAAAATATGTTTTTAGCTACAATGGTTGTGTTTTGTTGCAGGATTACACCCTGACATCCACAATGATCGGGCATAAATCAGTTGTATCATGCTTAGCAGTAAGCCATGGAGTTCTTTATAGTGGAAGCTGGGATGGAACGATTCGTTTGTGGTGGCTTAGTGACCACACCCCTTTAGCAGTTTTAGGAGAGGACTCAATTGGAAATATTACATCTGTTCTGTCAATTTCTGTGAACCTGGATATCCTCATCGCCTCTCACGAGAATGGATGTATTAAGGTCAGCTTTCCCTGGCGCAATCTCTGGTCAGTGTTTTGGAATTGTAACTGGATAAGGACTTAATCACGTCGCTCTTCAACAGTTCTTCTATAAATGGATATTAGAAGTCAGTATCTTGTTTGTTTCGCTCACCTTCAGTCATGAACTGGGCTGAACAACATCAACCTACCATAATGCAACAGAGTTTTGCATGAGTTGTCAGCCCCATGAATGACAAAGTCCCTATGCATTGTCCTGTGGTTATTCTGAGCACAGACTGAAATGGAATATTATTTCTTAAATTGCTTCCTGTAGGTTTGTGCTTCTTTGGTTACTAGCCACTGTAGGTATTTCTAATTAGGGCTTAAAACGTAAAGTTGGTGGTTATGTTTTGTAATGTCACAATAATGAAATGGCTTTAGAATATTTGAATTGCTAATCTACTTTTTCTTTGAGTATTCAACTAGGTATGTTTTCTTGTAGAAGGTTCTATTGTTATTCTGTTTGTGAGGCCAAGAGAGAACTTATTTATTATGATATCTTTCCTTACTTGTTTTGTTTGTTTTTTCAAAAGTTATATTTAGTCTTTTGGTTTGACATGTAGTTGATTTTCTTTAACATCATATTATTCTTGTTTTTCCTACTCTCAGATGTGGAAAAATAATATGCTTGTGAGATCAACAAAGCCTCATGAAAGTGCCATTTTTTCTGTTGCTACGTTCGATAAATGGCTGTTCATGGGTGGTTGGAATAAGAGGATCGATGTACAGGTTTGTGTGATCCAACTACAAAATGCTTTCCAGCACATTCTCTTTAATTCTGTCATTGTTGCTTCAAGGACATTGCAACCTTTTTCAACTCTAATTCAACGAACCTATTTCTCATAGGTGGTTGTATCAAACGAGTATGAAATTGATACAGAGCTGCTGGGAACTATACCTTGTGATGGTATTGTAACTGCCATGGTGTATTGGCAAGGGAAACTTATAGTTGGATTTGCTAATAAGCTTATCAAGGTATCATAAGCTTCAAATCTTTCTTGAACTTCATGGGGAATTTTCGTCTCAGATGTTGTTAGAAAATTTCCCATTTTTACTAATTTTCAGGATCGGAAATCTGAAGTTTCTCTGATTCAACCAGGTATACTATTATGATACAGGAAAGCCTGGTAGGGAAAATACTGAGCTATCATAGAAGAAAGGCAAAGAATTCAAGGTGACGTTTCTTCCCCTCACAGCAATTTGACCATATCAATGGCGATACCCACCAGTAAAATGTCAGGTCGTTGTGGCTCCACTCTATTATTCTGCTCAACTGAAGAACTGCCGATCAGTTACCACTTGAAAGCAGAATTATGATCTACTTTCCTTCCTTTTACCTTTATCTGTAAAGTTGATTGTAGAGTGAAGTTGCTTAACACTTCAAAAGGTTTTCCTCAGGATCTGTATGTAAAAGCTGTATATTGTCAAAAGTGTGAATAAAGCTCATGTGCGATGAATTTATAAAATAAGATTGGATCATCCGTGAATTTTTGGCTCCTCTGCAATTTTCTACGCAATTGTTTGGCATCCGGTGTGAGCAGGTTTGACGAAAGTGGCAATGTGGGTCTTCTAAGGTTTGTCGGCTTCTTCTGTCTCTTGCCTTCTGCGCTTGTGCTTACATTTCCTCGCCAAAACTGTGGGACATCTTTTAAAACATAGACTGGGTCAATACATCTACAATCCCACGCGGGGGTTTCACGAGTATAGGTGGGCACCGGGCACGGGTTGGGGTTTTTTGGGTTGGGGTTTTTTGGGTTGGGGTTTTTTGGATTGGGGTTTTTTGGGTTGGGGTTTTTTGGGTTGGGGTTTTTTGGGTTGGGGTTTTTTGGGTTGGGGTTTTTTGGGTTGGGGTTTTTTGGGTTGGGGTTTTTTGGGTTGGGGTTTTTTGGGTTGGGGTTTTTTGGGTTGGGGTTTTTTTTGGGTTGGGGTTTTTTGGGTTGGGGTTTTTTGGGTTGGGGTTTTTTGGGTTGGGGGTTTTTGGGTTGAGGTTTTTGGGGTTGGGTTTTTAAAAACCCCAACGTGGTCAGATATGTCCCGAAAACCCGAACCCAATCCAGTTATTTTTTTTGTAAATCTGAACCCAATCTGACCCAATCAAAACCTGAAAGGGTTTTCGTAAAATAAACAATGTCATAAATTTTTTTTATAAAAAATATTTAAATAATAATAAACATAATAGTAAAAAATATTTAATACTCTAAACCCCCTTTTTTTTGTCGAGTTGAGTTACCCGAATAAACCAACCTGATGCCCACCCCTATTTACGTGAGTCCAGATCCGCTGGCCAAATTGTAGCGTGGCCAAAGCGAATCACGAGGAGCCCATACATGAAACTGCCCGTGCGGGGGTTGGGGGCCCCCCGTGATTCGCTTTGGCCACGCTGCAATTTGGCCAGCGGATCCGGGCTCTATTTATGTGTCCGTGTGGTTGTTTCACTAGTTCCGACCTCCTCGTTGTATGACTCGCCTTATTTTGCCAGGCTCGAGTTAGATCCAAACAATTCCGGTGTTCGACCCGAACCCACTTGGCTGACCACACACTCAATGACTCAAATTTGCAGGTATTCGGTTTAGATTAATCTTTGAATCAATAAACCTATTTATTCAAGCGGTGTCATTATAACACATGATACGGGTTTAAGCGTCGATTTAATATGAAATAGTGACAGATGTTATATTATGTAATTGTGTATAGTTGTCAAGGGCATTGTTGTCATTTGCCCAGGTATACCCTATGTATAAAAACCCTATTGTTTAATAGAAAATTGGTTCGTTTTTATAAAATTATCATGGTATCAGAGCCTTTGAAATCTACGCTTTGATAAATTAGAGCGACTCGCCCCAACTCGGTTGAAATCAGCTCAGACTCGCCCCGACTCGGTTGAAATCGGACCTAACTCATCGCAACTCGGTCGTCCTTGACCTCGCATTAGGGTTTCGCGTCTGCGTTTCAGGGAGTTCAGCGACGGTATTTTGGGCACGATACCGCTCCGTTTTGGCTTCTCTTGCTTCCTCAGGTCTGGTTCTTCAGTTCCCCTCTCCATTCTTCAGATTCGTGAAGTTATTTGAAGGTATTTTTTGTCCATTCGTGTTGGGGCTTCGTCGCGCGCGTTCGCGTTTGGCGCAGGTCGGTTGATTGGCTGTTTATTGCAATCGGATTGTTGCGATTTTGGCTTTGCTAAGGTTTTGGTTGGTCTATTTTTGGAGTTGGGTTGTTTCGATTTGGGATTCTTGGAGTTGGGGTTGCGAAAATCGTTGTTTTGATTTGGGATTTTTGGAGTTGGGGTTGCGAAAATCGTTGCCTTGGTTGTGATTTTTTTTGGCATTCCAGCCGCGAACGCGACCTTCGTTGGCTTGATTGTGTGTTTTTCGTTGGCTTGGTTTCTGGTCGACGTTGTTTGGTTGACGACCACGCTTTGGAACTTTGTGGTTTGTGTTTTGGTTGCCACATAGAGTTTAGAACAGCAATGTGGGGGTTCCTTTTGTTGGTTTAATGGCTTCTTCCATTGAAATCGTTCAAATTGTCCTAGTTAAGTTGGACAACTCCAACTATGTTCATTGGGCATCTTTTATGCGCAATTTCTTCAAAGGCCGAAATCTGTGGAAGTATGTTACGGGCAGTTGCAAGATGCCCATTGCCACTTCGGATGCATCTTCGAGTAAGGCCATAGAAGAATGGGAGACTAATAACTCGAGAGCTATCACTCTGTTGGCCAGTGCGGTGTCCCCTTCTATCAGTCTTCAAGTTGGCAAGTTTGAATTTGCTTATGATGCCTGGTCATTTTTGGAGAAACGGTTTGTTGGTACCAATTTTGCACAAAAATATAAGTTGGAAATGGACATTCGGTCATTGCGTCAAGGGCCTTCCCAGTCTATCTCTGATTTCTTTGCCCAAATGTCACTGTTATGGGATCAGTTGGCTGTTATGGATCCTAAGTTTGTGTGTGATAAAGACATCTTACTGTTTCAGTCCTACATTGATGAGGTCAAGCTTGTTCAGTTTTTTATGGCACTTCGTGACGACTTTGAGGCTGTTCGGTCCTCTATGTTTTATCGAACCCTCTCCCTTCTGGTTGAGACTGCACTGCCTGAATTGCTGTCGAGAGAGACTTCGGCCAAAACCGGGGGATTCTTGGTTCGCCCCATCATCGAGACCGAGACAATCCTTGCTGCTACTCCTCGGCGATCTTCGACTTCCTCTACTCCCAAGTCTGGACAGTCTCGGGATATGTCTCGTGTGCAGTGAAACTACTGCAAAGAATTTGGCCATATGAAATTCAGCTGCCCAAAGCTTAAGAAGTCGCCTCCACTCACTACTGCTCATCCACGTACTGCTGCTTCTGCCACTACTGCTGCCTCTTCAGGTGCTGAGCCACAGATCTCATCTCCATTAACTGCCCTTGATGTCCAGAATATGATTACCAAGGCTCTTTCCGGTCTTGGTCAAGGTACATCTTCTGCTTCGGCTTTATCTGCTCACTCTGGTAAGTCCTCGCGGAGAATTGATTCTGGTGCTTCTAGTCATATGTCTTCTGATTTGTCTTTGTTTATTTCTACATCTTCTTCTTCTTCTTCTTCTTCTTTCTCTCCTATTTGCACCACTGATGGTTCTCAATTGTCTGTCTCGTCAGTTGGCTCTATTTGTACTCCTTTTGGTATGCGTCTCTCTGATGTTTTGTATGTTCCGAAATTGTCTTTGAACTTAATTTCTGTGGGTCAGTTATGTGATCTCGGTCTTCATGTCTTGTTCACTTCTTCTGGTTGTCAGGTACAGGATCCGACGTCGGGGAAGGTTCTTGGGACAGGGCGTAAAGTGGGCAGATTATTTGAACTTGAAGCGTTGGACACCTCGCCTAACCCTCCTTTGCGTTATAGTTTCGCTGCTAGTTCGGATTCTGAATTTGCTCTTTGGCATAGTAGATTAGGACATGTCTCTTCACATTGTTGAAATTAGTTTCCAATGATCTCTTAGGCTCTATTTCTTCTGGGCCTCTGAATTGTGTTAGTTGTAAACTTGGAAAGCATACTGTTTTTCCATATAATTCAAGTGATACGCGTGCTTCTGCTACTTTTGATCTTATCCATTCTTATGTTTGGGGACCCGCCCCCATTTCTACTATTGGTGGTTCTGCATATTATGTTGTGTTTATTGATGATTTCTCCCGATTTATTTGAGTTATATCTCCTCCAGTCTCGTTCTGCATTTTATACTGCATACGTTGAGTTTTCCACTATGGTGCACACTCAGTTTTCTAAATCTATTAAAATTTTTCGTTCCGACTCTGGAGGTGAATACGTTTCTCATCAATTTCGTGCTCTTTTAAAGAGTCATGGGACACAACATCAACTTTCTTGTCCCTACACTCCACAACAGAATGGTGTTGCTGAACGCAAGCATAGGCATATTCTTGACACTACACGGGCACTCCTATTGTCTTCTTCAGTTCCTCGTATTTTTTGGGGTGAGGCTATTCTTACTTCGGTTTATATCATAAATCGTTTGCCATCACCAGTTTTGAATCATAGTACACCATTTGCTTCTTTGTATGGTGCTTCCGTTCGTGCTCTTCTAAAGAGTCATGGGACACAACATCAACTTTCTTGTCCCTACACTCCACAACAGAATGGTGTTGCTGAACGCAAGCATAGGCATATTCTTGACACTACACGGGCACTCCTATTGTCTTCTTCAGTTCCTCGTATTTTTTGGGGTGAGGCTATTCTTACTTCGGTTTATATCATAAATCGTTTGCCATCACCAGTTTTGAATCATAGTACACCATTTGCTTCTTTGTATGGTGCTTCCCCTGATTACTCTTCTCTTCACGTCTTTGGTTCCACATGCATTGTATTGCTTCCTGAACGTGAAAGAGATAAGTTATCTGCTCGATCTGCTATGTGTGTTTTTCTTGGTTATGGTCTTCAACAAAAAGGGTTTCACTGTTTTGATCTAGTTGCCAATAAATTGTGTATCTCTCACAATGTTACATTTTGGGAAAAGATACCCTTTTACTCATTGCCCCAAAATATGTCTCAGTCTGATAACTCCCCGGTTGGTGTCTTTGATTTATTTCCCGATATTTATGTGCCTCCTTCTTCTGTTGAACAGGATGCTGGATCGTTGCCTGCTACTCCTCTGTCCTCTGAACCCTCTCTGGGTCCGACGCTTGTACCACCTTTGGACACGCCCTCTCCTTCTTCGTCTGCTCCTTCATTGCCGGTGGATCCCTCCTCCAGGTATCCTACTCGTGTACGTCAACCACCTACTCACCTTCATGATTATGAGTGCTATTTTTCTGCTCTGTGTTCCATTCATGAACCTTCTTCCTATAGAGAGGCTTCTTCTGACCCTCTTTGGCAGAAAGCTATTGCCGAAGAATTACATGTCTTGACTAAAACTCGGACATGAGACTTGGTTTCACTTCCTCCTGGTAAGTCTATGATTGGGTGTAAATGGATCTTTAAGGTCAAAACTACTGCAGATGGTTCTGTTGATAGGTACAAAGCCCGACTAGTGGCAAAAAGGTATACACAGTAGTATGGTATTGACTATGAGGAGACATTTGCTCCGGTTGCTCGATTGACTTCTGTTCGTCTTTTGATTGCTTTAGCTGCAGTACGTCAGTGGGATCTCTTTCAGATGGATGTCAAAAATGCCTTTTTCAATGGCACCATTGCAGAGGAGGTTTATATGAAACATCCATCGGGATATTCTCACTTACCAGGCCAGGTGTGTAAACTTCGACGTGCTTTGTATGGATTGAAACAAACTCCACGAGCTTGGTTTTCAATGTTTTGCTCGAAGATAGTAGAGTTTGGTTACACACAGAGCAGTCATGACTCTGTTCTATTCGCGCGATGTTCTTCTCGTGGTATTGTGTTACTGTTGTTATATGTGGATGATATGGTGATCACAGGTGATGATTTATCTGGCATATCTGATCTTAAGGCCTATCTTAGTTCTTGTTTTGAGATGAAGGATCTTGGTCCATTGTGTTACTTTCTTGGGCTAGAAGTCCTTCCTCTATCTGGTAGTTATGGCATCTCTGAGGTCAAATATGCTTCTGATCTCGTTAGCCGTGCAGGTCTCTCTGATAACAAGACTTCTGATACGCCACTTGAGCTTAATGTCAAGTTCCGGCCTTCTGATGGTGAGTTGTTGGCCGATCCTACGCTTTACAGGCAATTGGTAGGTGGATTGCTATATTTGAGTATTACTCGTCCTAATATCAGTTATGTAGTCCATGTTGTGAGTCAATTTATGGCAGCTCCGCGGTCGGTTCATTATGCTGCAATTATTCGTATCTTACACTATGTTAAAGGTACTTTGTTGCAAGGCTTGTTCATGTCATCTGCCTCCCCACTTACATTATTAGCTTTTTCTGATGCTGACTGGGCTGGAGATGTTACTGATCGGCGGTCCACTACTGGTTACTCGGTGTTTCTGGGATACTCTCCCATTTCGTGGCGTAGTAAGAAGTAGTCTATTGTCTCTCGTTCTAGCACAGAGGTTGAGTATCGTGCTCTCGTTGATACTACATCAGAGCTTATTTGGCTTCGTTGGTTGCTTCAGGATATGGGTGTTCCGTTGGATTCTTCCACTCCGCTTTACTGTGACAATAAGAGTGCTATGCAGATTGCTCACAATGGTGTTTTTCATAAGAGAACTAAACGCATTGAAGTTGACTGCCACTTTATTCGTCATCACTGTGCTGTTGGAACTGTTCACTTGGTATATGTGCCTTCTAAAGATCAGGTCGCTGATTTGTTTACCAAGTCGCTCACTCGTTCGCGTCTTGGCTACTTATGCTCCAAACTCCAATTGTGTTCATTTGATCCATCTTGAGTTTGAGGGGGATGTTATATTATGTAATTATGTATAATTGTCAAGGGCATTGTTGTCATTTAAATCCAGGTATACCCTATGTATAAAAATCCTGTTATTTAATAGAAAATTGGCTCATTTTTTATAAAATTATCAAAAGCCTAAATACAAATGAGCTGACCGAGTCACTGTATTAACTGATAACTATGCTCTCTCATCACACAAGGCAGTGAAATGACATTATTGAAGACAAAGGGACATAAAATACGAAGCAATATTCTGCAAGAAGCTTCTGCGTTCTATCCCAGCCCGAGAAATTAATTATCCCTCTCTCTCTCTCTTCTCTTTCTACACACACTCTCTCTCTCTCTAATCTCTATCTATCCATCTTATCTATCTGGGATGGGCCCTTCGGTATGCGCGTACTCTGGTCTCTGGGTTGAGTCCGAGTCTCCGGGTCAAAGCTTTGGCCTACACTTCTATTCTGCTCATCATTCATTGTCACTTCACAGAGATTTTTCTCCATGATCGAACTTGCTCTTATAACCGATCCATCGAATTCTCTCGGAAGCGGACTCCCTCCGCCACCGCTTCTGGTTCCGGCCGCTTGTTTTTCTGTGCTGGAGACAGAAGATGGTGGTCTGCGTCGACACCAAAGCAACGCAGGCAGCTCGGTCGGCCTCCCCCTCTTCCAATTTTATTTCTTTAAATATTTTTGATCGAATCCGCTGCAGTCCCAGATTCGTGAAAATTTTGGTTTAATTGTGATTTGCAGGTTCGAGAGTAGTCACATGCTCGGAGCTCTGCTCGCCTCCACTTCCCTGATTTCCGATGCTTGGACGCAGTGCGCCGCCGCCAACGTCGCCGCCCCGGGAGGTTTCGTCGCCGACCTCGTCGGAGACGTCGCGTTCGTCGCTTTCTCCGGCGTGCAGCTCGTCTCCGCCGACTGCTTCGCCCAAGTCCCGATCGTCGCCGGCAACGACCTGTTCTCGGCGGTGGCGGAGCACGGCGGAGAGGCCGCCACCGTCTCCGCCGGATTCCTACGCATGTACCTCGCCTTGTACCAATCCCCCGATTTCCACAACAAGGTGGTTAACTTTTTCGTTTCCGCGTTCCAATTACGTGGAGTCAATTTTTTTTCCCCTTTTTTTTTCTAATGAATTGCGAACCGGATTTGCAAGTACCAGATCACGGCGGCGATGAGCGGCAACAAAGCGGTGGTGTTCGCCGGCCACTCCCTCGGCGGCGCCCTCGCCGCCCTCGCCGCGCTCTCCGTCCTCTCTTCCCCCGCCGCCGCGGCCGCGCGATCCCTCTTCTGCGTCACCTTCGGATCGCCGTTCATCGGAAACAAGGCCCTCTCCGCGGCCATTACCGATCGAGGATGGGCCCACAGGTTCTGCCACGTAACATCCATCCATGACATGGTCCCACGGCTCTTCCTCTCCGCCCTCCCTGGTTCCCTCTGGCCCACCCTCGACCGCCTCTTCCGGTTCTGGCACTCGCGCATGCGACCGTCGGCTCCCTTCTTGACCGACGGCCCGGACCTGCCTCTATCCGAACCGGACGCGGTCCACCTGCACCGGTTCATCTCGGCCCTGGTCTCGGGTCGGGAGGAGGAGTGGGGCCCGTACCGGCCGTTCGGGAATTTCCTCTTTTGTTCGACGGACGGAGCGATCTGTATAGACGATCCGACGGCGACGATTCAACTGCTCCAGATCTTGATGGGCCCCCCGGGGTCCGGTATCGTCGATCATCTCGCTTATGGCGATCGGGCGGCCAGGATTTCACAACACTTCTTGCTTAGGGGGAGATCCGACCGTAGAGACGGAAATGGGATGTCCCTGGCACTGGAGGCTCTTGGGGCCCACCGGGTAAAATAAATTAATAAGTTTTTTTAGAAAAAAATTATTTTATTATTTTGATTGACGGGATTGATATGTGCGTGGACGTTCAGGATCCGTTGAAGATGGGGCCTACGAAAGAGTGCCTGGCGATGGCGGCCAAGAGAGGGCTGCACCCCAACCTCAACAGCGCGGGCCTGGCGATCCGACTGGCGAGGGTGACCCCGTGCCGGGCTCAGGTCGAGTGGTACAAGGCGTACTGCGACAACCGGGGCCTGAGTTACTACGACTCGTTCAGACTGAGGCTGGCGCCGAAGCGCGACTCGGCAGTGAACATGGCGAGGTTCAAGCTCGGCAACTTCTGGGACCGGGTCATCGAGATGGTCCAATCCAACCAGCTCCCCTGCGACTTCCCCCGACGGGCCAAGTTCGTCAACGCCTCCCACTTCTACACGCTCATGGTGGAGCCGCTCGAGATCGCCGAGTATTACCGGACGGGGAAGCATCGCACTCAAGGTCACTACCTCGTCGCCGGTAGACAGAAAAGGTACTCCAATTAATTATATGTATGTAACATCCCTGAACTGTGATTCTTGTCGGCCGAAGTGACCAACTGGGGACTCGAACTTGTCAATTTATAGGTTCCAAGTGTTCGATAAATGGTGGCAACAGAGAACTTTGGGCATTGCGTCGCAGAGAAAGCGGAGGGCGCTGGCGGGTTGGACGCAGGACTCGTGCTTCTGGGCGAAAGTGGAGGAGGCGAATGAATGGACGGAGAGCCTCAGGAAGGAGAAAGATGGGGTCGCGCAGGCGGAGCTGTGGAAGAAGCTGGTGGTGTTCGAGGAATACGCGAAGAACCTGGTGGAGAGGAAGGAGGTGTCCAAAGACGTCTTGGCGGAGGAGAGTAGTTACTCCTCCTGGGTTAAGGAGTTGGAAGCGCTGAAGAGGGAGTTGCCCTTCGGAGTTCCTTTTCAAGGATGATGATTCTGTGTGGAGGAAGGACTGTTTCGCTTTCCCTGTTAAAATTCAATGCATCTTTTACGGATCATATATCCACTTTAATTTAAATGTTGAACCATTCATCAAATCTTGATTTTGATCGAATGATATATTTCAGACATTTTTACCCCTCTTCAACCCAGTGATCTGTTGAGAACCGGCCCAATGGACTTAAATGGTTCACCTTAGAGAACCAGCCTCATCGAGGGTTTTATTTCTGGAATGTTCTCTTTCCCCTCATTTTGTCGTGCGCTGCTTAGAGTCGTCGTTTGGAGTTTCATAGGAGAATCACTTCGTCGCCATTGTTGGCTGCCATCATTTACCGCTCGTTCGCCGCCATCGTTTGCCGCTCGTTCGCCGCTCATTCGCCACAGTTACTAGTATGTATTTGTCTTGCCCTAGCACTGTAGCTCTCTCTCTCATTCTCTTTCTTCCTTTCTCATTCGGTCTGCTCTCTCTCTCATTCTCTCTCTTCCTTTCTCATTCGGTCTTGCTCTGTCTCTGTCATTCTCTCTCTTCCTTTCTCATTCGGTCTTGCTCTGGCTCTCTCATTCTCTCTCTTCCTTTCTCATTCGGTCTTGCTCTGTCTCTCTCATTCTCTCTCTTCCTTTCTCATTCGGTCTTGCTCTGTCTCTCTCATTCTCTCTCTTCCTTTCTCATTCGGTCTTGCTCTGTCTCTCTCATTCTCTCTCTTCCTTTCTCATTCGGTCTTGCTCTGTCTCTCTCATTCTCTCTCTTCCTTTCTCATTCGGTCTTGCTCTGTCTCTTTTAAGTTGTCTAAGCCTTATTAGTTTGGCTTGAACTGTATTTCTTGCTCTAGCACTGTCCCTCTATCTCTCTCGTTCTCCCTCTTCATTTCTCATTCAGTATTGAACTCTATCTCTCTTAGTTTGTCTAATATGTGCTTTACTAGTTTGCTTTGAATTGTAATTGGCTAGTTTAACGAATGCATGCCCATATGCATTTAGTAGTGTTAATGGATGGTTGGGCTTCATGATCAAATGGTTGTTGAATCTTAGTGGTTTCACGGCTGAATATGGACCATGCGGTGGGATGAATCATTTCTTCTATGTTTTTAAAAGTTACTTGTGTGCTAATCAGTTATTTGCCTCAATGTTTTTAAGGCTTTTTAAATTCAACCCGTATTGCACTGTAAATTAAGCCTTTGTTTTGCAATTATCCACTCAACACACAAGTTATGCACTACTTTAGTGCACGTGTACATGTTGATTAATGATTATTCTGGATTACAGTGGTTTTGTTACATTTCCTTCTAAAAAACGTTTTTTGAGTTCTTGTATCTACTTGATTCTGTTGGATTAAATTATGTACATTAATTTAATTGGATTTTGTAATATGAAATAAAAAATATTTTTTTTGGTTTAATAATTTTTATGTCAATTGTTTGATGGTCTAATCATTATAGTTTCTTATTCAAAATTAGAATTTTGATTTTCTTATTTAGCGATTCAATGGTCTGTAATGATATAATCTGACATCGGCACCCCCTAAGTTGAAGAAGAATTGGTGTTTGATCTGTGTTTTTATGAAATTTGGCAAGTTGCTACTTTTAAGAATCCTACTCACCAATTTAGAAGGGGAAGTGAGATTCTAACATTTTTTTTCATTCAACCCTTGATAAATGTATGTGAGACACCCGTCTGACTCTCACACTTGTACTCTCACAGGAACACTGCTGATTTGGGCTAGATGTATGAACTCTTTACCGAGTTCAATCTTCATCTCCGTGTCAATCTGTTAGGGTGAGTGTTATTCGTTTCGTTGTAGGGTTTTGGCGGTGTTAGCTGGTTGTTATTAAATTCAGTTTTGATTCATATCCTTAGACATGTGCTGTTACACTCTAAATGCTTATCTTCACGTTGGACTTCTATAATGTATTTAAGTTGCATCACCAGCAAGTTCACATGTGCAAACTCTCTGGGTCAAGAGTATGGACTTAAAGGCTACAAATTGATGTTAAGTCACTATTTATGGTTGCTACCTTGAGAAAGAAAAAAGAAGTATTGTTTATAATTCTGCAATGGATACCAATTTTTGTGTTTGTAAACTATGCAGGTTTAATGTCTAAACTAGCCAATTTGGCAACTATGTTTGGTTCAATTGCTATTGTTCTCATGATCTTGGTTGCTACTTTATTCATTTTTTAGAGGGATCAATTTCAAAAAACCTTTTTAGAGGGATCTCCAAACAAGCTAGGTAAATGGTCCAACCTAAACATTCCACAAGAATTTATCAGATCCAGTTTATTTATTTTATTGATTATAATACTTTGTTATAGTTTTCTTCAAACAGTATCATCTCATCGGAACTAGTCATCCTTCACACGAGCATGGTTGCATGTTTATGAAGATATAATGCGGATAACCAAAAGTGTCAGTGAGAAGTACATGATGTTATGGTGCATCAAACACCATGTGCTTGCGCTCAAGAATTGTTGACCTGCCTCTTTAGCTTTCAAGGATGTGAAGGACGTGCAACATTGGTCATAAGTTGGAGTACTCTGGGTTATACACCATGGAGACTAAAACATATTCGATGAAATCACAAAAATGACAACATGCTGGCAAATAGAATGAAACAAATTTCCTAGATCAGCCAATTTAATGGCTGACAAGTTAGCAACGGAAGGAGCAACAAGAGCTGAACTTGGAATGAGACCACTGATCCCTTCGACCTAACTTCATTGTACTACCATTGCACTATTATGATTGTATTATATTCATTTATGAAGTATCAATAAAATTATCAATTTTTAAAAAATTAGTAAAGGATCCCAGTTTATTAAGGAATGTCAGTTTATGAAGGATCCCAATTTTGTTACAAGCATATTAATAAAGCAATGTTGTGAGTTTTTTTTGTACAAACCTGGTCTAAATCTGATTGTTGAACTATGTTGTAGCTTTTTAAGTAGATGTTGTAGCTTTTTAAGTAGGTAATGTACTTGGTTGTAAGAAGGTTATATAATATGTTATAAGCAGGTTATGTAATATATTATAACTAGCAGGTTATGTAATATATTATAACTAGCAGGTTATGTAATATATTATAACTAGCAGGTTATGTAATATATTATAACCAGGTTATGTAATATGTTATTTTGCAGGTTATGTAATATGTTATAAGCAGGTTATGTAATATGTTATAAGCAGGTTATGTATTATGATATAAGCAGGTTATGTACTATGATATAAGCAGGTTATGTACTATGATATAAGCAGGTTATGTACTATGATATAAGCAGGTTACGTACTATGATATAAGCAGGTAAAACAATGTTATGATCACGACGTCAACGTAAATAAACTACTGGTCGGTGAACTTCAATTTGTCGTCGAGAAGATTTGCAAGTTGGTGTGAAATTATAGTAAAGCAAAAAGAATTGTGAGCGAGATGACATTGGTCTGATCCTAATTTTACGTACGTCGAACATCTCACTGAGTCTTGGGCTTATTGATGCAATTTTGGTAGAGAATGTTAGAATTTATGAAAGGGGATGTTATTCTAGCGTGAGATTTTGAGGTACATGTGGTTTATAATTGGGATGGGTTGTATAAAGGATGTTATCAAAGCTATTCTCTTAAATAGTTAATCGATTTCCATTTATTGTTCTGTATTCTTTAATGTCTTTTTCCAATATATTTTTCTATGGAGAATTACTTTTATCTTGTGTTCCGTAATCCCTTGTTTCAAGTATGTGAATTGAGGATAGTAGGAAAAATACAACGTTATAAACAGGGTAAGTTCAATGTTAAAAGTAGAAAAAGTATAATGTTATAAATAGGGTAAGTATTATGTTATAAGGCAGAAAAGTACAATGTTGTAAACATAATAAGTACTATGTTATAAACAGGGTAAGTACTATGTCATAAGCAGGAAAAGTATAAAGTTATAAACAAGACATGTACAACATTATAAAGTAAGAAAAATATAATGTTATACACAGGGTAAGTATTATGTTATAAGCTGAAAATGTACAATGTTATAAATAGGGAAAGTACTATGTTATAAATAGGGAAAGTACAATGTTATAAATAGGGTAAGTACAATGTTATAAATAGGGTAAGTACAATGTTATAAATAGAAAAAATACAATGTTATAAGTAGAAAAAGTACAATGTTATAAATAGGGTGTGACCGGCTCGCAAGTGACCAACTCTAATAGATCTCATCACAATTTAGCTCACGCCCGTGACACGAGCCGTGAGCGCATCACAAAGGGGCTTCACCTAATAGAGCTGTTCACAATTTTGCTCACGCCTGTGATAGAAGGCGTGACCGGTTCCCAAGTAAGTGGCCAACTCTAACAGAGCTTCTCACAGTTTAGCTCACGCCCGTGACACTAGGAGTGAGCGCTCCAAAGCGGTGTTGTGGCGCCCATGTGGTCTTGTAGCTTATATTTGGGCGCCTTAGCCTGTTTATAACATTATACTTTTTATACTGTTAACATTGTACTTTTTCTGCTTATAACATAGTACTTACTCTATTTATAACGTCGTACTTTTGTTGTTTTTAACATAGTACTAACCTAAGTTTCTCTGACCTCAAAGGTGAAAATGCAATGAAAATGCAATAATATTCATTCATATGTTTGGGACACATGGTTATATTCAAATTAACAACTTGAGATACAAGGATGTAAGATATATTGTCTATAGGAAATTTTTAATAAAATTATAGGCTCCTTGTTCGTCAGGGCTAAATTCCAACCCAATATGTTGGCTTGTTTGCTAAATAAGACAAAAACATAAAAAACTTTTTATACTTGAAAATTAGTTGAATGTGATCACAACAATTTCTATGAATACAATACTTTAGTCACCGGTCTGTGAGCAGACCTTTATATTTGAATACATTAGATCTTAATGACGAATACGAAAGTACACCATTTAAATTTTTACTTTTAATATTTCTACAGAAAATATTTCAAATATAACTCCAAGGAACAAAGGATGTCGTTACTAATACTGGTGATGCTATAGAAGCTCAGTTTGGATTCTGTAAGAAATGAAACACGACCAGCCCGACCCAAAAACCAAGAGTCAGAGGATGCTTTTCTACTCCATGATTCAAAGCTGGGGAAGAGAGAAGAGAAGAACCACATTGGATTTCAATTTTGAGGGCGAGGACAAGTTTCCTCCAACCCTTTCAGTACAGTGCCCGACACGAGGAAGCCAACCAATAATTCACCAAACTTGACCTCCACTTAGTCGGGAGTCAATAGCAGCACAATAGCCACCTAAAACACACCAGTTCAAGAAAACATGCTCTCATTTTTCATGAAGGAAACTAAAGCATCCGCCTACTGCAGAGAACATACTCATTTATAAACTGAAAAAATTGAAGTCGTACCTTTCATTCTATGAATCACAATACGGAAGATATTGCTGGATGAGACCGTTCATAACCTTTTAGACAATCAAATAACGATTGAAAAATGCAATGCAGAGCTTCCCAAACGGTAATGCCGAACCAAATTTTTATCACAAAAAATTTTCTCCCTATTTCACATTCAATACTAAGATGAATAAGTTCACACTCCTCTTCCTCTTCCTCCAAATTCTCTTCTACTATCAGAATTTCCTTCTTCAGATCTCCCAAAGTTGAACATGTTCATTCTTATCCGTTCTGCTTCTGATCCCGAACCTCTTCTCACCTGAAAATAAGTTAGGAAAACCTATGAACTAACAATAATCAACTCTTAAGCACATGCTTACAAATAAAAAATGAACCCTGGTGCTAACATTGCATTTTTCTAAGTCCAGATGGTTCAGCAACTGCCAAGCAAGCTCCTCGTCATGGCTGGTATACTAAAAATTTGCATTTGGTACTGACTTCACGCCTCCTTTTCTCTTTTCCCATTCATCTAGAGTGAAAACCACTGGATCTTCCTGTCTACCATTTCCTTTATATTTAGACCCTCTTGACTGCCTACCATCCCAATGGGATTGATTCATTTTTTGAAGAAGCTTCTGTGCAGCAACTTGATTTTGAACTGGAAGAGCTTCGACCACTAATTATTGCACGATATTCGACATTCCAACATGGGAGGCACGTGTAATAAAATAGCTAATTAGCAAAGAAAATTGGTAGAAAAGCATATACGAAATTAAAAGGGTGATATTTGTTGCCTTCTATGGCTTTAAAATAAGGTACATGACAACATATCTTAAGTATTGAAAGGCAGACAAAGAAGCCCATACTAAATATCAACTTAGAACAACCATTTACCTTCTTTAGGCCTGGGTTCTTGAGTTGATTTTTCTTCAGCTTGTCCACTTACAGAAGTAGTGTTGGAGTACTTTTCCATCTTATAACTCATCTGTCTCTGGCTGGAATGTCCATTCAATTTGACTAGTGCATTGGCTGTACAGAAGTTGATTCAAGATGTGCAAATAGCGAAAAGGGTCACAATAAACAACATTCTTATTTTGATAAAAAAAGCAGTTTAGTGAGAACTATTAAGTAGAAATGAAAAGCATGACCATGGTAAATACAGTTCTTATTCAACATTTCAGATAACAAAAATAAAAACACATTTGTGATACAACCACAAACAATGATGAAACAGAACATTGCAGATGGATTTTTTTTCTCAGAGACATAACACCAGTTATTTCAGTACTCCCCGAATGGTGAACAAAGACTGTTACAAATAATGTACCATGATAGTTTGGTTATTTCACTTATGGCATGTAGTGTTCGGATAACATCATTGCATAAAGCTCAATGATAGGAAAGCACAAGAAGACTCATAAACTCACCTCTTTTTGTCTTAATTATAGGAAAGCACAAGAAGAAACCAATAAGGGCTCCTCAAAGTGAAAGATAGCAAGTGACACCCACAGATTATTTTTTTATGCTAGTTTTTAATAAATAATTGAAGCCATAAGACAAGATTTTTAGAAGTTCAAATTTTCATAGAGTAAATTTATGATTTCAAGTGGACATAAAAATATTTTATTATTGCATAATTTTTCGAGGAAAGTGAGTATATTTTTTTACTCCCAATTATTGAAATTGATCAAGTATGCAAGCCTTTGGTTAGTTGACATTGCAGCATCTTGTTCACTATGAACTAAATTTTCAGTTGATAGACTATAAACAAAGTTGTATATACTAGTTCGTAGCTGCAACTCTCTCAATGTGTCTCTTAGTCACACCCTTCCTTTTCTTGAGGGCTACCATCGAACTCGAATTTCTGCCCCTGTTTATAACGTTGTACTTTTCTGGCTTGTAACATTGTACATAACCTACATATTACGCTGTACAAAGCACACTTACAATACAACATAGTGTAGTAGTTGTAGGAAGCATTTCCTGCTTGTAACATTGTACATAACCTGCATATAACGTTGAACAAAACACGGTTTCAAAATGATTGTCAGCTATACCCTTCTTTCTACTAGTGTAGTAGCGAGTAGAATCTTGTATGAAAAGTACTAACACTTAAACTTGAGGAGGTCCTCGATGGACCGAGAAGCACTAGAAGCCTCCTCACTGCTGAACATGTTGGAATCAACTTGCATAGCTAAATCTGGCCAGGATGAAATCGTGTAGCTCCCCTTGTTCTTCAAGTTTGTTTCACAATCCCATTATGCTACAAGTCAAATTATGGAGCTTGAAATTATTCACAGCTCCCTGCAGCTCCCATCATTCCTTCAGCAATTACTATTGACCAACTATCACTTAAACTACAATAAGTTCAAATATGAATACCAATTCCAAAAGTCATGCTGAATGTGGAATAGTGACCTATAAAAATATTTATTCTCAAAAACTACACTTAAGTCATTCAATTCTAGCAATTATAGGCCAGCTCATTATACAATCAGAACAATTTAACTCCAGAACCATAAATATGACATAATAAACACATCAAAATTATAGGCCGAATAAAGTACTACAATTGTTTGATATCTATTGAGTCCCTTACCCAACAATATCGGTCTCCAAAGAGGACTAAGCATAAAAAAACACAACAAAATTATAAGTCGGATAAAGTAAAAAAAAAAAAAAAAAACGTGGAAAGTAAATATAGAATAAATCTCCAAATGACAAGCAAGTTAAGGACAAAGGTAAAACAAGAATAATGATTGTCTTAACAATATAATAGGTAAAGGGCATCAGAGAAGAGACTAACTGAATAAAACAAGACCTGCAAAAGCTCCCGCCATAGAAGAACAGACAAAACAGCATAGCGTGAGATCCGAACAAACATCCCACTTCGCATTTACGTTGTACTTCGCAAATATGAACACCAATTCCAAAGTGAGAGAGAGAGAGTGACAGAGAAAGAGAGAGTGACAGAGAGAGAGAGAAACATAGTGAGAGACAAAGAGACGGATAACGCGAGAGAGACTAAGTGAGAGAGAGACTAAGAGAGAGTGACAGAGAAAGTAGAGATGGATAGAAGGAGAGAGTTAGAGAAAGGGAGAGCGAAAGGAGAGAGAGGAGAGAGATAGAGACTGCGAGAGAGAGAGGCCGATTGTTGTGACTTACTTTAGCAAGAATATGCGGAATGGAGAGAGGCAGACGAAAGACAACGACATACAACAACAACCGACGACAACCGATGGCAGAGGAGACTTCTAGCGAAGGTAGTGAAAAAGTTTAAAGTTTGGATTCTAAAAACTTTCAGACTCGTGAAGGCAATGACAAAGTCGAAGAGTCGAGAGGGAGGAAAGAGATGAATAGGGTTTTGGGTCACAAACTTGAACTATATGAACATCCGGTTTTAAGTACAGTTGATTTTTATTTGTTTTGGCCCGGCTTAGCTATTGGGTTATGAAAGGGTAAAATTGTCTAAAATATATGATTCGATCAAAATGAAGATTGAATATTTGGCTCAACATTTAAATTAAAGGTGATATATGATCCGTAAAAGATCCAAATTTGATGTAGGTCATTATAATGAACATTTTTTTTAATAATTAAAAATAAATAAAAATTTACAATTTTAACATTTTTTTAACTTATTTTAAAAAATGTCACTTTCAATGCCACATAGGCGACTCGCTGGCGCCAACACGCCAGCAAGTCGCATAATTTTTTTTAAAAACAAAAAATATTTACGGTATTTAAATGCCACCATCACAAAAAAAAAATAAAAGGCGACTTTTCGAAGCCGCCTTCAGAAAAAAAAAAAAAAGGCGGCTTCAAAAAATTGCCATAACAAAAAAGTATGAAGCCGCCTCTCATGACATTTAGAAAAATTTTGGCATCGGGACTTCTCTAGAGGAAAGTAAATATGTAGGCGGCATTTTGATGCCGCCACACATTTGAAATCGCCTCTTTGATAGGTAACATCGAAATGCCGCCTACACTTTAGTTAGGCGGCATCATGATGCCGCCACTCCCTCTATTTTACCTTCATCTTCCTTTCTCTTCTTCATTATTTCTTTCTCCTCAAAACGCTGTTGCGCGAAAAATCTTTCCCCTCCCTCTTCTCTTCTTCCATCTTTTCGCTGAATCAAAGCTGCAAATCATCGATTGAAGGTTGTGCGACTGTGAATCGTCGGTTTCTCCCTTCAATCATTGTCGTTTTGTTTGGAAAGTAAGTGGTTTTCTCATATTGTGTAGGTTAGAATTTATTAGGTCGTCGATTTGATGCATGTTTAGAGTTTTTGTGGTTGAAATCGCTTCTCTTTCAGTCTATTACACATGATTAGGTTTTGAATTTCATGTTTGTTCGTTGGTTTAGGATTAAATTTCATGCTTTGCATGGATTTGGGGTTTTGCATGAAGAAATTTTAATTTTATGCTAATTTAGGGATTTTTAGGTGAAATTTGTTTCATTGTAGTATATTATGTGTGCTTAGCTTTTGAATTTGAAGTTTTTTCGTTAATTTATGGTTGATTTGAATGTTTTACGTGGATTTAGGTCTTTACATGACCAAATTTCTATTTCAACGCCCCTGTTTAGGGTATCTGTGTTTAAAAAATCTTAAATAAAATAAATGACGTGTGATTACAGTTCGAATTTCATATTTTTATTTGATTAAGGCTTGATTTTCATGGTTTGCTTGAATTAGGGCTTTACATGATAAAATTTTGACTTATACGTTAATAATTAGATAGTAGGTTGTTAATTAGTTTTTAGGTTGTAGATTAGCGTATAGTTTGTTGATTAGCTCATAAGTTATTAATGGTCAAATAAGAAACAGTAAAGACAAGCATGTTGATAGTTCAATCACTTGACCCTTCACGCAAAATTATACTGATCGGATTCCAGTCTGTATGATTTATTTTTTTGATGGTCGGTAAAAGCAGATCAATTCCCATATTTGGAAGGGGAGATCTTTGCAAACAAAATCTACCATACATTTGTATTAAGTCGTAATCATCAAATTTTTTTCCAAGTTTTATATTTTATTGGTAGAGTTGTGATTACCAAGTGCTGAGATGATTGTAAATCCTAAATGTTCGTTGCTTAATTTAAGTTGAAGATGGCAGTCGTGCCTACATTTTGTCATTTTGATGGTGAATTTATTTTTTAGCACGGTAATGTGGTCGACTATAGCGGGGGACAACCAGACTTATAATTCTAGAGCCGACGTGTTCAGTTAACGCCTTGTGCACTATGATGTATAATGTTCTTGGATGGAACCCACGCATGGACCGCATTTCAATATGGATGAGCTTTACGTGCAATGACCAACTAATGTACACTCCCGTACTCGATGATATATCACTAGAGAGTGGATTAGGCATGGCGAAGCATGGTTTCCAGTCAATGTTGGTTTTGTTTCTGAAGCGGGACACCTATCCCTATGAGATGGATAACAGAAGGAGTTTGGGGAATTTGGGTGGAATCGGCAAGGGAGCTTTTATTTAGTTTGAGGGGCGAGCTCTGATCGAAGGGGATGAGAGAGTTGAAAGACCTATTGTGGAATTCATCCCAGAACAAAGGCGAGAATAATCATTTCAGTCTAGTTTGAAGTTTTACTCTATTTCATATATCGCAGTAGTTGTTGATGAAATTATAATTGAATTCAGGGAATCAAGTGAGGACCCAAATAATATTTCAAGTGGTGAGGATGCTTGGCCGGATCCAGTTGCAGAGGAAGATGAGGAAGAAAAAGAGGTTGAATTCCCCATTCCTACCATGGGAGTCCCACCCTTAGAGGAAAATGATGAGCCTTACCCCGATTCGTGGATCGGAGAGATGGACATGGATGCAGGATATATGAACACAATGGTCCCAGGCGTAGATGAAGACAATGTACCTCCACCCGTCGGTGTTGGAGCCGGTCAAAGGTTTATGAGTAAGGACTCATTACATATGTACTTGAAGGACTACTGCATCAGAAGACATGTCTAGTTCAAGGTGTTGAACTAGGGATCGAAAGTTTATTATGAAAAAAATTAGACGATGCAATGATGAAAACACGTGTTTGAACACCGAGCTATGCATGGACAACCGATTGAGCACTTCTAGGGTGATCTGTAACCTGATTATGCCCAACGTGAGGACAAATTTTACACTGTCTCCATATGAGATCATTCAGCTGGTTAAGGACAGATATCATATTTCGGTGAATTATGGTAGGGCATGGAGGGTAAGGAACAAAACATTAGTTGCTGTATTTGGTGGTTGGGAGGAGTCGTACAACCTATTATCTCAATTTTTAAAAGCAAGTAAAAGCACAAACCGAGGTACTAAGTACAAGATGATAACCACGGATTATAATGTAAGAGATGGAGATTTTGTGCGATTTGATAGGGTATTTTGGGTGTTTGGTCTGGCTATTCATGGATTTCAGTATTGTAGACCCTTTATAAGTGTAGATAGGACTCATTTATACAAGAACTCTAAGGGTTGTCTATTGATAGATACGCCTTTTGAAGGAGATAACCGATTGTTTTCCCTGGCATTTACAATTTCAGAGAAAGAAAATATTGATACATGGACTTGGTTTGTAACCTATTTGGTGCGTCGGGTGGTTAAAGGGAGGTCTCCGATGTGCATTATCTCCGACCGTCACATTGGCATCATCAGAATGGTGGCGAATGTCTTTCCACGCCCCCGTAGACACAGGTTTTGCGTACGACATATCATTGCCAATCTGAATAAGCGGTACAGTATGAAGGACTTGGATAAAATGGTGTGGAGGTGTGCGAGTGCACAAATAGTGGATGATTACGAGGTTGCAATACAAAACCTTGAAGAAGCATGTCCTGAAGCCAAATCAGAGTTGATTGAGGGAATGAGCCTTGACCAGTGGGCCCTTACGTACGAAGAGATTTGTCGTTTGGGAAGCTCACGACAAATTCTTTTGAGAGTGTGAATTCTCAATTGAAGCGGGCACGAAGCTTACCTGTTCAGGCCCTAGCATTGGCGATATTCGATCAGATGAATGCATGGTTAGTAAACAGGCGAGACAGGGCTACGCAGATTACTACACATCGTTGTCCTTTGGTAGACCCGCATTTACGGACTGTAGTGGAGGATGCCAGACATTTGCATGTTGTTGGCTATGGTGGTGGGATATTTCAGGCGGGCGAGCACAAGGTTAATATTCTGCTTAAGGAGTGTACCTGTCGGTCATTCCAGATTTATCAGATTTCGTGCATCCATGCCCTTGTAGTGTATGGGGTACGTAATACATTATGACTTCCATCAGGTGACATCCGAGTATTATCATGCATCTACAAATCTACGGGTGTATGAACGAGTGTTTGATGTGCCACAAAGAAGTACTTGGGTGCAAGAAGGTCAAGTGGTACTCCCACTGGCTGAGTCGAGGGGGGTCGGTAGGCCAATATCCACTCGTATTCTGAATTCTATGGACTGGAAAGATGACAGTGGAAGATATTTGTGCAGTAACTGTAAATAACCCGGTCATAACAGAAGGGCTTGTAAAACCCCGTCTATTGACAGTGCAGAGAGTTCTCATGCGGGGTCTAGTCGTAGTTCTCATGCAGGGTGTTGGCTGTCTAGCAAGTGCACTAGGTCAGCAAGTAATATAGACTCAAGAGTCCAGATATCGATCCCACAGAGACCTTGATGATTACCTAGTCTAAGCAAAGATTTTTCTGATGATTGAGGTAAACAATTTTTGATTTTTGAGATCTTAAAAGAAAAAAGAATTAAACTAATGGATCAGATGACTAAACATTATGGAGATGAGACGTTGGGAAAAAGTATCAATCCCTCCTAATTATTAGTATGCAAAGTTCTAATTTTATAGCTCAAGTACCATTACCTTGACCTAGTTTTTGAAAACCGGGTTACCCATATACAGGAAATAACTTTCACCTATTCTTTGAACTCCATCACAATCCGGGACATTCAAATCCTAAGTGCATAAATATAAAGGCTTAAAGATTAACTCTCTCTTATTCAGAACAAGAGTCATAAAAAGTCACATCGTTTTCACTAGTCTCCATCACAATCCAGAATGATCTACTATGAAAAACGAGTTGTTTTAGAAAACGAAGAATCAAACTAATAGTCCAAACCTCTACTGAATTATAACTTTATTCGAACCTCGTTAAACTCAAAAAGCAATTCAAACTAAAAGTAAGCAATGAACGCAGATTCAAAAATAAAGGCAAAGTACTTTTTTGCTATAAACTTCAAAACTTTAACTTATTAAAACTAAGAGTTCATGACTTCCCCACCAGAGAGACTACTCCATGCTAACAATATAAACACACATAAATGATTCAATTATAGCCATGGAAATCAAAATAGACTAAGTACAGAAACCCCTTGAAGGACTGCCCTTAGCTTCAGCTTGTGCCTCGACTGAAATCTCCATCTCTTCTCTCCAAACTGCCAAGAGGTCATGCAATAATCCCTCTGGACTTCCTCTCCTCTCTAAACTAAGTAAAATAATGAGAAAATCACACTCAAAACTTGATGCCTTTCAGTTCTCCTCGGACCCCTATTGATAGCTGGACTTATGTCCCAGCCTTGTAATTTGGTCTCTGTCCAGGGGTTGCAATCATCCCGTCCCGACCTCGGAATTACATGAAATTATATACAAACCTTCCTTGCATGGTCCTTGACTTTTGTACGAAATTTGAGTTGAATCTGAATTAGTAAACTTGAGATATGATGTTGAGAATTCGGGTTGGTTCTGCTGCCAATTTCAGCACTGGTTCATCACTTTTAGAAAATTAAAAATCTAAAAGAACGACTTGGATTGATCTGATTTTTTGTGATATGATTCTCAATCTTCTCAGGAGTCTTTGTCCCAAATTTATAATCAATTGGGAGTCGGAATCTCCAGATATGACCTCTTCTAACTCGGACTGTAGTTTCCTTCTTTAGCAGTCTCCTAATCAGCATTGGACTTCACCTCTTTGAGCATTCAAACCTCTTAGAATTCCCATCAATTTCCTCTAGAGACTTCGTGAACACCTCTTTTATATACTTAGGACTCTTCCTCCCACGTTTTAACTTGATTACTTGTCAGAATCCTGAGCTTTTTGCGATTTTGCATTGTTGTGTCTCTCGCGCGGTCACGTCATTTATGTATCTGATATTGGCGCGGTTGCGTCACTTGGGCAGAATTTCTTCTAAGTAATCGAATAGAAACAACCTCGATCGTGTTAGAAAACTCCATAGGCTCAGTGGTGCCATCTTGGTGCGGAAGCGCCATTTGGATGGTGTGGTAGCGCCGGATTTTGTCCTCCAACTGGTGCAGTCACGCCGGTTCCTGCAACCTTGTACTTTTTTACACTAAAATCTTCATATTTTTTTCATTTTAGCCCCGATTTCAATAATTCTTGTTGCATTGGACTCCTGAGAGAGAAAACATGAACTTGAGAAATATTTCATGATATTGTTATGAATATTTACTCTAGAATATAATTTATAAGTCAAATTGTGCCTTAAAAATAGTGTCTTTCTGACACTTATCACAACCCCAAACTTAAACCTTTGCTCGTCCTCAAACAAAACTAAAATAAAATAAGAACCAGAGTTATGATCAATTGTTAAAATTTAAGAAAAATCAGTGGGGTTACCCTTTCAAAGCATCAATCAAAGATTACTCATTCAGACCTCTCCTATTCTTGGTTGTCCTACTTAGTCAAGGCCTGATCAAGCTATCTTCTACCATATATACCACTTTCTCTTGCATGTGAGCAGTTTAAATTGAAAAACATAAGCCAGCCATCACTCTAATCTCCACTAACATCAAGTAATTTCAAATTATGATCAAAAGGTCTTTTATTGGTTGTAATTGGGCATGGGTAATGGGTAAGGAGAAAGTTAAGGATAAAATTTTTAAAGATCAGTCCTCCTCCTCATATCCATGTCCCATCTTCCTGAGCATGAACCATCTCTGATTGTAGTACACCACCCCAAACTTAAAAATTTGCTTTGTCCTCAAACCAATAAAACAAAGAGTATGATACTTGCTCTTTCTCCTTAATCCCAATCACTACATCTCTCAAGGAAAAGCTCTCTTTATTTTTTTGTCTTTTCTCTTTTCATTTTTTTTTCTTTGGCTTTGTCTGGAGTCTAGCTTACCTTGTTGGTTGACTCAGAGTCCCTAAGCTTGCTAAGGCCCGAGACCCGGTGCACACACAAGGTGGCCTTCTCCTAACTCAATATTTTTTTTTTTTTCAGTTTTTTCTTCTCTTTTCTTCTCAAATATTCCAGCAACTTTGTCATTCTTTTTTTTTATCTTCAGCTTGCTCCTTATTTCCTCTCCTTCTCAAAGAAAATTCTATACCCTTCATCCATCCATCCTTATTTCTCAATAACTTCAAATTTTGGTCTATGCTCATTCAAACAAAACACTTCAATAATTTAGAGAAATAAAGGTCAGTAAAAGAAACAAGTTTATTCATCACAAAGGCTGATTCATGTAATGTGGGAATTGAAAACAAAACAGGGATCTTGTCGCCTCAAAATGTTTGACAAAAGGTGATGCATCTTGTGCATTAAAGTGGGTGGCTCAAAAAGGCTCAAACGATTTAAAATAAGTGCCTAAATCATTTCATAATTTTGAAAAACCTGTCTTAGTTTAGCCTCGATCTTCCTTCAGGTTAGTTCTATTGTTCAAAATAAACATGCTCAATGCATTCAACCAATCAAACAACTTTAAAAGATAACTTTTCTCATGCCAAAACCAAACATTCAAACAAGTATGTTTCTCAAGAGAATGAATGAGACCTATCTTCTCAATCCACCAATCAAAGTTCCCACAAAATTTTTCAAAAACCTTTTCAAATTTAAAAACATTCTTCTGGTATAGACTCAAAACAAAGATAATGACTCACTTCAAGTCAAAGAAAACCAACAAGAATTCAAAATCCGAGTTTCCCACCCCAAACTTAAAATTTTGCATTATGCTCAATTCAATCAAAAGAGATAGAGGGTAAGAAACATCCCTGAGAATGTTGGCTGCTTGAACTTCCAGATTTTTTGAGGGACCTTGAGGAATTCGAACTTGAGCTGCCATCATGCTTGACCAAAAGCGATTAGAACCATTCATAGCACAAAATCATAGCAAACGAATTCATAAATTTATGAAATTTTACCCAGGCCTAGAACTCATAAATAAACACATGTCAGAATTGGAATGGAATGATTCTGAGTTGCAGAGCCTCGGATATTGATCAAACACGTGGCGCGATCGCGCAAGAATTTGGCACAGGAACGCCACCCTTTCCTTCATAAATTGGAATTCTGAATGCAGAATTTAAAAATTCCACTTGGAACATGTTGTTAAGGTTCAGAAGTGCACAGTAAAATAGGTTTTATGAATTTTCATCAAGGGAATTGAAAGATACACATATTTAAAAACTTGGCTGCAAATCTGAAATTCTGGGCAGAAAGTCAGTTGGAGGCATTTTGCAAGCACTGTATCTCCCTAACTACTTATCATCTAGAGCTGAAAAAGGGCTTCCTGGAAAGTACTAAGTATGAAATTTAATTTCCTTAAAACCATTTTCCAAGAATCATTACAGAAAAGTTTAGGATTCAAAACCCAAAAATTTTGCTAGAAAACAGTTTTAACTACCCAACTTGCAGCAATCATAACTCTCTTTCTATTCAAAACCATTCTTCCATGAGCACAATACCTCTTCCAACACAGAATCAAAAAGAGAACCTCCAAGTTAAACTAATTCAAAAACTTAAAAGTAACTACAAATTCAAAATTCTTATTTCTAACTACTCTAACATGTCAAATGTAAACTCTTAATCCTAAACTACTGGTCCAGGTGATCCACCAGGATCAAATGGAAACTGGGACCATCCATGCCTAAGGATATTTTTGGCTTTGGAATGTGCTGCATGGTGATTATAACCTTTGGGCAAAGATTTGGTCACTCTTTCCCTTTTTTGGTTGAATTTGAACTTGTTTTGCTTATTCATTCTTAGCCAGCTTTTCTTCACACTACCCAGACCCGATAAAATTTTAAGTTCATCTTTTATGGGTAGTTTATAGGGTTGGATAATGAAGAAATCAATATCTATGATGGAATGTTCATTAACCTTTGTGTCCTCTATCCTAGCTTTTACATGCTATTCATGGGGTTTTTCTAAATTTTCTCCTTCTTCGACCCCATCCCCTTCATTCTCTTTTACATCTTCTTCATTTTTCTTCATGATCATTTCATCAACTCACTCTTGAAGTTTCTGGAAATCACAACAACTCCCAGCTTTCTCCGTTGTATCTGCCTTTATGTGTTCTGTAGTAACACATAAGTTAAAACAAGAAGAGTTAGATGTATACATCCATTCAGTTTCATCATCATCAAATAGCTCAAGAGAGATTTTTTCAGCATTCTTTCTTTTGATCAATTCATGCTTTAGCTAATTTACTAGATTATCTGACTCAGCTCTAATGGATGGATGAAAAATATGCAACCATGGCTCAGAAACATCAATACCTTCTAAACTAGGCTGTTCCTCAGGTGGATTTAACATTGTATCTACTTTGGCATAGTAGTCATCCACTAGGGTGGCCAACCTAGACAAGTCTTCTTGAGGCTAAGGAGGAGATGAATGATAATAAAAAGGATAACTAAATACAGGAGGGTGCTCATACCTGAACATGGACGATTGCCCATGTGGCCATTTGACCTGCAAATCATTCTCAAAATACATATTTATATTTTTCCTAGAGAAATAATCATCATGCTCTCTTCTATAGGAATCATTAGGTTCATTATCAATAAAAAAGGAACATGATAGATTGGAATCACACCTCCATGGGTCTTAATTAGAGGATGTATATGGTTGGGGAATTTCCCAATATGAGTTAGGACATGAACTTAGCTCATTCCGCATGTAATTCCACCTCTTATCTGTATGCTTGAAGTTAGACCAGTCCATTAAAGCTCACAAACCACATATCATAGTTATCTAAGGAGTGCTCTTTTTGGTTCCAGATCGGGTTCAGCTAGGGGCTCACCACTAATTCTGGTTTTCACGCACAAATTCGGTTCAACCTGAAAAGATAGAATAAAAAATATTAAATATCAATCAACAAATTAAAATTTACTTAAACTTACTCTCAATTCAATGGTCCCCACCAACGGCGCCAAAAACTTGTTGGGTGTCTAGCAAGTGCACTAGGTCAGCAAGTAATATAGACTCAAAAGTCCAAATATCGATCCCATAGAGACCTTGATGAGAACCTAGTCTAAGTAAAAAAATTTCTGATGATTGAGGTAAATAATTTTTTATTTTGAGAACTGGAAAAGAAAATAGAATTAAACTAATGGATTAGATGACTAAACCTTATGGAGATGAGATGTTGGGAAAAAGTGTCAATCCCTCCTAATTATTAGTATGCAAAGTTATGATTTTATAGCTCAAGTACTTTTACCTTGACCTAGCTTTTGAAAACCTGGTTACCCATATACAGGAAATAACTTTCACCTATTCTTTGAACTCCATCACAATCTGGAACATTCAAATCCTAAGTGCATAAATATAAAAACTTAAAGATTAACTCTCTCTTATTCAGAACAAGAGTTATAAAAAGTCACATTGCTTTCACTAGTCTCCATCGCAATCCGAAATGATCTAGTAAGAAAAACGAGTTGTTTTAGAAAACGAAGAATCAAACTAATAGTCCAAACCTCTATTTAATTATAGCTTCTCTATTTGAAACTCGTTAAACTCAAAAAGCAATTCAGACTAGAAGTAAGCAATGAACTCAAATTCTAAACTTCAATACTTTAACATATTAAAACTAGGAGTTCATGACTTCCCTAACAGAGAGACTGCTCCATGCTAACAATATAAACACACATAAAGGATTCAATTACAACCATCGAAATCAAAATAGACTAAGTACTGAAACCCCCTTGAAGGACTGCCCTTAGCTTCAGCTTGTGCCTTGACTGAAATCTCTACCTCATCTCTCCAAAGTGCCAAGAGGTTGTGCAATACTCCCTCTGGACTTCCTCTCATCTCCAAACTAAGTAAAACAATGAGAAAATCACACTAAAAACTTGATGCCTTTCTATTCTCCTCGGACACCTATTTATATCTAGACTTCTGTCCCAGCCTTGTAATTTGGTCTCTGTCCACGGGTTGAAATCATCCCGTCTCGACCTCAGAGTTATATTAAATTACATATAAACTTTATTTCCATGGGCCTTGACTTGTGTACAAAATTTGAGTTGAATCTGAATTAGGAAACTTGAGATATGATGCTGAGAAGTCAGGTTGGTTCTGCTGCCAATTTCAGCACTGGTTCATCACTTTTGGAAAATTAAAACTCTAAAAGAACGACTTGGATTGATCTGATTTTTTGTGATATGATTCTCAATCCTCTCAGGAGTCTGTGTTACAAATTCGGAATCAATTGGGAGTCGGAATCTCCTGATATGACCTCTTCTATCTCGAACTGTAGTTTTCTTCTTCAACAGTCTCTAATCAGCATTGGATTTCACCTCTTTGAGCTTTCAAACCTCTTAGGATTCCCATCAATTTCCTCTAGAGACTTCGTGAACACCTTCCTTATGTACTTAGGACTCTTCCTCCCACGTTTTAACTTGATTACTTGTCAGAATCCCGATCTTTTTGCGATTTTGCATTATTGTGTCACTGTCGTGGTTGTGCCACTCGGGCAGAATTTCATCTAAGTACTCGAATGGAAACAACCTCGATCGTATTCGGAAACTCCATAGGCTTAGTGGCACAATCTTGGTGCGGAAGTGCCATTCGGATGGAGTGGTAGCGCCGGATTTTGTCCTCCAATTGGTGCGGTCATGCCGGTTCCTGCAACCTTGTACCTTTTAACAAAAAATCTTCATTTATTTTCTTCATTTTAGCTCTAATTTCAATCATTCTTGTTGTGTTGGACTCCTAAGAGAGAAAACATGAACTTGAGACTTATTTTATAATATTGTGATGAATATTTACTCTAGAATATAATTTACAAGTCAAATTGAGCTCTAAAAATAGTGTCTTACAAACACTTATCACAGGGTTTAGTCGTTGGTAATGTATACTTTTAGTATTTTTATAACGTATACTGACATGTTTTCAGTTGGTTAATTTAACTTCAGTTGGTTAATTTAACTTCAGTTGGTTAATTTAACTTCAGTTTTAATGTATACTTTGTTGTTTCTATTCGTCGTGATGGCAGACACCCACTCTTGTACGATCAAGATTCTCATAGGAGCGAGGTCATCTGGCATGGAGAGGTTAGTGTGGGCTTGTAAAAAATAATTACATTTTTTTTTATAAACCTACACTAACAAGACTATTACTCATTTTCAGGACCCAGGATGTTTGGAATGCACTGAGCATTTGCAGACTCTACGACATTCGCCGATGGATGAGTGTTTGTTGCCATACATCAATGCCGCGGCGTTTGGTGCCTTGTATAGAGTTCAGTGGTTGAGACTGGACAAACCACTGATTACCTCACTGGTAGAGAGATAGAGGAGCGAGACGAACACCTTCCACTTGGCGAATGGTGAGATGACGAGCACGTTAGAGGGTGTGGTTGTCCTCTTGGCGCTACGTGTCGACGGATTCGCAGTGATCGGCTCAACTCGGGGGGATTGGATGGAGTTGGCCAGAGTACTTCTAGGGGTCAAGCTTCCACTTGGTAGTTTTCAGGGGGGTCGACTGTCACTTGCGTGGATCAAAGGCAGATTTTTATTGTCCCAACGACGTGCCCGATGAGGTGATATAGCAACACACGTGAGCATAACTCCTCCATCTTGTGGCCTCGACGATATTTTCGGATGGAAGTGCCCGAGGAGTTCACATGGCATACCTGACATTATTCGAGGACTTCCAGACGGTTGGGAGGTACAGCTGGGGGGCAACGCTTGCCCTCCTCTATCGGGAACTCGCGAAGGCGTGTCGCACTGGAGTGGTAGGCATTGCTGGATGCCTCACCCTTATACAGGTAAATTCTACTTTCAAATAATTGTTCAACTTAAAGGAATAGGACATTGAGTATATTTAAAACTTTGTTGCAGCTTTGGGCGTGGGAACGTCTTCATATTGGACATCCGACACTCCTTGAGGAATAGGTGCTGCAGGATGGCTCTTTAGGTTCCAGGTATGTATCAATACAGTTTAATGATTATTTACGCTTTTGTTAAATCTTTTATAACTAACTTATATTGGTATTTTAGGAAGAACGTCCAACGGACGAATTGCACAAACCCTTGTGGTAACCTGGTCCTATACAGGACAAAGTTCAACCACCAACGGAACTATCAGGTAAGTTACTTTACGATTGTACAATGATGACAATTCAGACCCTAGTGATCTAAGTCGTCGGTAATAGTTGTTATAATTTATTTTAGGTGAACTAGCAGCCGTACCTCGATTTCTTGCAGCATCTACCTACTAACTGCGTTGAAGGTAGACGTATCTAGTTGTCCAGGAAACCACTGATTTGCTTCGAGATCGTCGAGATGCATGTTCCGGATCGCGTGATGTTACAGTTCGGATTGGATCAGGTGATTATCACAACACCCAAATTCAATTACCATTTATTGTAGATCTTCTGGTTTAATTTTATAACTTTGAGCAGGTGACTCCACTGGAGGATGTCGAGCATGTTACTCGCATCTCCTGAAAAGGCCGAGTTGGGGAGGATTGGGTGACATACCCCCGTGATTACATCGCTAGGTGGGAGGCGCGAGCGGAGTCTGTTGTTACAGGCAGTTGTGCACACACCCCTAAACATGCTCCCAATGAGTATATGACGTGGTATTTGTCGGTCACTCAACGATTCGAATCACCTCCATCGAGTGAGCCAGCTATGGTGTACCATGCTAGAGGTTATACCGAGGAGGCATTGGTACATATTTAACTTTGTGAAATGATCACTTTTTTATTAATATTTTTTAACTTACATTTTTTTTTTTCGTAGTTGGTTTGTGTGCAGAACGTGGTTGAGCACGTGCACCGTAGAGAGGTCATGGACCCATCGTTGGCAGATCCATACATGATGGAGATTGGACACTACTGTCAGTCGATCCTGCACAATCTTCCACTCTTGGAAGGGACGATCATCGGAGGAGAGATGTCACATGGTGGTGAACCTTCTCACGTGGTCGAGCCAACTAGAGATAGAGCACAATGGGGGCATCGTGCAAGGCGTCGGCCTGCATCTGAGACGACGCTGCGTGTCGAGGATCCTGACAAGCTTCCAGTCGTAATAGGGCCTACGGTGCCAGATCTTCCACCTGTACAGACACCCGAGCCTGAGCCCGAGCAGCCCCCTAAGCCTGAGCCCGAGCAGCCCTCTGAGCCTGAGCCCAAGTAGCCCCTGAGCCATCACCCTCCCATCCGTAAGTTTTGTACTAGAAGGTAGAAGAAGGCAATTGGTGCACCTGAGCCTAGTTCTGCCTTATGATTGTAATTTTTACATTATGTTTGTTGCTTGTTTATTCGTCTTTATGTATCATTGATCAGACACTATTTTGTATATTATATATTCTACATCTATTTATTATGGTTTTTTATTTATTTTTCATTACTATTGTGTGGGATAAGTACTTAGATTTATTTTGAATGAATCATGTTTGGTATATTTTGTTAGCAAGTTGAAATACAGGTTGAAAAACAGGTTAAAGAGTTTTTTTTTTTTTTTTTAAAAAAATAGCAATAAAGGTGGCATTTTAATGCCACCTTCTCTTTCAATTTGAAGGCGGCTTCATTACGCCGCCTTCCTAATTGAAGTAAAGGCGACATCAAAATGCCGCCTGGCTTGTTAACCAGTCAAGTACCCTATTTAAAAGTCCCGATGCCAAAATTTTGCTAAGTGATGTGAGAGGCGGCTTCAAAAAGCCGCCTTGTACTTTTCCGGTATGGCAGTTTTTTGAAATCGCCTCTTTTTTTTTTTTTTAAGGCGGCTTCTAAAAGCTGCCTCTTGTTTTTTTTTTTTGGTGATGACAACATTTAAATACTGCCAACATCTTTTGTTTTTAAAAAGAATTAGGCGACAAGCTGGCGCATTGGCACCAACATATAGCCTATATGGCATTTGACCAAGCTGGTCAAGGTTGGTAGTGACATTTTTAAAAATAAGTTAAAAAAGATGTTAAAAATGTAATTTTTTATTTTTTTTAATTATTTTAAAAAAAGTTCCATTGTAATTGATCACTTTATCAATGTATAATGAATAAAAAATCATAATTAACAAACTAAAAAAAAAAATTGAAATTTCCAGTGTATTTTGTTCTAGTCTATTACCTCCTCCCGTAAATCTTACAAGATTATTACTTTTCCGGTACTTGTTTTACTGGATGGGATGGAGAAAAAAAAAAATAAAATTAATTTTTAATTTTTTGATAAATGTTACGGATACGGGCAGAAGTGGTAATAAATGTGTATAGTCCCATTGTAGTGCTAGAGTTTACAAGTACACATTGCATGATCCGCACATGCCGTCCCCACAACAGGATTGCCAAATAAGCATAAATGCGGGGCACAAGTAACACATCCGTTACATGTCCCCAAACTTTTCATAAATAAAACACACATAAATAAGTTTCGGTTATATTATATTAGTAGTTCCATTCAAAGACCACGTTCGGGAACGCAGACGGTTATTAAACTGAACCAGCGGTCGAGTGGCAGTACCATATTTGAAACCAAACCGCGCGCGCCCGCCGCCGTGTCTATGACACCGTTGCAATGGCTGGCTCAGTGGCTCGTCCCCCAAACCAGCGTAACTCTTTCAAATTAAATACTACACAGGCCTATCTCCTGCCTTTTCTTCTCTCTCTCTCTCTCTCTTTTTCTCTCTCGCCAGTCTCTTCGGCCCAATAAGGAAACCTCGGTTGTCGCACACTGTGCGCTCCTGCTCAGGCCTACTAGAAAGGAAGGTCCCGACTTTAATTCCGAGAAGACGAGTAACAAACACTCGCTCAGAAGAAGAAGAAGAAGAAGAGGAAAGATGCACCGGAAGACGGACTCGGAGGGGGCGACGAGCCTGGACGCGTCGACGCCGCCGCGGTCGCCACGGCGGCCGCTTTACTACGTGCAGAGCCCGTCGCAGCACGATGCGGAGAAGATGTCCGTGCAGTCCAGTCCCCTCGGCTCCCCCCACTTCTACTACCACTGCTCCCCCATCCACCACTCCCGGGAGTCCTCCACCACCCGCTTCTCCGCCTCCATGAAGCAGCTCCGCAGCGTCGGAGCAGGCGTCGGAGCCGCCGGCCCCTGGAAGAAGATTCACGCGGAGCCCCTCGACGAGGACGAGGATGGGGAGGGCGTGGAGGATAAGAGGCTCGGACCCAGATTCTACGTTTTCTGCTTCGTCTTCTCGTTCCTCCTCCTCTTCTCCCTCTTCTCCCTCATTCTCTGGGGGGCCAGCAGGCCCTACAAGCCCAGAATCGCCGTGAAGGTCTGCTTCGTTTTCTTCTTTCTTTTCTCGGGTTTTTGCTTTTCGTCTCCGTTTCAGCTGGTTTTGAAACCGGAATAAATGCTCGTTCCCCTCGACTCGGTCGGTCGAGAATCGTCCGAGTCATGCTCCTCTCCCCCCACCATTTCCTTCCTATTTAATTTATTCCTCGAAAGCGTGGGGCGAAAGGCTCGAGGACTCGGTCGCGACTCGGGATTCTCGAACAGTCCAAGGCATGTCGCCCGACTTCCGTTACTTGCACGCATTCGGGTTGTTGCGAACTCAGAGTGGAACTGACAATCGACGACGAACGAAGACTCGGAACTTGGGAAACTGGAGTCCGAATCGGTAACCCACTGAGGCAGCTCGACTCAGAAAAAGTGGACCATCTTGTCTCGTCTTCAGAGTACAGAGCTTCAGACCCTGCTTTCGGTGCAGAAAACTTTTCAGGTTCCAGCTAAGGCCTACGGCGACATTTCAAAGGGGGGGGGGCGTGTTGGTTACGATATTGCCCTCCATCTAAGCGTGACGTAATTTCTGCCAATCAAATCGCGACCGTCGGATCTGTATTGATTGGACCACTGACAGAAGAGGAATCCTCATTAGAGTTGAAGTTGTCATTACGGGGCTTAATTAGCGCTTAAACATTTTGTGTAATCTTCGGTTTTTGCAGAGTCTTGTTATAGACGGGTTCAATATCCAAGCCGGTTCGGACGCGACAGGAGTTCCGACCAAGATGATGACGATCAAATCGACGGTGACGATGTTTTACAGGAATCCCGCCACCTTCTTCGGCGTCCACGTGTCTGCAACTCCCTTCACGTTGCACTTCTACGACCTCAAAATCGCCTCCGGTCGGGTCAGTATAATCTCTTGACCCCGGTTTCATGTATTCTTGGTTCGAGTCGGTTTAGATTAACGCTAGCGGTTCAACTTTAATAATTAGATGAAGGAGTTTTACGAGTCTCGGAAAAGCCGGAGGAAGGTGAGGACGAGCGTGGAGGGGAAGCTGGTGCCGCTCTACGGCGTGGGCGCGAGTATCGGTGGCTCGGCGGATGCTACCATGAACCTCACCCTCAGCTTCACGCTTCGATCCAGGGCTTTCGTGCTGGGGAAACTCGTGAAGGCGAAATTCTACCGGACCGTCGCCTGTGACGTCGTGTTGAAACCCAACCACCCGTCGATCGGCCGCCGGATCGATCTCAGGCGATCGTGTTCTTACGATTGAGAGGGTGCTTCCGGTGGTTATCCTAGTGTTCTGGAGTCACGCTCGGTGCCCGTATCCACAGAAGTTCTTTTGGGGGATCATTTTTTTAACTGGGTAAGATCTGTATGTACAGAATTGGATCCTCTGGTAAGAGCATTTTCATTGAAGACACCAAAACATGTTTTGTTTTTTTTTTTTTTTTTTTTTTCAATTCTAGAAGGTGACTGTTTTTTTTATTTTCCTTTCCACTTTCCTTGATCGTGTAAAAAGTTTCCTTTAAACAAAAGTGACAATGCATTTCCATTTGAAAAAAAAAAAAAAAAAAAAAAAAAGTGACAATGCATAGCATAATATTTAGGATCACAATATTGCAAAAAGGAAAATAAAACTTTGTCATAGGTGTGAATATTGATACAGTTGTGCAACCCAAGTACGTATGGATTTAACCATAAGGAATCGATTACACTTCGATCACATCTATTGTTTCTTTGCTGTCGCATAAGCTCTAGTAACACAAGAAATGCCGTAGATGTGGCTGTGTAATTATTTGATTTTGCAGTTCCCCGGTATCCTTGCAGCATCGAAATGCCTGAGCCTGTTGATTCCTACAATGGAAACTCACCTCCTTTCACTGAGTGAATATCAAATTTCTAAACCTCAACTTTTTTGGATGGGGAGAATAGCCGACCGACTGTGTATTAAGAAAAGGGGAGAAGTGTGTGAACAGAATGCAGTTAGTCGTGGTTATCACAGATGGGTTTGAATCAGCCATTATCACCCATGGGTAAGGATCAAACAGCTCCCCACATCAAGCAGTATCCGCTAGGGCAAATGACATTTCACCTGTTCTTCACTGGGTTTTTCCAGCATCTCTCCTACTTAGGTATGATTAAGCCTGGTTGTTGGAAACTTGGAATTAGGATACTCCGCTGTGAATTCTAATGGAACTATTGTCTCCACTAATGAGTATGTACTTGTCCCTGCTCATTGATCAGCTCTCATGTGTCATCTTTTTTGGTTATTGCACAAATAAAACTTCGTACTGCAGGCAATGAGAATTGATGGCAGTTTTTTATTCTTATTGCCTGAGGCAGAGTATTTGTTAGCTTAGTTTCTGATAATTAGAACAGGATATGGTTTATGATTCAAGCCAAGCTGACCAGGTAGTTTCACCGGTGGAGTCCTTGCTGGTTCTTGATTCTTAGTAATAAGAAGATAAAACTGCAGTGAAGCTGGCAAAGAGTTACATTGGTGTAAATAAAGTAACTTACTATTATCCCATAACCATTCTTGATAGAAATGTATAATTACTAGGATCCTATTGTTTCCTATATTATTTCAACGGTGTTATGTGCTCATCTTTCTTCTGGCGTGAAACAAGAGAACATTAACTTGAAGACATTGCAAAAGCACTAGAGGCACCAGTGAAGTACTGATAGCCCGCGTTCCCAATGTTTGCAGTTCCAAAATGCCTCAGTCTATAAACACCTGAAGCTGTTTCTTTTGGTATTTCCCACTCCAGAGTAGCCACTCCATGGAAATCAGTAGTCTCAACCCCCCACTTGAAAAACAAGCAGAAGTCATCGTCGTCAAACACCGGCACCCACCGCTTGCCTGCTAACGCTTCCACCACTGCAAAAGTGCCTTCAGTCATGAGATCGTTCCTGGGGTTGGCACTCCAGAAGGTAGCACTGACCTTGTCTCCACTGGAGAAATGGCCCTTCTTGGGAGGGAGAACAATGTCCTCTTTGATGTCGCCAAACTTTCCTCCTGTTGGAGTTGTGTCAACACGAGGGGCAGGCAGTAGACTAATTTGAACGGAGGAAAGATCCGGCTGCGATGGGCCATCTTTTGTGGGATTTTCCCCTGTAGCCATCGCCGTTGCTAGCTTCTTGAACTCTTGGATGTAGGCAGATAATGTGTAGGGTCCGTATAAGGTGGATGCAGCCTGTATGAACAGTGAACTTACATTTAGATGTTTTAAGCATCAATGGGGACGATTCATATTTCTTAGTGCATGCTTACCTCGTATCTTTGTTGCTGATACTCTTCAAGGGTTGCAATGTACTGGGAATAGGCGTTAGTAAGTCCAGCAATCACTACAACGGTGTCGTTGTTAAATTCCCCATTCCCATTATTAATCAGGGTGTCTTTCACAGCCTCCCTTAGCCGCCTCCCGGCCATTGTGGTGAACTCTGTTCAGCAATACTGGATCAAAGTTAGTTACAGAGGTTGTCATCCTATTTCTTCTCACGCCCTTCAATTTGGGTATTGTAAGATCTTGCAATAATAGCCAAAAGCTCACCTCCTGGGACACAGAGAATAACGAGTTTGCCGATCCTCAGAATCTGGATTGGAAGAACAGCCGGCTGGATGCATTTTGGAGAAGAAGAGTGTATATAACTAAATTATCAGTGGGATTCAATGGTGTACAAAATCAAGGTTCGTTTCGAGACTGATTGTTACCGCCCATGGATAAGGTTCGAACATCTCTCCGGTGTCAAGTAGCACAGTCTTGGGCAGTTGACAGTCGACTTGCTCTTGACTCGGCTCTTTGAGGAAATCTCTGACCCTCCTCCAAAAATCATTAATCTGAAACTCCAATTTCGTCATCTAAAGTTTCAATCACCTCTGCAGAGAATTTCGATGATGATCTGAGCTTCTCACCTTGGTGTCCCCTTGTTGAAAACCAAACGCACCAGGGCCATCTGTAGTTCCGGCTGCAAAACCGGGACCAAGGGCAGCAGGGCAAGTCTTCACCACAGTATTATCCTGTAATTCAACCTCAATATTAGTTAGATTCAGGTACGTATGCCTGTAATCTACCTTCCCACTCAAAACGTCCTCGGCCGAGCTGAAAAGATCAATGGCCTTTTGGAACTGCCGCTCACCGATCATCCTGGTGCTCAGTATTTCATCTGGGTATCTGCAAAGTTTTGATCAAATTGTACATCGATCCATTCGATTCTAATGGGGTTGCGTGATTTAATCAAATTGGGAAAGAGAAGGATGATAGACATATATACCCGGGCCCTCTGCCGACACAAAGCTGGTCATTGCCATTACAAGACGAATGGTTGAAGTCGCAGGGCTTCCCGGTGTCAATACAAAACGCTCCCAAAACGTTTGGGCTCACATCTCCGACGTTCGACTGACAAAATGCTCCGACGAACTCAGACTCGCTCGTCTTCCTGACTTTGAACTTCTGGCTCGTTGTTTTATCGCAGCTCTGTCCTCCAGTGGCCTTTATTCTTCTCGCCATCTCCATGAGGATAGTAGCACTCTGTTCTGATGCTGATCGTGACAATTAATCATCAGTACCTGCTCTGATACATGTGAAGTTGGGTTCGAAGTCTATCTATGTCAAAATGACAAATTCTTTTTACTCGTTTATGTATACCAGAAGCTGTTGTAGGTGGGTTTGAGGAATTATTTTGATGGGAGGATCGGAACCAGTCCTCGAAGAAGCGGGCGGCAGCCCCTTTATTATCTCCACTGACGAGCTTATTGGTTCTACTCATGGAGGTCCCATGCGTTGGGAACCAGTTGAAGGAGCCGATGCTCTTCCCGCTCTCTTCCTCCACGAACTTGATCAGTGTCATTTGATTGTCCACATTGGTGGGATAACGAGCTCTCTCTTCCTCCGGATTGAACAAGTACGCGCTCGGGCTCCTGTTTATGCTTGCACCCACTACATCTCCTGCATGCACACGACAAATATATGATCACATTAATGGTGGGATAGATCTTAAGAAACCTCTTTAATTAGACTGATCGATCATCTTTATGATCACTGATCACCTGTGTTGATGAAAATGGAACCTTGTCGGAGGTTATAGTGAGCTTGGACGATGCTCTGCTCGATGGCCGTGACGATCACGTCGAAAGATTGTTTGACAAAGCCGAGAGAAGTGACGATATAGGTCACGTACTGCAGGTACCCGCCCGGACCAGCATGGGTATGCGTCCCACTGATCGCCAGATTTTTCTCATTGTAAACATCCCCAAACCTGATTCAATCGGAACTCGATCATGTCAAGTTTAATCGTTTTTGAACGAGCCAGACTCAGCGAGTTACTTATTAAAAGAGTGAGTATATTTATATATATACCTGGAGTTTAGGCGCTCAAGGACCTTGATGGTTACGAGCTGAGAAGCCATCCCGGCGTCGAGGTTGACGAAGGCGAACCTGCGCCCGCCACCGTCTTCGAGGTCGGCGACCACGAAGGCCCGGGCTCTCAGCCGGAAGTGAACCCCGGCGCCGACCTGGTCCATGTTGGCGTAACCCATCATGTTCACATCGGCTGCTGGCCCCGTCATATCGTAACTTCCCACCCCCAACAAGTAATTAGACCCGGCGCCATTGACGACGACGGAGGAGAAAGCAGAGGAGATGAGCAGGAATATTAGAATCGGAATAAGATCATCGGAGCCGGTGCTCCGGCCACTATGTTTATGATCTCCCCTAATTAGGATCATCAGATATATATTATCGTTAGTAATATTAGTATGGTTGAGTACTACTGGCAGAACTGGTACATATATTTATACTGTTTTTCATAGGGCAGTTCTTGTTGACATGGATGGAGTGAGAAAAATGAAGGGTGGGTTTTGTTTGTTTGCTTCGGTTGGGATCTTTGCATAGGTTGCTCCGAGAGTACTTGTCCATTCCTGCTGGACTCGTATCTTAGAAATCGGTATTCCATTTGGTGAACTGAACAGTCGATGAAAAATAAATTGCTATGGATGTTTTATATAAATCTTCTTCTTCCCGAAACTGATCAGGTTATATGCTAGAATTTCAAGCCCGTGATAGGTACTTTTTAGGGGTGGGCACCGGTCGGGTTTCTGAAAACCCGAACCTGAAGCGACTTATATAATTCAAAACCCGAACCTGTGAAAAACCTGCACGGGTTTTAAAACTCGAACCTGAACCCAACTGGACCAAAACCCAACGGGTTTTAGCAAAACTCGAACCTGACCCAAAAAACCCAAATTTTTATATATATTTGTAGCGTCAAAATTCAAACGCCGCCCAATTACAATAAACCCATGCGATGATCCACCCAATAAACCAACTGAAGGCCTACTTCGTGTTTACCGCAGATTCTTCTACAGTCTGCCCATCAACTCTACCAAATAGCCCACCTGCGGGCTTGATGCTCAGTCAAGCCAATTCCTCAAATCACTTGGCAGCTTGCCAAGTTTAAAGTCACGCCGGCTTCTCAAGTCGCTTGGCAGCTAGCCAAGGTTCAAGTCACGCCTGAAGATCATCGACTCAGTCTGGTCGATCCCTCAACTGCAAGTAAGGAAAAGGAAAGTCATCCCTCCTCTTGAGGATCGAGAGAAGAAAAACTGGGAGCTTCCTAGTCCTCTCCCACTCCCATAGAAGCATAAACAACTGATCGAGATCCTCTTTCAGAAGATCGAGCTCCATCAAACAAGCAAGCTACATCAACTACAAATACCCAGAGACTTCAATCACAAGGGGTCGAGGGTCGAAAAAGGGTCGAAAAAGGGTCGAAAAAGGGTCGAAAAAGGGTTGAAAAAGGGTAAAAAAGGGATGAAAAAGGGTAAAAAAAGGGTAAAAAAGGGTCGAAAAAGGATCGAAAAAAGGTAAAAAAAGTGTCGAAAAAGGGGTCAAAAAAGGGTCAAAAAGGGTAAAAAAAAGGGTCAAAGGTCGGAAAGTTGCAAAAAGGTCAAAAAAATTTTCTCAGAAGAAGAAATCTTATCACACTAGAAATCCCAACTTGCGTTAGTTCCTCGAAATTCATACAGTCTATCAAAGAAGGTCTACACGTTCACCGGTGACGTCAACACGCCCAAAACACATAACACAAACAATTTCGTCCAACCGACTACAATCGTCGTCGTTCGTGCACACTCACTCGAAGACTCGAAGTTCGTTGTTAACTCGCAGGAGGCATCGATTTTATTGACCAACATCGGAGATCGAATTAGAGGAAGTATAGGAGATCGCACCCTCAAAATTTCCCAATTTCCAAAACGCAAGTTGCAATTTCATGAGTCAAATTAATCAATCAGTCTCGCCCTTTTGCGGACCGGAGGTTTTTCGCCGAAAAATATTTGGCACGCACTGTGGGACATCTCCTACATTTCATCTCCTTCTTTGATAAAAAAAAAACCCAAAATTCAATCCAATGACCGGCCACAACAACAACGACAACAACGACAACAACAACAACAACAACAACAACGACAACAACAACAACAACAACAACAACAACAACAACAACAAGAACAACAACAACAACAACGACAACAACAACAACAACAACAACAACATAGGCAAATCAATTGCCAGTTCGAGCTCTGCCTACCCGTGCCTTGCCGTGGGCGCAAGCTTGATCTCAACAACTGAAGTTCGCGGATCGACGGCCGACTCTCAGCCAACATTCGCGCTCTGAGCTCTCCACCTCAAGCCACTTGCCCCATGACAAGGGCATTGGCTAGGAACTTGTCTGCAGGACAGGCTCCCTTCATGAAGGGCACACGCCGCCCGAACGCGGTGTTCCAACCTCAGACTGCCGCGACCTCTTCTAAACAACTCGCAGTGGTATCGGTTAGGTTGATCCCTATGGAAACTAAGTCGACTTACCTGGCCATCGTCACCACATCACCTGCGCACAGCCTGATGTCCAGTCTGACCCAGTTGCCATCATCGCAAAGGGTGTCCATCGTGCCTCCCATGATCTAGCGTTATGAGCAGCACAACTCCTTTCTCCTCCGTGAGGAGGGACCAAACACCAGTTCTGGCTTCACCCAGAACGACAACTAAGGGCCAGTCGCAAATAGTGATTGTCTCCCAAGAGCTCCTAGCTGCGCTCATTGCCGCAGCTCAATCACCTCGTCGACTGACACCAACAGCAAAAACCCTCCCCCGGTCGCCAATCAACTCTTGCTAGAGTACACCGGCGGCCACTCCATCGAGCTGGTCGCCAATCAAGGCGACAACTTGCCAACAAGTCCCAGTGGTCGGCTCTCCAGCCCGATCGCGTACTGCAGCTTCGCCGCGCCAAACTACTTCGGCGTCCTTTTCTCCAGCAGGGTTGCCAGTAAAAATGTTGCCACTCTGGTTTGCGACGAGAGCATCTCTTTCAACTCCACTATCAAAGTTGCCGCTATGGCAACCTCGGCCAAAACGGTCGAAGAACAGTTTCTGGAAATGCAAGCTGCATCAAGCTGCATTAAAAGAACAAGATGAGAGGATGCTCAAATCATGGCTCGTGACATCCAAATTGTGGAAATGATGGAGCGATTGGAAGCCTTCACGACCAACACCGAGGATGTCTCTCAAGAAGTCGACCGAAACAAGGCGACAACTAGTGCTTCAGCTGAGCCCTGCCGAGAGGAGCCTGCTCACAACGAGTAGTCGGTGGTCCCAACGACTATTCGAACGTCGTGGGGTGAGGAGGAGCCTGCCTCCCTCACACTTTACGCGGTGAATGATATGATCACCACGCTATACGAAACAGCTCTGGCGAGAGCAATTCAATCTCCTACCAGAGACCCAACACAGTGGATCCAAAATCTTCTAATGCCTTACGGGCACCATCCGCTCAAATATCAACAATTCAATGGCGACGGGCATCCGAATCAGCATGTCGCCCACTTCATCAAAACCTGCAACAATGACGGTACCGACGGCAACCTGTTAGTCAAGCTGTTTGGTCGTTCATTGAAGGGAAATGCCTTCGATTGGTACATCGAGCTACAACAGGAATCGATCGACAGCTGGGAGTAGCTTGAAAACGAATTCCTCAGCTGGTTCTATAGCACCCAACGCACCGTGACATTAGCCACGATGGCTAATATTCGACAGAAGAAAGGCGAAAAGGTCATCGACTACATTAACTGGTGGAGGAATCTCAGCCTCAACTGCAAAGAGAGCTCTAACTTGTCTCTCGAAGCAGAGATCGACATGTGCGTTCGTGGCATGTCGTGGGGTCTTCTCTACTTCCTTAAGGGGAAGAAACTAGCTGACTTCCAAGAGATCGTAACTGAAACTCATGACATGGAAGTTGTCATGGAGCAAGTCGGCGACATCACCGCTCCAATTCCCGATCTCCAGAAAAGGGGAAAGCTGTAGCAAAGGAGCCAAAAGAAAAAGCAAAAGGCTCTTACACAACTGAAAGCTTCACACCAATCAAGGTGGGAAGCAAACAAAAATTAAATTACGCCCCGCGGCCATCCATCGGGCCCATCTTCCAGAGGCAGACGTTGAAGGAAAAAAATCAAAGACTTATCCCTTCGCAGATGTCAACATACTAGTCATGCTCGAGCAATTGGTCGGAGCCGACTTGCTCCATTTACCAGTAGTTAAAAGACCAAGTGACTTGACAAATCAAAGGAGCCAAACTTCTGCAAGTACTATCGCCTACTCGGACATTCATCCGAGAAGTGCTTTGTCCTAAAGGGCAAAATTTTGGAGTTCGCGATGCAAGGTCGCATCATAATCGATGGAATAGAGAATATTACTTCAGTAAACTGCATATCTGTCAATGCCGGATCTGACTCAAAATCCAAATCCAACATGCCTCAAGGCGTGTGAAGGGTGTCTCATCCCAAGTCTAGCCTACCCAACAAATCTTCGGCAAAAATTGCTCCAGGACCGGCACCCCATGAAGCCGCTAAAGCAGACGTGGAGGGGTGGATTCTGGTTACCCGACGACAGAAGCCTATTCAAGAGGCTGAACCGTCAAAGACATACAAGGCGGAGCGGTCAAAGAATAGAATCGCTAAGCGCCGTAACAAAACTCTAGGGACAAATGTCCAAGGAGTACACAGAAGAAAAAGAAAACCCGTCACACTAGTGGAGTTCTTCCCCGAAGATTTCCTCAGGCCACCCCCAACAATGGTGGCCACATGCTCGTCAGCCTTTCCTACCGGACAGACTAGCAAAGAAGACAAAGGCAAAATACCAGTGATCGAGTGCGACGACCTCGAGATGTTGTTAAAACAAATTTCTCCCTTGAACGAGCTCGAGGAAGACTTGGACCTACCAATTTGATCTCGGCAGGCTCTGATTAAGATCCTCAACAAACCAGAAAAGCTCCAAGACGAGTTGGAGCAACTACTCATGAGGAAGAACGACCTGCCGAAGGTCGGTCTTATGCCGCTTTTAAGGAAAGCAAAGGAAGCCTCCTCGTCTTGGCAGATATCGCAGCCAGAAGAGTCCCTCACAGTGTCCTATCCACAGTGCCTCACTTTCTGGGAGGAAGATGCTCAACTGGAGGCAAAGACTCATAACCGGCCATTATACGTGTCAGGTTACATCAAGGACCACTTGGTCAAGTGCATCCTCATCGATTGCTGTTCTACAGTTAAGAACCTGCCGATTCAAACGATGAAGAAGGCTGGAATTTTTGCTGCCGACCTATCTGCAAGCTCGCTGCTCATTTAAGGGTTCAATCTAGAAGGCCAACAGATGCTCGGAATGATCCAGCTTGAGCTCCCAATTGGAGAGATGATAGCTGACACACTTCTTCAAGTCATTGACTCCAGGACAACATATAACTTGCTCCTGGGTCAACTGTGGCTCCATGAAAATGGTGTGGTACCGTCAACACTACACTAGTGCTTCAAATATTGGAAAGACAACGAACAAAAGACGATGTATGCTAACAAAAGTCCATTCAACGAAGCAGAAGCTTCGTTCGTTGACTCCAAGTTTTACTTGACAACGTGTTCAATGGTCAAAGCGTCGTCTTGGCCGAGCCAGGCCCAAAATACCAAAGTTGCACTCCTCCCAAAACAAACTCCAACACACAACGAGCTACTAAAAACCACACAACCTAAATTATCGGCTCACAGCCGCCAAGCGACTGCGCCCATGGCACCTATGTTGTCGCCAAAGAACAACACACCAGTGCTAAGGTATGTTCCGCAATCACAACGGAAGAAAGGGGAAGCCCCTCTCGTTGTTCACTGCAACGTTGAGCCGACAACTCTGAAAGGTGGAGCTACTCTGCCGTTGCCTAAGCTTGAAGAATGAAGTGTCATCAAGAATTGCCCTAGCCCAGAACGGCTGCCAACTACCCCGACGACCGAGGGCTTTGATCCAAACGGCTATCGGTTACTGGCCAAAGCAGGGGGCAATTTCACAAAACAACAACTGCACGAGAAGCCACTCGTAGTTGTCCTAGCTCTCACTCCGGCGCAAGAAAAGCCGATGAGCGAGGGTGACTGCATTCCACCGAGACGGCACGACCTCGGCTACCAAAAAGAAAAGCCCATTCAAATCACCGGGAGTTCAGCCGATGTCCATCAAGTGTTCATCGACCAAAGATCGCCAAAGAAAAATAGTGCTTCGGTGGTCATATACACAAAACCCACCCTTGGTAAAGCTTGTACACTCACTGATGAAGTTGTAGTTGTAAACCACATCTCAATCACTAGCGGCGACAAACAAATTGATGAATAGTTCATCCTAAAGGACGCTCTAGCCACGTTCGAAGAGGGAGGACAAGCTACAGTGGATGAATTAAAGAAGGTCAACTTGGGCACCGAAGAACCAAGACCGACCTTCCTCAGTGCATCATTAACTGAGGGAGAGGAGGCCGAATACATCTCTCTACTCTAGGAATACCGTGATGTATTCACCTGGAACTATACAGAGATGCCGGGCCTCAAACCCAAAGTCGTCGTACACAAGCTCGCAGTTCACCCCTTAGTCCAGTTGATCAAGCAAACACAGAGGTGCTTCCAACCTGAGCTCGTCCCAGAGATCGAGAAAGAAATCGACAAGCTCATTGTGGCCAACTTCTTCCGGGAAGTCAAATACCCTTCCTGGATTGCCAACATCGTGCCGATAAAAAAGAAGAGCGGCCAAATTCGAGTCTGTGACGATTTCCGTGACTTGAACAAGACCTGCCCAAAAGATGACTTCCCGTTGCCAATTACCGAACTCCTGGTAGACGCAACGACGGGGCACGAGGTCCTCTCCTTCATGGATGGGTCATCTGATTACAATCAAATCCGCTTGGACCCAAAGGACGAGGAGCGTACGGCGTTCTGTATACCTAGAGGCATATTTTACTGCAAAGTTATGCCTTTAGGTCTCAAAAATGCCGGCGCAACATACCAGAGAGTTGTACAACATATCTTCGACGACTTCCTTCACAAGTGCGTCGAGTGCTACGTCGATGATTTGGTGGTCAAAACAAAGGAATGAGCTAACCATCTTCTCGATCTCAGAGCTGTGCTCGAGCAACTCTGACAGTTCCAACTCAAAATGAATCCGCTGAAATGAGCCTTCGGTTTTACCTCTGGCAAGCTCCTCGGGTTTGTCATACACCATCGAGGGATCGGAATCGATCAAACTAAGATCGATGCGATTCAAAAGATGCCGGAGCCGAGAAACATCTTGGAACTCAAAAGCTTCCAAGGTCATTTGGCCTATATTTGGTGCTTCATCTCCAACTTGGCTGATCGATGCCAACCATTCAACCAGTTAATGAAGAAGAACGTGCCTTTGGAATGGGATGACGCCTGTCGAAATGCTTTTAGCTGTATAAAGGCGTATCTCACAAAACCTCAAGTGCTCGTCGCTCCAATCGTCGGCATGCCGTTGCTGCTCTACATCGTCACACAAGAGAACTCGGTGGGAGCTCTGCTGGGTCAAAATGACAAAAAATACAAAGAATGGTCGTTATACTATCTGAGTCAAACGTTGGTAGGCGCTAAACTCAATTACACGCCTATCGAGAAGACCTGTTTGGCGCTTATCTTCGCAGTTCAGAAGTTAAGGCACTATCTTTCGGCGTTTTCAACAAATTTAATCTCTCGCGTCAACCTGCTCAAGTAAAACATGTCGCGGTTGATCCTCTCTGGCCGATAGGCAAAATGGGCGCTTCTCCTCTCCCAGTTCGAAATAAATTTTGTACCACAGAGGGCCATCGAAGGCCAAGCCCTAGCAAACTTTCTTTGCCTTGGAAAATGTACTTCGACGGGGCTGCTGGAGAAATGGAGCCGGTGCAGGTGTCCTCTTCGTCTCGCCGAAAGACGACCTGCTACCATACTCGTTTGTGCTTACTCAGAACTGCTCAAACAATGTGGCAGAATATCAAGCACTCCTCCTTGGCTTCGACATGACGGTCTAAATGAAAATACCTCAACTTGAAGTCTATGGCGACTCAGCAATTGTGATTAAACAGATCACGGGAGAGTTCGAGGTCAAGAAAATCGAACTTGTGCAATTCTGAAAGCACGCTGGCAACTTCTTAGCCAAAATCCCACAAACTTCACTCCACTGCATACTGCTTACCAGGAATGGGCCAGCTGATGCCCTAGCTGGGATCACAACTAGCCTGACACAACTTGACAATCGGCCAAGTAAAGTACCTATTTACGAAAGGTGGGTAGTCCCTCTGGCCCCTCTTCCAATCGAAGAGGAAGCGGAAGAAAAGATGGAAGAAGAGGAGTCCCTCCCCATCTCAATCTGCGAAAGTGAAGCAACAGATTGCCGCGAGCCAATCTCAAATTTTCTCCGACATGGCATGCTCCCGGCAGACCTAAGGTAACAAGTCCACATCCTTCGGACGACTCCAAGGTACGTTATAAGAGGTGGTATGAAGAATTACTCCTTCGGTGCTTGTCTAAAGAAAAAGGACGACAAGTGCTAAAGGAGACCCATGCGGGAATTTGTGGCGCGCATCAAGCCGGTCCAAAGCTACACATGCAAGTTAAACTGCTTGGATACTACTGGCCGTCAATGCTCTGAGACGTCATTCAGCTAGCACGAGCTTGCAAGGTCTGTTAGCTCCATGTTGACTACATCCACCAGCCACCGAAACCACTCCACCCGACTGTCGCATCTTGGCCATTTGAAGCATGGGGAATGGACATAATTGGTCTAATCACTCCCAAATCAAATTCCGATCAGTTATAGAGTCTCGTCGCAACTGATTACTTCTCCAAATGGGCCGAAGCTGCAGCATTTCGAGAAGTCAAGGCCGTTACCGTAGTCGACTTCATCCGGACACCAATCATATACCAGTATGACGTCCCTCGGTACTTTGTGATGGACAATGGAGCTCCTTTCCGAAACCAAGTCATGGATCGGTTCAGTGAAAAGTGGACATGCACAACAAAGAAAAAAAAAAAAAGAAGAAGCAAATAACGATAGCAAAGGTATCTCAATAAGTCGAACAGATCAAATAAAGTTCGAACAAAAAAGTACAAAGGACAAATCAAGTCCAAGAAAAATTGGCGCTCTACTACAAGCAACTCTAGAAAAAAAAAAGAGGACAAGCAAAATCAAAGGGGCAACATCTTGAAGTCCGTAATCTGGTTCCTCGGCATGGACAGCTCATCGTGGGCTGCCGACCACTCCCGCTTGTCCTCTTCGCGAAGGACTGCCTCTGCACGAATCTTCGTCAGCTTCCGCTCCAAGTCGGCAATCTCCTCCAAATCTACACTGAGATGTTCCTTAGTATTTGCTACTAGGTCCTCTAACCTCTGAATCTTGGAGGAAAGATAGGCCAGCCGCTCGTCCAAAGACTTCTCCTCGGACAAGGCCTCACTACAGTCAGCCTTGTCCTTGTCGATGTAAGCTCTCCAATGGTCTCGTCAATGCTTCACTAGGCCGAGCGACCGAACCAGGTTGGCCTCAGCAGTAGCCTTCTCTTCAGCACTACGCATCCCCCGCATGGAACGACTCAACTCGCGAAGGCAAGTAGAATGGGATACGACGCCCTCGATAAATTGCTCCAAGTTAGGTGTGTCGACACCAACTTGCTGCAGTTGGCCGATGACAACCCAGGCATCTCCGACCATAGCAGGTGCTTTGGGGTCATCAGCCACCAAGAAATCGGAGACAAATTCCGTCCACATCTCCCAAGCATGGTGCCTTTGTTGTGCCCGGAGCTTCTCAAAATACTGAGGAGCAGACCTCTGCAAAGCGAGAAAGGAGAATGCATACCTGAGCTGGCTGCGACGATGAATCTAGCTTCACAAGGGAAGGAACTGCTCGATTGCTGATAGGAGTTAAGAGAGGCTCTTCTGAACGACGACGTGAGCTCGGACCATCCGAACTAGAGGCCAAGTGAGAAATAGGAGGCACAGGCAAAGGAGACACCTGACCACCGGTTGGCCTCTCCTAAAGCGGCCTCTTGCCGCGAACGTCTAAGTTGACTTGCTGAGAGTCGACCTCTGATGCAAAACGACATGGAGGAGGATGAAGATCGCCAACACTCATGTCGGCAGAGCAATCCTTCTCAAAATGGGTAGACTGGATAGGCTCCACAACTGGTGAATCATCGAGGATCTTAACAACTAAGGCCTTCTCGAAAGGAGTAGACCCGATGGGTTCCTCTAGAACCTCTCTCAACTGTAGAGGCAAGGACTCGCAGTGAGATATGTCCACCCCACACTGAGGCATGCACAGTTGACAAGTACTCGGTTGCGAAGGAGGAGGCAACGGCAGCGGCGTCCCACCGATAGAGTCAATCTGAGTCGCCTCGGAGAAAGGGACGATCGCGGTACAGCTCGGTTGAGACATTGAACTACCTCGTGGTCGCTTCGAGACGGGCCGCAAGGCAGAGTCGGCTTCAGGGTCAGCTGCTGACTTCTTCTGAGAAACTGTGATATGACCAAGAGTGATTCACAGCAAATCAATGGAGAGTTACCTCGAGCAAAAGAGATTGAGAGCTCCTGGATGCATTGATATTATGAACTCGAGCTTAAAAAAATAGGCAGGAATAAGAGAGGAAGAGAGAATGAGAAAGAGAGAGAGAGAAGAGAGCAAAGAGAGGATTTGATTTAGGTTGTAATGTCTTCCCCAAAACGTGGGTAAGACTGGTCTATTTATTGAGTTCTACTTAATATAAAAAGACTACAATACCCCTTATAATGAAGTAGGGCAAAAATCCATAGTCAAATTACAACCCAAAGCATGTTAACAACATATTATGAAGTAAACTACTGTAACTTAAGAGGAGTGCGTAACATCCCTCCCTCATTAGAAGCAACCTTGTCCTCAAGGTGCAAATGACGAAAAACGTAATAAGATCTCATCTTATGGTTCCCATGTGGCATCGGATGGCGGCAAATGGCGCCATTGAATTAACAGCTCCCTTCGAAGCCTTTCGCGGATTCTGATGCGACGACGCTGAAGAATAACCTCGGCTTCATGCAGAATATGACCCGAAGGGCTCCATGATGGCAAAGTAGGTGAGCTGAACTCATTGTCTCCAATATGCTTCTTCAGTTGGGAGACATGGAATACATTGTGAATAGAGCACCCGTCTAGTAGTTGGAGCTTGTAAGCGACTAGGCCGATTCGCTCAATGATTGGGAAGGGTCCAAAGAAACGATATGATAGCTTCTGATTCCGCCGAATCACAACCGAAGACTGGCGGTAGGGTTGGAGTTTCTAGTAAACGAGATCACCTGGTTGGAATTCCCGATCCGTTCGATGCTTATCTGCCTGCTGCTTCATACGGTTTTGAACTTGAGCGAGGGTGTGGCGGAGAAAACGCAAAAGGTCATCTCGGGAGAGGAGAGTACGCACCAGATTGGCCACCGCGGTTGTCCCGTGTATGTAGTGTGGGATGGCAGGAGGTGGGCGTCCGTAAAGTGCCTGAAACAGAGACATTCAGATGGCCGAGTGGTGAGCCGTGTTGTAAGACCACTCCGCCCATGGTAGAAATTTACTCCACACCCTTGGTTGGTCACCTGCAAAACAGCGCAAGTAAGTCTCTAGACCTCGGTTCACCACTTCTGTCTGCCCATCGGTCTGGGGATGATAGGCTGTACTGCGCAGCAGTGTTGTGGCTGTCAAGCGTAAAAGATCCTTCCAAAAGGCCGATAGAAAGACAGGATCGCGATCTGAAACAATAGAGCGAGGGAGCCCATGCAAGCGAACTATCTCCCGAATGAAAATCTCTACAAGACCACTGGCTGTGTATGGCTGTTTGAGGGCCAGGAAGTGATCGTACTTGCTGAGGCGATCCACTATCACCCAAATCGTTGTGAAACCTCCTGATGGTGGTAACCCATCGACAAAGTCCATAGATATGTCCTCCCAAACCTGCTCTGGGATGGGTAGGGGTTGTAGTAGGCCGGCTGGAGAAGAATGGTCAACTTTGACCTTTTGGCAAATAGTGCAGGCAGTGACAAACTGCTTTACCTCGCTGAACATGTGTGGCCAGAAGAAACTTGCAGATAGTCTCTTGTACGTGCGCAGAGCTCCTTCATGACCTCCGGTGGGGGAACTGTGGATCTCCCGAATGAGATCAGAATGAAGTGAACGTACCTGGGGTATAAACAACATGTGTTTGTAAAAAACGAGGTCATCGATCACCTTATATCGTGTGTCCTGAGCCCCCTTGCGTCTAATCACGATCAAGTATTCTTGAGAAGGGACATCAGAGTGGAAGGCTTCTCGAACTTGGTCTGTTATTGATGTAACTATTTAAGAAGTAGAGACAATAAAGCCCCACTCGCACGTCTGGAGAGAGAATCGGCTGCATGATTGTCTGAACCTTTGCGGTAGACTATCTCAAAATCGAACCCAAGTAGCTTTACCAGCCAGCGCTGTTGTTGGGGAGTTAGAAGTCGTTGCTCATGTAGGAATTTCAAGAACTGGAGATCAGTCAGAATTGTGAACCGACGAACGAGCAAGTAGTGGCGCCACTGCTGTACTGCTAGCACTGCTGCCAGCATCTCCTTCTCGTAAGTGGAGAAACCGGACTGCTGGCCAATGAATGGCTTGCTATAGAAAGCCACCGGATGGCCATCATGCAGGAGGACCGCCCAACTCACAAGCAAGCGTCACATTCGACGGCCTAATTGTTTAGAGAAATTTGGAAGGCTCAGCACTGGAGCCGACAAGAGGGCGGCTTTCAAAGCTTGGAAGGATCGTTCAACAGCTTCTGACCATGTAAATGCACCCTTTTTCAGCAAGTCTGTCATTGGCTTAGCAAGGACACCGTAATCTCGTATAAAGCGACGGTAATACCCAGCAAGTCCAAGAAAACCACGAAGGTGGCATGTGGTTGTGGGGGTGGGCCAGGCTGCAACAACATCAAGCTTCTCTGGGTCTGTCGACAAGCCGCTTGAATCAATTATGTGCTCCAAATACCCGATTCTGGCAGTACCAAAAACACACTTTGTGAGTTTCAAAAATACGGAATTGGATGCCAGTACCTCGAATGTCAAACACAGGTCCGTAACATGCTCTTCCATGCAACGGCTGTAAATAAGGATGTCATCGAAGAACACTACGATGAATCGCCGTAGGAAAGGTCTGAACAAATCGTTCATGAGACTCTGAAAGGTTGCCGGTGCATTCAAAAGGCCGAAAGGCATCACCAGGAACTCGTAGTGGTTGTCATGCGTTTGAAACGCATTCTTGTGTATATCTGCCGGGTACATACGTATCTGATGGTAACCGGATCTGAGATCCAATTTCGAGAATACTGATGCCCCGTGCAAATCATCGAGCAACTCATCGATGGCTGGAATAGGAAACTTGTCTTTGACTGTCAAGTTGTTGAGGGCGCGGTAGTCAACACAGAAATGCCAGGAGCCGTGTTTCTTCTTCACAAGCAGCACTGGAGATGAGAACGCGCTCGTGCCTGGCTGAATGATGCCAGACTGAAGCGTTTCCCGCACTAAGGTTTCAATCTCTATCTTGTGTGCGTGCGGGTAGCGGTAGGGGCGAACGTTCACCGTTGGAGTGTTCGGGAGAAGAGTGATCTGGTGGTCATGAGACCTTGCAGGTGGCAGCCCCGCTGGTACCTGAAAGAGAGAATCAAATTCGTCCAGAAGAGGGGTAAGTAAAGGGGGAATCACTGCAGGTGGTGGTTCAGTCGGCTCAGAAATCTTGCACCACATAAAAAATGCAGCAACATCATGCATTGCAGAATAAGATTTGATCTCGCCAGGTGCTGAAGCTGTGTGCTCGAGCCCTATTTGCCAAGTTATTGTTGTGCCGTTATTGGCAAAGGAGAAGGTAGACCGGGAGAAGTCCCAGTTGACTGGTCCGAGTTGTTGGAACCACTGGATTCCAAGTACGATGTCTGCCCCTTCGATTGGCAGAAGATGAAGATCAACCTCCACCGTTGTCCCTTGAACCGTCAGAGGGACCTTGTGACACATGGAAGAGCAGAATAAAAATGCCCCATTCCAAGTTGATACAAGTTGATACGACCAGGAGTGATTCGTAGCAAATTAATGGAGAGTTACCTCGAGCAGAAGAGATTGAGAGCTCCTGGATGCGTTGATATTATGAACTCGAGCTTAAAAAAACAGGCAGGAACAAGAGAGGAAGAGAGAATGAGAAAGAGAGAGAGAGAGAGAGAGAGAGAGAGAGAGAGAGAGAGAGAGAGAGAGAGAGAGAGAGAGAGAGAGAGAGAGAGAGAGAGAGAGAGAGAGAGAGAGAGAGATAGAAGAGAGCAGAGAGAGGATTTGATTTAGGTTGTATTGTCTTCCCCAAAACGTGGGTAAGACTGGTCTATTTATTGAGTTCTACTTAATATAAAAAGACTACAATACCCCTTATAATGAAGTAGGGCGAAAATCCATACTTGGTCAAATTACAACCCAAAGCAAGTTAACAACATATTATGAAGTAAACTACTGTAACTTAAAAGGAGAGTATAACAAACTGATTTTCACTTTGTGGAAGCGATGACAGAAGAAGAAGGTGCCTTCGGTGCACCCTTCTTGAGAGGTGACTTCTTCGGGTTTGATGATGAATCCTTAGGAGCCCCTAAAGATAACACAGTGGTGGTGACCTCGTCTGCCAAAGAAGTCCGCGACGAACTCGCAGTGCTGGACTTACCGTTGCCTTTCCCTTGGCTGTTGGCTGCCTGTGTTTATGACGAGGGGGCTCTTCGCTGTTGGCTTTGTCGCCACTAAGGGGACGGACACAACCAATCGCCAGAGCCGAATCTGGAGCAAAGCACCACCACACACGCTAAACAAAGCAAGTCATTTACTCCCAAAAACAAAAAGAGAAAACAAATAAAAGAAATTTTGCATACCTCAAAGAGTGGAAAAACTTTCTGAGTCTACGACTCAGAGAATGTTGAAGTCACTCCAGGATTGACCCCCGTGTTGTACCACGAAGGCACCATGATGCTGCCACAAGGAAGAGCGACGCTGTTCTTCCAAAACTCCAACAGGTCGGCCAAAGAAAGTGCCTCGCGGTGATTCGTGTCCAACACACCAGGGAGGTTATGACAAAACCCAAACTATCGGGCGAAACGATGAGGGTTGTAAGGCTCCATGCCCAAGATATGGTAGTTCCGGTATGTCAAGAGACAAGTTCATATACTGAGGAAGTACTCGTACTCTTCCAGTGTGATCGTCTGGTCGCCAGTATCAGAAAGCACACCGGGCCAAAGAAATTCAGTGTAGTACCAGATCTTTGGCTTCTCCCACAAAAACAAGGCATGGGCCTCTAGAACAGAGAAGGATCGCATCAAGTCGGGGTTCCTATATAGAGCCATCAAAGGAACACTGCCCCTGCTCGATTCTATGCCATCCGAACTGAAGTAATGCGGCAGCCAGGCATCAATGTAAGACCAGGGTAGACGGCCTGTGGAGAGCGAACTCAGACCTCTGTAGAGGTTGGTCAATGTGGGCCCAGCCAAACCAACCCGAAGACCAGTCGCCATGAAGCTCGTGTCCTTAAACACATCTGGTCGAACACAACCGCCAAGAGCGGGAATCACTCCCTCCTCGGCTCGGTACCAAAAGTTGAGCCATTCCCTAAAAAGCACCTGCAGAACGTAGTCCCTGCGTCGGCATCGATGGCAATAGTATGCGAGGAAAAGATACTACAAAACTTTAGGCAAAGGTGTGTCACTCACCTAGGTGAAGTCATGAGTCGTGGGGCACACCTCGTCGTACATGGCACCTGAGATCAGGAGGCTACAAATGCTGAGGAGGTCCCAAGGAGAAATCGAGAATTCTCCGTGGCAGGTACACAAAGTGTTCATCTCCGAACACCAAAGCTCTAAGAAGCAAAGCCTAACTGTCTCAGGGCAACGATATTGAAATACCGACGCCCGGACTGCATGGAAAACTCACAACCGACGTCATCCTCTCTCGACGATGACCGAGTACAAGTCTCACCTAGCCGGAGTACAAAGGTGGAAGAGGACGAAAGCACGAAGCCGAATACGTCTGAATGAGGTACTCCTGATCATCTATCGGGTGGTTCAAGTACAACTTTGGAATAGTGAAGGCAACAGAAGATTGCAGTGGGCTCAATAGAATTTCGTCTACGATGTCATCGGACGGTGAAGCTGGTCGACCATCGGGCGAGGCGAGTCGGCGGAGCTGGTCTTCAAATTCCACCAGCCGGCTCCACAACTAAGACAAGTTCTGTGAAATCGGAAGCATGTTGGCCTGGCCACCTAAGACTGACTCTGCGCTTGTTCAGAAAATCGCAAGGCGCAGCGCATTCGAATTCCGGATCCGGAGAAAGCTCTTTGAGCCACTATGAAAAGGGTTGCCCTCTGAGCCATCTTGAAGAGGGACGACGACATGAGACACCTCCAATCCAAGGAAGGAGAAAATCGGACTACCCAGTGGCAGCAAAAGAAGCACGTGGACTAGAAATCAAAATCGGGTATGCATAACCTTTCAAAAAAAAATCCACAGCAAAGCGACGAAAAACAGAATAGAGTCGAAAAGAAAAAAGGACAAAAAGAAAGGGGTAAAGCGACTAAAAATAGAACATAGTCGCTCAAAAAACAAAAAAAAAAGGGACATTTGGCGAGGAACAAAATCCTAGTCCCGGTGATTCAACTGAGCCGACCTTTGCAGTCGCGCATCAAAATTACAGTGTCAAAGTCACAATGGCAAACCACGAGAAGGACATCACCATCAACACAAGTCTGGCGACCAAACTAGCCAGACGTGTCATTCCGGTGGCCATGCCAGAGAGATGAAGACTTGGCGATCAAGCTAGAAATCTTGGACGAGTTCGACAAAATTCCGAACTTGACCAGAAGCTGGAAATGCTTATAGACACGACGACGTCACACCATTACCTCGATGGCGAGTGGCCGCAAAAGTAAAACACGTAGAGGTCGCGAATAGGACGAAGTTACCGTGCAGCTATCACATCGCCAAACTTCGCAAACCAAGTTACATAAAATCTGGCGACCAAGCCAGACTCAATGTAAAAAAAAACCCTGGCAACCGAGCTAGAGCCATCCGCAAAATACCAAGGCCATTAGAGCCTGGCAACCAAGCCAAGCTCGCCGAAGATACACTAACCCAACAATCCAATCGGGGCTGCCACCAAGTTCACAGCAAAAGCAGCTCACTGTCACTCGGTGACTGAGCCGAGTCCAACCAATAAGTCAATTCGTTGTAAGCTGATGACCATCTTGGATCCGCATGGGAGGAGTCATATTCCATTCAGCCTGGCGACCGAGCCAGACTAAGAAGGCCAACCCAGCGACCGTGCCTGACCAATCGGAGGAGCACCTTGTTCGTTGCAAATCTGCAGCCATGTCAAATTCAATGTCGATACACCAATTCGGCGAGTGAAGCCGCGCCGGATGTCGCACAGAAAGATGCAGCGAGTGAAGTCGCGAACAAGATCGCGAATGGAGTCATGCGGTTGTCGCACACAAACAGGATCGTTGCATTGCGTGCTGAAGTCGACCCAAAGGTTGTCGCGTCATCGCACGATGGGGTCTCGCCGGAGCCAGAAGAGATGATCGTCGCCGAAAACCACACATAGTCGTAGAAAGGAGATTAACAGTCGTTGCAACTACGTCATACCAAAGCCGCACAACATAGGTCGGAACAGAGGTTGCACCGGATGTTACGCCGAAGGTTGTGCTACGAAGGTAGCAACGAAGGTCACAACAGAGGTTGTAACAGAATCACGACAGATGCACGGTCAACGCACACAAAAGAAGAAGACGATACCCGAAATCGATGCTGGAGAGAAGAATGATCGTCGCACGACGAAATCACAGTGGAACCACAAGCCATCGTGTTGCACACAGAAGTCGACCCAGCCGAAGGTCATCGCGAAACAACAGGAGAAGAAATCTGCGCCTGAGTCGTGGATGAAGCCGTGGAAGATCGACCTCACGCAGTCGAAATCGCTGCACGTAGGTGTTGTGTAGTTTTAAAATGATGTAATTCATTTTAATTTATTTTCTATAAGTTTTATCTTATTTCCACAATTGAGATGTATCTCAGATGGGAAAATGTTTGATTAGCATATGAGAGGTCCTGGGTTCGAAACTCGGCACCTTCATTTGAGATTCATTTATTTTATCAGAGATAAGTTCGATATGACCGTTGAGATAGATCTAGATCCAGACCGTTGATTGACACGGTTATTGATCTGATCCATCAGATCAAGTTGGTTTGTTCTTGAGTTTGAGAGGAGAAATCAGAGATATTCTCTGGTTGATCCAAGTTCCAAAACAGTTCGTGTTCAATCCTTTCGAAGTCAGTGACTACACGCCTCAGACCAGGTACGCATATTTGGTTTCTGGTTGTGTAAATTGTTCAATTGCAGTTATTGTATCTTGAGTGAATTGTGCACATTATTTTCCAACAATTTCGAAAGAAAATATAGTCCTTAGAATGGTGCACTCAAGAGATAAGTTGAACAAAACCTTGAAACCAGAAACTTTTGATGGAAGCAACTTTAGGAGATGGCAGAAAAGGATGGAATATTGGTTAACTTCCATCGGGTTATACTACCTTGTCTTAGAAGACCCACCTATAGCCGATCCTGAAGATCATGAACCTGGTAGATCTGGATCACAGGTTAAATTCATGAATGATGATCATATACGTTGTGGGACAATACTTAGTGCTCTAAGTGATAATCTATTTGATCTCTATCAAGAAGCTGAATCAGCCAACTTAGTAGAGTTTAAACAGCCTAACTTCAACAAGAAGAAAAACAAGCAGCAATTTACAAAACCCAAACAAAAGATTCAGAAGGACGGAAACAAGAGAACATGCTATGTCTGTGGAAAACCTGGACACTTTGCCAAACAGTGTAGGCATAGGAAATACAATCCAGGAGAACAGAAGGATAAAGTTACCCCTCAGGCAAACATGATAACTGAACCAGTTCTACTGGAACCAATGACAGGTTAGTATCATCTAACTGTGAATTAAACCTGGCATATACACCCACCGATTGGTGGATTGATACTGGTGCTACTATTCATATTTGCTCTGATATTTCCTCTTTCTCTTCCTATAAGGAAGTAAAAGGGAGAACTGTGACTATGGGCAATTCAAGTGTAGCACAAGTTATAGGAGAAGGAGAAGTGAATTTAAAGTTTACCTCTGGGAACTCTCTCACCCTCCATCGTGTGCAACACGTGCCAGATGTTCGGAAGAATCTTGTTAGCGGTTCTCTTCTGAGTCAATTAGGGTTTAAATTGGTGTTTGAATCAAATAAGGTTGTAATAACCAAAGGAGGTTCCTTTGTAGGCAAAGGTTATGTAATAGATGGTTTATTTAAACTCAATGTAATTTCTGTTCACTCTAAAAATAAAACTGCTCGGTCATCTTTGTTTTTGTGCACGAATTCCCATGACATATGGCATGGAAGACTAGGACATGTGAACTCTAACACACTTAAAAGAATGATGAACTTGGACTTAATTCCCAAACATAACACAAATCTGAATAATAAATGTGAGATATGTGTTCAGTCCAAGCAACCTAGGAAACCTTTCAAGATAGTCAGTAGGAGTTCTGAGTTACTTGAATTGATACATAGTGACATATGTGAGATGAGCGGTATCTTGACTAGAGGAGGCAAGAGGTATTTTATTACCTTTATTGATGATATGTCAAAATACTGTTATGTGTATCTAATAAAAACAAAAGATGAAGCTTTTGAAAAATTCAAAACCTATAAAGCAGAAGTTGAAAACCAAACCCAAAAGACAATTAAAAGACTTAGGTCAGATAGAGGAGGTGAATATTGCTCTGCAGAGTTTGGGAAATTCTGTGAGGAGTATGGAATCATTCATGAAACTACTGCTCCGTATTCACCCCAGTCAAACGGGGTTGCTGAGAGAAAGAACAGAACAATCTTGGACATGATTAATTCTATGTTGTCTAGTTCTGGTCTTCCCAATAATTTATGGGGAGAAGCCTTACTTTCAGCTTGTAAAACACTTAACCGTATCCCGTACAAGGATAACCAGAAAACTCCATATGAATTATGGTGGAGTAGGAAACCTAGTCTTAAATACTTTAGAGTTTGGGGTTGTCTTGCTAAGGTTAAAGTTAATCTTAACAAAACAACGAAATTGACTCCTAAAACCTACGATGCTGCTTTCATAGGATATGCTGAAAACAGCAATGCATACCGGTTCTTGGTTATACGCTCTGATATACAAGAGGTCAGCGTAAATACAATCAAAGAATCTGATGATGCTGTGTTCTTGGAAAACATCTTTCCCATGAAAGAAAAGAGGAAACTAGATGTAGGAGAGTCATCAAAATCACATACAGAGAAAACTGGTGAGTTGCCTGAAACTCAACCTAGGAGGAGCAAGAGACCTAGGATAGAGAAAAATTTCGGAGATGATTTGTATACCTTCCTTATAGAGGATGATCCATTAACTTCCACTGAGGCGATGCGATCTAGTGATGCATCTTTATGGGAGGAAGCTGTGAAAAGTGAGATGGATTCCATACTTTCGCACAACACATGGGTGTTGACTGATTTACCTCCAGGGTCTAGACCTATAGGATGCAAATGGATTTTCAAAAGGAAACGAAATCCTGATGGATCCATTGAGAAATATAAAGCTAGATTAGTTGCCAAAGGGTATAGTCAGAAAGAAGGGATCGACTTCTTTGACACCTATTCACCAAGAACTAGGATCACTACCGTCGAAAGTGTTAATAGCACCGCAGCTTCATATAAACTTGAGATACATCAGATGGATGTTAAAACCGCCTTTCTTAATGGTGAGTTAGATGAGGAGATCTATATGGAGCAGCCAGAAGGCTTTGTAGTTCCTGGTTAGGAGAATAAGGTCTGTAAACTAGTTAAATCTCTATATGGATTAAAACAAGCTCCTAGACAGTGGCATGAGAAATTTGATAAGGTAATTCTCTCTTATGGATTTAAGATATGTGATTTTGATAAATGTGTATACTGGAGAGTATATGAAAATTGGTTCATCATAATGTGTTTATATGTAGATGACATATTAATCTTTGGGAAAGAACTCGTCAAAATTTTAGAGGTTAAAAAATACCTTAGTGATAATTTTGACATGAAAGATCTAGGATTAGCGAATGTGATCTTAGGAATCAGAGTCATAAAAGATGAGAATGGGATTTGTTTAACACAGTCTCATTATGTAGAAAGAGTCTTGAAGAGATTTGACTTTGAGAATAGCAAACCAGTTAGTACACCATATGACTCTAGTGTTAAACTAAAGAAGAATGGTGGGGATAGTGTTGCTCAGTTGAGATATTCCCAGATTATTGGTAGTTTGATGTATTTGTCAAACTGCACTAGACCTGATATCTCATATGTTGTAGGCAGATTGAGCAGGTACACGAGTAATCCAGATAAAACTCATCGGAGTGCTATTGAGAGACTCTTGAGATATCTGAAGGGGACTGTTAACTATGGGATACACTATTCCGGTTTACCAACTGTACTTGAAGGGTACAGTGATGCTAACTCGATCTCTGACTCTGATGAAACAAAATCCACTAGTGGTTTTGTGTTTACACTAGGTGGTGGTGCTGTTGCTTGGAAATCCTCCAAGCAGACCTTGATCACCAGATCACCTATGGAGGCTGAGATGGTTGCCTTGGAGTTGGCTGGTGGGGAAGCAGAATGGCTTTGGAGTCTGTTATCAGATATTCCATTGTTGGATAACCCTATTCCTGCTATCCTAATAAACTGTGATAATCAGGCGACTATAATGAAAGTGAAGAGTAAAAATCACAATTCAAAGTCGTCTAGGCACATAGAGCTTAGATACAAGATTTTGCGTAAGCTCACCTCCACTGGAATCATAACATTAAGTTATGTTTAGTCCATGGAAAACTTGGCAGATTACCTGACCAAGGGCTTGTCGAGAGGACAAGTACAATTTGCTTCGAGGGGGATGGGATTAAAGCCTATTATTTGAGTTACCGTTGGTAGCAACCCAACCTATCTGAATGGTTATCCCATGATAAAGGTTCAATGGGTAAAAACAAGCCAACTGAGTAACCGGTAGGAGCACCAAAATTAGTGAATTTATTCACGTCCCATCTCTAGGAAGTCGGTGCTCAACCGCAATCATTTGAGGTTGGTGAAAAACCTTAATGATATCGAGGCTACTATAGCAGGGGTATAGAGATGCAAGATACCCTTGGAGATATCACCGAATGTGAGTATGACTGTGGGGCCGCAGTCTATAAGAGAATCTGGGCTTATTCTCTGAAGAGATATTCACATAACAAGATACCTGCGCATGGCCGTAACGCACAACCCTGATGGAACTCATATTTCAAAACCAACTCTTGGTTGTTCGGTGTTTCTAAAATCGGTATATAAAGTCCAAGTTCAAGACTTGTTCACTTAGGACTGTTATGGGTAGCAGAACATCAACTAGACGGAGGTTCAAGTCCGCAAGACACCTTTCGTCGAAAGCTTATGAGTACTGACTGCTTTTCCATTCTATCGAGTTATCTTTCTTGCGTTATGTCAGCTGGTCATTCTTGTGTCATGTTAGTTATCTCATCATTTTAAAATGGTGGAGAATGTTGTGTAGTTTTAAAATGATGTAATTTATTTTCTATAAGTTTTATCTTATTTCCACAATTGAGATGTATCTCAGATGGGAAAATGCTTGATTAGCATATGAGAGGTCCTGGGTTCGAAAATCGGCACCTCCATTTGAGATTCATTTATTTTATCAGAGATAAGTTCGATATGACCGTTGAGATAGATCTAGATCCAGACCGTTGATTGACACGGTTATTGATCTGATCCATCAGATCAAGTTGGTTATAGATCGATGGTCGGATCGGAGTCGGTTACTGATGAACGGTCTGATCGGACTGGAGGGCAAAAGTGTCTTTTCACACAAGTGCCCAGGGAACCCAAGTTCTCGTTTGTTCTTGAGTTTGAGAGGAGAAATCAGAGATATTCTCTGGTTGATCCAAGTTCCGAAACAGTTTGTGTTCAATCCGGAGAAGCAGTCAGGAAAAGTTCTGAAAGAGTTCGAGAGTTGAGTCAACTCGGTGCACGAGTGAGTCAACTAGGTCCGTTGTATCTTGGGGAGAAGTTGCCAGTAATCCTAGTGCACAACAGAAGCGGTTCGGCTACAAGGTACGCATATTTGGTTTCTCGTTGTGTAAATTGTTCAATTGCAGTTATTGTATCTTGAGTGAATTGTGCACATTATTTTCCAACAGTAGGGTCGAATGTGTGTCCGGAAGATGGAGAACTGCCCGTTCTTTGTCGTACACACCAGAATAGATGAGAAACGAAAAAAAAAGAAGAGGAAGAGAAGTGGAGAAGAAGAGGAAGAGAAGAAGAAGAGAACAGGAAGAGAACAGGAATGGAAGAGGAAGCATGTACCTGAAATCACAACCACGAAGCAGCAAGTCGACAAGCGATGGAAGGTGCAAAGTCGCCTCAGCCAAAGGAATGGAGAAAGTTGCATGTCGAAGCAAGAAAGAAAAAAAGAGAAGAAGTAAAGGAAGGCTAGGGTTTTAAGAAAATCAATGGTCTCCTTGATTATAGGAGACATTCAATCTTCAATTGGAGTCCAAGACTTCCATGAAGAGTCCAATTTTGGGACTTTGCATGGAAGTTCAAAGTAACACTACGTGAAAAAAAAAAAAAATCCACTCAATTAGGGCGGGGCCCACCAGGTCCTTCCTTAAAACTCTCTCCTTCAAATCCTCTTGCCACACAATGTGACCACTGATGACAAGTATACAATAAGGCCCACCACTTCCAAATCAGGGCGCCCTCATAAATACTAGTCAAAGGGGTCAACGAGGCCCAAGTGGGACCCATGGTGTCCCTCCTTAACCTAAAATATCTCCTTTGATTCTTCAAGCTACTCGATTGAGCCATATTAAAAAAAAAAAAAAAAAAAAAAAAAAAAAAAATTCGTGTTGGCCCTTTGACAAGCTCGTGACGCCTCTCATCCTCTCTACTGCGAGTCAAAGAGGTCAACTATACCTAAGTGGGGCCCACCATCTCTCTCCTTCAAATCCTCTTGCCACACAATGTGACCACTGATGACAAGTATCCAGTTGGGCCCACCGCTTCCAAATCAGGGCGCCCTCCTAAATACTAGTCAAAGGGGTCAACGAGGCCCAAGTGGGACCCATGGTGTCCCTCTAAAATCTCTCCTTTGATTCTTCAAGCTACTCGATTTAGCCATATTAGAAAAAAAAAAAAAAAAAAAAAAAAAAAAAAAGGTTTGGCCCTTTGACAAGCTCGTGACGCCTCTCATCCTCTCTACTGCGAGTCAAAGAGGTCAACTACACCTAAGTGGGGCCCACCATCTCTCCCTCAACTTCAACTCGATTCAGACGCGCTGAGGTACTACCAAATTCAAACAGAGTCGACATCAGCTCTTCTATTGCGAAGGCCCCAATTCGACAACAATACCATCTCGAGCAAGATGGAACCTCCCTATTAGGTATACTCTCTGTGTACGTATACATACCTTCACGTACATACTCGTATATGCAAAAAAAAAAGAAAAAAAAACAGACAACCCTAAAAAAGTAAGAGGGCAAAAAAAAAGAAAGAAAACAAAAAAAAGATTTTTTTTTGTAGAAGAAATGTTAGTGTACAAAAAATATACACTGTCCTAAAGAGCAAGAGGACAGAGAATACGAACACGAAAAAATCAAACAACTCTAAAAGAGTAAGAGGGTCCAAAAAGAAAAGAAAAAAGTGTGTGTGTGTTACGCGTGTGTGAATTTATGTTCGAAATTTACTCGTTCTTCTAACGAGTAAATTTTGAAGGGGGCAATCTGTAGGCGTCAAAACTCGATGCGGCCCAATTACAATAAATTCATGCGGTGATCCACCCAGTAAACCATCCGAAGGCCTATTTCGTGTTTTCTGTGGATTCTTCTACAGTCCGCCCATCAGCTCTACCAAATAGCCCACCTACGGGGCTAATGCTCAATCAAGCCAATTCCTCAAATCACTTGGCAGCCAGCCAAGTTTAAAGTCACGCCGGCTTCTGAAGTTGCTTGGCAGCCAACCAAGATGCAAGCCACGCTAGAAGATCATTGACTAAGTCTGGTCGATCCCTCAACTTGGAAGGAAAAGAAAAATCATCCCTCATCTTGAGGATTGAGAGAGGAAAACAGGGAGCTTCCCAGTCCTCTCCCACTCCAACAGAAACAGAAACAACTGATCGAGATCCTCTTTCTGAGGATCGAGCTCCATCAAACAAGCGAGCTACATCAACTACAAATACCCAGAGACTCCAATAACAAGGGGTCGAGGGTCGAAAAAGGGTCGAAAAAAGGTCGAAAAAGGGTCAAAGATCCAGGGCATCGAAAAGGATGGTAAAAAGGGTATAAAAGGGTATAAAAAGGGTCGGGGTAAGGGTAAAAAAAGGGTCAAAAAAGGGTAAAAAAGGGTCGAAAAAGTCGTAAATTCCGGTCAAATGTTGGTCGTAAAGGTCAAAAGGGTCAAAAAAAGGGTCGGGAAGGGTCAAAAGGGTCAAAAGGGTAAAAAAGGTCGGCAAATCCAGGGACCGTGAACGGTAAAGGGCGAAAAAAAAAAAAGGGCTGAAAAAGGTCATCAAAGGGTCAAAAAACGGTAAAAAACGAAAAGGCGATCAAAAAACGATCGAAAAATCTGTCAAAAAGGGTAAAAAAGGGTCAAAAAATGGTTGAAAAAGGGTTGAAAAAGGGTCGAAAAAGGTCGAAAGAGGTTTGAAAAGGGTCAAAAAGGTCGAAAAAGGGTTGAAAAGGGTCAAAAAGGGTTGAAAAAGGGTCAAAAAAGGGTCGAAAAAGGGTCAAAGGTTGAAAAAGTCGCTAAAAGGTTGAAAAAGTTTTCTCAGAAGAAGAATTTTTATCGCACCAGAAATCCCAACATGCGTCAGTTCGTCGTAATTAATATAGTATATCTAAGAAGCTCTACACGTTCACTGGTGACGTCAACATGCCGAAAACACGAAAGACAAACTCTTCCGTCCGGCCAACTACAACCATCGTCGTTCGTGCGCACTCACTCGAAGACTCGAAGTTCGTCGTTAACTCGGCGGAGGCATCGATTTCATCAACCAACATCGGAGATCGAATCAGATGAAGTATAGGAGGTCGCACCCGCAAAATTTCCCAATTTCAAAAACTCAAGTAGTAATTTTCTCTGTATTTCAGTTGAATTAATCAATTGGTCACACCCTTTTGCAGACCGGAGGTTCCAAAATAATATTTTTTAAAGAAATAAAAATTTTAAAAATTTAAAATAAAAACTTGTAGGTCGGGTTTGGGTAGACCAACCCGACCTGAGGTCGGGTTTGGATTCCCAAACCCGAACGTGACCTATGGGTTGAATTTAGGAATCCAAACCTGGATTTTTTGAGTAAGTTCGGGTTGGGTTACCGAAAACCCGACCGGATGCCCACCCGTAGTACTTTTGGGTGGGACAGGTTTTATATCACATGATCATGGGTCGGCTAAAGATGAAAGTAATTAACTAATGAGTGTTATTTATTTATTTGTTTTAAAAAGCTAGTTTCATGAGTACTGTAGACAATAAATTTTGATCAATTGAAGAACAATGGTCTGAAACTGACCACCCTAGATTGAGGATTAATGGGACATTGGACAGTTGTAAAAGTCGGATTTTCAATTAATGTAAGGTTGGGTTTGAGTTTTCAAAAACCGAATCGAAATCCGACCAGAGCCTACACCTAATCTTGGTTCTATTTAAAAATGATTATCTAAGTCGGAAGCCTATTTTTTCGTCGGGGGGAAGAGAAAAATAAAAAAATTACTTTAACTTTTAATGATTATAAAAGCAAGAAACTAAGTTAAAAGCAAAAGTTATTCTATGATGAAATTAAGGTTAAGATAATCACTAGAATTATATTGAGGATAACATGATGGCGCAATATTAAAATGAAATTAAGGACAATAATAGGCAAAAAAACAAGTGGGCCTGTGTGGCGGTCCGGGGAGCCGCAACGGGAGCCTGCGGCTCGTTGTTTATTGATCAATGTGGGACTACAAGAGAGAAGGATCGATGTAATTAGAAGAAAAAAAAATCCCAATAATTGCAACTTAATAACATCACATAATGGTACTATAAAGATAAAAATTCGTCATACGCATTTCTTTATGATCAAGTAAAGGATACAACAATTACTCTGTGGGTTTGGGTTGGGTCTCTGAAAATAAAAACCGGAACCTCACCCGACTTATTCGACTCTTTTATTTTAAAAACTCAAACTCTACCCAATGCCCACCCAATGATCGAACGGTTTTGGGTTGGGTTTCTCTCTCACAGTACTCTCTCTCTCTCTCTCTCTCTCTCTCTCTCTCTCTCATGCATACACTTTGGCACAGACATCCATTCTTAATATTTCTGAACCCTTGATGAAAATATATAATGTGGTTAATTAATTAATTAGGCTGCATATATATATAGGCATCAGGATTTGGTAGGAGATGTCCCTCAATGCCCTTGGTTTGGCCAATAACACCTCCAGCTGTGGAGCTTCACCGAGGGTGTCATATTCCTGCTTCACCGGTAGCCTCCATTTTACACTCCACGGTGCAGGACTTGAATTTGGTCCCAATGCTCCCTCCTTCCACAATACTGAACTTAAAACGATTGATTTTCGTTATCCATCGCCTCCACCCGGTTCTTCACATAAGTTGAGTTCCTTCAAAGCTGCATGCATCAAAGAAATTAAGTACACTACAATAAAAAATGATCTTAGTTTTGTCACCTACAATAATATTTGTGACAATATATTAAGTCCTCTTTTGGTACTCGCAATCTGTAATCACTTGCATGTCACGAAATATGTAACTAAGATTTCGTGACAAGAACTTTTTGTGACAATCGGATTATATACTTCACCCAATTGGAAAATAATGTGCACAATTCACTCAAGATACAATAACTGCAATTGAACTTTTCCTGACTGCTTCTCCAGATTGAACACGAACTGTTTCGGAACTTGGATCAATCAGAGAATATCTCTGATTTCCAATTTATAGGGTTCCCTGGGCACTTGTGTGAAAAGATACTTTTACCCTCCAGTCTGATCTGACCGTTCATCTGTAATCGAGTCCGATCCGACCATCGATCTATAACCAACTTGATCTGATGGATCAGATCAATAACCGTGTCAATCAACGGTCTGGATCTAGATCTATCTCAACGGTCATATCGAACTCATCTCTGATAAAATAAATGAATCTCAAATGGAGGTGCCGAGTTTCGAACCCAGGACCTCTCATATGCTAATCAAGCATTTTCCCATCTGAGATACATCTCAATTGTGGAAATAAGATAAAACTTATAGAAAATAAATTAAAATGAATTACATCATTTTAAAACTACACAACATTCCCCACCATTTTAAAATGATGAGACAACCGACATGACACAAGAATGACCAGCTGACATAACGCAAAGAAAGATAACTTCGACGTAATGGAAAAGCAGTCAAGACTCATTAACTTTCGACGAAAGGTGTCTTGCGGACTTGAACCCCGTCTAGTTGATGTTCTCGCTACCCATAACAGTCCTAAGTGAACAAGTCTTGAACTTGGACTTTATATACAAGTTTTAGAAACACCAACAACCAAGAGTTGGTTATGAAATATGAGTTCCATCGGGGTTGCACGTTACGGCCATGCGCGGTATCTTGTGATGTGAATATCTCTTCGGGGAATAAGCCCAGATTCTCTTATAGACTCATGCCCCACAGTCATACTCACATTCGGTGATATCTCCAAGGGTATACTTGCATCTCTATACCCCTGCTATAGTAGCCTCGATATCATTAAGGTTTTCACCAACCTCAAATGATTGCGGTTGAGCACCAGCTTCCTAGAGATGGGGCGTGAATAAATTCACTAATTTTGGTGCTCCTACCGCTTACTCATTTGGCTTGTTTTTACCCATTGAACCTTCATCATGGGATAACCATTCAGATAGGTTGGGTTGCTACCAACGGTAACTCAAGTAATAGGCTTTAATCCCATCCCCCTCGAAGCAAATTGTACTTGTCCTCTCGACAAGCCCTTGGTCAGGTGATCTGCCAAGTTTTCGATGGACTTAACATAACTTAAAGTTATGATTCCAGTGGAGGTGAGCTTATGCAAAATCTTGTATCTAAGCTCTATGTGCCTAGACGACTTTGAATTGTGATTTTTACTCTTCACTTTCATTATAATCGCCTGATTATCACAGTTTATTAGGATAGCAGGAATTGGCTTATCCAACAATGGAATATCTGATAACAGACTCCGAAGCCATTCTGCTTCCCCACCAGCCAACTCCAAGGCAACCATCTCAGGCTCCATAGGTGATCTGGTGATCAAAGTCTGCTTGGAGGATTTCCAAGCGACAGCACCACCACCTAGTGTAAACACAAAACCACTAGTGGATTTTGTTTCATCAGAGTCAGAGATCGAGTTAGCATCACTGTACCCTTCAAGTACAGTTGGTAAACCGGAATAGTGTATCCCATAGTTAACAGTCCCCTTCAGATATCTCAAGAGTCTCTCAATAGCACTCCAGTGAGTTTTATCTGGATTACTCGTGTACCTCCTCAATCTGCCTACAGCATATGAGATATCAGGTCTAGTGCAGTTTGACAAATACATCAAACTACCAATAATCTGGGAATATCTCAACTGTAAAATACTATCCCCACCATTCTTCTTTAGTTTAACACTAGAGTCATATGGTGTACTAACTGGTTTGCTATTCTCAAAGTCAAATCGCTTCAAGACTCTTTCTGCATAATGAGACTGTGTTAAACAAATCCCATTCTCATCTTTTATGACTCTGATTCCTAAGATCACATTCGCTAATCCTAGATCTTTCATGTCAAAATTATCACTAAGGTATTTTTTAACCTCTAAAATTTTGACGTGTTCTTTCCCAAAGATTAATATGTCATCTACATATGAACACTTTATGATGAACGAATTTTCATATACTCTCCATTATACACATTTATCAAAATCACATATCTTAAATCAATAAGAGAGAATTACCTTATCAAATTTCTCATGCCACTGTCTAGGAGCTTGTTTTAATCCATATAGAGATTTAACTAGTTTACAGACCTTATTCTCCCGACCAGGAACTACAAAGCCTTTTGGCTACTCCATATAGATCTCCTCATCTAACTCACCATTAAGAAAGGCGGTTTTAACATCCATCTGATGTATCTCGAGTTTATATGAAGCTGCCAGTGCTATTAGCACTCGCACGGTAGCGATCCTAGTTACTGGTGAATAGGTGTCAAAGAAGTCGATCCCTTCTTTCTGACTATAACCTTTGGCAACTAATCTTGCTTTATATTTTTCAATGGATCCATCAAGATTTCGTTTCCTTTTCAAAATCCATTTGTATCCTATAGGTCTAGACCCTGGAGGTAAATCAGTCAACACCCATGTGTTGTGTGAAAGTATGGAATCCATCTCACTTTTCACAGATTCCTCCCATAAATATGCATCACTAGATCGCATCGCCTCAGTGTAAGTTAAAGGATCATCCTCTATAAGGAAGGTATAGAAATCATCTCCGAAATTTTTCTCTATCCTAGGTCTCTTGCTCCTCCTTGGTTCAGTTTCAGGCAACTCACCAGTTTTCTCTGTATGTGATTTTGATGACTCACCTACATCTTGTTTTTTTTTTTCTTTCATGGGAAAGATGTTCTCCAAGAACACAACATCATCGGATTCTTTGATTGTATTTACGCTGACCTCTTGTATATCAGAGCGTATAACCAAAAACCGGTATGCATTGCTATTTTCAGCATATCCTATGAAAGCAACATCGTAGGTTTTAGGAGTTAATTTCGTTGTTTTGTTAAGATTAACTAACCTTAGCAAGACAACCCCAAACTCTAAAGTATTTAAGACTAGGTTTCCTACTCCACCATAATTCATATGGAGTTTTCTGGTAATCCTTGTATGGGAAACGGTTAAGTATTTTACAAGCTGAAAGTAAGGTTTCTCCCCATAAATTGTTGGGAAGACCAGAACTAGACAACATAGAATTAATCATGTCCAAAATTGTTCTGTTCTTTCTCTCAGCAACCCCGTTTGACTAGGGTGAATACGGAGCAGTAGTTTCATGAATGATTCCATACTCCTCACAGAATTTCCCAAACTCTGCAGAACAATATTCACCTCCTCTGTCTGACCTAAGTCTTTTAATTGTCTTTTGGGTTTGGTTTTCAACTTCTGCTTTATAGGTTTTGAATTTTTCAAAAGCTTCATCTTTTGTTTTTATTAGATACACATAACAGTATTTTGACATATCATCGATAAAGGTAATAAAATACCTCTTGCCTCCTCTAGTCAAGATACTGCTCATCTCACATATGTCACTATGAATTCAAGTCAGAACTCCTACTGACTATCTTGAAAGGTTTCCTAGGTTGTTGGACTGAACACATATCTCACATTTGTTATTTAGATTTGTGTTATACTTGGGAATTAAGTCCAAGTTCATCATTCTTTTAAGTGTGTTAGAGTTCACATGTCCTAGTCTTCCATGCCATATGTCATGGGAATTCGTGCACAAAAACAAAGATGAACTAGCAGCTTTATTTTCAGAGTGAACAGATATTACATTGAGTTTAAATAAACCATCTATTACATAACCTTTGCCTACAAAGGAACCTCCTTTGGTTATTACAACCATATTTGATTCAAACACCAATTTAAACCCTAATTGACTTAGAAGAAAACCGCTAACAAGATTCTTCCGAACATCTGGCACATGTTGCACACGATGGAGGGTGAGAGTGTTCCCGGAGGTAAACTTCAATTTCACTTCCCCTTCTCCTATAACTTGTGCTACACTAGAATTGCCCATCGTCACAGTTCTCCCTTTTACTTCCTTATAGGAAGAGAAAGAGGAAATATCAGAACAAATATGAATAGTAGCACCAGTATGAATCCACCAATCGGTGGGTGTATATGCCAGGTTTAATTCACAGTTAGATGATACTAACCTGTCATTGGTTCCAGTAGAACTGGTTCCAGTTATCATGTTTGCCTGAGGGGTAACTTTATCCTTCTGTTCTCCTGGATTGTATTTCCTATGCCTACACTATTTGGCAAAGTGTCCAGGTTTTCCACAGACATAGCATGTTCTCTTGTTTCTGTCCTTCTGAATCTTTTGTTTGGGTTTTGTAAATTGCTACTTGTTTTTCTTCTTGTTGAAGTTAGGCCGTTTAAACTCTACTAAGTTGGCTGATTCAGCTTCTTGATAGAGATCAAATAGATTATCACTTAGAGCACTAAGTATTGTCCCACGACATATATGATCATCATTCATGAATTTAACCTGTGATCCAGATCTACCAGGTTCATGATCTTCAGGATCGGCTATAGGTGGGTCTTCTAAGACAAGGTAGTATAACCCGATGGAAGTTAACCAATATTCCATCCTTTTCTGCCATCTCCTAAAGTTGCTTCCATCAAAAGTTTTCGGTTTCAAGGTTTTGTTCAACTTATCTCTTGAGTGCACCATTCTAAGGACCATATTTCTTTCGAAATTGTTGGAAAATAATGTACACAATTCACTCAAGATACAATAACTGCAATTGAACAATTTACACAACCAGAAACCAAATATGCTTACCTTGCAGCCGAACCGCTTCCATATAATTGACAGTAATGTAATCAACTGTAACTGGAAAGGTAATACCTGGTCCGAGGCGCTGACTTCGAAAGAAATATGCCTCCTGTTGTGCACTAGGATTACTGGCAACTTCTCCCCAAGATACAACGGACCTAGTTGACTCACTCGTGCACCGAGTTGACTCAACTCTCGAACTCTTTCAGAACTTTTCCTGACTGCTTCTCCGGATTGAACACAAACTGTTTCGGAACTTGGATCAACAAGGGAATATCTCTGATTTCTCCTCTCAAACTCAAGAACAAACGAGAACTTCACGAACTCTCAAGATCAGAACTTCACGAACTCTCAAGATCAGAACTTCACGAACTCTCAAGATCAGAGCACTTTTCACTTTCCAAGTGTCCCAATTTACCCAATTTATAGGGTTCCCTAGGCACTTGTGTGAAAAGACACTTTTACCCTCCTGTCCGATCTGACCGTTCATCTGTAACCGACTCCGATCCGACCATCGATCTATAACCAACTTGATCTGATGGATCAGATCAATAACCGTGTCAATCAACGGTCTAGATCTAGATCTATCTCAAGGGTCATATCAAACTCATCTCTGATAAAATAAATGAATCTCAAATGGAGGTGCTGAGTTTCGAACCCAGGACCTCTCATATGCTAATCAAGCATTTTCCCATCTGAGATACATCTCAATTGTGGAAATAAGATCAAACTTATAGAAAATAAATTAAAATGAATTACATCATTTTAAAACTACACAACACTTGGTGTCGATGGAGGCCTTCCATAGCCTTTCAACAGAAACAGGAGTGACGGATTCCACCGAATAGTTAACCTGCAACCATATTTAAATTAATTTGTGGGGAACAACTGACAAGACAGATCACTAGCTACCTATAACTGGAGTGACATGCACTACTGTGTAAGAATAAAAAAAATCAAGTTGTTTAAAAATATAAAGTAAAACTATGTACAACTTCTGGTGAGTTTAAGGGAGGAGGGACTTCCCTCTTTTCCCCTCTGTGGATCTTCACAATGAGGGAGTAGATGGATGGATTTGCCTTTTTCATACTCTTCTCTTGGACGACCAGATTTGATTGATTTGAATCTGACGTGGCTTGAGGTATGGTTGGCAACTAGCTAGGTGGTTGTTGCGTCATAGTGTAATGTTGATGGCGTCGGCAAAGTGCTGGGCCCGAGACTGGGCTACTAGTAGACTCATCGGGCAGGCCATTAGTGAGGAGCTCAAATTTGCTACGCCCAGGGCGGAGTGCTTGGCTCCTCTCGCCTCTCACAAGCGGTTTGGGTGGGACCCACCCATGCCCATGTGGGGCCCTCCGTCTGTGAGAGGCGAGCGGAGCCAAGCGCCCGGCCCGTGGGCGTAGCAAATTTGAGCTCATTAGTGAGGTTGCGATGGATGAGTAGTGGACGCTAGGATAGATTATTGCATGGACTTACTATTGATGGGCCATGTCGGGTCTACGGATGCTCATAATCTTATCCTTCCATTCTATATATATATTTTAAATTTTTCTTAGCATAAAAGGCGTTAATTAGCTCACTTATAAAGGTGGGCATTGGGTAGGGTTTTTTGGGTATCCTGACCCGAAAAACATGGGTTTGGATTCCCAAATCCAACCCAAGGGTTAGGATCGGGTTTGAAAATCCAAACATGATCTCGAGTTGGGTCGGGTTTGGGTAAACCCCATTCTGACCCAGGGTTTTTTTTATATATTTTTTTTTAGTTATCTGTATGCACCAAAATGTGTGTGGCCCAAATTCAGTAAGCCCAAAGCCCATCAACCCAGTTACCAAAGCCTGTGGGTAGGCTTCGCTAACTCTCGAGGCCGCTCAACATGGTCCATAGTGAAGTCCACTCGCATCGCCGCGTCAGCAGCACAGTCGACGTCCTCGTCATCAGCAAACCGGAGAACCAGCACCAGTCAGCAATCGGAGTACACGTCAGCCTCACCCAGTCGCCAATGGAAGGAGGGAAAGAAGGCCGCGAGCCCGGTTCTTCTTATCTTCTCCTCTTCTTCCTCAACTTCCTCAACAAGAGAGAGGATTTTGATCCTCTTTCCCTGGCAATTCTCCAACAACTTCAAAGGATGGACTACAAAAAGCCAAAGACTCCCTACTACAAGGGTTCGGAAAATCTTTTACCAGAAAAGCTCTTTTGAATCATTGAAGTCAAGCAGTTCGCCGTTCGTCGTTCCAACAGTTCACTCGGAATAGCTCTACACGTTCGCCGGCAATGTCACAAGTCGATACACGCATAGCACAAATACCTCCGTCCGACAGACCGAAGCCAAAACAGTTCGTTCACACTCATTCCTGCAACTCAAGTTCGACGTTCGTTCGCGGAAGCTTAAAACTTCACCAGATTCACACAGATATCGAATCAGAGGATTATTAGGAGATAGTACACACATTCCTTGATACAAAACACCCCAAATTGTAACAAATTATTCTGTTATAATTGAAATATTCTCTCGGTCGCATCTCTTCACCGACCGGCAGATTTTCGGTGAAACAGATTTGGCACGCCCGGTGGGACTTCTCCTACCTCTCATCTCCTTTTTCGTCCAATCAAAAAAAAAAATCTCCAATCAACGCCATGGCCAGAGATCCCAGCAATGCCAACAACAACAACAACAACAACAACAGAAGTAAACAAACTGCTCCCTCGAGCTCTGCTCAGCCGCGCCCCGCCGCGACCACAAGCTCAACTACTGGAGCTCGCGGACCTGCTGCTGCATCTCCGGCCAACGTCCGTGCTTCTACCTCACCACCACCGGCCACTCGCCCAGTAACAAGGGCTCTGGCCAGGAGCTTGTCCATCGGACAGGCTCCCTTCATGCATGACGCGCGCCGTCCAAGCACCGTCTTCGTACCACAGGCTACCGCGGCCTCCGCAAAACTGATGCCAGCGATGACCAAGCCAACATATTTGGCCGTCGCTGCATCTCCTCCTCCTCGCAGCCCGACGGTCAGCCCAGCACAGTCGCCGCCATCGCGGAGAAGCTCTATCGTTCCCACCCTGGTGCAACGATACGAGCAACATGGGGTTGTCTCATCCTCCCCCATGGCAAGAACATCATCGGCCTCCTCCGTACAGAGACCGACGGCCACAAACACCTCGTCGGTCGTGTTGGTCTCGCACGACCTCTTGGCCGAACTCAACGCAGCAGCGGGACCACCACCTACCCGCTCACCACGCCGACAAACATCGGCGACCTCCTCTACTACTACTTCTCCTATTCCTTCTCACCAACTCTCACCAATGGCTGCCACCTCAAGCCAGCCGCTTCTCAGAGACACATTCCGCAATCAACCCGCGACCGGTTCCTTCGACCGGTCGCCCACAACGATCTCCTCTCCGACACCGACGACCATCTCTCCGATGCGGTTGCCGTTGACAACTTCACCACTTCAAGCCTCGCCGAGAACAAATCCTTTGGCGCGAACCGTCAAGATGGCTGCAATGACAACCTCGGCCAAAACTGTCGAAGAGCAGCTGGCTGAACTGCAGGTTGCGCTCAAGGAGCAAAGTGAGCAGCTGCGCATCAAAGACGCGCAGCTCGTAGCTCGTGACCTCCAAATCACGAGAATATTAGAACGGTTCGAGATGGGCACGACCACCGCCAACTCCTGTGGCGTTTCTCAGGAAGTCGACCGAAATCGGCCGACCACCAGCGCTTCAGCTGGACCACCACACGAAGATCCTTCATCCGACGACGAGCTGCCGCCCGTCACACCAGTGGCCATCCGTAGGGGCCGAGCTAAAGCTGATCCTTCTGCTCTCACACTTGACGCCATCACCGAGCTCATCAACCGCGCGGTACGGAACAACGCCGGCGACCACAAATCAGTCGCTTACAAGAGGCCGTACACGCAGAGGATTCAGAATATCCCAATGCCAATCAGATACCATCCCCCGAAGTTTCAACAATTCAACGGCGACGGGCACCCCAAACAGCACGTCGGTCACTTTATTGAAACTTGCAACAACGCTGGCACTGACGGCGATCTGATGGTCAAGCAGTTCGGCCGGTCACTGAAAGGGAACGCTTTCGACTGGTACATCGAGCTATCCCAGGAGTCTATCGACAACTGGGAACAATTGGAACGCGAGTCTCGAGCTGATTCTATAGCACTCGGTGAACCGTCACACTGGTGGAGATCGCCAATCTCAAGCAAAAGAAAGGAGAGAAGGTGGTCGATTACATCAACCAATGGAGGAACTTGAGCTTGAATTACAAAGAAAGCTCAAACCTCTCCCTCGAAGCCGAAATAGAGATGTGCTCGCGAGGGATGCACTAGGAACTCCTACGCTACATCCGCAGTCGGAGGCCGAACGAATTCCAAGAGCTTGCAACAGAAGCTCACAATATGGAGAACTTGATAGAGGAACGAGGAGAAGAAGGACCCTCTTCTGCGGACCCTCGCAAAAAAGGGAAGGCACCAAGCCACGACTGCACTGAAAGAGACGAAAGAGAAAACAAAATCCTCTTTTGCGACGGACACTTTCGAGCCAGGGTTGGAAGCAAAGTCAAGGCAACCTACCTCCCACGGCAATTAACAGGGGGCACATACAAGAAGCTATCACTAGAGGAACGACAGGCAAACATATCCCTTTGCCGACGCAGACGTTCCTATCATGCTCGACCAACTCCTTGACAACCAATTATTGAGGTTGCCAGAAATTAAAAGACCTAGCGACCAATCTAAGAGCAAGGACCCGAACTTCTGCAAATATCATCGACTGGTTGGGCACCCGACGGAGAAATGCTTCGTCTTAAAAGATCGCATTATGGAGCTCGCGGCTCAAGGCCGCATCGAAATCGAAGGAGCTGAAAATACAGCCTCCTCACATGCCATCTCCATTCAAGCCGAGCAAAACCGGCAAACTCGGCCAAACAAGAAGCAGGTCACAAAGGAGTACCGTCCAAAATCCGGTCCCTCCAACCGACTGCACAACAACAACAGCCGACCATCGGCAAAGGTCGTACCAAAATCGGCACCCTGTGAACAAGCTGCAACCTACGCAGAGGGGTGGATACTGGTCATTCGGAGAAAGAAGCCTCTTCGAGAAGTCGAACCGGTACCGATGAACACCAGAAGGAGACTGAAGCGGTCAAACAAAGGAACCGCTAAACGCCAAAAGAAAACTCTCAAGAATGATGTCCTGGGAGTAAACAAAAAGAAGAGAAGACCTGTTACCTTAGCGGAGTTCTTCCCGAAGGAGTTTTTCGCGCCTCCAGCAATGGTGGCAACCTGCTCAACAGCTCCTCCCGAGCATACAGCAACAGCCAAGGACAAAGGCAAACGACCAGTCGTCGAATGCGACGACCTCGAGACGTCGCTCAAACAGATCTCGCATCTCAACGAGGTAGAAGACGACCTCGACTTGGCCATTCAGTCAAGACAAGCTCTAATTCGGGTCCTCGACAAACCAGAGGAACTCCAAGCCGAAGTCGAAACGCTGCGGATGAGAAAGCACGATCTGCCAAAGGTCGGGTTAACTCCTCCTTTTCGAAAAGAACAGGAAGACGCTTACACCAAAGCGCATTTCGCAAAGTCGAAAGAGGCACTTGCTGTTTCATGCCCACCGTGCATCACATTTTGAGAGGAGGACACACAATTGGGGACGAAGAATCACAATAGACCGTTGTTCGTCTCCGATTACATCAGAGATCATAAAATCAACCGTATCCTCATCGACTGTGGATCCGCGGTTAACATCCTGCCGATCCGCACGATGAAGAACGTTGGTCTCTCAGCCGGCGACCTCTCCCCAAGCTCTCTTCTCATTCAAGGCTTCAATCAGGAGGGCCAAAGGACACTTGGGATGATTAATCTCAAGCTGCACATCGGCGACATGATTGCGGAAACTCCTTTCCAAGTAATCGACTCGAGGACGTCTTACTACCTGATCCTGGGTCGACCTTGGCTATACGTGAATGGAGTTTTGCCATCCACACTCCATCAATGCCTCAAATATTGGGCGAACGGCGAGCAAAAGACAGTATATGCCGACGAAAGTCCCTTCACGGAGGCTGAAGTATCGTTCGCCGACGCGAAGTTTTACTTAACGACCAGTCCGACAGTCAAATTACCACCTGGTTCACATCAGGCAGCGAACGCCAAAAACACCCCGACGCAAGCCGCATCGTCCAAACAGGCGACGCCAAATGCAGCACTGAAGCAACTTCGAATGCGAGCAGCATCTCCTAAACAGACTACGACACAGGTCGTGTCTCCAAGGCAATCTGCGCGTAATAGTCAGTCGAAACATAATGGACAGCCGACGCACGGCCACAAAATGGCCATAATCAGTCCAACAGCAAAGCAGCAAAATATACCCATTTTGCGGTACATTCCGCAGTCGCGAAGGAAGCAGGGGCAAGCTCCCCTGGTCGTCTGTAACAAAACCCAGTCGATTCCTTTGCCAGAGAAAGTCACGGTTCCTCTACCAAAATTGGAGGAACGAAGCATCATAAAGCCCGTCCTAAATCAGGAGCAATTACCGGCTACACGGTCAAATGAAGGCTTCGACCCGAACGCCTACCGGTTGATGGCCAGAGCAGGGGGCAATCTTACAAAAGACGAGATTCATGCAAAACCTCCTGTGACTCTACCCATCTTCACTCCAGAGCAGGAGAAATTGAAGAACGAAGGGCATCGCATCAGTCAAGGTCATTTAGGCCTTGGTTATGAAAAGCCTAAGCCGATCAAAATTTACACTAGCCAAGCAAAACCGGTCAAAATAACACGGAAGTCATCGACAGATGTGCATCAGGTCTCAGTTGGCCAAATCCCAACGGAGAAGCAAGATACTTCAAAGCCGGTGATTATTTACACCAAAGCCGCCATCAATCGAAGCCGGCCAAAGAACAACGGCGGTCTAGTCGTCATCTATACATTGAAGGCAGCCATTGCACGAGCTCGCGCATACGATTCGGCCACGGTGAACCACATTTCCATCATCAACGAGGAACAAGAGGACGAGAAGTTCGTCTTGAAGGAGGCTCTGGCTAAATTCGAAGAAGGAGACCAGTTGACCGTCGATGAATTAAAGAAAGTCGACTTGGGTACAACAGAAGACTGAAGAAGAAGCTGAATATATCGCATTACTTTGCGAATACCGGGATGTATTTACGTGGAGCTACACGGAGATGCCCGACCTCGACCCGAGAGTGGCAGTTCACAAATTGGCAGTTCATCCCTCGGTTCGACCAGTCAAGCAGTCGCAACGATGATTCCGACCAGAGCTCGTGCCTGAAATCGAAAAGGAGGTTGACAAATTGATCGCCGCGAATTTTATCAGAGAGGTGAAATACCCGTCCTGGATCGCGAAGATCGTCCCGGTGAAGAAGAAGAATGGCCAAATCCGAGTCTGCGTCAATTTTCGTGACTTAAACAAAGCCTGTCCGAAGGACGACTTTCCTTTGCCGATAACAGAACTCATGGTCGACGCGACGTGTCATGAAGCTCTCTCCTTCATGGATGATTCCTCTGGTTACAATCAAATCCGGATGGATCCTAAAGACGAGGAGCTTACGGCATTCCGCACCCCAAAGGGCATCTTCTGTTAGGCATTCCGCACCCCAAAGGGCATCTTCTGTTACAAAGTGATGCCGTTCGGACTCAAAAATGCCAGTGCGACATATCAATGGGTTATGCAGAATATCTTCGACGACTTCTTACACAAACGAGTCGAGTGCTATGTCGACGACCTGGTGGTGAAGACGAAGCACAGGGGATCATCTCCTCGACCTCAGGGCAGTGTTTGATCAGCTTCGACGATTTCAGCTCAAAATGAATCCATTAAAATGCGTGTTTGGCGTCACTTCAGACAAATTCCTAGGCTTCATCGTGCACCACAGAGGGATCGAAATCGATCAGTTGAAAATCGACGCCATCCAGAAGATGCCAGAACCTAGAAATGTCTCAGAGCTCAAAAGCTTCCAAGGTCATCTGGCATACATTCGGCGTTTCATCTCGATCCTTGCCGGAAGGTGCCAGCCGTTTAGCCGCTTGCTAAAGAAGGACACAGCGTTCGAATGGGATGAATCTTGCCGAAACGCCTTTAACAACATAAAGGCATATCTCACCAAGCCGCCAGTGCTCGTAGCTCCTATCGTCGACAGACCATTGTTGTTGTACATCGCAGCACAGGAGAAGTCGGTGGGAGCCCTTTTGGCTCAATGCGATGATGATAACAAAGAACGTTCTCTGTATTATCTAAGCCGAACGTTGGTGGGTGCAAAGCTCAACTATTCTCCCATCGAAAAGACCAGCCTAGCTCTCATCTTCACAATACAAAAGCTTCGACACTACCTCCTGGCGCACTCGATGAACCTGATTTCCAGGGTGGATCCGTTGAAGTACATCATGTCACGGCCAATCCTCTCCAGTCAACTGGCCAAATGGGCACTGCTCCTTTCTGAATTCGAAATCAATTTCCTGCCGCAGCGAGCAATCAAAGGACAAGCATTGGCCAATTTCCTGGCCGACCACCCGGTCCCAGCCGAATGGGAACTAACAGAGGAATTACCCGACGAGGAAATATTTCTGGTCGAAGTGCTCCCTCCTTGGGAAATGTACTTCGACGATGCCGCGAGAAGAAACGGGGCCGGTGCCGGCGTCTTATTCATCTCACCGAGAAAAGATTTGCTGCCATATTCGTTCGTGCTCACCCAAATATGCTCGAACAATGAAGCAAAGTATCAAGCTATCCTCCTCGGACTTGGCATAGCGGTCGAAATGAAGCTGTCACAGTTAAATATCTACGGTGACTCAGCACTGGTCATCAAGCAACTTACAGGAGAGTTCAAAGTAAGGAAACTCGAACTTGAACCATTCTGGAGACAAGCCGATGAACTTCTAGCCTAAATCCCGGAAGCTTCACTCCACTACGTCCCTCGATCCGCGAATGGGCCAGCCGACGCATTAACCAGAATTGCGGCCAGTCTGGCACAATTCGAACAGAGACCGAGCCAAATTCATGTCTGCGAACGATGGGTGGTTCCTCTAGCAACAGAGGAAGAAACAGAGGAAGAAACAGTGGAACAAATGGAGGAAGAGACCGCAGCGTCTCTTCACATCACCGCCTGCCAAAGCAATACAAATGACTGGCGCGAACCCATCATAAACTTCCTCAGCCAGGGCACACTACCGGTCGATCTACGAGAGCGAGTCCAAATTCGGCGAGCAGCTCCTAAGTACGTCTTCATCCACGATGTACTTTATCGGAGGTCATATGAAGGTCTTCTTCTTTAATGCCTTTCGAAAGAGGAAGGGTTGCAAGTGCTCAAAGCGACACACGGCGGGATCTGCGACGCACATCAAGCTGGCCCGAAGCTCCACCTGCAAGTCAAACGACTCGGCTATTACTGGCCAACGATGCTCAGGGACGCCATCCAAATGGCTCGAACCTGTAAACCGTGCCAACTCCATGCTGATTACATACATCAGCCGTCGGTGCCGCTTCACCCAACGGTCGCCTCCTGGCCATTCGAAGCTTGGGGTATGGACATCATAGGTCCCACCACTCCAAAATTTGACTCCAAACGGAAATATATCTTGGCCGCCACCGACTACTTCTCCAAATGGGCTGAAGCTGCTGCCTACCGAGAAGTCAAAGCGACCACCGTCGTCGACTTCATTCGAAATCAAATCGTATATCGATACAGAGTTCCTCGGTACATCGTGACGGACAATGGCACACCCTTCAGAAATAGAGTCATGGATCACTTCTGCGAAAAATTCTGCATACAACAGGGAACGTCCTCGGCTTACAATCCAGCAGCCAATGGACTCGCAAAAGCCTACAACAAAATGCTCTGCAAAATTCTGAAGAAAACCATCGGCGCCCACAACAAAAGTTGGGACGAGAAGCTGCCCGAAGCCTTATGGGCATATAGGACATCCATCAGAACTCCTACCCAGTCGACTCCGTACTTGCTGGTCTATGGCACCGAGGCAGTTCTCCCTCTCGAAGTACAACTTTCTTCTCTGCGAATTGCAGTGAGAGAAAGACTTACGGCAGAGGAATGCGCTCAATTGAGACTCGCAGAGCTGGAATCTCTCGACGAACAGCGACTCGAAGCGCAACAACGGCTCGAATGTTACCAATCTCGCATGACCAGAGCCTTCAAAAAAAAGGTACGACTCAGGTCATTCGAGAAGGGTGACCACGTGCTTGCAGTTCGACGGCCGATGCTCTTCACCAGCAAAACTGGGGGCAAGTTCGAGCCGAAATGGGAAGGGCCTTACGTCGTGTATGAAGCGTATACGAATGGCGCCTACAAGCTCGTCACTGCAAGCGGATCGGAGCTGCCGATAACGAATGGTAAATTTCTCAAACGATTTTACCCGTGAAGAGGGCAGCAGAAAAAAAAAGGGGGTGTGTTTACTTTTCATTTCGAATTGTATAGTAAATACAATGCAGGTCTCACAACAAAAATACGCGAGACCACAAAAAAAAAATCTTGTGTCAAAATTCAGAGCAGAAAGATTACAAAATTTCCCCATATAAAAAAAAAAGAGAGGTTCCAAAGTCAGAGAGGTCACAGTTCGAAGTCGACCACCCGCTGTCGCAGCCGCAGCACCTCTACATGAACTTCGTTCAGTTTACGAGCCTCAGCCTCGCTAAGAACATGCCGCACACGGAGAGATTTAAGCCGGTCCTCCAATGCAGAGGCTTGCTCTTCAATGGCATCAAGTTCTGCACGAGCGGAGGCTATCCCAGCAGTGGCAGAGTCGAGTCGTGCCTCGACAACTGTCAGGCGTTCACGAAGTGTCGCACGCTCCGACTCCGTAGTTTCGTGTTCAGCCTGACACCGGCCTAAGGTCGCGGTCATAGCGTCGCGCCGACAGGTCACCCGTCGGATGGACTGTGTGATCTCAGCCACGACGATGCGGTGCTCAGACCAGTTGAGCTTTTTGGCTGCGGAATCACGTAACTGTTGAAGATGATTTGCTTCCCGAGCGAAGTCCTCCACCCACTGCTCCAAAATGGAAGTCTCGACGCCAGCTCCTCGCAAATGCTCCAAGAAACCACGGGCATCGGCCACGAGCTCAGGGGAACAAGGGTCCTCGGCAGGTGCTAAGACCGACTGAATGAACCGTGTCCACAGGCCCAGTGCAGACTGTTGTACCCATTCTCGTGACCTCGTCGAAAGAGGAAGCGACGACGACTGAAAGGGAGCAAAAGAAGGCCGAAGCAGGAAACAGTTAAAAAAAAAAAAAAGGAAGGAAGAATGGGAGAAGAGGGAAATGAATACATACCAAAACGAACCGCGAGGTGGAAGAGTTCTCGCTGACGGGCCGACGACCTGGCTGCAAACCTCCCTCTCCGACGTCAAGAGTCACTCCCTCGTGTCCTGGCCTACTCCTCGTAAATGGCCCTTCCTCCGGAGTTGTGGTCGCGGGGCGACCTAAGTCAGAAGCAGGAGATGAAAACTCGACCCCGGCTGCTCCAACTGAAGGAGGGGAGGATGCCTCGTTATCGCTCGAGATGATCATTGGACACTCGGCTTCGCAGGCCTCCAATCTACCAGCAACGGCAGCGACGGGCGCCTCTTCTCCAACCCATCCCAGTTGTCGATGTTCCCCGGAGGCGATGGGAGATAGCGAAGTTTCCACACGAAGGGTAGGCTGATCCACATGAGGAGACGGGACGATTGCAAGCGCGTCGGCGGGTGGACGTGGAGACTCTTCGGCTACCCGCGACCGTATCGGGAGCGAGTGCACTGGCATTGGCCTCTGCTCCGCAACAGTCTCTTGAACCAACGGAGCGATAGACACGTCGACCAGACTCGCCTCCATGACCTTCTCTCTCGACTCCGGCGCAGGAACCGTCCGGGGGTGAACATCGCGAGGAGTAAAAGGCTTACGGAGGCCACTCCTCAGCCGCTTCTTGAACAAAGGCGGGTAAAAAAAGGCCCTAGGAGTCTTTTCCTTCTTCCTCCTTGGAGCGGCCTTCTTCGGTGAGGCCACCGGTTCAACAACCCTCTTCCCCTTGTCCACATACGCACCCTCTGTCGGCGAGGAGATCAAACTCGGTCGGCTAACATCCGCAGCGGGTGGAGTCTCTCAGATAACGACCCCCTGCGTCGGCATTTTTTGTGCCAGAGTATTTGCAGTTTTCTTGGCAGTCTTCGGCCCCGCTACCTTCCTCTTCACTATGGCTCTCTTCGGCATAGTATTCTTCTTTGGTGCCGATTCACCAGTGAAGTTTTGCCACTCTCTCTGCAAAAAGAAAAAAAAAAAAAAGAAGGGACAAGTGAAATAAGAAGCAAAGGAACCAGAAGCGACGACGAAAAAAAAATATATATAAATACAGGTGAAGTTACCTCGAAGAGGGGAACGATTGTTTCGAGCCAAGACTCTCGAAATAGAGCCGTCACGCCCAGGTCAGAATTCGGGCTCACAAAAGGTGGCACTTCCACCATGCCAAGAAGAAAGACGCTCCCTGCCTGCCATATTTCCACCAAGGCCTCAACCGAAGCCGCCCGCCGCTGGTCGCCGATCAAAACGCCCGGCAAATCCTGGCAGAATCCAAATTGGCGAGCAAACTGATGCGGGCTATATGGTTCCATGATCAAAAGATCACACTGCCGCAACACGAGACGGGTCACCCGCGAACACCGGAAGTACTCCACCTCAATCCTCGAAGCATAGTAGCCGGGTTTGCCGACGATCGGACCCGGAGGGAGAGCTTGAGATGGGTACCAGCACTGTACTCCGCCGCAGAAAAATAACTCGCGAGCCTCCTTTTTGGTGTAAGCATGGCAGCGGTCGGGGTTGCGGTAGATCATCATCAAAGGCCACTTGCCCTCTGAAGGGTCAGCCCCATGAACGCCGAACCGTTTGACGAGCCAAGTGTAGACAAACGGTCATGGGATCCTCCCGCACGCGGAACTGTTGAGCCCTCGGTAGAGACTAGCCAAGGTCGCGACGGCCAGATTACACTTCTGGCCATTCGCCAAGTAACAGGCCATCTTGAAGACGGTGAATCGCAACATACCCCCCGATATAGGGAGAATGCAGCGACAAATCCACAAAGATAGAAATGCCGCCAGATACACTTCGTCGGCGAGCGCATCTGGGATTCCGAGCTCAACCAAAGGTTGATTCAGCCGCGGCGACCTATTGCGACTCGTGAGGCCGGAAGTCTTCTCGCGATCAGCCCATGGGTCTTCCGAAGGCTGTACGCCCTCTTTGGGGCGGAACCAAAACGATGCCCATTCGGACATTTGAAGTCTGGTGGCTCCGTCTACTTCCGAAGGCTCGAACAAGTGGTAGTAGGCGAGAATCAAATACTTTAGACTTTCGGGCAGCTGAAGGAAGCGACACTGGAGGAAATCCTCAACGGACGGGAACGTCTCATTGAAGAGGCTCCCAGCAAGAGGCAGTCCGCCAAGCTGATACATGTCCCACAAGGAGATTGACAACTCTCCCTCCCGCGTGAACATGGAATTGGTAGAAGAACACCAGACCTCCATGAAAGCGTTAACGACATTGCTGCAGCAGTGGTACCGGAACATCAAGGCTCGAATGGCGTGGATCAAGTCGACCGCGGCTAAGTGTTTGAAACAAGTACAAAGAACGACGTCCGCCCACTCGAAGTAAAAGGGTACATGTTGGGGACTCAAGGCTTCTATCGTTTCAATCTCCCAAGGACCGAACCGATTGCGGTCGATGAAAAGCTCTGGTGTAGAAAAACGCACCAGATTGTCATGCATGGGACTCAGTAAGATGGTACCCTGAGTCTGATGCGTGGACAATGAAGCTTCACCGACTCCTGGGAGATAGCAAATCTGGTCATCCTTGTCGACGGCAGGACGACTCCAAAATTCGCAAGTAGCTTTGACCAGAGGAACATGTACATCGCAGCCTCCAAAAGCCGACGGTCTCCAGAGAGGTAGCAGCAACAGTCTCCGGTCTCCCTTCACAGTGCCAATCCGTAAACAGTCTTGGCGAACACCCCTTACGGTTGCCTGGACGTTGGAGAAGACGAGGCTGAGGAAGGAAGCAGAATCTGATGGAGGAGACATCTGCAAGCAAAATGCCCAAGTCGAAAATCAGGTACACAATTTATCCCTACTCCAACTCAAAGAAAAAAAAAAGTGTGTTCACCTTGCGAACAAAAAATAAAAATAAAAATAAAAAAATAAAAAAAAATGGCGGATCGCAAAATAAAAAGGTGAACAGCGACAAAAGAAAATCAAAGTCGCGGAAAAAAAAAACTACGTCTCGATAGCCAAAACAAACACAGTCTCGAGACGACACACAATCACAGAGAATAGCTCGACAACAGCAAGCAGCCTCGCGGCCAACAAATCGGAGGCGAACAAACTGGGTTCTCCAATGCTCGATGACCAACTTGAGCATAACAGGATGGAGAATTCAGCATCTGGCGATAGTACCAGACGCTCGCATTTCGAATCCCAGTGCCAGACGATAGAGTTGGACGGGAAATGAATGCTGCAAAATGATGTTCGGCGACCGAGTCGAGCATGATTCAAAATCACTGGCCAGAAGCAGAGTGGGGTGTAACCAAGCAGCATCCGCAGCCAGAGGCCGAACGCACTCAGACGAGGTCAGGTAAGTGACTCTTCCCTAACAAAAAAAAAGAGGGGACTGCGACAAAAAGAAGTCGTCGCAACAAAAAAAAAAAAAGAGGGGACTGCGACAAAAAGAAGTCGTCGCAACAAAAAAAAAAAGAGGAGAGGACTGCGACAAAAAGAAGCCGTCGCAACAAAAAAAAAAGAGAGAAGTGTTTAGCGACAAGAAGGAACCGTCACCAGAAAAAGAGGCAGTCGAGACAATTCATGCTTCGGCAATCATGGCCAGCCGAGATTATGCGAAACTTGGCGGCCAAGCCAAAGGCGTTGGTGCGAGATGGGACCTCTGACAAATCAGCCGAACCAGTTGAATCAAAACTTCGACGCCCGACGATCAAAACAGAGGTTTCCTCCCGGCGACCGAGCCAGCCAGAGTTGAAACAACGACAACGCCCGGTAACCAACCTAGGCGTGACCTGCACTCACCGGCCAACGAGACGGAGGCCCCGAAAACAAAACAAAAAAACTCAATATCCTGGACACCTAACCAGGATCCTTTGGAGCAAACAACGAACAAAAAAGAGAGAGACTTTGCCCGGCGACAGAGCCAGGCGCGTTCCTTGGCCAAACAACTCATGAAAGGAACCCGGTCATCTACATCAACAAGATGGCGGACACCAAAAGCGTACGAAGGAGCCAGTTCAAAAAAAAGGTAAGTAACGAGAGCTTAGAGAAGTCAAAAAAAAAAAAAAAGAGAGGGAGAATAACCGAGGGAGAAGTTGAAAAGGAGAGGAGAGAAAAATAAGAAGAAAGAGGGAGGAAGAGAAGAAGGAAGAAAAGAGAGTGGGACCCCTGCTGACTCGAACTCAATACGAGGTTGCCGGGAGAGAAAAAAAAGATAAATTTTTAACAGTACCTTTCAACCCTAGTCCGAAGAAGGCTTATGACGCAGGGGGGAAGAGGCAAAGCTGAGATTCACGGAAAGAGACAGCTATTCAGGTCGTCGCCGACAAGCGATCCTCCGGAACTCAAAAGCACAGATGATGTTCAAGCCCTAGTTCACGAACGCACGCAGAATTTTGAGTTGCAGATGCTCAAGGGTCACCGAAAGCAAAGAAGTAATCTACGAGGTTTGTAAGATGAAGTAGACGAGGCTTAAAGAGGGCTATTTATCGAGGAATTCAAAAAGTTTCCTTCAGTTTTGGGAAAGTAACAGCCCCTTTTCAAAAGGGATTTGATCGCGAGCCTCCATATAGAGTTTCCCATATGATGAAACTCTGCATGGGGACCCGATCAGGTAACAGTCCCGGGATCGTTAACAAGTCTAGGTAGGCCCCACCCCTCAGTGTTACTTCGGCCTATAAAAAGCCCGACTGCAAGCCAAGGAAGAAGAAGCGGAGCCACAACGCTGAACGTCTCTAGAGTTGTGCGGAGATAGCAAAAGGTTACAAAGCTTTGTTTGGAAGTACTACAGCATTGAAGGTCCATTGGAATTAAACTGAGGAAACCATCAGAGCCACGCCGCTCAGTTTAAGCTGATTTCTTGGCCGCAATGACCAGAATCGCAGAAAATTACGGAGACTAGCAGACACCGTCGAGTTCGTGTTCGTCGAAGTATCAAGTTCAACTCAAATTTGGTTTCTCAAGCCCGTTCGAGCGTGTTCTCTTCCTTTGGTGCGGTGAGTTACGCTACACTCCACAACATTTCTTTACTACACCAGCCGGAGAAAGTCTCTCGAACCAAGGCTGTCGAAAGTCGCAGAAGTCGTCCGAGTTCGCCGATAACGTCTTCTTCGCGGAATCAGAGCACTACTACCAGTTTTCTCTGAAGCAACATTCGACCATGGCGATCAAGTAAGTCAGTATCGACTCTCTGCCTGAGTATCCTCTTCCGCTCAGGAACATTCGCTCCATGCTGTACATCAGTACAAAAAAAAATAAAAATAAATAAATAAATAAAAATAAGAAAAAGTGTATATAGAGTGTAAAAAATATACATTGTCCTAAAAGAGCAAGAGGATGGAATACTTACACTAGAAGATAAACGACGCTAAAAGAGAAAGAGGGTTCGAAAAAAAAAAAAAAAGAAAAATGGTGTGTGTGCGTCGTGTTCTTCTTCAAGTTTGAAACTCGTTCATTCTTTTCGAACGAACAAATCTCGAAGGGGGCAATCAGTACGCACCAAAATGTGTGTGGCCCAAATTCGATAAGCCCAAAGCCCATCAACCCAGTTACCAAAGCCTCTGGGCAGGCTTAACTAACTCTCGAGGCCGCTCAACTTGGTCCATAGTGAAGTCCACTTGCGTCGCTGCGTCAGCAGCACAGTCGACGTCCTCATCATCAGCAAACCGGAGAACCAGCACCAGTCAGCAATCGGAGTACATGTCAGCCTCACCCAGTTGCCAACGGAAGGAGGGAAAGAAGGCCGCGAGCCCAGTTCTTCTTATCTTCCCCTCTTCTTCCTCAACTTCCTCAACTTCCTCAACAAGAGAGAGGATCCTCTTTCCCAGGCAATTCCCCAACAACTTCAGAGGATCGACTACAAAAAGCCGAAGACTCCCTACTACAAGGGGTCGAAAAATCTTCTACCAGAAAAGCTCTTTTGAATCACTGAAGTCAAGCAGTTCGCTGTTCGTCGTTCCAACAGTTCACTCGGAATAGCTCTACACGTTCGCCGGCAACGTCACAAGTCGATACACGCGGAGCACAAATACCTCTGTCCGATCGACCGAAGCCAAAACAGTTCATGCACACTCATTCCTGCAACTCAAGTTCGACGTTCGTTCGCGGAAGCTTAAAACTTCACCTGATTCACACGGAGATCGAATCAGAGGATTATTAGGAGATAGTACTCACATTCCTTGATACGAAACACCCCAAATTGTAACAAATTATTCTGTTATACTTGAAATATTCTCTCGGTCACACCTCTTCGCGGACCGGCAGATTTTCGGTGAAACATTAACTAAAGATATAGTATAAAAAAATTAATTTTTTTGGGTTGGGTTTGAGTTTTGTCAAAACCCGACGGTTTTAGTTGAGTCGGGTTGGGTTCGAGTTTGTAAATTGAAGGATTGGGTCACGTTCGAGTTTGTAAATTGAAGGATTGGGTCGGGTTCGAGTTCGAATTTTAAAACTCATTCGGGTTTTTAAGTCGGGTAGGGTTTGGGTATTCAAAAATCCAACCCAAACCCGACCCGTGCCCACCCCTACTCACTTATGTTGAAATAACTGTTTTCAGAAGAAAATTATTATCTAGTGGCGGGAAATATTTTTAACGAAAATATAAAAAACACCCTTTACATATTATTTTATATTTAAAACACTCATTGGCTAATTTTCTATTAAGAAATCCAGTAAAAAAAAGATATATTTTTAACCCTTGACTGATTATTTCCCTGAACTCGTGCGATATCACTTATATTCATCTTGGTGTCATTGATTAGTTTGAAGAATATTTTGCTATTGTAAATGAATTAAGTTTTTGAATAAATAAAATGTTGGGAGCAGACAATTTTTTGAAAAAAAATTTAATAAAAATCTGCTACATTTTTATTTGCTATAGTTTCTTTCACGTTGTCAAATATGTGGAGCCCACTTGCATCAATCGACATAAGAAAATAGAATGAGAGTTTTGTGACATGTGTGGGTCCAAATGGTCATTTTCTTATGTTTTGCTTTAGTGGATTAGGGTTAAATTGAAGAGAGAGAGAGGCACATAGTTAAAAAATAGAAAAAGGAGAACGGGAGGCACCAGTGAGGAAGAATGGGAGACACCGGTAGAAACCTTTTGAAATAAATTTGGGAGAGGTAACATCTTGTAATCAAATTTGTAAGGGTTTGTGTGAAGATCTTTTGTTGCCTTCACTTTCTCAACTGTTGTTCATCTGAGAGGTTTCTTGCACTATTTTGCTGAAAATAGTGAATTTACTTGTCGCATCTCGGGATTTTTTACTCTCGCTTGAAAGAGGATTTTCCACGTTAAATCTTTGTGTTCTTATTGTATTTGGTTTATTTAAATTTCTCGGGTGCCAGATTATTGTTATCTCGTCTTGGATTATTGTCTGTTTTTTTGTGGAAGATTTCCAGTGTTAGAGGATTTTTTGTAACAATTGGTGCCGTCTGTGGAGATGAGAACCGATCTCATTCAATTGGTTATTAATTTGAGTGGGAGTTATGGCAGAAAAATCTTCCAAGACTGGGAAGATCGAGAAATGCAATGGATCAAATTGTCAGTGGTGTAGAATGCAGATAGAGGACCACTTATATGAGAAGCAATTACATCTGCCACTCATAGGGGTGAAGCCGACAGAGATGAAGGCCGACGAATAGGCTCTACTGGATCGGAGGGCCTTGGCTATAGTCCGGATGAGTTTGACTCAATCGGTAGCATTTAATGTCTCTAAGGAGAAGACTGTCAAGAACTTACTGACGGCATTGGTAGGAGTCTATGAGAAGTCATTAGCTTCGAACAGGTTATTACTTTTGAGAAAACTTGTTTATTTGAGAATGTCAGAAGGAACTCCTATTGTAGATCATTTAAACAATTTTAACAAGTTGTGGGCACAAATTGAAGCAGTTGAATTGAAATTTGATGATGATGTGAAATCTTTGATGTTTATGTGTTCTTTGCCTGAAAGTTGGGATACAATTATCACTTCAATTAGTAATGCTACTAAGGAGAAGTTGAAGTTTGATGACGTGTTGAGTGCTATTCTGAATTAGGAGATAATGAAGCGGAGTATGGTGATCAATACACAATCCACCTCCAAAACGGCCTTGTCAGTGGATAAGGGGAAGGGCAGAGACAGGGGAAGTAATCAAAGCAGACCCCCCCAATAATCGGGATCGATCTAAGTCAAAAAGTAAATTCAAGGGTAAGTTCAAGTGTCAGGTTTGTGATAAGGAAGGACATGTTAAGAGAGATTTCCCAGAGTAAAGAATACTACAAATATTGTAGATGGACATGAGGAAATGCTATGTTTGTCAGTTTATGACGAATACAAGGTAAAATTGGTATATTGACTTCGAAGCTTCTTTCCATTGCACATCTCACAAGGAGTGGTTTTGTGACTACATCAAGGGTGAGTTTGGTCATGTGATTGTTGAAAATGGTTAGAAGTGAAAATTGAGGGAAGAGAATTCACTTGAAGATGAATGATGGAGGTAACTGATTCTGAAAAATCTTATATCTGTCAACATGCTAGACCGGGAGGGCTATAAGTTCACATTTGAGAACAGCTCATGGAAGGTTAGCAGTGGAGCATTGACTTTGATTAATGGGAAGACAGTGGGAACACTTTACCTGTTGTGTACCAACGTAGATCAAATTGTTTCCTTGGTGACTGAGAAGGATGATAAAGCATCATTATGGCATTGCCGGCTTGGTCACTTCAGTGAGAGTGGAATGAGGATCATACATTTGGCGAAGGTTTTGATAGGTATAACTAATATTTGTTTTGACTTTTGTGAAGAATGTTTCTTAGGAAAACAAAGGCAGGCGAGCTTCAATAAAGATGGTAGAGAGAAAAAGTCCAACAAATTGGACTTGGTTCACACAAATATTTGGGGACCAGTCCAAGGTAAATCTTTTGGAGGTAATCTCTATTTTTTTATCTTTATTGATGACTATTACAGGAAGACATGAATTTATACTTTGAAAGAAAAATCAAATGTCTTTAATATTTTCAAGTATTGGTTAGCTCGTGTTGAGAATGAGACAGGGTCAAGGCTAAAATGTCTTTTGTTTGAAAATGGCGGAGAATTTTTTGATAAGGAGTTTTGACTCCTATTGTGCCAAAAGGGGGATTAGGATGATTAAGACAATGCCTAGAACACCACAGTAGAACGGGGTGGCAGAGAGAATGAATCGAACCATCCTTGAGCGAGCTAGGAGCATGAGAATTCATGTGGGTCTCCCCTTGCATCTTTGAGGAGCTACTGTGGATACGACGGTCTATCTAATCAACCGAAGTCCATCAAGTACTCTAGATGGAAGAATACCGAAAGAGGTATGGGCTGGTAAAAATGTGGATTATTCTTTTATGAAAGTTTTCTGTTGAATTGCCTATGCTCACATTGACAGGGAAGTAAGGAAGAAGCTTGATCCTAAATCTACCAAGTGTGTGTTTCTTGGATATGAAGGTGATGAGTATGGTTACCGACTATGGGATTTTGAGAACAACAAGGTGTTTCAATGCCAGAATGTTGTATTCAATGAGGAGCAAATGCACAAAGATAGAAAAGAAGAAAAGAAGAGTGAGCCTAAGGAGAAGGAGTACACAGAGAGATGAGATTGGTGAAAATCTACCTCAAGCAACAAATGAACAGGTTGTTCCAAGTGATGGAGAACAACCAATTGAAACCGAACAAGCGACTGAGTCACAGGGTGAACAATCAAGTATTGATGATGGTGAATCACATGAGTATTCAAATGCTCAAACTGATTTTGATGACTCAGAAATACCACAAGAGGAAATTGTTACTTATGGGTTCTGGAGGAGTACAAGGGTAAGAAAGCATGTGCAAAAGTTAAATTTAATTGTACAACATGTTTTGTATAATGATGTAGGAGAGCCAGAATCCTATGATGAGGCCATGGCGGATGAAGCTCATCTTAAGTGGGAGCTTGCTATGAAAGATGAGATGTTGTCATTGGAGGAGAACCAAACATGGGAATTGGTGAAGATGCCTATATAGAAGAAAGTTCTACAAAACAAGTGGATATTTCGGGTCAAGCAAGAAGTCGGTGGTGTACAGAGGTATAAGGCAAGACTTGTTGTGAAGGAGTTTGGACAGAGGGAAAGTATAAATTTTCATGATATATTTGCACCAGTCGTGAAAATGACTTCAATTTGAACTATTTTGAGTATAGTTGCTGTGAAAGGATTGTATTTAGAGCAACTTGACGTCAAAATAGCTTTCCTTTTTGGGGACTTGGAGGAGGAAATCTACATGAGACAGCCAGTTGGTTTTGAAGTCATAGGAAAAGAGAGTTAGGTGCGCAAATTGAAGAGGACTCTATATGGACTCAAACTAGCACCAAGGCAGTGGTACTTAAATTTTGAAAGGTTTATGCTGGACATTGAATTTGCTAGGAGCAATGCGGACCACCGTGTATATCAAAAAAGGTTCAATGATGGTAATTATATTATCTTAACATTGTGTGTGGATGATATGCTTTTTACAGGAACCAACATGAAGAAAATTGATGATCTCAAGAAGAGGTTGACAAATCAATTTTCCATGAAAGACCTAACTGAAGCGAAACAAATTCTTGGGATGCAAATTACCCAAGACTAGAAGAAGAAGTTGTGGCTATCCCAAGAGGGATATATGAAGAAAGTGTTGGAGAGGTTCAACATGCCTGAATCCAAGGTGGTGACTAGTACTTTGGGTAGTCAATTTAAATTATCTAAGGAACAAGGCGCCAAGAGTGATGAGGAGATAGTTGTTGCTAGCTAAACATCAGTAACTTTCTAGCTAAAGAACGTTACTCTATAGCACGCAAGTGCACATGTCGCGCAATAAATAAAGTGGACTCAAGAGTGATGTCGAACCCACAGGGATGATGTGTAGACTCAGTACTAAACATGCATCCTAATAGCTATAACTAACAGAATGAAAGGATATTCGATGAGAATGATAAATATACACACTAACTAGGACTCGGACAAGGGATAACTAGGAGAGTCAATTTAAAATAGAGGTAGGGGTGTGATTTCACGTCCTCGCGCTCTGTATCTAACCTATTCTAGCATTCAAGCATTTAATCAAACGCTTGGCAGACCCAAGAATTTAGTATGTATGGGTCTTTTCCAAGATCACTACAATTGTGTCCTCTATTCCAACTCTCTAATCTTCCGATTGAAGGTCTAGAAAGATAACCCACTACACGTAGCCTATAGGTAACGTACGGTGGTGGTTTATTCCTAACTCGACACACGAATCCCCTAGATAGACCTCCTAACTAGGTGGAACGCACGTTGCCTAATGCAAGTCTACCCAAATCTACCCTCCTGGGGTCGAATCAGGTTCTTAAATATCAATTAAAGATAGCTAGGCAACTAATCTAAATATGCATTAGACATACCACTTAAGGGAATCATACTCAAATCACTAAATAACTACATACATTGCAAGAGTACGCTACATCACACCCCCAAACGGGGGTTTAAATACACATCGAGCAAAAATACACTAATAATCACAAATTTTAACACATGTCCATACTCAAAGTACACACAAACGAAAAAAAATGAGTAAGAAGAGCAAACTAGGAGTGTATAGCACTTCTTGAAGCTTTAATCCTCCTCCCGGATGGAAGTCTCCTCAAGAAATGGCCCCAAAATTCTCCCTTGAAGCACTAGCACGAACCCTAGACAAGTCTAGGTCGACTCCTCCAATCCCAAGTCCTAATGCCCCACGAAATCTACCCCTTTCTATTTATAGGTTGGGCAGAATTCCGTTTTTTTGCCTTTAAGTGACTGGGCGCCTCGTATGGCGTCGAGTCACTTAAAGAAAAGGAAGTTGCATACCGCCTCTCGGCGCCTAGCATTTTGCGCAAAACCCTTGTCATGGCGACCAAAAACCAGCGCCCAGGCGCTGAGTCTCGCTATCTGCTGCCATGGCAATGCTTCCAGCACCGCAACGCTTGACATTGGTCTGCCGTTGCGCTCAGAATCAGCGCCGAGGCACTGATTCTCGCTAACTAGTGTCGTGAACTCCGCTATGGCGAAGGTTTTCCCTGGAGCCATGGAGCGCCAGGAGCTTCGTATGGCGCCTGGTTCGCTTCCTCCAATCTGCTCTCGGCGCTACAATGCCCAATCCATGCTATGGCGCCCAGTATTCTTCTGCACTTGTGTTTCGGGGGCGATTCCTTCAATGTTCCACCAATTTGTTCGGAGCCCTTCCTCTATGCTTTCCACTAGATTTTCTGCACAAGAACACCAAGATTAAGTCAAATTTCCCCATATTAGAGGAAATTTACATGTATATATATATATGGTGCAAAGCACTCAATCAAATACCCCCAAACTTATAATCTTCCTCGTCCTCGAACAATAACATGCTACAGAGGTTCTAAATCATCAATCTCACATGCTTACAAAGAAAGACCATGCAATTCAATAATAGAAATGGAAAATCATATTGCTCGGCCCTTTACTTGTAATCTCTCTTAAGAGACTAACTTATTTTCCACTCATTTTGCCCGACACTAATCAATTTCTCTAGTCCCCACAATCATGGTTCTCACCATCAACCCATCAAACTATGAACTTTAAGAATTCTCATTAACGCTCTATACTCTAGTCTCTCGTTCCACCTTCCATGAATGATGAAGGGATGCACTTAAGATCATTAGGACTTTCACTTAGGTTGTAATGGGGCTTGAGATACGAGTAGGATCACAAGTGAGTACCTGGGGTAGATCCCTCTTTAATGCATGACCCAACCCTACAAACCAAGTTCCAGCCTTTAAAGTTTCCCCCAAACACACGTTCAAGCTATTGTGGAGCCAGTTCCCCTTCTCTTTTTTTTTCTTTCTTTTTCTTTCCTTTTTCCTTTTTTTTTTGGAGTTGGGGTTGAAAATAACTAACTTTACCATTTGACGCAAAACTTCACGATTCCTGAGTCGTAAAGGCCCAGTTACTAAGTAAAGCAGTCATTGCTCCTTTGGCTTTCACAGTTGCAACATCTTTTCTCTTTCTTTTTTTTTTTTTTTTTTTTGGTTTTACTTTTGGATCTACAATTATTTTTAGATTGAATCATGAACCAAGAGGGATAGGTTATGTGAAAGAGGATAATAATTCAATCAAGATGGGTTTATATCATGGATAACAGAAGAAATAGAACATGACCCAACTTGGTTGTCTAGGGGGATTGCTAGGTTGTCTTGAAAGGCTCAAACTCAAGAAAACAAAATTGCCTAACTCATTTGTTTAAGTTGCAACCTTCAATCTTTTATTTCAAACTTCCCTTGAGACTAGTTCTAAAGCTTCTAAAGGAATTCTTAAGCTCATAAATCAAACATTCCACATTCCCAAACCATGACATGTTGACTTCAAGAAAAATAATTGTGAGTGGTGCAATGACATGAAAATGAGTCAGTCTCCTACTCATATTATGTGAGTGTCGGGCATGAAATTTTCAATCTCAAGTTAAACAACATGGTGGCATCACAAATCATATGCAATGCAAGATGAACATACATGCAGCATGGTACCCTCCCCATAATTAAATTATACATTGTCCTCAATGTAGATCATAATAGCAACAAAAAAGGAAGGAGTTAAGAAATCTCCCTGTAGGTACAATGCTGCTCCCATGAAGACTGCTCACAGAACCTTGTGAGGAACATGAACTCATGACACATGTGAGATCAAACAAATTGAAGAAGTATCTAGGGATCCAATGTTCTTATTTCTAAACTATAAAACTACAATTTATTTGACATCAAGAATTAAAAATAGGCAAGTCAAAATGCACATGTTGGTGAAGTTCAAAAAGATATAATCTAAAAACAAACATGAGCTCACAAGTAGAATTCTTTCACTACACATGGTCTCTTTGGGGCTTTAAAAGGTGAAGCCCTTGTGTGGAGCCCCCTCTTTCTTAACCCCATAGATTCCCCTCAAAAGAGGGGAGCAAGATTCAAAGGATATAAAAATTTTTCACTGAATCCCGTCTGGCGCAATATGGTGCCCAGTCCTGTTCATGGCGCCAGGCACCAGAAGTTGTTTTTGTACAGCCTATGGCATCGTATGGCGCCCAATGGCGCCCTGTGGCGCCATATAGTGCCTTATGGGGCCAGGTTCTACCAAGTGCTCAATCCACTTGAATTTCACTTGTTTTGATTCAAAAAAACCCACCCACATGTTTCACTATCTATCTACACTAAATTAAACTAATCTAAATGGTTATAACCACTTATTTTCAAAAATTAAATTCTATTCTATTCCTATCATTTTACTTTCTTGGTTGCCTCCCAAGTAGCGCCATGTTTAAGGTCCTTGGCTAGACTTGTCCACCATTCCTCCCGGATCAAAAGGAAAGCTTAGCCACTTTTGTTTTATCACATCTCTACCTTTGGTAGAGCAAGAAAGTGGCTCTCAAAGATTTTGGGAATAGTAGGTGGTGTCTTCTTGCAAGTTGGGATTTTTCAATTCAAAATGTGCAAGATGTCTCAACTCTCCTCCAAGTTGGTTCATAGGGTGGGTGGATGAACTCATCTATCTCATCTAGGTTTAGTCTCCCCCCTTCAATTGAGATTGATTCGTCAAGTAGTGCTACCCGAGTGTCTAAGAATCTACCTCAAAATTTTCTTTTTCTTCCATCCCTTTTCCCAAACTTGGCTTAATCCTACCTCAATTCCCTCTTGATATGTATCTAATGCTTGCTCCCCACTTTCTCTAATAGGAAAGAACAAAGGGTCGGGTTGGTTACATCTCTCTTCCATAGGTTGATCAACCTCTTTTGTATCCTCACTAACCAACAATTTATGCCACCAAATTTCTAAAGGGTCTATTAAATTGGGTTGAGAAGAATCATCAAGATATTCTTTCTTCTCCTCTAACTCATTCACATAATCATCATCTAAAACCAAGTTGCGTCCCCTTCGTTGTTCTTCAAATTTCTCATCACAGTGGCTATCAATCCTAGAGGTAACCATGGGTTGCTCATATCCACGTTCCAAGCACGAATCTACCATGCTATCTACACATGATTCCCCTTTTGAATTCATCACCTGTTGACAAAAGATATCAACCTTCTCTGATAGCTCATCCAACCTTTTACCTTGCTCTATCACTATCTGTAATAGATATTCCTGCCTCTTTCAAAACTAGAATCAAAATCATCATCTATGGGTGGAGGTTGAGGAGCCACCTGTTGACAAAGGAAACTCACTTTTTCTTGTTCTTCTCTGAAAGCTTCTTGCTTTGCAAGAAGTCTTTGAAGAATCTCACTATTCCGATCATTAGACAAGTCATCCTTGGTCCTTAGGGGTGGAGGTTGAGTAGTTGGGCATATAGTGGGAGAATATGGTTGTCTATGTTGGCCAAGCATAGACAAGATCTTTTTCCTGTGCTCCCATGAAAAATTTAAGCCTTCTTCCCTATCTAGGATCATTGGTCTCATATGGAGGGGAGCCAAATTATTTTTCTTAATGTACAATGGCTTCCTCCCTATGGACCTCTGCATAGCTGCTTGGGTCTGTGCAAACTCCCATTGTCTTTCTCTAGGACAAGAGAAACCACACTGTAGAGAGCTGTCATAGATCTCAACTGGGTAAAAAAATTCACTATCCACACATCCTTTATAGCACTTAGATTGACACAAATAATGATCCATCAATAGGTTATACAATCACAAGCAAAAGAAGGCAAACCAATATCAATGTACATACACACATTTTTGTTTTTTTTTTAATAATACAAAAAAAAAATACAAAAAGTACCAAACAATCAACAAATGAAAAAAACAAACTAAACCTAATTAAGCCTAGAGTACAACTACTAGGATTTGTATTAGCATCAATCTAACTAATAGTCCCCGGCAACGACGCCAAAAACTTATTGCTAGCTAAACGCGAGTAACTTTCTAGCTAAAGAAAGTTACTCTATAGCACGCAAGTGCACGTGTCACGAAAGTAATAAAGTGGACTCAAGAGTCCAGATGTCGAACCCACAGGGACTATGTATAGACTTAGTACTAAACATGCATCCTAATAGCTATTACTAACCGAATGAAAGGATATTCGATGAGAATGATAAAATATGCACACTAACTAGGACCCGGATAAGGGATAACTAGGATAATCTATTTAAAATAGAGGTAGGGGTGTGATTTCACGTCCCCGCGCTCCGTATCTAACCTATTCTAGGATTCAAGTATTTCATCAAATAGACCTCCTAACTAGGTGGAACGCACATTGCCTAATGCAGCTCTACCCAAATCTACCATCCTAGGGTCGAATCATGTTCCTAAATATCGATTAAAAGATAGCTAGGCAACTAATCGAATACTAAACATGCATTAGACATACCACTTAATGGAATCATACTCAAATCACTAAAATAACTACATACATTGCAAGAGTACGCTACATCACACCCCCAAACGGGGGTTTAAATACACATCGAGTCAAAATACACTAATAATCTCAAATTCTAACACATGTCCATACTCAAAGTACACACAAACGAAAGAAAATGAGAAAGAAGAGCAAACTAGGAGTGTATAACACTTCTTGAAGCTTCAATCCTTTTCCTGGATAAAAATCTCCTCAAGAAATGACCCCAAAATCCTCCCTTGAAGCTCTATCACGAACCCTAGACAAGTCTAGGTCGCCTCCCCCAGTCCCAAGTCCAAATGCCCCTCGAAATCTCTCCCTCTCTATTGATAGCCTGGGTAGAAATTCCTTTTTTTCCCAAGGCGCCCAGGCCATTCTATGCTGCCTAGCATTTTGTGCTAAACCCTCGCCATGGCGACCAGAAACTAGCGTCGAGGCGCTGAGTCTCGCTATCTACTCCCATGACGATGCTTCCCAGCGCCGCGACGCTTGACTTTGGTTTGTCATTGCGCCCAGAATCAGCGTCAAGGCACTGATTCTCGCTAACTGGTGCCGTGAACTTTGCTATGGTGAAGGTTTTTCCCGGCGCCATGGAGTGTCAGGGGCTTCGTGTGGGCCTAGGTCGCTTCCTCCAATCTGCTCTCGGCACTACGACGCCCAGTATTCTTTTGCACTTGTGTTTCGGGGGCAATTCCTTAAATATTTCACCAATTTGTCCGAAGCCTCTTCCTCTATGCTTTCCACTAGATTTTTTGCACAAGAACACCAAGATTAAGTTAAATTTCCCCAGAATAGAGGAAATTTACATGTGTATATATTGGGTGCAAAACACCCAATCAATAGCTCACATGAAGACGATGCATTATGCTTCAGCTATTGGGAGTCTTATGTATGCAATGGCGAGTACAAGACCGGATATAGCAGATGTAGTGGGAGTTCACTAGTAGAATAAGGTCTTTGTCGATGGTTATGAAGCCTCGCCAAAAGCCATAAAGAGCCATACACTTTTGGCAATGAAGGATTGTTGCCTTATGAGCATCGTGTCAGAAGGCCTTGCCATAAGTACATAGCGAGAGGAAGAAACGTCACCAAAAAAAATTTTTATGGTGAAGGTTGAGAACCATCGCCAAAAATGCGTTCGGCGAAGCTTCCGAACAAATTGTGGATTTCTAAGCTGCAACGAAGCTTGATGGAGCTGGAGAATAGAGAGTTGTTGCGACTGGAATAGCTCCACAATGCGATTGGATTTAGCTTGATTTTAGATTTACATCGAATAAGAGATTTTGGAGCTTTCGTGCCTGTCGGGAATGAAGGTAAGAAATTTTATCAAAACCTCATTCGACACAATCGTATATCATATGGCGAAGGTTAAATACATTTTTGACCTTATGGCGAATGTTAAATACATTTTTGACCTTATGGCGAAGGTTAATATACATTTTTGACCTTATGGCGAAGGTTAATCGTCACTTCTAATTACTAACATTTAGAAATGGTTCTATTGACCCTCATATTTAACCATTAATGAGGATATGGCGAGGGTTGGGCATTGAACCCTCACCAAATATAGGTTTTGTACTAGTGGTTGTGAGCAGATTCATGAGGAACCCAGGCAAAGAATATTGGGAAGCAGTGATGTGAATATTCAAGTATTTGAAAGACACTTTTGATTATTGTTTGTGTTTTGTGAGAAATGACATTGACGTGAAATGTTTTGTGGACTCTGATCATACGTGTGATAGAGATAATGGCGGAAGCACTTCTGGGTATGTGTTTACAATTGGTGGAACTGCAGTCAGTTGGGCTTCTAAACTACAGAAAGTTGTTGCTCTATCTTCAACAGAAACTGAATATGTGGCTGCTATAGAAGCTAGCAAGGAGTATATATCGCTGAAATCTCTAAATGAATGAGTTGGGGTATGGTAATGTTGATTGCAGGTTCTACAAGGATCGTCAAAGTGCAATCCATCTAGCCAAGAACTCGGCGTTTCATTCGAGAACTAAGCATATTCATCTTCGGTATCACTTCATTCGAACTTTACTTGAGGAAGGACAATTGAAGCTAGAGAAGATAAACGGAAAGAAGAATCTGACAGACATGTTAATGAAGCCGGTGGAGGGCCAAAAGTTGAGTATTTGCTCAACTATGGTCAACTTGCACTAATAAGCAAGGGATGAACATATGCGACAAACAAAGTGTGGAGGAAGATCGAAGGATGAAAATTATTCTGTTCCAGATGGTCTGCAAGTGGGAGATTGTCAAATATGTGGAGCCCACCTACATCACTCGACATAAGAAAATAGAAGGAGAGCTTTGTGACACGCGCGGGTCCAAATGGTCAATTTTCTTATGTTTTGTTTTAGTTCATTAGGGTTAAATTGAAGAGAGATGTATAGAGAGAAAAAATAGAAAAAGGAGAACGACAGGCACCAATGAGGAAGAACGGGAGACACCGGCAAAAACCTTTTGAAACAAATTTGGGAGAGGTAACATCTTGTAATCAAATTTGTAAAGGTTTGTGTGAAGATCCTTAATTTGCTGCCTTCTCTTAATTTCTCATCTCTTGTTCATCAGAGAGACTTCTTGTACTATTTTGTTGAAAATAGTGAATTTGCTTGTTGCGTCCCATGGTTTCCAGATTATTGTTATCTCGTCTTGGATTATTATTTTTGTGTTGTGAAAATTTCCAGAGTTAGGGGATTTTTCGTATCACAAGTTTCGACTCTGCTAACTTGCTTATTGAATCCATACCAGATATCCAATTAGGATTGATTATCCATAAAAAAGAACAAAATCTAAAATTTTCTTAAATATAAAATTCACTTAATTATTAAAATTTAAAATTATTACAAGTCATGAAATTTGTAAAATTTTCTATAAATTAACAAAAGTATCAGAAGTTAAAAAAATTACAAGATTAGAGAGATAAATATTAGAAATAAAAAGATTATTAAGAGAAAGAGGAGAGTGAGAAAAAGGAAAGAAAGAGGAGAGAAAGAGGAGCGAAAGAGGAGAAAGAGAAATTGGAAAGAGAAAAATGAAAAAAATTATATATTTAATGGAAATTTTTATAATTTTCTATTTTTATGAGAAATTAAAATAATTTTTAAAATTTTTACAGTACATAAAAATTAACTAATTGATTTTTAAATTTAATGAAATAATTACAAAAAGTTTCGTACTTTTCAAATTTCCTTGTTTTATAGCTTTTGTATTGATTATGATCCTTATTGGATCCAAATCATTGATACCACTGCTTACTGAAAAAACTTAGTGTTTGTTATTCTGTAAAAAGAAATAGATATTCATTAAGGCTAATTGGATATCAATTAGATGGGCCTTTATAGGTTTTATTAGATATCCGCGATCCGATCCAATAAGAAACGGATATCTAACAAGAGGCTTATTTGGATATCCCTTCCTTATTGGTTTGGATTGAAATTTAGACTTTTTTTTTTTTATTTTGGGTTTCATTCATTGGCAGCCCTAAAGTTCAGCATTGAACAACTCCATTCACAATTATCACCATTAATTAAATATCTCTGAGAGGGTTTGACCCATGCCATCTGTATTGAATATTTCAGCCATGTACTTTGCCCTCCATGCTGCCACAACTAGGCTATTGAACATTGGTTAGATTTGTGGAGCACCAGTTAGTGCATCATGCATGTGAGGAACATAAATTTCCTTGTCAATCTTATGGTGAAGACAAGCTGATAATTTGAAGCGGTCATTCGTAGCTACATATATGAAGGAGGCTCGAATATATAATATTATGCATGGTTTATCATGAAAATGTATTTCGTCTACATTAACTGGGGTTAATTAAAACACATATATATATATCTTGTATATTAATGCTCGATCCCCTTGAAATGCTCTCTTTAGAAAGGAAAAGGAAAAAATATTTTTCTTAGTACATATCCAATTAATTTCCTTGAATGCTTCCATAACAACTTCCAAATGTTGAAATAATAGATGAGAACGGGAAGGAGCAAGGGAAGAACAAAAGGTTTTACGAACTTGTTGAAGATGATAACTACCCATGCAATCAATTCGTGCTGAAACTGTAGAAATTCTGCAGAGATGGAGATATATATAGAAGACACTAATTAAATAACGTCGATCATGATATAATTAATCATGCATATATGCAAACAAACAAAAAAAAATTTTAATTAAGGAAGCTAGATCTTACTCTCAGCAACCACCGGGAAGCGATCAAAAGTAGTGCTGACTGTCTTCAAAAGACTCTGAAATGAACGAAAACAATATTAAATTAACAGATAAAACGGAAATTAACAGAAATTAATTTGGCTGGTTTTAATTTTTTTTTTTTTCGAAAATTGTATATATAAATATTGTATGATGAATCGTTGTATATATAATTTATACGAATATTATTACTAGTCATGACTTCTTACCACGGCGGACATTCCTGGTTTCAACGGAGACTCCACTAAAATGTAAGCCTTTCTGCAAGCATTGTAATTGTAATTGTAATTAATTTCAAATTAAGCAAGATGTTTTAATGGAATTTCAGAATAATATGGCGTTTAATTAAAAGAGTAGTAAAGTAATTAATTAATTTGAAGTAAAATCTAATAATCCTCACTCGATAACCAGCTTTCCTCCATGGTTACCGCAGTCAAAGAAACCACAACCTCTGGTGAAAGGTATTTCAGTTTTTCTCCAATCTGTGGATTAGAAAAAAATAATAATAATAATAATTATAATTATTATTATTATGAGCGAGAATTTGAATTAAAAAAATAATTAAAAATTTTATTAAAAAAAAATTTATAAAAAAAAAAAAAACGTTAATTACCTAGGTGCCAGAGGACTCCGACAGTGTGGTGCAGGCCATGAAATGTTCTGTCTATTATGAACTTAACATTCTTCCCCATGCTTTTACTCAACTGGGTCAAGTACTCCATCACTTGCTGCATGCATATGCATTTCCAATTAAGCAAGCATCGATCAAATAATATTCGAAATCGTTGATACGTACGTACTAGTTTAATTTTTGAGAAAGTCATAATATTTAATCAAACCTTCTTTCCTTTGAATGGGTCGAGAAATGCCTCGTCTTCGTAGTAACAATCATCCGAGATCAACTCTCCCAGTTTCTTCGCATCGCCGTCGTTAATGGACTCGTAAAACTGCTCGATTAATATTATTGAAGGCGGGTCTTGTTCATCAGAATCAGTAGAACTCGAGTTTGATCCTGATCCCGACGGTGCGGCTGCTGCGCCGTACTGATCACGTCGATCCCCGTTCAGTTTCTTCATCGTCCGAGCTGCAGGAAAGCTGATCCGGGACGTTCTGTACTTTGTAGTTCCCATGCCCATAATCCGATGATGCTGATGCTGCTGCCGGAGGGAGAAATAATTGATATGCAGCTTCTTAAGATGCGGGCTAATTGGGCTTGCCATGGCGGCGGAAGATATTCCATAATGTGGTGGTTTTGTATTAATAATCAAAAAAGTCGAAAGTGGAGAAGTTGCAGATGGATCATACGGAGGAAGCAGAGGAGCAGAAGTGCTCATGGCGAAACCTATGATAACACCGCTACAATATTGTTTGCCACGGAGATCGATCGATCGATCGATCGATCGATCGATCGATCGAATAATGCATGAGATAAAAAAAGAGTAAAGGAAGCCAATTAATTACAGAAGAAAAGGAAGATATTCCTGGAGTACCGGCCAGGAGGATGATGCATATATATATATATATATATATATATACGTGGTTTGCTTCGCCAAGTAGTTTACGTCCGCCTTTAATTTGATGCTTCTTATTTTCCCATTCTTTCAATCTGTAGAGGTAGGTTCTTCTAACTCAAGCTTCTCAGTTGCGTGAGATCATCGATCTGTTTTAATTAAGGACAGACCTACACATAACTAAGGCAAAAATGCGGTTGGAAAGTGCTGCTTTTTAGCAATGCTTTGGAGTATGACGTTGCTTCCTCCTGCCCTCCCCTATTGGCTGTGTGTACCAGCACACATTAAATCCAAGGAGGATGAAAAACCAAGAAATTAATGAGAAAATGAGAGAGAAATATTGAAATTAAAGGGCAATGAGAGAGATGGATGGATCCATAAATCTATTTTTTAAAAATAACTGCTGCTCTCTTATAGAGTGATATATATATGTACTTCAAGATTCAATTGTTTAATGTTGAAGATGAAAATACAACTCTTTAACTAGCACATTAATTCATATTCTGAAGAGAGAAATTTATGGAGGAAAATCTCCACATGAAGGGAAAGCTAGTAGCTATTTTAACCGATTTGCTCTCCTCTAATCAGAAAACAAACTTCCGTGAAAGACTATGTATCATTTAATGCCGAAATAGAATACTTCTCGCAGACCTCCTCACATAAAAAAAAAATAAAAATAAAAATAGTAAAATCAGAATGCCTCGTTTGTAACCTGTTACGATATTTTTACGATTTTTATCTACAATTGCAACGAGATTTGCCTAGCTAATTAGGAATTAATTTGGGTTGTTGAGTAATGTTAAAATGGGGAAAAGGAAAAAGACCAAAAAGAAAAGAATCTTTACTTTGAAAAACCAAAAGATCATCCGTATATAATTTCTAACTACTCCATTATAATGTGGTACTTACAGCATAATCCTCTCCAACTTTTAAAAGAGTCCCTACAATAACCAAACCCGGCCCGTTAATTAACCCTAATATATCTTAAACCTAAATGTACACCCTAACATTCCACACCCTCAAGAAAACTTGTCCCCGAATGAATCACACCAAGCAATTCATGTCAGCTTTGGATTTGGTGTGTTGCAGTGTTGGACTACTATATATATATATATATAGAGAGAGAGAGAGAGAGGCTTGATCCAGTGTGAAACAGTTTATCGTGTGAAACGTGTGAAACTGTTTCACAGCCGTCCGATCAGGACTCTTTTTAATCTCGCTCTATTCCCGAGCCTCCCAATTCATCAGCTGAGAAAAACTCTCCTACTCCCGACTTTTCTACCCAACCATCCCGACTCCCCTTCCCGATGGTCTCGACTCCTCTTCTCTACCTCCCCACTCCTCTTCCCGACCCTCCCAACTCCCTCCACCCGGATCGATGGATCGAATTCAGTGTTTGCGGAAGAAGGACTTACGTCTCCAATTCTTCTTCTCTACTTCCAACCAATAACAAAAGGTATGCCGTAGAAATCCTTCTTCCTTCTGCACTCGCGGAACGAAGCTCCCGCTTCCGGGTTATTTTTCTCTCTTTCATGTCTGTGATGCCCTTGTTTTCTCTTTCTTTCCTCAATATTTTTTCCTTCTGCACTAGATGTCCGTAGAAGCCTGAGGGTGGTCAAGAAATTTTATTTCTTTTCTATCCTATTGATGGAGAATTCCCCTCTTTTTTCCTATTTGAGCTTCACCATTTACTAAACTCTCTAACAATTGACTTCTCCTAAAAAAATGGGATCTATCGTCTCTTAGTTCTGATTTTGGTATTCTCAGAGACAGCCTTCGATTCTCTCCTCTCCCAATTCTCCATTCAAGACATTTGGTATTGTTTCTAATCTCTTTGTTTGTTCCTGCTCTGCTTTGCCTTGCCCCTTGATTCTCAAATTGAAAATGTTTGATTGCAGCAACCGGGCTTTTTGTTATAGCCAGCTTGAGCTCCACAAGCATGTGATCAAGGACTGTGACAACACTTTGCGAATGGACTCCACCCTTCTTCAGGCGTACATCCACAAAGGTCTGTACTTGTTTATTTATGGTGCTTTCTAGTATCATCTTTCGTGGGTTCGACTAAAAATGGTCAATGTATCAATGAGAGTTAGTTTCGTATTCACTCTTTTCCACTTGCCTTAAATTATTTAGTTTTGAGTCCCCATCCGTCCAATTTTACTTTAATTGCTAAGTTAACCTTTTCTTTGTGGTTCATTGGGATTCAACCATTTTCATTGAAAAGTTAATCGGGTTCTGGTCTGCTTGGTACTAAATATTAATCGATGCTTCTCCTTTCTTATGTCCCAGGCAGCAAATGTTTGATAATACTTGTTAAAAGATGTGATGTTAGATAGGAAATTAGCCATCATTTTCCTTTATCCTGAACAAGTATTAGTTTGCTCATGGGAGAACAAGTATAAAGACTTGCAACTCTTGTCCTAAAACCTGGGGAGTACATGAAAGTGGAATGCTTCAACTGTGGATTGCCCTTAACAGTCTTATATTAGTTCTATATGTTCAACTTCAGCATAGATTTGAATTTATATACTATTCAAAAATTTGGTTAGTGCTTACTAGTTAAGAAGGAATGTCAATAGATAACTTCATTTATTACGAGCAGCTCTGTGGCCTAATGGTAAAGCACCACCATTAGTGGAGAATCTGAGTTCGAATCCCAGCAGGGTTTATGGTCTAATTCAAATAACTTTTAAGTAGACTTTATGCTTATTATTTGTTTATAAGTTACTACAATAAATGTATAATTTTATTTAAAATGCTTTCATTGGATTGTAATGAGAATCTGTAATGCCAAAATCTAACAAGTTTACCAAGCTGGTTAGTTGCATATTGTGTCTTATCAAGCAGCCCTCAAGTTAAATGCATCTTCCAAATGATGTAATCGACTATTCAGAGTATGAAGATTTAACCAATGCCCAAAGATGTATTGTAAATCAAGAACCACAATAAAAAGCAGCCATAAAGAATTTGTTGAGATCATTCACATTGCGTTCAACTTTGCATCTATATCTACTATCTGTAAGTCTTATTGAGGCACTCAAAGAGGCAATAAAAAAACATTTACTGGATCATTTTCTAAACCCAGCAGCTGCATCTTTTTGGTGAACATCGTAGTATTCTATGAAAATTAAAGGGATATATTATATATTTGCATTACAGTACTCAAAGCTTAAGGTCAAAAAGCATAATGTTTTTTGTAAGAGAAGCAACTATAACTATTGCATTTGAGCATGGTTCTTGAAAAAATAGGACTAAATTTGACTAAGCAAGGCTGATCAATCAACAGTCACATAAGAGGGTTTCATTACTACAAAATCACATCACTAAGCAACCTGATTTTCCAATGGGTCCCTCCATGATCTACATAATTGTACAAGCTATTGGGCAGCCAAAATCTCTAGGTTACAAAGAAGAAATTAAAAGAAACTGGAAAAAGCAATCTCCGATACAATCGGTGCCTTAGCCATTAGGCCATAGAGTCATTTTGAAATCATCAGCAAACAACAACTAATGGAAAACCAGCAATGCATATTGATGAGTTCTATATTCATGCACATAGAGATTCTCACAAATTCTCTTAGTTCTAAGAAACTAGAATGCTCACTGTATGGAACACCTAACTAGAACTGCTATATTAATGTAGCATGTTGCTTTGACACAAAAACAAAAAATGAAATTTAAATTCTCGTTGGATCTTGGTAACCACCATCCTCTTAAAAATGCTTTGGGGCACTTTCACCAGTTTGAGCTTAAAGATGCATAAGAATACATTTAACAAAGCAATTAACTAAATGATGCCATAATGAAAAAAAAAATTGCAACCTTGGAAGAATCCTCTGCAATGAAAATTTCAGACTTCAATATAACCTCCATGATAAAATTTTCAATATAATAATGACTTTTTCTACTTGTCACTCGCTGGTACACCAAACTGTCAAATTTAGCAAAGAACTTAGGGGAAAGTCCAACATGTCATCAGTTCATCCATTAAATGGTGCATTGGAAAGAGACCAGAGTGTGTAATACCACCTAAACTCCAGAAAATAGAAAGGCTTGACTCGTAAGGTAACCCAATCAATATCTAAAAAATCCTAAATGGACATAATTAGGCAAGTAAAAACCAATAGTTGACCCAAACAAATTTTGAGCAAACACGTATTAGAATACCTCTAAGATTCTGATTGTTGAGCAGTGCTCCTGAACAAAATACTTGTGAAAGATTTGGTTGTTAACAAAATAAGAGGATGAACTACCTGTGAAAGACAATGTTAAAAAAATTGTTATTACTGGAATTTTGGTTGCAAGGCCTCCATATAGACATCCATGCAATCCAATGAAGGATACAACGCATGTTGTAGTAATCAATTCATGGCTAGATGCATATCAGATGATAGAGATACAAAAACTTCAACCCAGGAACCTGTAACTCCTTTTCATCATTTTTTACTGCTTGACTTCGCTAATGATATTCATGCAATCCAATGAAGGGACAAAAAGCTTGTAAAATGAACCGGGAATAAGCATTTGTATTAATTTATAGCACGCAAAAAGTTAATCATAGTATTGGGGCTCAGGTCTGTGATGACCACAAGGGTATACCTCATCCATTTAAGATGTTGCCTTCCGTGCTACTCTTACATGCTGAAACTGACAACAGCAAGTTTAGCCATTCCCAAAAGCAGTGAAGGAAAGCAGTTGAATGATATATACAATCCTCAATGAATAATAACAGCCCTTCCATTTAGAATCATAAATTCAACACAAATGGAATTAGCAAAAATATAAATTACAGTCTAAAACTTAACTAGAACTAAACACAATCCGACGATCTTGACTACGTTAAACAACGGAGACAAAATTTTAAAATAGGTTACCAGAAACACAAATTGTTTACATTTGGAGGATTTCAGAAGCAATAGAAGCACAAGCAAGAAAATGGAAAAATGATTTCAGAAGGATTCCAAAAAAGTGGAAGGAAAAAAAGCATCACAATCGGAGGACAAAGAGACAAAGATGTCGGTTGAATACTAAATTCGACTAGGGCAGAAAGGAAGAGAGATGGTTAATTAGGGGATACCTCTTTTGTGATTGCGGAGGAAGAGCATGCGAAATGGGGGCGTAAAGCCTTCCTCCCCAAACAGTGAATCTGATTTCCCATCCAGGATCCTATAACAGCGGAATTGCTGGGTAAGTCGGACTCAAGTGAGACTGTTGAATCTCGGAATAACTTTCGATCAATTTGAGAATCAAGGGGCAAGGCAAGGCATAACAAGAACAAACAAAGAGGTCCTACCGATCAGAAACAAGATCAAAGAAGCTGTGAGTTAGATGCTAAACAAACAAAGGGCATCACAGACATGAAAGAGAGAAGAACAACCAGGAAGCGGGAGCTTCGTTCCGCGAGTGCAGAAGGAAGAAGGATTTCTAAGGCATACCTTTTGTTATTGGTTGGAAGTAGAGAAGGCGAATTGGAGACGTAAGTCCTTCCCCAAACTCTGAATTCGATCCATCGATCCGGGTGGAGGGAGTCGGGAGAGTCGGGAAGAGGAGTGGCGAGGGTAGAGCAGAGGAGTCGATACCGTCGGGAAGGGGAGTCGGGATGGTTGGGAAGAAAAGTCGGGAGTAGGAGAGTTTTTCTCAACTGATGAATTGGGAGGGTCGGGAATAGAACGAGTTTTTCCCTGTCCGCAGATTAAGAAGAGCACTGATTGGATGGCTATGAAACAGTTTCACACGTTTCACACGTTTCACACGTTTCACACGATAAACTGTTTCACAGTGGATCAGGCCTGTGTGAACACCATTTTGTGTGAAACGTGTGAAACACATATTGGACCATTCGATTTTGATCGACGATCTAAAAATAAGGGGAAAAAATTGTCCCTTTGCTGAGTGAATCCCGCATCCTTGACCTCTCTCTCCATTTTCGCTTTTAGACTCTTCCCTGTTGCTTCTTCCCGTCCTCCCAAAATCTTCCCCTGTTGCTTCTTCCCCGTCCTCCCTAAAGCTTCCTCCCCGTCCACCCGAAGCCTCTTTGTCTCTCCACGAAATTGGGAAAAATCGTTGGTCCTCTTAATTCGTCGTCTGCCCTCCCCCTTTCGTCTCCCATCCCTTTCCCTTTTTCCCGAATATTTCCCAAATCCTACCTTGTTCCCTTTTTTCGAAGATTTCCAAAATCCTCTCTGATTCATTCCTCCTCTCTAAGTCCCTTTCCCATTTGCTTTTGCTTCTCCCTAAATCATGTACGGCATCCTTCCGAAGTTCACAAGAGAGCAATTGACTGGTGCCAGAAATGGATTGGAGCTCAATCTCTCAAGTACGTCATTTTACAATTCTATTAATTCTCAGATTTCTTTCTCATCTATCTCTTTTGTTTTCTATTTTTTATTCTAATGCTTTTCTCTCCTATTCTTATTTCTTCATTTCGAAATTCTCTCTCTCGTTGTTTTCTTTCTCCCCTGCCCTTGTCTCACTTTCGAACATCCCCGAATCTGCTCTATGTTCTTTATCATTTGTTTCAGCTCTCTTTTATTTCAAGTTCAATTTTGTTATCTTCTTGAGTCACACGAGCTTATTGCATTTTTTATTTAAAAATGATGTGAGTTTGTTCTATCTCCTTTACCGTTCAATTATTTCTGAAAATGTGATGTGAAATCAGCAACGGTGTGGTGGAGGCCACCTTTACTCTGTGTATAATTATCTACTGAATATGAATATGAACTGCCTCCTTGTTTCATTATTTTGTTAAAGTTTGCTATTATAAAATACCATATTTTCAAATTGACATTGTTCTAGTGCAACACTCGAATTTGCCTTCTCCTTTAATAGAAAATATTTTGTCCATTATATATGTGGAACCCTTTTCTTTTGTTGTTGTTTGATAAAATTTTCTGTGGGATTAAGGTTTTTATAAAATGTTAGATTAGTTGACGTAATATTTATTTTGTTGGTACTGACTAGGAATTCTTGATTGGTTTGAACTGGGCTTTGTTTATTTGGTTTTTAGCCAAGTCTAAATTTACCTGATGCCTTTTGTTTCTTATCTCTTTTTTTTTTTTTTTTTGAAGTTTAGTGCTGTCAAGATTCAACTGTCGTGTTTCGAAGTGGTTTGGACTAACAAGTTTAATTGCATCTTCTCCAAAGTTTACCATCACTTTTGGAAAGGTTTTGGTACTTGCATCACTGCATGAAGGAAATGCCAAGAGTTTATGACCTTATTATCTTTTATGAAAAAATTCATTCCGGTAGTTGCTCTGCATGAATAATAGTGCTTCACATTTCAATGAGAGGGAGGTTCAAGTTAATGAGAGATTTGCCAAGGAGATTTAAGTTAATATGAGAGCAGAGAGGAAGATTCAAGCTAATGGGAGAGCTGAAAGGAAGCTAAAATTAGGTATGGAAATGCTGAAATTCCTTTTGCTCACTTTTAAGGAGATTTAAGGTTTTTCTTTTTCTGGTGAGAACTTAGGTCACTTGTCTTGGCTAACAATCTTCTTTTGCATTTGTTCTTAGTGTTGGGATGGAGATATTACACCAGAAAGTGTTAATGGCTGATAATATTTGAGATATTTTCTTCCAGCTTTGATTTCATAAGTTTAATTATTTTAATGGATCTTTAAGCTCAAAATGGTAAGAGCACTCAAAAGTCTGTTTTGAGAGGATGGTGGTTCGAATCCACCAAGATCCAAGTTGTGTTATCCCATGATTTATTTGTATGTTTAACTCTTCTTCTCTCTTTATTGGGAATGACTTATAGAAAATATTTTCACAAGAATTTCTTGAGATAGAATTGCATGCATTTTATTGGAAGACGTAAGTCAATTATGATGCAGGAAAGGTAGTTGTTAGAGGGTTTCACTTTGGAAGCTCTGAAAAGTACAGAAGATAAGTTATTGCATTTTTGGCACCTGAAATTAAGAGAAAAGCATGTAAAGGACTTTGTCATCAAAGTGCTTATAGGAAGTATCGTTAAGGAATGAAAATGATCTATTATGGCTGCCTAAAAAATTTTTAATATTGTTTCATTCTTGTTACTTTGTTGTTAGATGCAATGAATGTTTGTTTGGGTTCATTTTTTATGAGTTTGGTTTTTATAAAAGTTGGGTGAGTGAGGATTGTTTGATCCATTGAAAATTTCAGTCCAGCAATTTCCAAGGTAAACCTGCATTAAAAACTAGACAGGACTGCCAAGCTAGACTCGACACTATTTTATTGTAGCCTTCTACAAATCGATTTGGTTAGTTGGCTTTTTAAGACAAAAACAACATACAAGTAACACAACCGTATAGAATCCAAAAGTTATACATTTCAGTGCAACACAAACTTTTGAAGCTGCTCCAGTTCCTCTAGTATGCTAGCTACCAGTGTAGCTCCTAAGTGAAAGTTGCATTCCTACAAAAGCTGATGTAAGTATCTGATCAGAAGTAAAAAACTCCTTTAGATTCTGCATAAACTCCTATATTTCTAAAGACAACACCAACACCCACTCTTTTTCAAGAAAGAAAAAAAAGAATGATATGATGTTGACCCCACTGGGATTCGAACCCAGATTCTCCGACAAGGTCGGTGCCTTACCTATTAGGCCATGGAGTCTCTGTGTCCAATAAAAATTACCTTTGACACTAGAATATACCCATAAGTTATAGTCTGTATAGTCCTATTCATCTTTTCATTTTAAGTGGCAAATGTAAAGGTGCTGAAATAAGTCAAATTATTCACTGGATGTGTGGCTTCTGAAGTAGCATTGAACATAGCCACCATAACAGATCGTATTTGGCATTGCAACACAAAGCAGCTATCCAAAACGATAAGAATGTTTATAGACTCATTGCACCTCTAGTAAGTCAAAGAGATGTAGTTTGAATAAGCACCTCTAGTAAGTCAAACGGTCATAATCAATGCATTTCAGACTCACAGCCTCTATGATAGTTGCTGCCACAGTTGGGTATGGTACTGTAACACAACCCAACAAAAAATAAAAAATAAAAGCCGCAGAAAGAACCAATAAAAGGCCCTTTAACTCAAGAAACCAAGTAAAGACACATAAAATTGGCATAGCCTCATTTACATATAGTTCTACTTCTCAACTAAACCAAAACTCACTGCTCAAGCTTGTCTTTGTGGTGTGAACCACTGAAAATGTCATCATCTGCTGGCAAATGAAAGGATGTTTGTCATTTAACAAGAAAGGATGTTTGTCATCCTACACTACAAGAAATGCAAAATGCTCAATCATTCCATAGTAAAATAGAACAGAAAATAACACCACACTGGTTACAGTAGAGCTACTATCATTCCATAGTAAAAAAGAACAGAAAATATTTATTCAAGCTATAGCTCACAAAGTTGACATTGTAATAAATTGAGAAGTACTGTCAAGAAAAAGCAACGATCAAACATGAATTGAAGTCCGAAAAAATAAGAGCAGCAAAAATAAAGAAATAAGGACTCGGTAGGAGACTTTTACTCAGTTATCATATCAAAATCAATTTGAGTGATGGCGTAGCCCAAGGAATTCAATGGGTTAGGTGAAAAACAAACTACCAGCATAGGAACTGGACTTTTCCACTGTGTTTGCTGGCAGATACTTAGTAAACTGTCATAACATAAAATCTTTTGCCATATTCTACCATCACTGAATTATCACATTCTAGCACAAGATTTCTTGTTTTTCCTTATCCATCCAGAGTACATAGAAGATCACTAAGCTTCTCTAGTGAAGAATGCTTCGATATGAGTAGAAGTCCACTTCCTTGCCACTTAAAATAATATTTATTCTAATTAATGAAACTGTAAAATCTCATTTTGTGGTATTCATCGGTAACAACCCGAGGATGTACGCAGTGAAACATTGGAATTAATTGTGATTCAAGCATGATATATTTCTCTTCCAACCTTTAAAACCAATATCAACAGAAATAAAAAACTTGCAACCATGCATTTTTAGAGAAAAGTGCGACCATGTTGTTCTATTAATTCCACTGCGCAGATTAACAATATGACAAGGCAAGGAATAATTCAAATTCAAATTGACAATAATAAAAAGTCTTTCCCACATTTACTCCTGCTGACATTATATAGAGCTACTGCTGGCAGCCAATACAGAAATTCTAGAACTAATGGGGTAGCTGAAAAAAAAAAAAAAAAAAAAAAAAAAGGTGCTGGGAGAGAAAAGAGTAGGGAACGGACAGAGATGAGCAGAGAGCAACTGAGATGAGTGGATAGAAGAGAGAAGAAACATAATAGAAAAAATTAGAGTCCAAATATAAAAGAAATAAACCAGATTTGAAATAATAAGAAACAGAGACTAAAATCAGATTCGGGAAAGGACTGAAATAAATCAGATACGAAATTGAGAAAAGAAAAAGAATAAAACGAAATGAAGCTCAAACTAAAAAAGCGAAGATATAAATTAGAAAGACCAAAACCGAAGAAGAAATTTCGAAAAAGATGGATTTCCAAAACCTACATACCTGGAATTCTAGAAGTTGTTTAGGATAACAGAGCTTCGGAAGAATTGGTCTGAGCTTCAATCGCTTCTTCATTGCGATTCTTGTCTGAGATTATTTGCTTTCATTCGAACTGAAGAGAGAAGCTTGTCCGCAGCCTCTCTAACACACGCGAAGAGTTTGGAAGAGTCGGCCGAGGAGTCGGGAGGGTCGGGATGTCGCAACGAGTTTTTCCCCTTTCTTTTTGTCCGTCAATCTGGTCGATTTTGCAAGGAGGGGGAAGAAAGGGAGGGTGGAGGATTTTGGGAGCAGAAACAAGCGAGGGGGAGAGGACTTCGGGAGAAGGGGGAGAGGAACGAGGGTCGAGGGATCTGTTAGGGAGGGTCGGGATGTCGCAACGAGTTTTTCCCCTTTCTTTTTGTCCGTCAATCTGGTCGATTTTGCAAGGAGGGGGAAGAAAGGGAGGGTGGAGGATTTTGGGAGCAGAAACAAGCGAGGGGGAGAGGACTTCGGGAGAAGGGGGAGAGGAACGAGGGTCGAGGGATCTGTTATTACCAAACGCTTGGAATTAGAGATGGTGGACGAGGAGTAGATTTTTAGTCGGGTCCATGACGATTATTTCCTCTTACTTTTAATACCGTCGATCGAGGCCCGATCGGACGGTTGAGAACGTTCACACGTTTCACACAAAAATGAGTTTCACACTAGATCAGCCCTCTATATATATATATAGTGCCAACACTCCTGCTCTATGAAGAAATTAAGAAATCCAAAGGTGGCAGGATTTCTATTCTACGCAATTATATGAAAAGTCTGTCCAAACCATTCAGGCAGAATTGGAAGAATGGAAAAAACTTCCTCCACCACCAGAACCCTGCATTGATCCTCTTACCACGGATCCGACAAAAATTAAAGAACTACCCTCAGGCTACTGAAGACAAAGTCTTTGAACACTGCCTTATCACTGTTCGAGCTAACCTTGCTACTGTGTTTCTTACTCAACAGATTTCGCTAACAGACACTTCACCAAGGACTAGCGATTGAGAAGACTTGGGAGACTTTGACCAAGACTCTCAAGACCCCAATCAAGAGTAAATGGAAAACAACCCATGGGAAGCTACTTTCGGCCAAGAACAACCACCTATAGCTAATGAATGGGTTCCATGGCCACCCGAACCACCCGGGTCATCCCCTTCATCATCATCAACTCCTTCTCCAGTAACTCCTGACAGAGTTTACAACAAAAATTTGAAGATCGTCTCTACCTATTCCTCATACGAAAAATGAAACAGGAAGTTAGGCAAGTCAACCCAGAATACGCTGACTGGCTACAACAACATGATCTGGTTCCAGAAGATCTAGATCCCCATCCACTGACGGGACACAATATTCGGTACTATCCAAAATACATGCGATTCCGATGGCAAAACATGAGAAGAAATTTAGAGATAGCCAAAGAAGGGGACAACACAACTACTTTCCACCTTTTTAAAAAACCACGGGTGCCCCTGGTTTTAGTACCCGGTTTTCGGACGTAACGCCTCTACCGGCAAGTTATATTCTATAAGTTGTAAACGGGTCTGGACCTCCTTCATCTATAAAAGGAGTCCTACCCTCTTTTGAAAGGGCATCCTTCGAAGTTGCTCTTTTATCTTGTTTTCTTTGAAGCTTTGGTTTGCTGCGCTCTACGACCTGTAAGTTTTTACTTTGTTATTTCTTTATAAATAAAGCAACTTTCTTAAATTATCTTAAAATATTATTTGTCGGCTTTTTATTTTAGATCCATCTCTTATTGGTGTCAGAGCCATGGCAGGCTAACCGCCTGAAGAGAGGATCCATAGTATCCACAGGATTACCCTAACAGTATGCTGTTTACAAAATACTCTCTTCATATCCATAATAAGTTGGTATGCTGAACAAATTTTGGTTCTTTCTGATCCAAGACTCGCGTTCCTATTCAGTAGGAATCACAATACTGTAGCCCAAGAAATCCCGTAAGGCCCATAGAGAGGCAAGGTAGGGTGTATGCAATACTGTTGTTGATCTGCCCTAGCGGTAGTGAGCTGGTAATATGGCAGGAGTCTTGTATCGGACAAGAACCATATGAGCCCAATATAACAACTTTTTTATGAATATGTTGAGAATATTTTATAAACAACATAAGGCTAGTTAAAGTCTGGAATACTTATGGATCTCTCTCGCCGGCTCTTGGCAAAAAATGCCTAGATCTCTCCTTTCTCTTTCTACTACCAGTAGCAAAAATGTCTCCCTCGACGAATACACCGTCGATGTACAAAACCTAAACCGATGGTCCATACCAAAGGTACCATCAAAGCAGATATACAATATAGGCTTTTTTACTCTAGCTTGGTCTCACTTAGTAAAGACATTAGAACAATTGATTACAATAGAAGACACAAAACAAGCCTTAGAACTTCTTTCAGAAAGGGATATCCATCCCTTTAGAGATAAATACAAATTTATTCATATAGGATGTATCCAAATAGCCTTAAAACCTCTTACTCTAAAAGGACTAGATACATCCATTTTGGTTGCACTCCGAGACGCAAGATGTCTCGATTCGGCTAGATCCCTAATGAGCGTAATGGAAACCAGTTTAACCAATGGCCCAATCTGCTTTAATATATCCCGACCTAGCGCTCTCTCTTTCAGACCCGCATCTTTTGAAAGCCTTAAGTCTCAACTTAAAAACAAACAATTACAATTTCTTACCTAGATCTAAACCTATTGCAGTTATCTATCGGATTTACTATAGAGTGTTAAATACTTTAACCTCTAATAAAAAAATTGTTTCTGAAAAGCGTAAAACCACCCTTATTGAATCTAATGAGTTGTCTACTAAAACAGCAATCCCACGAACCCTAATGTGGGAAGAAATTTTGTTTCCTTCCACATGGCAGATGTCGAAAGCAACGGCTCCACGGCCTATGGATAATAGAAACATGGAAAAAATTTCACAAGATGCAGAAGGTAATGTAGAAATTACCTTTGCACCCAACCTGAGGCGAAAAATACCGTTGATCACCTCAGGAAGAAGATCTACAGGATCTATCCCAGTCTCCAAAACATCCTCTCAGAGAGAACCTGATATAACAGATCTATACACAGATCAAAGTGGGAATCACCAGCCTATTTACAACATGAGGCATTCTTCTAGCATGACTTTTAATGATTAAAGCAGAAGAATTAATTTCAGGGCAACCACTTCGGGTCATTCTGGCGAATGAATTCGGCAATATTACAAATAAGTGGTTCCGCGATTGGTTTTTTTCTACTTTTAACAATGAAGACCGACTGTACATCAAAGAATGGTACTACTCAGACCTAGTCGAAAAGGAATACGCTACCAATTTTATTCCTTGGTTTTTTGATAAATATACTGAAACCTGTTTGCATTATCTAACCACCCTAGAACAGGACTGACAGTTAAGCACCAGAGAGTATTTCCCCCAAAGGATGCACTTACCATACGAGGCAAGCCCAAAGCATCCATTGCAGTAGTTTCCCCAGCAGAAACCACTTCTAATGTTTCAGGAACAATGGAAATACTACAAACAGTAAATCAAGTTATTCGACAGAATAACTATGCCAACGTCACCCTTGAAGCTATTGGAAAATAGCTTCAACAGATAGAAAGCCAAATCGCGATGCTTGCCAAGTAAAAAACCCCTAAATCCTCTACAATAGAGGTATCTTCTTCAAAGCCAAAACCTTTTATGCTGCACCAACCACCTGTTCTCAAAACATTACCATCAACTCAGGAACAAACTGCAGCTGACATTCTCAAATTACTCTTTGAAAAGCTAGAAAAAACACAAGTGAATACTATCACTGAACCCCCACTTTACGCCCGAGTTCGCCAATAACCGGACTTAGAAATTGTGACAAAGTGGCAGGATAAAAAACCTGCGCCACCTAGACCTGCACCTTATGATGTACACAAAAGTGAAGAAAACCCATATGTCATAACCAACAGTTATGATGCAAGGTCCATTTACGAATGGAACTTAGACCATGAATCGCCCAAAGGAGTAGTTGATACTCTTCACCACATGCTTATTTATTGTAATGTCTGCAGAACTAGAGGCCTTGTCGAAGCTCAGATAGTCAACCAGATAGTGGCAGGACTTTCTGGCGACATACATGGATGGTGGTATAACTACCTCAATGAGGAACAACGTTATGAAATCCTCCATGATGTCAAAATCGACGAAAATGGCGATACCCTTCTCAACGATGAAGGACAACCATTGTCAGATGCCTTCATGACCTTCTGTCTAAGGATTTTAGCCATGTTCGCCATTGATCCTCAATGACAAACTGAAACAACCACCTTTCTGCTCCATCACCTACGTTGCAGAACTTTGACAGATCTTCATTGGTATATTACTACCTTTAGAAGCCGAGTCATGACTTTAGCAGACGCTGCCAACCCCTACTGGAAACAAAGATTCATTGAGGGATTACCAACCCAATTTGCTATTACGATGAAAGACATGCTCTGTCCAGGACCTAATGAAGAAATCAACGAAATACTCTTCATTACGGTCAAATACAGACTGTCTGTACCCAACAACACCTTAAGAAACAACTTAAGTGAGGTCAGATATCACCAAAGACACTTGGCACCTTCTGCCAACAGTTTGCTTATGAAGACCTCCCTAAGCAAGACTGCTCTAAGTATCAAACTTCACCCTCTCAAAACAAAATATTTTCAAGGAGGTATCCTCCTCGACCCCCTTTTCGGAGAAAGGGAAAAGAAAAGAAAGAGCGCCAGGACTCAAAAACAACTTATCATCCTAAAGGTTCTCCTCAACCATCTTCCTCTGCTCCAAAATGTTACAAGTGTGGACGCATGGGACATTTTTCAAAAACCTGCTTCGCAAAACAAAAATAGAAGGTACAAGCACTTACCATTGACAAACAATCAAAACAATTAGTTCTACAATTGCTTATTGAAAACGAAGAACAAAACAATTCTTCAGACTCAGATCAAGTGTTATTAGAACAAATAGGATCTTCAGACTCTACATCACCGTCTTCCTCCAAATCCGAGGAACAAGAAGAAACCCAATTAGACCAGTTAGAAGCCATGTTTAGAATGACTACTTCTCTAAACATGATCTCTACCAATGTTCTGTCAGACTTACTTGAAATCCTGACAGATCAAAAGGACAAGCAGCTGGTTTTAGATACGTTGTTAAAGGGAAAACCTTAAACACCCAAATACAGTGACAAATACTACACAATGCCTACATTATTTAAATGATTGCAACAACAAAACCAGAAAAACCCTCCTGAGCTCCAAACCGAGATCAAGACATGTAAACAAGAAATTCGAGAACTTTAAAACGCATATTTTGAACTCTCTTCGCGGCTTGGAGCGTTAGAAGAACCACCGACCCCGTAGCATCAATCTTTCCTTGCAGGAGAAAGTTCTTACCCAAAGCAAGATACAAAAATACAGCCAGTAGAAACAACTACCGAGCAGTTCTTACAACAGATGATAACCAATATCATCCAACAAAAATGGTATGAATTTATTTCCATATCCATTAACGGAAAACTATTTCTCAAAAATTTAGTTGCTCTAGTTGACAGTGGAGCAGATCAAAATTGCATAAGAGAAGGAGTAATTCCCTTTCAGTTTGTTTCCCCATCTGGAGAAACATTGAAATCTGCAAGTGGAAATTCTCTGGTGGTCACTGGTAAAGTAGACCAATTGCATGTATGCAACAAAATGAACGGAAAAATGTTTGTCCATACCCCTTCAGTTATTGTCAAGAACTTATCACATAAGATAGTCCATGGCACTCCATTTTTAAATAACATACTACCATTCTCTGTAACTAAAGACACCATCATTTCTACTAGGTTAGGTACTCCATATCAATTTACGTTTATTATTGCACCTTTACCAAGGGACTTAAATACCCTTACTATCGAATTACTTCAGGAAAAAGAGCATCACTTATGCTCTCTAAAATCTGAGTTGAATACAATCAGACTCGCCACAGCTTTAAGGGCTCCTTACTTTATAGAAAATAAACAACTCTTGCATAAAGAGTTGTTAAGAGACGTCTGTAGCGACGTCCCCAATGCTTTCTGGAACCGAAAGCAATACATGGTTTCCTTACCCTACGACCCAGGGTTTGAAGAAAAGGACATCCCCACTAAAGCTAGACCCTGTCAAATGAATGCAGAATACCTAGCCTTGTGTCAAAAAGAAATATATGATCTTTTGACAAAAAACCTCATTCAAAGTTCATATTCCCCTTGGAGCTGCACTGGCTTTTACATCAACAATGCAGCAGAGAAATAACGAGGAAAACAAAGGTTAGTCATCAATTACAAACCTTTGAATAAAGTCCTACAATGGATTAGGTAACCTATACCTAACAAAAGAGATCTGCTTAATAGACTAGTTAAATCAGAAATCTTTTCTAAATTTGACCTCAAATCTAGATATTGGCAAATTCACATAAAACCAGAAGACAGATACAAAACTGCCTTTGTGGTGCCTTTTGGCCACTATGAATGGAACGTTATGCCATTCAGACTCAAGAATGCCCCATCCGAATTTCAACATATTATGAATGATATTTTTTTACCTTACTCTGATTTTATCATCTCTTTCATAGACGATGTTTTGGTCTTCTCCCAAAACCTAGACCAACATTTCAAACATTTACGAACTTTTAAAACCTTAATTTTAAAAAATGGTTTGGTACTTTTTGAACCAAAAATGAAACTATTTCAAACAGAGATAAGGTTTCTTGGCCACATAATTGCTCAGCACACTCACACACCATTTCAACGGTCAATTGAGTTTGCATCAAAGTTTCCAGATGAGATCACTGATAAAAAATAGTTACAAAGATTTCTTGGAGAACTCAATTATGTAGCAGATTATTACAAAGATCTATTGACACTATTTTACTATATGCACGACTGAAAAAGAATCCCTCACCATTGTCTTCTAAGCACTCCAAGGCAGTACAAACTGTCAAGGCTAAAGTAAAGGCTTTACTTATATATATATATATATATATATATATATATATATATATATATATATATAGATATAGCTAGAGATGAACAAAGGTGCCCGGTTGTGGTTCTTCGTCCCTAGCTGTGGGTCCTCTTCCTGAAAGCTGGACATGAGACAACGAGCACTTCCTCCAACTTTGGCAACTGCTGAGAGGAGGGCGCATCTTCTTCCTCCTTTCGGTAGGGTGGCGTTAGCCAGACTTTCGGCAAGTCGTGCTTCCTCATAAGCAACATCTTGACTTCGGCTTGGAGCTCCTCTGGTTTTTCGAGGACTCGAATAAGAGCCTGTCTTGACTAGATGGCCAAGTCGAGGTCGTCGTCAATCTCGTTAAGTGCCGAGATCTGTTTTAGTGACGTCTCGAGGTCGTCACATTCGATGACTGGCCGTTTGCCTGTCTTTTCGAGTAGTCTGCTCGGGCGGGGCTGTTGAGCAAGTCACCACCATTGCTGGCAGCGCGAAGAATTCTTTTGGGAAGGACTCCACTAGTGTGATAGGTCTTCTTTTCTTTTTGTTTGCTCCTTGAACGGGGGTCCTGGGAGATTTCTTTTGGCGCTTCGCGGCTCTTTTGTTCAGCCGGTTCACCTTTTTTTCGATGTTCGCTAGCGGCTCGATTTCTCGAACAAGCTTCTTTCACCGGGTGACTAGAATCCACCCCTCTGCGTCGGCTGCAGCTGCTCCGCGGGGTGCCAAATTTGCTGCGACCTTAGCCGGTGGTCGTCTGTAGTTGTACGGTCGGTTGGAGGGACCAGATTTTGGATGGTATTCCTTCCTTACGACCTGATGTTTGTTTGGCCGAGCTCGCCAGTTTGACTCGGCCTGAATGGAGATGACATGTGAGGACGCCGTGTTTTTGGCTCCCTCGATTTCGATGCGGCCTTGAGCCGCCAGCTCCATGATCTTGTCTTTCAGAACAAAGCACTTCTCGATCAGATTCCCGACCAAGCGGCAGTATTTGCAGAAATTTGGCTCTTTGCTCCTGGACAACTCGCCGGGTCTTTTGACTTCGGGCAGCTTGAGCAAATGGTTCTCGAGGAGCTGCTCGAGCAGAACGGGAACATCTGCGTTGGCAAATGGATATGTCTTGGCCTACCTTTCCTCCAGTGAAGGCCTCCGGTACGTGCCTCCAGCTGGCTGCTGTGGAGCATAGCTTGTTTTGACCTTGCTCTCTAATTGCTCCTGACCTTGATTGGTTCGAGAGCATTCGTCGTGAAGGATGCTTTTGTTTTCTCCTTCGTGTCTTTGGGGGTAGTCGCGGTGGCCTTTCCCTTTCTTGCGAGGGTCGGCAGACGACGAAGCTTCCTCCCCTCGCTCCTCCATGAGGTTCTCTATGTTGTGGGCCTCGGTCGCGAGTTCTTGAAAGTCTATTGGCCTCCCACTCTAGATGTAGCGCAGGAGCTCCCACTGCATCCCTCGGGCGCACTTTTCAATTTCCGCTTTGAGGGATAAATTAGAGCTCTCTTTGCAATTGAGGCTCAGGTTCCTCCACTGGTTAATATAATCGACGATCTTCTCGCCCTTCTTTTGCTTCAGATTGGCGATCTCAACCAGAGTGACGGTGCACTGAGTGTTGTAGAATGTTGTAGAATGTAGAATGATTGACTCTTGGGGCAGCTCGATATACAAGTCGAAGGCATTTTCTTTCAACGATCGGCCAAACTACTTGACCAGCAAGTCGTTGTCTGTGCTGGCGTTGTTGCATGTTTCCATAAAATGGGTGACGTGCTGTTTAGGGTGCCCGTCGCCATTGAACTACTGGAATTTTGGAGGGTGGTAAGCGACCGACATCGGGATGTTTTGAATCCTCTGAGTATAGGGCCTCTAGTAAGCGACAGACTTACTGTCACTTGAACTGTTCCGTACAACGCGGTTAATCAGTTCAGTGACCGCGTCTAATGTAAGAGCAGCCGGCTCATCTTCAGCTTGGCCTCTGCAAATGGTCATTGGTGCAACGGGCTACAGCTCATCGTCAGAGGCAGAATCTTCACCCATTGGTTCGGTTGAACCACTAGTAGTCGCCCGGTTTCGGTTGACCTCTTGAGAAACGGCGCCAGTGCTGTTTATGGCTGCACCTATCTCGAGTCGCTCCATGATCCTTGCAATCTGGAGATCACGAGTTATGAGTTGCACATCTTTGATGTGCAGCTGTTCGCTCTATTCTTTAAACGCAGCTTCCATTTTGGCAAACTTCTCTTCTATTGTTTTGGCCGTTGTCGTCATTGCGAGCATCCTGACGGTCGGCGTCGACAGAGCTATTCCTGACGCCGATCGAAGTGGTGAGTTTGTTGCCGGTGACCGCATTGGGGAGATGGTCGTCGGTGGAGAGGTTGTTGTGGGCGATCGGTCAGGAGAGCCGACCGCTGTCGGTTGAGTGTGGAAGGTGGCCTTGGTGGGTGACTGGCTCACGGAGGCAGCCCCCGGCAAGATTTGGCAAGACGGGATGGGTGATAGCACGGCAAGGGATGTCGCCGCTGTCTGCCGACGAGGAAAGAGCTTGGGTGGTGAACTTGCTGCTGCAGTGAGAGCTGCTAGGAGATTGTGAGAGATAGTCACGATCGACGACTTATCTTCGGTCGTTGCTCTCTGAACGGCGAAAATCAATGAGGTATTCATTTTGGCCGCAGAGGAGGAAGTCATGCCCCCACACTGCTCATAGTGTTGTACCATGGCAGGGACGATGGAGTCCTTCGGGATGGTGGCGACTGAGACGGACTGACCGTCGGGCTGTAGGGAGGAGGAGCGGCAACAGCGGCCAAGTATGTAGGCTTGGTCGTTGCTGGAATCAGCCTGGCTGAGGCCGCGGATGGCCTGGCGGAGGCCGCGGTAGCCTGTGGTAGGAAGATGGCGCTCGGATGAAAGGAGCATGTCTAGTAGACAAGCTTCTGGCCAAGGCCCTTGTCATTGGGCGAGTGACCGGTGGTGGAGAGGTTGGAGCACAAACATTGGCCGGAGAAACGGTTGCTGGTCCGCGAGCTCCTGCGGTTGAGCTTGCATTTCGATGGGCGCAAATAAGCAGAGCTCGAGTTGGCAATTTTCTTGCCTTTGTTGTTGTTGTTGTTGTGATTGCCGTTGTTGGCGTTGCTGGCCATGGCTGAGATATTTTTTCTTTGAACGGAGAAGGAGATGAGAGGTAGGAAATTGTCCCACCTAGCGTGCCAAATCTATTTCACCGAAAATTTGTCGGTCCGCGAAGAGGCGCGACCGAGAGAGTAAATTGATTTATGACAGAGAATTTGTGTTACAATTTGTATTTGAAAGTCAGGAAAATGCGTGTACAATCTCCTGTTCTTCCTCTGATTCGATCTCTGTGTAAAGTGATGTAGTTTCGCTTCTGGCGAGTCGACGTCAAAATCCAAGTTCTGGAATGAGTGTTCACGAACGATGATTGTTTCGTTGTTCGGACGGAAGTGTTTGTGTTCCACGTTTATCGACTTGATGACGTTGTCGGTGAACGTGTAGAGCTACTCCGGTCGAACTGGTGAATCTCGACGAACTGCGAGTTGCTTAACTTCTTCAGCTCGAAAGAGTTTCTGTGCGTGAGAGCATTTCTCGACGAAGGATTTCTGAACCCCTTCGACAAAACGTTTTTGTCTATTTGTAGCCAATTCTGTCCAGTTGTTGGTGGTCTTTCCTTGGAATGGGGATCACGATCCCCTTTCTGCTGCTATTGTTGAGATGGGAGGAAGACTTGGGCGCTCCTCTGTTGGATCCATCGAATGAGGATCATTGGAGAGTTTTTCTCGGTTTCTACAGTTGGCGACCAGGCTTAGTCGTTTAACTGTTGCGGTAGTTGGCAAGATGACTGGATGTTGAGTGGCGATGATGCAACAACTTGTTGCTAATTGGACGATGACTGTACTGATGACGCTGCGAAATGAATGGGCCTAGCGATGGTCTGTGAGAGATGACTTCGAAAATTGATGGAGCCTATCCATGATGATCGACAAATGGACTGTTGGGCGTTTGGGCTCGCCGTATTTGGGCCGGCCACATTTTGGTGTGTACATTATATATTAGTGTTTTAAAAACCGAACCGGACCGCTATGTCCAACCCAATTGAACCAGAACCCCAGTCCGGTGTTAATGACTTGGTCTGGTTTGGTATAAATAAACACAACTAAAGCACTTCTTTTATCTTATAAGTAATATTGTTTCACCAAAAATCCACCGGTCCGCGAAGAGGCGTGACCGAGAGAGTAATTCGATTTACGACAAAAAATTTGTGTTACAACTTTGTATTTGAGAGTCAAGAAAATGCGAGTACAATCTCCTAGTATTCCTCTGATTCGATCTCCGTGTAAAGTGATGAAGTTTCGGCTTCTGGCGAGTTGAATCAAAATCTGAGTTCTGGAACGAGTGTGCACGAACGATGACGGCTTTGTTCAGTCAGACGGAAGTATTTGTGTTCCGCGTGTATCAACTTGTTGACGTTGCCAGTGAACATGTAGAGCTGTTCCTGTTGAACTGTTGAATCACGAACTGCGAGTTTCTTAACTTCTTCAGGTCGAAAGAGTCTCTGTGTGTGAGAGTATTTCTCGACGAATGATTTTCGAACCCTTGACAAAAGATTTTTGAACCCCTTCGACAGAACGCTTCTGGCTATTTGTAGCCGGTTATGACCAATTGTTGGAGTTATTTCCTTGGAATGGGGATCACGATCCCCTTTCTGCTGTTGTTGTTGAGATGGGAGGAAGACCGGGGAGCTCCTCTGTTGGATCCCTCGAATGAGGATCGCGAGCGTCCTTTCTCGGCCTTTACTGTTGGCGACCAGGCTTGGTCGTTTAACTGCTGAAGTTGTGGCATCGTGGCTGGCTGCTAACAGGTGCTGACGTGGTGGTTTATTGCTGACTGGGGCAACAACTGTACCGATGATGTAACGACGCGAATGGGTCTTGCGATGGGCTGCGACAAGTGACTTTAAAAATTGACAGAGCCTACCCACGATGATCGATTGTTGGATTGATGGGCATTTGGGCTCGTTGTATTTGGGCTGGTCACATTTTGGTGTAGAAAGATTGCCACCTTCGAGACTTGATCGTTCTGAGAGAACGAGCAAGTTTCGAATATGAAAAACACACGCACGCTTTTTTTTTTTTACCCTTTTACTCTTTTAGGGTACTTTATCTTTTCGTGTACGTATCTTTTTTTGTCCTCTTACTCTTTTAGGACAATGTATATTTCTGTACACTTGTATCTTGTATGTAAAATTTTTTTTCTTCCTTATCGTTTTTTTTTTGCTCTCTTGCTATTTTGGAGTTGTTTACCCTTTCGATATTTCTCTTTTTTTTTAGTATACGCATACATATGTAGTATGTATGGTATATAGAGAGACAATGGCTACCTCAGCAGAGATGTTGTTTAGGTTTGAGCATCGACGCCGAGTTGAGGTCGACTGAGCGACTGGTTGCAGACTATTTGAATGCTGTAGCCGAATGTTGCTTTGGCAGAAGTGCTTGCTAGTCTTCTGTAGGGTGTCTAGCAAGTGCACTAGGTCAGCAAATAATATAGACTCAAGAGTCCAGATATCGATCCCACAGAGACCTTGATGAGAACCTAGTTTAAGAAAAGATTTTTCTACTGATTGAGGAAAACAGTGTTTTGGGTTTTTGAGAACTGAAAAAGAAAACAGAATTAAACTACTGGGTTAGATGACTAAACCTTATGGAGATGAGACGTTCGGGAAAAGTGTCAATCCCTCCTAGTTACTAACATGTAAAGTTATGATTTTATAGCTCAAGTACCTTTACCTTGACTTAGCTTTTGAAAACCTGGTTACCCATATACAGGAAATAACTTTCGCCTATTCTTTGAACTCCATCACAATCCGAAAACATTCAAATCCTAAGTGCATAAATAAAATAGCTTAAGGATTAACTCTCTCTTATTTAGAACAAGAGTTATAAAAAGTCACATCGCTTTCCACCAGTATCCATCACAATCCGGAACGATCTAGTTAGAAAAATGAGATGTTTTAGAAAACAAGGGATCAAACTACTAATCCAAATCTCTACTGAATTTTAACTTCTCTACTCGAACCTTGTTAAACTTCAGAAATTAATTTAAATTAGAAGTAAGCAATGAAATCAGATTCTAAAACAAAAGCAAGATGATACTATTTTGTTATAAACTTCAAAACTTAAACATATAACAACTAGGAGTTCATGACTTCCCCAATAGAGGGATTACTCCATACTAACAATATAATCACACAAAAAGGATTCAATTAAATCCATGGAAATCAAAATAGACTAAGTACAGAAACCCCCTTGGAAGGACTGCCTTTAGCTTCTCTTGCGCCTTGACTGAAATCTCCACCTCCTCTCTCAAAGTGCCAAGAGGTCGTTCAAGACTCCCTCTGGACTTTCTCTCCTCTCCAAACTAACTAAAAACAATGAGAAACTAAACTACAAACTATACTAAGAACTGGAATTCAGACCTGTATTTACAACTGGATCTACAACTCCCCCCTTTACTCCTCCTTGGACCTCTATTTATAGCTGGACTTCTGACCAGACCTTGTAATTTGGTCTTTGTCCATGGGTTGAAATCTTGCTTTTCTGGCCTCCGAATTTCATGAAATTACACACGAACCTTCTTTACATAGTCCTTCACTTGTGTACGAAATTTGAAGTCATTCTGAGTTGGGAAACTTGAGATATGCTAAAGAGAAATCGAGTTGGTTCTGCTGCCAATTCTAGCACTGAATCCACCTCTTTGAAGACTTAAAACTCTAGAAAACCATCTTGGATTGATCTTATTTTCCGTGATATGATTCTCAATCCTCTTAGGAATCTGTTTTCCAAATTTGGTTTCAATTGGAAGTCGAAATCTCCATATATGTCTTCTTCAACCTCTGACTGTAGTTTCCTTCTTTAGCTGTCTCCTAATCAGTTTTGAACTTTCAACACCTTGAGCATTAAAACTCCTTAGGATTTCCATAAATTTCTCCTAGAGTCATCGTGCATGTATTCCTTATGTACTTATGACTCTTTCTTCCAAGTTTGACCGTGATTTGGTTTCAGAATCCCGAGATTTTCGTAGATTTACGTTGCAGAGTCAGTGGCGCGGTCGCGCCACTTATTCTTCTAATTTTGGCGCGGTCGGCTGAGTTGAGCAGAATCCTTTCTAAGTTCGGGAATGGAAACCGTATCCATGCAGCTTCAGGAAACTTCATGGCGCGGCAGTGCAAATTTATGCAGAGAGGTGGCGCGGTAGCGCCAGTCCTTAGAATCTTCACCGACGTCCCGAAGTGACAACTCTGACTTCTGAGTAAGGCAACTATACAACGCGCCCTCTTCTTGGTGTGGTTGCACCAGCAGGGGGCGTGGTCGCGCTGTTCCACTTTCCTGAATTGTCTTCATTGAAGCCTTCCTAGCCGTTGGGTATTTTCTTCCATTTATTTGAAATTTCGACTATTTTCCCTTCGCGGTGCCGCCATAATCGGCGCGGTCGTGCCATCCCTTTTTGGCTCATTTTGCTCATTTTTCCTTTAGTTTCTCCCTGAATTCAGGTTTTCTTCTTCAAACAGGTACCTGAGACACAAAACATTTAATTTGAGTTATATTTGTCATTTTTATGCTAATAATCAACTCAAAATTTGGATTTCTAATCATTAATTCATGCATAAACAGTGTCTTTCAAACACTTATCACAACCCCAAACTTAAACCTTTGCTCGTCCATGAGCAAACTCTAAAATAAATAAACTAGATAGATCTGTAAAGACTAAGAAAAATTCAGTGATCCTCCCTTTTAAAGTTTTCAAGATAGATTATTCACTCCTTTCCTAATGATGGTTCTTCTTGCTTAGTCAAAACAGATTTTGAATTTTTTTCAATTTTTTCGAAGATGCACATTCCCATACGAGTGACAAGTCTCAGTTCAACTCCATAAGCCATCCCTCAGTCCATTTTTCACTAAGCTGAAGGAGTTCTCAATTCTGATCAATATGTCTTTTATAGGTTGTAATGAGGCATGGGTAATGGGTATGAAGAAAATTCTTGAGGTATTTCTTTTGGGTTTTATTCTCCTCCTCATATCCATATTCCATTTTTGTGAGCATGAATCTGATCTTATGGCTCTTCCTCCAAGCTCCTTCACACCAAACTTATTCTTTTGAATTGATCCCTCATTCCTTTCCCTTTTCCTTTTTCTTTCCCATGTATATTTTTTCTTTTGGCTTTGTCCAGAGTCTAGCTTACCTCGCCGGTTGACTCAGAGACTCGAAGCTTGCTGAGGCCCAAGTCCCGGTGCACACACGAGGTGGCCTTTCTCCCAACTTAGCCAAGGATTTTCTTTTTCTCTTTTTCTTCCCCTTATTTTTTTTCTTTTGGCTTTGTTCAGAGTCTAGCTTACCTTGCCGGTTGACTCAGAGTCCCTAAGCTTGTTGAGGCCGGAGACCCTATGCACACACAAGGTGGCCTTTCTCTCAACTCAGCCCAAAATTTTCTTTTTATCTCGCTTGCTCCTTCTTCCCTTTTACAAAGAAATATTTCTATACCCTTCATCCATCCCTCCTTATAACTTCAAAATCTTGATCACTAAGGCTGGTTCATGTAGAATGGAACATTAAAACAGAACAGGGATCTTTTTGGCCCAAAAGGTTTGTCAAAAGGTGATGCAACTTGTGCATTAAAGTTGGTGGCTTTGAAGAAGGCTCAAACAATTTTTAAATAGGTGCCTAAATCACCTCAGAATTTTGAAAACCTTTCTCTGTTTTGCCTCAAGTTTTCCTCAGGTTGGTTCTAGTGATTGAAATCAACTTGCTCACTTGTACTTTGTTTTCAAAAACTGCTTTAAAGAAGAATTCTCATCCAGTGAAAACTAAGCATTTGAAATAAAATATTTTTCCAGAGAGTGAATTATATCCATCTGATTAGGGCTTTTCACTGGTATTTTTCAAATTCTTTGTTGGATTATTCTGGTAAATTTTTGAAAAACAGAGTTTTTTTAAATCCATGAAGAATTTATGAAAAATTCATGAAGGGTATCCCACCCCCAATTTAAAAACATGCTTTGTCCTCAAAGCAGCAATAAACATAGGAATGAAAAGAAATACTCCCCTGACAGTCTGGGTGTTGTTGAGGTTGGAAGGAACTTTCCTTTTTTTTTTTTTCTCTTGAATTCTACTTTCATGGTTAGTGCCAAAGACTTGCATGATTGTAAGCAATGGAAAATGAAAAAATGACTTGAAGTGTCTCTCAGGCATAAAATTGATCTTCAGAAGAATACCTGTAGTGGATTTAGTGTTTCCTCACCTCCGTAATGGTCATACCTCATCAAGATAGTGGTGCGGCCGCACCAGTATATGGCGCGGACGTGCCGAGTAATTTTATGAATTCTGCAGATCCTGAATGAATTTTTCAATCTTTCTAGTTTGGACAAGTTAATATCATTGAGAGGCACATGTAGAGTGATTTTTCACACACTTTTATTGGAACAATTTTTAAGATCATGCTTCGAGACAAATCTTGAGCGAGTAAAAATCATAATTTCATTAATATGAATGGAGATTGAGTACATATTAATGAAATTGCATTAAAGAACACTCTCAGACAATAGCACACACAAAGCAAGCTCACACACAAATTTCTACAAGGAAAAGTTCAAAAGATATAGCAAGAGCTAAAAATTCTACTCTTCTTCTTCCTCATCATCTTCTTCTTCCTCAGAATCCTCTCCTTCTTCTTCAGAGGTATCTCCAGTAGGCAGTTGGTCTTCCGGGATGCCTTCATACTGGGCCCACAACTTCCACATCTTCTTGTTATAAGTGGTCAGCTTTCCCATCAATTTTTCTAACCCACTCATCCTCTCATGGAGGGCAGCCATGTCCATCTCCTTAGATTTTCTAGCACTTGCTACTGATCTGTTTGGTGGGTGTTCCCTTATGATTTGCTTTATTGAATCGGCTGAGACGCTTCTGGGAACTTTCTCAAATGGTTCTGTGGGGCTTAGTGCAATCCCATTGGCCAAACAAATGGTAGTGATGAGAGAGGGAAACGGGAGTCTTCCTCCTTTATGGTGTGTCATAGCCATGATTTAGCTATGAATTATGTTCCCCACATTGATGGGAATGCCTTCAAATAAGGCTTGGAGGAAATACGCTCTTTCTAGTGTAATTTCAGTAAGGTGGGAGGTATGGGTCAGTTTTATAAATAAGAACATGGACCACACCTTGGCATCCACATGCATGTCTTGTCTCTAAAAATGCAGCAATGCACCTTTTCTGGTCTCCCACTTGGCTCCCTGGGGGATAGCCTTTCTGCAATCTCTGTAGCACTAACCTCTTCCCTTAATGTTTCTAGTGGAAGGGTGGGGGCATCAGGGGTATGCAAGTAATTATCAACATCATGGGGAAAAAGCTGAATCCACTTCCCTCTTACAAAGATATGCCAATTTCTTTGGTATGGTAGGTTGGCATAGAACTCTTGAACTAGGGGAATGCTAGCTTGTGTAGGGGCTTCGACCCATTGGGTCCTGATAAGTGTCTAAAAGACACTATTTTATGCATGAATTAATGATCATAAATCCCCATTTTGAGTTGGTTATTAGTATTAAAGTGACATATATAACTCAAATTCATGTTTTGTCTCAGGTACTGGTTAGAAGAAGAAAATCTGGATTAAGAGAGAAATTGAAGCAGAAAAGAGCAAAAAGAGCCAAAAAAGGGAACGGCGCGACCGCGCCAGGAAAAAGGACAAAAATTCAAATAAATGAAGGAAATTCCCAATGGCTAGTAAAGCTTCATAGAAGACAATTCGAGAATGTGGAATGGCGCGACTGCGCCTTCTGAGAGCGTTACCTCATGCTGTGACCACATGGACGCGCCAAAGAGATGCCAAATACAAAAGAGGAGTTGTCGCTCGGGACCGAGAAAAAAGACTAGCGAGCTGCCGCCACTTACTTCTTCTGAGATACATTTATACCGCCACCACACTCTATACAGATACATTTGGCGCTGCCGCGCCAAGAGTTCTCCTTACTCGGCATGATTTTGAAGGCTGTTTCCAGACTTGGAAAGAAATCTACTCCAGTGGAGCGACCGCCCCAAAATCAGAAGAAAATGTGGCGCAACCGCGCCGCTGACTTAGCAACGTGAATTACAGAAATCTTGGGATTCTGACTACCAATCAAGCCCAAACTTGGGAGAAGAAGTCCTAATTGCCTAAGGAAGGTATCCACGAAGATTTTAAGGAAATTGGCTCGAGTCTAGGTGCATTGAATGACCAAGAAGAGAAGTTCCACACAAAGAAGGAAACTTCTGCCAGAAAAGAAGAGAAAATCCAAGTTTTAAGAGAAGCAAAGCTGGAGTTCCCTATTCCCAATTGAACCCAAATTTGTACTGAAGCTTCCTGAGGAGATTGAGGATCATATCACGGAAACTCAGGTCAATCCAAATCGGGTTCTCAGAGTTTTATACTTTTAAAGTGGTGGACCCAGTGCTGGAATTGGCAGCTGAAGCAGTTCAACTTCTCAAGGTGATATCTCAAGTTTCCCAACTCAGAATGACTTCAAATTTCGTACACAAGTCAAGGACTATGTAAATAAGGGCCGTGAGTAATTTCAAGAAATTCAGAGGTAAGGAATGCCAGATTTCAACCCCTGGACAGAGATAAAATTACAAGTTCTGGACAGAAGTCCATCTATAAATAGAGGTCTGAGGCAGAGTGCAAGGCATCGAGTTTTCATCCAGTTCCGAGTTCTAGTTCTTAGCATAGGTTGTAGTTTAGTTTTTCATTGTTTTTAGTTACTTTGGAGGGGAGACAAAGTCCAGAGGAAGTCTTACACGACCTCTTGGTACTTTGGAGAGAAGGAAGAGATTTCAGTCAAGGAGGAGTGGAAGCTAAGGGCAGTTCCTCAAAAGGGGGTTTTTGTACTTGTTTTCTTCTTATTTTCATGGCTGCAATTGAATCCTCTTTGTGTGTTTATTCTATTATTATGGAGTAGTCTCTCTTTGTTGGGGAAGTCATGAACTCCTAGTTCTGACTTGTTTAAATTCTGAAATTATAACAATAAAATGCCTGAATTTTGTTTTAAAAACTGAGTTCATTGCTTATTTCTGATCTGAATTCAATTCTAGAATTTAATGAGGTTCGAATAGAGAAGTTAAATTTCAGTAGAGAGTTGGGTTAGTTATTTGATTCCTGTTTTCTAAAACGACTTGTTTTTCTAACTAAATCGTTCCGGATTGTGATGGAGACTAGTTGAAAAGTGATGTGCCTTCTATTACTCTTGTTCTGAATAAGAGAGAGTTAATCCTTAAGCTTTTATATTTATGCACCTTGGATTTGAATGTTTTCGGATTGTGATGGAATTCAAAGAATAGGTGAAAGTTATTTCCTGTATATGGGTAACAAGGTTTTCAAAAGCTAAGTCAAGGTAAGGGTATTTAAGCTATAAAATCAGAACTTTGCATGTTAGCAACTAGGAGGGATTAACACTTTTCCCCAACATCTCATCTGTATAAGGTTTTCCAGTAGTATAATTCTGTTTTGTTTTTCAGTTCTCAAAACCAAAAATTTCTTCACCTCAATCAATAGAAAGATCTTTGCTTGAACTGAGTTCTCATCAAGGTCTCTTTGGGATCGATATCTGGACTCTCAAGTCTATATTACTTGCTGACCTAGTGCACTTGCTAGACACCCAACAGGTCCACCCCCTTTCTTCTATCATGGCTCCATATTTTTTCTTTATAAGTTCATCCATGAGGAATCCCCTTTCCATGTGGAGGTTGCATTTGGACAAAGTATCATTGAATCTCTTATGTCCCTCAGCTGTTGCAAACTTCTCTTTATCTCACAATTTCTCCATTTTTGCTTATGACCTTTGGTAAGTTTTTTGGGTTGCCATCTCAAGTAAATATTTGTGCAAAAGTTTCTTTCTGGCCTTTTTGAGGGGCTTGATTCTCTCTGGTCAGAGGTTGGCTCGAGCTACAAAGTAGGGCATTGAAAAGCTCTAAGTATGTATTTTCATAAACAAAAATTGGTTTTCCAAATTTATGCTCAGGTATTTATATTTACGCCCCAAAAGGTAGCAAGAAAAACACTATTTTTTTGCCCAAAATTTTGCAGAAACCGAAAATAAATCCCCAACTTTGAGAACTTTGTTCTCCCTTGTTCCTTGATGAAAATACCCCAAACTTGGACCAAATTAATCTAGAAAGTGTCCTCTATTCCTTCATATCTTTGGTTTTCAGAGGTTGATTCCAGATTTTTCTAAAAATGACTCTAGAGATGCCTAGACTGCACTGCCTTTCTGCCTGAACTGTTTAATGGGCTGAATTCCAAGGTGTTTCCGGCGAGTTTTCCAGCGAGATTTCTCTTAGTTGGAAAGTGATTTGGAGAGTTTGAAGGTGGGACTCTAGGGTTCACTCACTGTTTTTGGTTGAAAAGCCCCCAAAATGAGGTTTAAAGCCTTCTAAACCTCGCCCCGCTTGAGTCGAACCGATGCTTCGACCCCACTTGCCGTGCCGGTTCAGAACTTAAGTTTTGGGTTTTGCGATCTGGCGCAGTCGCGCCATTTTCCAGTTTTGAGTTTTTAAAACTTTTTTGTGGTTTTCTATTTTTGGGAAGCTTTAAAATTTCAATCTAACACTCTTTCTATCCTAGGTCTATTCTATCAGTGAAAATAAATCAAAAGTTCATTCAAATTTAAACAAGTCTAAAAAATTTTTTTAAAAAAATATTCTAACCTACTCACACGAAGTCCTAAATAAAATTCAAGCCAATTCAACAACTCCTACTCCTATTCCTACACTACTGGTCCAGGTGAACTGATCCACCAGGATCGGATGGAAACTAGAACCATCCATGCCTAAGGATATTTTTGGCTTTCGAATGTGTTGCATGGTGATTATATTCTTTGGGCAAAGAGCTGGTCACTCTTTCCCTTTTCTGGTTGGCTTTGAACTTGTTTTGCTTACTCATTTTTAGATAACTTTTCTTCACACTACCCAGACCTAATAAAATTTAAAGTTCATCTTTTATGGGTGGTTTATAGGGCTAGATAATGAAGAAATCAATATCTATAGAGATGAAAGAATGTTCATCAACCTTTTTGTCCTCTATCCTAGCTTCTTCATGCTGTTCATGGGGTTTTTCTTCTTTTTCAACCCCATCCCCTTCTTTCTCTTTTACTTCTTCTTCCTTTTTCTCCATGATCTTTTCATCTACTCGCTCTTGAAGTTTCTGAAAATCACAATTACTCTCCGCTCTCTCCGTTGTATCTTCCTCTATATGTTCTGTAGTAACACATAAATTAAAACAAGAAGTGCTAGCTGTGTACATCCATTCAGGTTCATCATCATCAGATAGCTCAAGAAAACATGTTTCATTGTTGCTTCCATTAATTAACTCATACTTTACCTGATTTTACTAGATTATCTGACTCAGCTCTAATGGATGGATGAAAAATATGCAACCATGGCGCAAAAACATCAATACCTTCTAAACTAGGTTGTTCCTCAAGTGGATATAACTTTGTATCTCTTTGGACAGAATAGTCATCCACTACAGTGGCAAACCAGACAAGTCTTCTTGGGGCTGAAGGGGATATGCATGATGATAACAAGAATCACTAAACATAGGAGGGTGTTCATACCTGAACATGGACAATTGCCCATGTGGCCATTTAACCTACGAATCATTCTCAAAACAAGGATTTACATTTTGCCTAGAGAAATAGTCACCATGCTCTATAGGAATCATTAGGTTCATTATCAACTAAAGAACAAAATATATCATAATCACACTCCAAGGATCATAATTAGAAGATGTATATGGTTGGGGAAATTCCTAATATGAGTTAGGATATGGACTTATCTCATTCTGCATGTTATTCCACCTCTCATTTGAGTGCTATTTCCAGTTCTGGATCGGGTTCATCTACTGCCTCACCACTAATTCTGGTTTTCAGGCACAAATCCGGTTCAACCAGAAAAGATAAAATAAAAAAAAAAAAAATCTCAATCAACAAATCAAAATTTACTTAAACTTACTCTCAAATCAATGGTCCCCAACAATGGCACCAAAAACTTGTTGGTATTGTCTAGAAAGTGCTCGAGGTTAGCAAGTAATATAGACTCAAGAGTCCAGATATCGATCCCACAGAGACCTTGATGAGAACCTAGTTTAAGCAATGATTTTTCTACTGATTGAGGAAAACAATTTTTTGGGTTTTTGAGAACTGAAAAAGAAAATGGAATTAAGCTACTTGGTTTGATGACTAAACCTTATGGAGATGAGACGTTCGGGAAAAGTGTCAATCCCTCCTAGTTACTAACATGTAAAGTTCTGATTTTATAGCTCAAGTACCTTTACCTTGACTTAACTTTTGAAAACCTGGTTACCCATATACAGGAAATAACTTTCACCTATTCTTTGAACTCCATCACAATCTGAAAACATTCAAATCCTAAGTGCATAAATAAAAAAGCTTAAGGATTAACTCTCTCTTATTCAGAACAAGAGTTATAAAAAGTCACATCGCTTTCCACTAGTATCCATCACAATCCGGAACGAACAAGTTACAAAAATGAGATGTTTTAGAAAACAAGGGATCAAACTACTAACCCAAATCTCTACTGAATTTTAACTTCTCTATTCAAACCTCGTTAAACTTCAGAAATTAATTCAAATTAAAAGTAAGCAATGAAATCGGATTCTAAAACAAAAGCAGGATGATACTATTTTGTTATAAACTTCAAAACTTAAACATATAACAACTAGGAGTTCATGACTTCCCCAACAGAGAGATTACTCCATACTAACAATATAATCACACAAAAAGGATTCAATTACAGCCATGGAAATCAAAATAGACTAAGTACAGAAACCCCCTTGGAAGGACTGCCTTTAGCTTTTCTTGAGTCTTGAATGAAATCTCCACCTCCTCTCTCAAAGTGCCAAGAGGTCGTGCAAGACTCCCTCTGGACTTTCTCTCCTCTCCAAACTAACTAAAAACAATGAGAAACTAAAATACAAACTATACTAAGAACTGGAATTCGGACCTGTATTTACAACTAGATCTACAACTCCCCCCTTTACTCCTCCTTGGACCTCTATTTATAGTTGGACTTCTGTCAAGACCTTGTAATTTGGTCTCAGTCCAGGGGTTGAAATCTTGCTTTCCTGACCTCCAAATTTCATGAAATTACACACGAACCTTCCTTACATAGTCCTTCACTTGTGTAAGAAATTTGAAGTCATTCTGAGTTGGGAAAATTGAGATATGCTGAAGAGAAATCGAGTTGGTTCTTCTGCCAATTCTAGCACTGGGTCCACCACTTAGAAGATTTAAAACTCCAGAAAACCATCTTGGATTGATCTTATTTTTCATGATATGCTTCTCAACACTCTCAGCAGTGTGTGTTCCAATTTTGAATTCAATTAGAAGTCGGAATCTCCATATATGTCTTTTTCAAACTCGGACTGTAGTTTCCTTCTTTAGCTGTCTCCTAATCAGTTTTAAACTTTCAACACCTTGAGCATTAAAAATTCTTAGGATTTCCATAAATTTCTCCTAGAGTCGTCGTGGATGTATTCCTGATGTACTTATGACTCTTTCTTCCAATTTTGACCGTGATTTGTTGTCAGAATCCCGAGATTTTCGTTGATTTGCGTTGCTGAGTCAGTGGCGCGGTCACACCACTTATTCTTTTGATTTTGGCGTGGTTGCGCTGGTTGAGCAGAATCCTTTCTAAGTTTGGGAATGACAACCGTATCCATGCAACTTCAGGAAACTTCATGGTGCGATAGCGCCAATTTATGCTGAGATGTGGCGCGGTAGCGCCAGTCCTTAAAATCTTCACCGACGTCCCAAAGTGGCAACTTTGACTTCTGAGTAAGGCAACTGTACAGCGCGCCAGCGCCATATGTAGCACCATATTCTTGGTGCGGTTGCACCAGCAGAGGGGTTGTCGCGCTATTCCACTTTCCCTAATTGTCTTCTTTGAAGCCTTCCTAGCCGTTGGGTATTTTCTTCCATTTATTTGATTTTTTGACTATTTTCCCGACGCGATGGCGCCATAATCAGCGCGGTTACGCCATCCCTTTTTGGCTCATTTTGCTCATTTTTCCTTCAGTTTCTCCCTGAATTCAGGTTTTCTTCTTCAAACAGGTACCTGGGACACAAAATAATAAATTTGAGTTATATTTGTCATTTTCATGCTAATAATCAACTCAAACTTTGGATTTCTAATCATTAATTCATGCACAAACAGTGTCTTTCTGACACTTATCATCATCATGTCGGGAGGACGGCGCACACAAAGGTGAAGCCCAATGGACCTTTTTCCAGTTCGGCCTACCTTTCAGTGGGATGTGAGAATCCTTTTGACTAATGGCACTTCAGAGAAAACCGGCCGATTGGCCAATCCTTCTAGCAATTGCACCCAATTTTTGGTTCGAGTAGCACTACTTTGTGAACTTCGCTTTGAGAGAAGGAGATAGAGTAAAGCAGTAGGTAGAGAGAAACCTGTTTTAATTTGGTCGATCCCCAACTGTTGTGGCTTTGGTCATCGTGCTGGAGAGAAACATGAATTTGACGACTTGGTCGCCACACCGAGGAAGAAACACACACTAGAATAAGGCTCGGGAGGCCGTATTCTAGCTTAGCCGATCCTTTGGCGAACCGGAGTTCCTTCTGTGATCTCAATTGGCGCGCCGGGAGTGTGAGCCTCCAACGAGTTGGGATACTTCTCCCGGGTTGTTTCGTTGAAAGTGGCTTTCCATCCCTTGTCGACGGTTTGGCTTCAGCGCAGATTTTAGGAGAGTTGAAGTGTGAGAACGTGGGTGGTGCGATCCTAGCTAATCACTAGCAAGAGGACTAATCAATGTAATATAGGCTTTATGCAAGTCCGAATATCATCCCACAAGGACCAAGCCAGCAGTTAACTGTTTTCGAAATAAAAATCTAAAGTTTGAGAATCCTGATTTGAAAAATAGAGAATTAAGCAGAAATCTTCACCTTCTTCCACAAAGTGGCTAGAGGTCGTGTAAGACTCCCTCTGGCTTCTTCTCTCTTTAACTAATGAATAAAACATAAACTTAAACTCAAACTGAATGTAAAAACTAAATCTTGAATACAGAACTGGATGATCAGTGCTCTGCCTCGGACCCCTATTTATACTTGTCCTGTTGTCTAGGCCTTGTAAATTGGTCTCTATCGAGGGGTATGAATTATGCCTTCTCGACATTAGAATTGGCTGAAATTACATACGAATCTTCCTTCTAGGGTCCTTGCCTTGCTCACAGAATTTCAATTCAATCTGAGTTGAGAAACTTGAGATATGATGTGAAGAAGTTGCTTGATTCTACTCCGAATTCTTGCACTGGGTCCACCTCTTTGAAGATATGAAACTTGAGAACCCCGACTTGGACTTACCTGATTTTCGTGATATGATCCTTAGTATCCTCAGGAATCTTCAGTTCAAATTTGGCTTCAATTGCAAAACGGGAACAACAGATATGTTCTTCATAACTTTCGGACTCAACTTCTCCTTCTGGAAGCAGTTTCCTTCTTTGAATTGATCTTCACTTATTGGTCAATCAAAGCACTTAAAAATTGAATATATTTCCTTAAAATCTTCGTGGATACCTTCCTTAGACACTTAGAACATCGTTTCCCAAGTTTAGGCTAGATTGGATGTCAGGATCCTGAGATTTTTGCGACTTTCTGTTGCTGAGTCATCGGCGCGGTCGCGCCACTGGAGCAGAGTGCTTTCTAAGTCTGGAAACGGCCTTCGAACCCGAGCTGAATTAGAAGATTTCTTAGCGCGGTCGCGCCATATTTTGCTGTAGAAGTGGTGCGATCGCGCCACTACTTAGACTTTCCTTTGCTTCCCAGAACGACAACTTCTCTTTCCTTCTTCAGCAACTCTTTGGCGCGGTAGCGCCCTAAGATGGCGTAGTGGCACCATTTCACATTCCCCAACCATTGGCTTTCCTGTTTGTTAAGTCGTTGGGAAATTTTTTGCATTATTTTTAATTTTTGCTTATTTATCTGGCGCGGTGGCGCCAATTGTGGCGCGGACGCGCCATTCTTCTTTTTGGCCTCTTTTGCTCATTTTTCCTTAGTTTTTGCTCCAAATCCAGATTTTCTTCTTCCACTGGGTACCTAAGGCAGAGAACATAAAACTGAGTCATATATGTTGATTTTATACTCAAAATTAACTCAGAATTAGATATTTCAATCAATTTTCATGCCTAAAGATAGTGTCTTTTAGACACTTATCACAACCCCAAACTTAAACCTTTGCTCGTCCTCGAGCAAAATCTGAAAGAAACAACCAGATGAGTCTGTGGAGATTAAGAAAAGATCAGTGCATTCCCTTTGCAAGTTTCAAAATGTATGATTCACTCCTTTCCTAATGATGATTCTCCATGCTTAATCAAAACTGAATTCAAATTTTTCTTTAAAGTTTCAAAGATCCTCATCCCCATACAAGTGAAAAGTCTCATTTAACTCCATAAGCCAACCCTCAATCCACTCTCGACTAACTTGAAAGAATCCATAACCCTGATCAATAGGTCTTTTCTAGGTTGTAATGGGGCATGGGTAATGGGTATGATCAAATTGTAGGCTTATCTTTTGGGTTTTACCCTCCTTACTCCATGTTCCATCTTCCTGAGCCAGAGTAACTTTCTATGATCTTTCTTCAAGTTTTTCCACCCCAAACTTATTTTCTTGCATTGATCCCCATATTCTTTTCTTCTTCCTTTCCTTCACATATATTCTTTTCCTTGGGTTTGTCCAGAGTCTAGCTTACCTTGCCGATTGACTCAGAGTCCCTAAGTTTGCTGAGGCCCGAGACCCGATGCACACACGAGGTGGCCTTTCTCCTAACTAACCCACAACCTTTTCTTTTTTCTTTGGCTTTGTCTAGAGTCTAGCTTACCTTGCCGGTTGACCCAGAGTCCCTAAGCTTGCTGAGGCCTGAGACCCGGTGCACACACAAGGTGGCCTTTCTCCTGACTTAGCCTCCATCTTGTTCCCCCCCCTCCTTTTTTCAAAGAAACTCAATACCTTTCTTTCATCCCTCCTTATAACTTCAGATTTTTGTCCATGCTCATTCAAACAGAACACTTCAACAATTTGGAGAGATAAAGGTTAGTAAGAAACAAGTTGGTTTTTCACAAAGGCTGGTTCATGTGATATGGGATTTGAAATAAAACAGGGATCTTGTTGGCTCAAGGTGTTTGACAAATATTGATGCATCTTGTGCATTCAAGTGGGTGGCATGAAAAAGGCTCAAACGACTGAAAACAAGTGCCTAAATCACTTCAGGATATTTGAAAATCTTTCTCTGTTTCACCTCAAGCTTTCCTCTAGTTGGTTCTAGAGTTTTACATCAACTTTCTCACTTATACTTTGTTTTCCGAAAAATTATTTTTAAATAGAATTCTCTTCCTGTTAGGACTAAGCAATTTGAAATAAGTTCTCTCTCCAGAAAATGAATCATGCTTTCTCTTTACTCCGGGTTTCCACTGATGTTTCCCAATTTAGAGTGTATTTCTGGTGTGAAAGTTTTTTGAAAACAAAGATTTTGAAAACATGAAGAAAGAATATCCCAGCCCAAAACTTAAAACATGCTTTGTCCCCAAAGCATAAATGAAATAGAAGTAGGATGAAAACTTCCCTGATCAATCTGGTTGTGCTGCAGTGGAACTTTTCTTTTCTTAGCTCTGGATTGGTTGTTCTTCAATGAGACAGTGGCGCGGTATCACCAGATTATGGTGCGGACGCGCTGAGTAAATCAATCAAATATCAGCATCCTGAATGTGCTTTTGAAAATTTCCACTTTGAACAGGGTTTTATCAGTTAGGTACAGATGCTGATTTGGTTACCACACATTTTCATTGGAGAAATCATGCTTTGGGACACATAGTGAGAGTGCAAAATAGCATGTCATCAATATGAATAGAGATTGAGTACATATCAATGAACATTGCAATCAAAAATCACTCTAATAAATCTGATACACAGACACCAAAGCATATTCTCCCAGAGTAGAGATTGATTCAGACATGAGGCTCAAAATTGTTTTCTGGACTAGCGCGGTGGCGCTAGTTTTGGCGCGGTAGCGCCAGTTTCAAAAAATTTTGTAGGTTTTATTTTTTTTATTTTTTTTGTTGTTTTCTGTTTATGGTAAAGAATTAAAATGCTTTCTAGCCTAATTCTATCTTACTCATGCAGAATCAATTAACTAATCATGCAAAGTCCTAATAGTTCACAAAAAATTGCAAAATCCATGAAATTTCAATGCAGTCCTATTTTAAAACAAGTAAGTGAGTTCTGGTTTATAGTCCCAGCTCGACTTTGTGACTCTTTCTAGTCAGATAGGATGGTGAAGGTTCTTTCCTGATGGAAATTAGGAGAGATGTATCTTTTCAGCCTTTGTCCATTCACAATAAAGGTGGATTGATCTTTTGGATTTCTGATTTCCACTGACCCTAATTTTAACACTCTTTCCACTGAAAAAGGACCAATCCATTTAGATCTAAGTTTACCAGGGAACAACCTAAGTCTGCTGTTAAACAAAAGGACAAGTTGACCAGGTTGAAATTCCTTGGGTAAGATATGCTCATCATGCCATTTTTTAGTTTTTTCTTTATACATCTTGGCATTCTCATAGGACCAGTACTTAAGCTCATCTAATGCATTTAGTTGCAGCAATCTATTCTCTCCAGCAGCCTTGATATCAAAATTTAAGAACTTGGTTGCCTAATATGCCTTATACTCTAATTCCAAGGGGAGATGACATGCCTTACCATAAACCAACCTATAGGGGGTCATGCCTATTGGGGTTTTGAAGGCTGTCCTATAGGCCCATAATGCATCATCTAGCTTGGTTTTCCAATCCCTTCTTGAAGTGCTAACATTTTTTTTCTGAATTCTCTTGAGCTCTCTATTGGACACTTCTACTTGACCTCTTGTTTGGGCATGGTATTGGGTGGCTACTTTGTGGGTGACTCCATATTTTTTCAACAAGTTTTTAAAAGGAGTGTTGCAAAAATGCTTTCCCCCATCACTGATGATAGCTCTAGGTGTGCCAAAATGACAGAAAATATTTTTTTTCAAAAATTCAATGACAACCTTGGCATCATTAGTTCTGGTTGCTATGGCCTCTACCCATCTTGTGACATAATCAACTGCCACCAAAATATACTCATACCCAAAAGAAGGTGAAAAGGGTCCCATGAAGTCAATGCCCCAAACATCAAAACATTCACATTCAAGAATATTATTTAAAGGCATTTCATTCCTTCTAGAGATATTACCTGTCCTTTGACACCTATCACATGCTTGGACATACCTCTTTGCATCTCGAAAACGTGTTGGCCAAAAGAAACCAGATTGCAATACCTTTGCTGCTGTTTGGTTTGCACTGTGATGGCCACCAACCTTCTTGTCATGGCAATGGCTGAGAATGAGTGGAGCTTCTTCCTCTTTCACACACCTCCTAATGACTTGATCCGGGCATAATTTGTAGAGGAATGGATCCTCCCAATAGCAGTGCTTTGAATCTGCCATCAGTTTCTTCCTTTGCTGGTATGTGAAGTGCTTTGGTACCCATTTGCTGCAAACAAAATTAGCAATATCAGCAAACCATGGTACTTTTCAAATATTTACCTGGCAAATTAGTTCAACCGGAAAGAGTTCTGAAATTTCCCCTTCTTTATTTTCTGCCTCCTGCCTTGAGAGGTGATCTGTTGCCACATTTTCAGCTCCTTTATTGTCCTTGATTTCAATATCAAATTTTTGGAGAAGAAGGATCCATCTGATCAGTCTTGGTTTGGAATCCTTCTTTGCAAATAAGTATCTAAGGGTTGCATGGTCAATCCAAACAATAACCTTTGAACCAATGAGATATGATCTAAAATTTTCAAATGCAAAAACCACAGCCATAAGTTCTTTCTCAGTGGTGGTATAATTCAATTGAGGACCAGTGGGTGTGTGACTAGCATAAGAAATGGTGTGGAAAACTTTTTCTTTTCTTTGGCCAAGGGCTGCCCCTAAAGCAAAATCACTTGCATCACACATGAGTTCAAAAGGTATGTTCGAATCAAGTGAGACAATGATGGGGGCAGAGATTATTTTTTGTTTCAGAAGACTAAAGGCATGCAAGTAATCATTATTGAACTCAAATTTGACATATTTCGAAAGCAAGTTTGACAAAGGTTTTGCAATTTTGGAAAAATCTTTTATGAACCTTCTATAAAAACCTGCATGGCCTAGAAAACTCCTAATGGCCTTGACTGAAGTCGGTGGAGGTAGCTTTTCAATTACTTCTATTTTTGCCTTGTCTACCTCTATCCCCTTTTCTGAGATTTTATGTCCAAGAACAATCCCCTCTCTTACAATAAAGTGACATTTTTCCCAATTCAGGACTAGTTTCTTTTCTTCACACCTTTCGAGCACAAGCTCTAAGTGTTGCAAACAAGTTTCAAATGTTAGTCCATAGATTGTAAAATCATCCATAAAGATCTCCATCATCTTGCCTATCATATCATGAAATAAAGCCATCATGCATCTTTGAAAAGTGGTTGGTGCATTGCACAAGCCAAAGGGCATTCTCCTATATGCAAAGGTTCCATATGGGCATGTGAAGGTGGTCTTTTCCTGGTCCGCGGGTGCTATGGGGATCTGAAAGTATCCTGAATAACCATCTAAGTAATAATAAAATTTATTTCCAACAAGCCTTTCAAGCATTTTATCAATGAATGGTAAAGGAAAATGATCTTTCCTAGTGGCTGCATTCAATTTCCTATAGTCTATGCATACCCTCCAACCCGTGACTGTCCTAGTGGGGATCAATTCATTATTTTCATTGTAAATGACAGTGGTACCCCCCTTTTTAGGAACAACTTGAACAAGACTTACCCATGCACTATCAGAAATAGGATAGATAATACCTGTGTCCAAGAGTTTGATCACCTCCTTTTTCACTACCTCTTGCAATGTAGGGTTCAACCTTCTTTGTGGTTGAATGCTGGTTTTTTAATTGTCCTCCATCAAGATTCGATGTGTGCAAATGGTGGGGCTGATTCCTTCAATGTCTGCTAATGACCAGCCTATTGCCTTCTTGTGTTTGGACAGCACCTCAATGAGCATTTTTTCCTCCAAACCTGTCAAACATGAGGAAATAATCACTGGTTTAGCATTCTCTTCAAGGAAAACATATTTCAAATTATTAGGAAGGGGTTTGAGTTCAGGTTTGGGAGCTTCTTGAGCCCCTTGTTCCTTTATTCCTTCCTCCTTGCTTTCAGCCTCCTCTCTTGTTATGATGAGATCTTCATCTTCCTTCTCCTCTTAATTGACTAGGCCTCCTTCTTTTGCTGCTTCAATCCTTGCTTCTTCTTCAATTTCTGCTAAACAAGAATCAATCACATCAATACTCAAACAAAAATCATCATGTGGGATGGCTGGTTGTTTCATGGCTTCTTTTATATTAAAACGTATTGTATCATTGTTAAGCCTTAAGGTTAGATTCCCTTGCTTGCAATCAATTACAGCACCAGCAGTAGCCTAGAATGGTCTGCCAAGAATTATAGGCAGGTTCTTGTCCACTTCCATGTCTAAAACTACAAAATCGCAGGGATATATAAAATCTTGAATTTTCACCAACACATCCTCCATCACTCCTTCTGGTATTTTGGTTGATCTATCTGCAAATTGAAGAGTGATTCCAGTCTCATGAGGTTCTCCAAGCTTTAAATACCTGCAATGGGACAATGGCATTAGATTAACACTTGCTCCCAAATCACATAAAGCATTTGCAAATTTATTAGCACCAATTTCATAAGGTATTGTAAAACTCCCTGGATCTTTCAATTTTGTTGGAAGTTCATTCTACAAGATTGCACTGCAATTTTCATTCAATAAGACCGTACCTTTCTCCTCCATCTTCCTTTTTCCTGATATGACCTCTTTAAAAAACTTGCCATAAAGAGGCATTTGCTTCAATGCTTCAAGAAGTGGAATGTTAATTTGCAATTTCTTAAATGTATCTAGAAACCTAGCAAAGCTACTCTCTAGAATGTCCGTTTTAGCTCTAGTCTTATATCAATATCAGTAATAGGAAGTGCATCCTTACCTTTTTTCTTCCTTGGAGAAGCTGGTGGACTTACCTTTTCTCTTTCTTGCTCTTCTTCTCCTTTCTGATTTTTCTCTTCTTCCATGGCTGGTTGTTCTTTTGGTTGGAGCTCCTCGAGAGTCTTTCCACTTCTGAGTGTTATGGCCTTGACTTGCTCTTTTGGATTTACTTCTGAGTTGCTAGGTAGAACTCCACTCGGCCTCTCATATACATCTCAATTAAGTTGATTTACTTGTGTGGCCAGAAGTGTGACTGATTGCTTTAGTGACTAAACATCTGTTTGCAGTGTCTCCATTGACTGAAATTTTGCATACATTGCTCGTATCATTTTCCTTTCTTCCTCCCATTGTGGCTCCTCCTTTTGTTGTGCATTGGCTTGCAATGGTTTCAATCCAGGAGGGTGCTGCTTTGTCATATTTGTGTTGTTTCATGAGAAATTTGGATGATTTCTCCAGCCAGGGTTATATGTATTGTTGTATGGGTCCATCCTGCGAGAATTTCCACAGCGCAGATTTTAGGAGAGTTGAAGTGTGAGAACGTGGGTGATGCAATCCTAGCTAATCACTAGCAAGAGGACTAATCAATTTAATATAGACTTTATGCAAGTCCGAATATCGTCCCACAAGGACCAAGCCAGCAGTTAACTATTTTCTGAATAAAAATCTAAAGTTTGAGAATCCTGATTTGAAAAACAGAGAATTAAACTAAATCAGTATTTGAAAACTGTTGAGAAAAGCTTTTGAGGAATTTCAATGATGAGAGAAGACGTTGGGAATCCAATTCCCTCCCTAGACACTTCTGAGATTGAATAGAAATAATGTTTTGGAAATCAATTTTTGACAAACTTATAAAACCATGGCTACAATCCGCATCGGCATCACCTTTTTCTATCTCCTTGAGCAAACTAGCCGGCATAATCTAATCCAATTGACAGCATTAACATGAAGCTCTTATGTCATAGGCAGATCAACTAATCCAACAGGGTATTACTTTAAGGTCGAGGATTAACCCAAGGATTAGTGATCTACCTAGTGCATAAACTCATAAAGAATTGTAAAATCCTATCAGCATGTCTTACCTTAGGCCTGGCGTCACCTTATAACCACTACATAGCCAGACAGCAAGTATGAATCAAGAATTAACAACATGAAGAAGTCATTCATGCACCAAATTGAAAACCAATTAGATTATAAAGTATCAATCTCATTACATGCCTAGGGAGTCATGGACTCCCAACTAAAAATGACTACTCCATACTGGAAATAAAAACACACAACATGGTTTTGACAACAGCCATAAGAAATAAAGACAAATAAGCACAGAAACTCCCTGAAGAGGACTGCTCCTAGTCACCCTTGCTCCTTAAGCAGAAATCTTCACCTTCTTCCACAAAGTGGCTAGAGGTCGTGTAAGACTCCCTCTGGGTTCTTCTCTCTTTAACTAATGAATAAAATAGAAACTTAAACTCAAACTGAATGTAAAAACTAAATCTTGAATACAGAACTGGATGATCAGTGCTCAGCCTCGGACCCCTATTTATACTTGTCCTGCTATCCAGGCCTTGTAAATTGGTCTCTGTCCAGGGGTATGAATTATGCCATTCCGATCTCAGAATTGGATGAAATTACATACGAAACCTCTTTCTAGGGTCCTTGCCTTGCTCACAAAATTTCAGTTCAATCTGAGTTGGGAAACTTGAGATATGATGTGAAGAAGTTGCTTGATTCTACTCCCAATTCCAGTACTGGGTCCACCTCTTTGAAGATATGAAAATTGAGAACCCCGACTTGGACTTGCCTGAATTTTTGTGATATGATCCTTTGTACCCTCAGGAATCATCTGTCCAAATTTGGCTTCAATTGCAAAACGGGAACAACAGATATGTTCTTCATAAATTTCGGACTCAACTACTCCTTCTGGAAGCAGTTTCCTTCTTTGAATTGATCTTCGCTTCTTGGTCAATCAAAGCACCTAAAACTTGAATAGATTTCCTTAAAATCTTCTTGGATACCTTCCTTAGACACTTAGAACTTCGTTTCCCAAGTTTAGGCTTGATTGGATGTCAGGATCCCGAGATTTTTGCGACTTTGTGTTGCTGAGTCATCGGCGCGGTCGCGCCAAAAATAAGCCTGAATCTGGCGCGGTCGCGCCACTGGAGCAGAGTGCTTTCTAAGTCTGGAAACAGCCTTCGCACCCGAGCTGAATTAGGAGACTTCTTAGTGCGGTCGTGCCATATTTTGCTGTAGATGTGGCGCCATCGCGCCACTACTTAAACTTTCCTTTGCTCCCCAGAACGGCAACTTCTCTTTCCTTCTTCAGCAACTCTTTGGCCCGGTAGTGCCCTAAGATGGCGCAGTGGCGCCATTTCACATTCCCCAACCATTGGCTTTCCTGTTCGTTGAGTCGTTGAGAATTTTTCTGCAATTATTTTGAATTTTTGCATATTTATCTGGCGCGGTGGTGCCAATTCTGGCGGACGCGCCATACTTCTTTTTGGCCTCTTTTGCTCATATTTCCTTCGTTTTTGCTCCAAATCCAGATTTTCTTCTTCCACTGGGTACCTGAGGCAGAGAACATAAAACTGAGTCATATGTGTTGATTCTATACTCAGAATTTACTCATAATTAGATATTTCAATCAATTTTCATGCCAAAAGATTGTCTTTTAGACACTTATCAGTGGGTCCCACCTTCCGGAGCAGTATGTTCCCTTTTATGTGGGGAAAATACTAATCCACTTCCCACGAATTTAGGATAATAAGGTTTAAAATCTGTCTCCTTCCTCTGGGCATACTCTGGGAATTTGGGTGTTTGCCACCTACTCTCTGCGTGTCTGGGATTTGGGGTGACTGCGATTTGCTTCCTTCAATGTGTCTACGATTTGGCTACCTGGAAATTGGGCGACTGCGACCTACTGCCTGCGAATTGGCTTTTTCTGTGATTTGACAGTCTGTGAATTGGCTTTGTCTGCGAATTAACTCTGTCTGTGACTTGTCTCTGTCTGCAAATTTGATTGCCAGCGACTTGGGCCTGTCTGCGCATTTGGCTTCCTGAGACTTATCTATTCTGCTTTACAATCCTCTCCGAGTCTCGGCTTAGGTCAGAAACTCTCCGCGAATCAGAATTTAGAGGTACTATAAAAGTTTTATTCTTCTCTCAGCAGTCTCTGGCTGAATTCGAGTCTGTCGGGGTCCCACTCTCTTTTCTTTTCTCCTTCTCTTCCTCCCTCTTTCTTCTTCTTTTTCTCTCCTCTCATTTTCGACTTCTCCCTCAGTCTCTCTCTCTCTCTCACGATTTTTTTTTTTTGTTTTCCCTCAAATTTTCTTCTCTCTTTTGGTTTGTCTCGAATTTTCTCTCTTTTTCGTACTCCAGGTGATTGTCAGTTTGTCAGTGTGACAGGATGACAGCTTTTAGTGCGTCGTTTGGCCCAAAAGCTGAACACAGTAATTTTGTGTCACACCTGGCTCTGTCGCCGTGTGCTGAAATTCAGTCTGGGTCGCATCCGGTGCGGTTGCCGGGTGCTGCAGTTCTATTTTGGTCGCGTTCGGCTTGGTCATCGGGCGCGGGACTTTTTGTTTCGTGTCCGGCTCGATCGCCGGGTGCAGAGGTTTTGTTTTGATTGTGTCGGCTAGGTCGCCGGGCACAAGGCTTTTGTTCTGCGGCCTGCTCAGTCGCTAGACGCTGAGATTTGTTTTGAATGAGCCCGGCTGGTCGCCGAGGTGCTGGACTTCTGTTTCGACACGTCCTCCTTGGTCGCCGAGTTTGGAGCTTTATTTTAGTTCCATCCGGCTCGGTCGCCGGGGGACTGAGCTTCCGTGCTGCGCTCGGCTTGGTCGCCAAATGTGGTAAATTTTCTTCACTTGCGCCCGGCTCAGTTGTCGGGCGCTAGGATTTGTTGTGCGCTTGGCTTGGTTGCCGAGTGTTGTGCTCGCGTCCGGCTCGATAGCCGGGCGCGATGCCTTTGTTTTGGTTGCGTGAGCCCGGCTGGGTCGCCGGCAATGTTTTTTTTTCTTTGGCGACTGCTTCTTTTTTGTTGCTCGCAATCTTTTTTCTGCGACTGCTTCTTTTTGTCTCTCGCAATTTTTTCTGTGCTACTGCTTCTTTTTGTCGCTCGCATGTTTTTGTGCGACAGCTTCTTTTTGTCGCATTCTGATTTTGTTTTAAAAAAAAGGAGTTACATACCTGCCTCCGTTGGCTGCGTCCAACTCGGTCGCCGGGAGCTAAATTTGGTGATTTGGTCGCGTCCGGTTTGGTCGTCGAGCTCGGGGATTTTGAACTGTGCTCGGCTCGGTCGTCGGGCACAGTGTATCTGGTTTGGTCGCTCTCGGCTTGGTCACCGGGCGCAGAGCTTTTGTCCTGCGTTCGACTTGGTCGCCTGGCGCAGTGCTTCTGTTTTGATCGCATCCGGCGTGGTCGCTCGGGTGCGAAGTTTGGAACTGTGTTCGGCTCGGTCGCCGGGCACAGTGAGTTTGTTTTGATCGCATCCGACTCGGTCGCCGGGTGAGAAGTTCTGAACAGTGTTCGGCTTGATCGCCGGGAACAGTGCTTTTGTTTTGGTCACGCTCGGCTCGGTCGCCGGGCGCAGTGCCTTTGTTTTGATCGCATCCGGCTCGGTCGTCGGGTGCTGTAATTTTTTTGTTTAGTCGCGTCCGGCTCGGTTGTCGGGCGCCAAGCTTTTGAATTGTGTTTGGCTCGGCCGCCGGGCACAGTTTTTATGTGCAGCTCTCGGCTCTGTAGCCGAGTGCTATGGTGTTTCTGTGGTCGCATTCGGCTCTGTTGCTGGGTGCGAAGCTTTTGAACTGTGTTTGGCTCCGTCGCCGGGCACAGTGCTTTTATTTTGAAGTCGATCTTCTTTGTTAAGTCACTGGTAGTCCTGGGAAGAGACTTGTTTCGCAACCAATTTGGCGCACTGTCTGTCGCCTGTGGGTAATGGTGTGGCACGGTTGAACGTGGAAGCTGTTTCTTTAGAGTTCGGTTTGTTGGCGGAACCGCCAATGGTTGCCCTCTCTCTCTCTTTTTTTTTCTCCGTTCTTTTTTTTTTATTGGCGACTGATCTTTTTTGTCACTTTCTTTTTTTACTTGCATTTTTCTCCTTTCTATTTTTTTTGTTGCAACCTTGACTTCTCCATCTCTGATCCCCGGAGACGCACTTCTCTTTTTTTTTTCTTGAATTGATAATTAAATGTCTACTACGCCAGCCTAATTCTCCTTCCTCGGTCTGACTATCTCGACCATCAGGACCGTTGTGAAAGGTGTCCTTCGTAATTGTCTGCGAATCCGCGATTCTAAAGAGGAACAGAAGCCACTACTATTGGTTCTTGGGGGACCGTCGGCCTACGGTGGTTGTGACGTTTCTGCACCCACAGTTAAGGTTGTTCCCGACCTATGGAGTCGCCCTGTTGTCGACAAGGACGGTCAGATTTGTTATTTCCCTTTTTCTTTCTAGGTGTCAGCTTTTTGACCCTCGGCGAGATCGAGGCTACTGCTGGAACAAGCTACTTTGGGGATGTGGGCGAAATTTGTGGAGTCGGACTTACTGCCGGCCGACGACATGTGTTCGCCAGAGCTTGTGGTAGATACTCGCGTCATTCTCGACCACCTGAGAGGAGTTGGGGTTGACACCTCGGTTCTGGAGCTGTGGGTTGAAGATTTTGCCTCGGAGGTGGATCACTTCCATCAGTTGCTCAACTCCTTGGCAGGGAAGCTCAGCCTGGCTAACCGGTTTGCTGTCGAAGCCGAACTCGACCGCTCCGTGCAGCGTGTGATCTATCGATGCGACGACATAAAGGTCGACTTGGATAGGTATCAGGCAGAGCGCGAAGCTACTGAGGCTGAACAGAAGGCTCTTCACGAGCGTTTGCCGCTTGTATAGGCCCAACTCGACTCCATAAATGTCGAGCTTGCGACCATCCGGAGGGGAATTGACGCCAGCGAGGAAGAGGCCTCTACCGTCCAGGATCAGCTTGCTTCTGTTCGTTCACACTCGACTCTCAGTGAGGCCGAGACATGGGAACTATCTGAGGTTCGTGCCGAAGTAGTTCGGCTGTAGCGATGGGTGGTCGACTTTGAACTCCCACGGCTTTGATGCAGTTTTCCTTGTGTCTTTTTTTTTTTGACTTGTAGCCTCTCTCTTTTTTTGTTAGCAAGGCTTTCTTTATTCCCTTTTTTTTGCAATGAGAAATATTGTCTCCTTTATTCGATTTCTTTCATTTTCTCTTTTTTTTTCCGCTGCCTCCTCATGCACAGAAACGTTTGAGGAATTTACCATTCGTTATCGGCAGCTTCGGACCGTTTGACGTTACTAGCTTGTAGGCGCCATTGGTGTAGGCTTCCTGTACCACATATGGTCCTTCCCATTTCAGCGCGAATTTGACTCCGATTTTGCTCGTAAAGAGCATTGGCCGTCTGACTTCCAGCACCAAGTTGCCTTTCTGGAATGACCTGAGCCGTACTTTTTTGTTGAAGGCCCGTGTCATTCGAGACTAGTAGCACTCGAGTCGTTGTTGTGCTTCAAGTCCCTGCTCGTCGAGTGACTCTAGTTCTGTGAGTCGCAACTGAGCGCACTCCTCCATCGTGAGTCCTTCTCTTATAGCTATGCGAAGAGAGGGGAGTTGTACCTCGAGTGGGAGCACTGCTTCTGTGCCATGGACCAGGGAATATGGAGTCGACTGGTCGGTGTTTGAAACGACATTTTGTACGCCCAAAAGGATCCGCCGAGCTTTTTGTCCAAACTCCTTTTGTGAGCGACGATCGTTTTCTTTAGGATCTTGCAGAGCATTTTGTTGAATGCTTCTGCGAGTCCATTAGCTTCCGGGTTGTAAGCTGACGATGTCCGCTGTTGTATGCAAAATTTTTTGCAGAAGCGATCCACAACCTTATTTCTTAACGGTGTACCATTGTCCGTTCTATGTATCGAGGGACCCCATATCGATAGATAATCTGGATCCGAATGAAATCGGTGACGGTGGTAGCCTTGACCTCTCGGTAGGCAGCAGCTTCGGCCCATTTAGAGAAGTAGTCAGTGGCAGCCAGAATGTTTTGCCATTCAGAGTTAGATTTAGGAGTAATTGGACAGATGATGTTCATCCCCCAAGCCTCAAATGGCCATGACGCGATCGTCGGGTGAAGCGGCTCCGATGGCTAGTGTATGTAGTCGACGTGGAGTTGGCATGGTCTGCAAGTTCGAGCCATTTCGGTGGCGTCTTTGAGCATCGTCGGCCAGTAGTAGCCCAACCGTTTGACTTGTAGGTGGAGCTTCGGGCCAGCCTGGTGCGCGCCGCAAATTCCACCGTGCGTTTCTTTTAGGACTTGTAGTACCTCTTCTTTAGATAGGCATCGGAGAAGCAGACCTTCGTACGACCTCCGATAAAGTACGTCGCTGACGAAAACATGCCTTGGCGCTGTTCGTCGAATATGAACTCGCTCTCGCAGGTTGGCCGGGAGTGTGCCGTATTGAAGATATTCGAGATAGTCTCACGCCAATCTCTCACTTCGTTTTTGCTGACCGAGTTAGGAGACGACTCTTCCATCTCTTCTGTCTGCTCTTCTTTTATTTCTTCTTCAGTTGGTTGAGGGACTACTCACCTTTCGCAAATTGGAGCTTGGTTCAGCCATTCGTCGAATTGCGCTAGACTGGCCGCAATTCTAGCCAATGCATCGGCTGGCCCATTTTCGGATCGAGGGACATAATGGAGCAACACTTCCAGAATTTGGGCCAAAAGGTCACAGGCATATCTCCAGAACGGCACGAGCTCGAGTTTCTTTACTTCGAACTCCTCTATAAGATATTTGATAACCAGTGTCGACTCGCCGTAGATGTTTAACTGCGGCAATTTCATCTCGACTGCTATGCCGAGTCCGAGCAGGATGGCTTGATACTCTGCCCTGTTGTTCGAGCAATTTTTTGTGAGAACGAACGAATATGGGAGCAGGTCCTTTCTCGGAGACACGAATAGGACTCCCATGTCGGCTCCATTTCTTCGCGCAACACTGTCGGAGTACATTTTCCAAGGGGGAAGCACCTCAACCAAGAAAAATCCCTCGTCTGGGATTTCTTCTGTTAATTCCCATTCGGCCGACACTGGATGGTCGGCCAGGAAATTCGCCAGAGCTTGGCCTTTGATCGCACGCTGCGGCATGAAGTTGATCTCGAATTCGGAGAGGACCAACGCCCACTTAGCCAGTCGGCCAGAAAGTATCGCTTACGACATGATATATTTGAGCGGGTCAGCGCGCGAGATCAGGTTTGTTGAATGAGCCAGGAGGTAGTGTCGGAGCTTTTGATCCACAAAGACGAGTGCCAGACAAGTCTTCTCAATCGGAGTGTAGTTAATTTCAGCACCCACCAACGTTTGACTCAGATAATAGAGGGAACGTTCTTTGTTGTCCTCGTCGCATTGAGTCAAGAGAGCTCCTACGGATTTCTCTTGCATTGCCCTCTGGTACGTCGCGCCGGCATTCTTAAGTCTGAATGGCATCACCTTGTAACAGAAGATGCCTTTGGGAGTGCGAAAAATGGTAAGCACTTCATCCTTCGGGTCCATACGAATTTGGTTATAGTCGGACGACCCGTCCATGACAGAGGGAGCTTCATGACCCGTTGTCGCATCCACCATGAGTTCAATTATCGGCAGAGGGAAGTCGTCCTTCGGGCAAGCTTTGTTCAGGTCGCAAAAGTCGACGCAGTCCCGGATTTGGCCGTTCTTCTTCTTGACCGGTATGATATTCGCGATCCAAGAAGGATACTTCACCTCTCTTATGAAATTGGCAGTGATCAATTTATCGACTTCTTTCTCAATTTCTGGAACAAGTATTGGCCAGAACCGTCATTGCGATTGTTTGACAGGCCGAACTGATGGATGAACCGCCAACTTGTGTAGTGCGACTTGTGGGTCAAGGCCAGGCATTTCCGTGTAATTCTAGGCGAATACGTCGCGGTATTTGTGAAGTAACGACATATATTCGACCTCTTCATCGGCCGACAGTGAAGGGCTAAGAAATGTTGGCCTTGAATCATCTTTTGTCCCAGGTCGACTTTCTTTAATTCGTCGACTATCGACTGGCCGCCTTCCTCGAACGTAGCCGGAGCTTCTTTCAGGATGAACTCGTCATCTTCTGGGTTGTCTTCAGTGACGAAGATGTGGTTCACTGTGACCGAATCATATGTGCGAGCTCCTGCTATGGCTGCTTTCAAGGTGTATATGATCACCGGATTCGGAGCATCTTTCCTTTTTGCCGAAGTTTGGCCGACTGAAACTTGGTGGACGTCGGCGAATGTCTTTCTGGTGATTTTGACCGGCTTCTGAGCTCCATAGATGAGAATGGGCTTCTCCTTCTGGTAGTCGAGGCCTAAGCGACCTTGATAATTCGGCGACCCTCCTTTCTTAACTTTTCTTGTTCTGGAGCGAGGACTGGCAGAGCGACGGGTGGCTTCTTGTGGAGCTGGTCTTCTGTAAAATTGCCCCCGGCTCTGGCCATCAGTCGATACGCATTCGAATCGAAGCCTTCGTCCGAGCGGGTAGACGGCAACTGCTCGTGGCTCGAGAATTGTTTCACAATGCTCCTATCCTCCAGTTTCGGCATTGGGAGAGTAACTTTTTCTGCAAAGGGGGTCGGCTGAGTTTTGTGGCAGACAACCAAGGGAGCTTCTCCCTTCTTTCTTTACGACTGCGGGGTGTACCGTAAGAAAGATACATTACGCTGCGTCGGCGCTGGAGTTGTAGTGGCCGGTTTGTGGCCATGTGCTGTGAGGGGTCAAAATTGACACTAGCAAGTGTACTAGATCCTTCAAATAATCTAGAACATGTGAGTCCAGATATCATCCCAAGAGATCAATTTGGATGAAAAAAAATTTAGAAATCTTTATTAAGGTTTGAGAATCAAATGATGAGGATTTGTAAATAAATCTAAAAATTCACAAAAAAGAATAACTTGAATGAGATCAAGAGAAAAGACATTAGGAGATCTAGTCTCTTAGCAAATTTTAATACAAATCAAGAATTTAGAAAACCACAATGGATTTGGCAAGCTTATAATTGTGACAACCTTATTTCAGGAAATGACTCTTCAAAGTAATTCAAGAACACTTTTTCAGAAAGTTATCAAACCAATTTGAATAAGTTCAAGCTAAACAAAAGTCCTTCTTTCTCTGAAAAAGACTTCAGCCATATAATCGTATTTTTGCCTCCTATTCAGAAAAGCTCCCATTAGATTAACCATTCAGGAGAAAGGTAAATTTAGCAAGAGTTAGTATTACTCTTCTTAACTTCTCTATTCGAATATCACTAAGAAGAGTAAGCCAATTGCAGGAACTTATCTTTCAATCTACATAGAATCGAAATTAATTAAAAAACTTGAATTGTACATCAAAGTAGGTTAAGAGAAATAGATTCCAAACGACAAACTTTGCTTCATGCTTGAAAACAGAGAACAATACTGAATGAATGAAATGAAGATAATCTTGAACAGAGAAAATCGAAAAATTGAAAACAAGAACAAATCTGGTTTTCTTGAACTCCAAGGGCCTCTTGGAAACAACTTCATCCTTCCTTCAGTTTCTGAAATGCTTTGCTTCTCTTCTCCTTATGTCTTATTGCATGGACTTAAGCTCCTTTATATAGGTTTTTAGTCCAGCTTTGCTTCTATTTAGATCCATAAATTTCTCTTCTTCCTCCAAAATTGGATATATTAGTTTTCTTCTCAAAAATCTCTCAAAACCCCATCAAATCTCCTCCTAAGTTGCCTTGGTCATAGTTGAAAGTGTCTTATTGACTTCCCTTGGAATTTAAATTAGGAAAATTCGGATTTTTATTGAACCATAATGCCAAATGTCCTTTTACTTTGAAAACCTACATAAAAAGTTAATAAAGATTAGCTTTGAACTACCAAACATGAATTTAATATAAATAGATGTGAAACTAACCTAACATGACTAATTATAACACATAATAGTCCTAAACTCATAAGTAATAATATACCCTATCATGCTGGCTGGTTGCTATGCGCCGGCTGTTTAGGAGACACGACTTGCATCGGCACTGGCGTCGTTGTGACCAGTTTATAGTTGTGTGTCGGCTGTTTATTTTGCACCGGCAGTTTGTGAGGTGCAAATTTCAGCACTGGATCGTGCGTCGGAGTCTGTTTTGGGGGAGTATTTTTGGCATTTGACGCCTGGTTTGGCCAAGAGGACAATTTGACTATCAGTCTGGTCGTTAGATAGCATTTGGCATCTGCGAATGATGCTTTTGCCTCGATGAATGAACTTTCGTCGGCGTACACCGTCTTTTGTTCGCCATCCTTCCAGTACTTGAAGCACTGGTGAAGTGTCGATGGTACGACCCCGTTGGCATGAAGCCATGGTCAACCCAAGAGCAGATTATAAGATGTTCTTGTGTCGATGACTTGGATTGGAGTGTCGGCCACCATGTCGCCGATGTGCAATTTGAGGCAGATTATGTCGAGTGTCCTCTGGCCTTCCTGATTTAAGCCTTGGATGAGGAGAGAGCTCGGGGAGACGTCGCCGGCGGAGAGGCCGACATTTTTCACTGTGCGAATCGGCAGTATGTTGACTACGGATCCACAATCGACCTGAATGCGGTTGATTTTTTGGTCTCTGATGTAGCCAGAGATGAACAGCGGCCAGTTATGGTTCTTCGTCCCCAGCTGCGTGTCCTTTTCTTGAAAGGTGATGCACGGTGGACACGAGACGGCGAGCACTTCCTCTGACCTTGCCAACTGTGGAGAGGAGTGTGCTTCTTCTTCCTCCTTTTGGTAGGGTGGTGTTAGCCCGACTTTTGGCAAGTCATGCTTCCTCATGAGCAGCATCTCGACTTCAGCTTGGAGCTCCTCTGGTTTGTCAAGGACTCGAATAAGGGCCTATCTTGACCGGATGGCCAAGTCGAGGTTGTCGTCTATCTCGTTAAGCGGCGAGATTTATTTTAATGACGTCTCGAGGTCGTCGCATTCGACGACTGGCCGTTTGCCTTTGTCTTTTGGTGTTGTCTGCTCAGGTGGGGTTGTCGAGCAAGTAGCCACCATTGCTGGCGGCGCGAAGAACTCTTTTGGGAAGAACTCCGTCAGAGTGACGAGTCTTCTCTTGTTTTTGTTTGCTCCAAGAACGTTGGTCCTGGCAGCTTTCTTTTGGCGCTTTGCGGCTTTTTTTTTTAGCTGCTTCGCCTTTGTTTTGATGTTTACCGGCACCGGTTCAATTTCTCAAACAGGCTTCTGGCGCCTGGTGAACAGAATCCACCCCTCTTTGTCGGGTGTAGCTGCTTTGCGGGGTGCCAGTTTTGGTTCGACCTTAGCCAGTGGTCATCTGTGGTTTTGCGGTCGGTTGGAGGGACCAGATTTTGGACGCTATTCCTTCCTTGCGATCTGCTGTTTGTTTAGCCGAGCTCGTTGGTTTGGCTCGGCTTGAATGGAGATGACATGTGAGGACTCCGTGTTTTTGGCTCCTTCGATTTCGATGCGGCCTTGCGCCACAAGCTCCATAATCTTGTCTTTCAGGACGAAACATTTCTCAGTCGGATGTGAGACCAAGCGGTGGTATTTACAGAAGTTTTGTTCCTTGCTTTTGGACAAGTCGCCGGGTCTTTTGACTTCTGGCAACTTGAGCAAATGGTTGTCGAGGAGATGTTCGACCATAACAGGAACATCCGCGTCGGCGAACAAATATGTTTTGGCTTGTCTTTCCTCCAGTGAAGGCCTCCGATACGTGCCTCCAGCTGGCTGCCGTGGAACATGACTTGTTTTGACCTTGCTCCCGACCTTGATTGGTTCGAGAGCATTCGTCGCAAATGATGCTTTAGTTTTCTCCTTCGTGTCTTTGGGCGCGGTCACGGCGGCCTTCCCTTTCTTGTGAGGATCAGCCGATGATGAAACTTCCTCACCTCGCTCCTCCATGAGGTTCTCCATGTTGTGGGCCTCGGTCTCGAGCTCTTGAAAGTCTTTCGGCCTCCGACTTTGGATGTAATGCAGGAGCTCCCATTGCATCCCTCAAGCACACATTTCAATTTCGGCTTCGAGAGATAAATTTGAGCCCACTTTGCAATTGAGGCTCAGGTTCCTCCACAGGTTAATATAGTCGACAACTTTCTCGCCCTTCTTTTACTTTACATTGGGGATTTTGGCTAGAGTGACGGTGCGCTAAGTGCTGTAGAATCGGCTAATGAATTCTCGCTCCAATTGCTCCCAGCTATCGATTGACTCTTGGGGCAGCTCGATGTACCAATCGAAGGCATTTCCCTTCAACGACCGGTCGAGCTGCTTGACAGCAAGTCACCGTCTATGCCGACATTGTTGTATGTTTTGATAAAATGGGCGACGTGCTGTTTAGGGTGCCCGTCGCCGTTGAACTACTGGAATTTTGGAGGATGGTAGCCGAGTGGCATCGGGAAGTTCTGGATCCTCTGTGTATAGGACCTACGGTAGGCGACATATTTGCTGTCACCGAAACTATTTCGTACGGCGCGGTTGATGAGTTCAGTTACTGTGTCCAGTGTGAGGGCAGCCGGCTTTGCTTCGACTCGACCTCTGTGAATGCCTATCGGTGCGATGGGCGGCAGCTCGTCGTCAGAGGGAATATCTTCTTGCGGTGGTTCGGCCGAACCACTAGTAGTCGCCCAGTTTCGGTCGACCTCTTGAGAAACGCCGCCAGTATTGTTCGTGGCCGCACCCATTTCGAACCGCTCCATAATCCTCGCGATCTGGAGGTCACGAGCTGCGAGTTGTGCGTCTTTTATGCGCAGTTGTTCACTCTGTTCTTTAAGTGCATCTTGCATTTCGGCAAGCTGCTCTTCCATTGTCTTAGCCGATGTTGTCGTTGCGGCCATCCTGACGATCAGCGTCGATGGAGCTGTTCCCGACGCACATCGGAGTGATGAGTTTGTTGTCGGCGACCGCATTGGAGAGACGGTCCTCCGTGTTCTTGGGTGTGGAGAAGTTATTGTGGGCGACCGGTCAGGAGAGTCGGCCGCAAGTTGAGCGCGAAAGGTGGTTTTGGCGGGTGACTGAATTGCGGCAGCCACCGCGGTGAGATTCGGCAAGATGGAATGGGTGATAACGCAGCAGGGGATGTCGCCGGTGTCTATCGTCGAGGTGAGCGGATGGGTGGTGAACCGGCGGCAGCAGTGAGTGCAGCCAAGAGATCATGAGATTTAGTCACGATTGGAAACTTGTCTTCGGCCGTTGCTCTTTGTACGGTGGAATCTGGCGACGAATACATTCTTGCCGCAGAGTAGGAAGTCCCCCATGTTGTTCATAGTACTGCACCATGGTAGGGACAATGGAGCTTCTTCGGGGTGGTGGCGACTGAGCCGGACTGACTGTCGGACTGCAGGGAGGAAGAGAGGCAGCGACGGCCAAGTATGTCGGCTTGGCCATTGCTGGAATCGGCTTGGCGGAGGCCACGGTTGGTTAGTCTTAGGCCGTGGCTGGTTTGGCTGAGGCCACGGTAGCCTGTGGCAAGAAGATGGCGATCGGGCGACACGCATAGCTCATGAAGGGAGCCTGTCCGGTGGACAAGCTCCTGGCCAAGGCCCTGGTCACTGGGCGAGTGGCAGGCGGTGGAGAAGTCGGAGCATGGATGTTGGCTGGAGAGACGGTCGCTGGTCCGCGAGCTCCTGCGGTCAAGCTTACATTTGCGGAAGGGCGCGAATATGCGGAACTCGAACTGGCAATGTTCTTGCCTTTGTTGTTGTTGTTGTTGTTGTTGTTGTTGTTGTTGTTGTTGTTGTTGTTGTTGTTGTTGTTGTTGTTGTTGTTGTTGTTGTTGTTGTTGTTGTTGTTGTTGTTGTTGTTGTTGTTGTTGTTGTTGTTGTTGTTGTTGTTGTTGCCGTTTTTGGCGTTGCTGGCCATGGCTGAGATTTTTTTTTGTTGAACGGAGAAGGAGATGAGACGTAGGAAATGTCTCAACGGGCGTGCCAAATCTGTTTCACCGAAAATCCGCCGGTCCGCGAAGAGGCACGACCGAGAGAGTAATTCGATTTACGAAAGAAAATTTGTGTTACAACTTTGTATTTGAGAGTCAAGAAAATGCGAGTACAATCTCCTAGTATTCCTCTTATTCGATCTTCGTGTAAAGTGATGAAGTTTCGGCTTCTGGCGAGTTGACCTCAAAATCTGAGTTCTGGAACGAGTGTGCACGAAAGATGACGGCTTTGGTCGGTTGGATGGAAGTATTTGTGTTTCGCATGTATTGACTTGTTTACGTTGCCGGTGAATGTGTAGAGTTGTTCCGGTTGAACTGTTGAATCTCGACGAACTGCGAGTTGCTTAACTTCTTCGGCTCGAAAGAGTCTATGTGCGTGAGAGTAGACAGAACGTTTGTGGCTATTTGTAGCCGGTTCTGTCCAGTTGTTGGAGTTCTTTCCTTGGAATGGGTATAATGTCCCCTTTCTGCTGTTGTTGTTGAGATGGGAGGAAGACCGGGGAGTTCCACTGTTGGACCCCTCGAATGTGGATCGCGAGCGTCCTTTCTCGGCCTTTACCGTTGGCGACCAGGCTTGGTCGTTTAACTGCTGAAGTTGTGGCATCGTGGCTGGCTGCTGACTGGTGCTGACGCAGTGGTTTATTGCTCACTAGGGCGACGACTGTACCGATGATGCAGCGATGACCGTACCGATGATGCAGCGACGCGAATGGCTTTGGCGATGGGCTGCGACAAGTGACTTTGAAAATCGATAGAGCCTATCCACGACGATCGATTGTTGGATTGATGGGCGTTTGGGCTCGTCGTATTTGGGTTGGTCACATTTTGGTGTATACATATATAAATATTAATATATGAACATTACAAGATATAATATTGAATGACCCAAACTAAAGCTAATGGGGTTCAACCAAAATTGAACATATATAGTCCTACCTATTCAATAGTCGGTCCTGTTTTTAAAACAATATAGAATTATGGAGCAATTTTTATTCAAATTGATTGTCATAAATTGATATCATGATGCATGCATGGTTCAACAGGTTGCACCATTTTGTGCCGACTCTAGCAGTTCTCTAGTGTTTCACCAAAAATCTGCCGGTCCGCAAAGAGGCGTTACCGAGAGAGTAATTCGATTAATTCAGAATAATTTTTGTTACAATTTGGGTGTGAGTGTCAGAAAATTGCGAGTACAATCTCCTAGTATTCCTCTGATTCGATCTCCGTTACAATTTTGGCAAAGTTGAAGCTTCTGGCGAAGACGTCGTCGAAACTCGAGTTGCAGGAACCGGCACCACGCTTGTGCAAGAAGTCGTCGAAGATATTTTGCATTGCCCTCTGGTCGGTCGCGCCAGCATTCTTGAGTCCGAACGGCATCACCTTGTAACAGAAGATGCCTTTAGGAGTGCGAAATGCAGTAAGCTCCTCATCTTTCGGGTCCATCCGAATTTGATTGTAGCCAGAGGACCCGTCCATGAAGGATAGAGCTTTGTGGCCTGTTGTCGCATCGACCATGAGCTCGGTTAATGGCAGGGGGAAGCCGTCCTTTGGGCATGCCCTATTCAAGTTGCGAAAGTCGACGCAGACCCGGATTTGGCCGGTCTTCTTCTTGACAGGCACGATGTTTGCAATCCAAAATGGGTACTTCGCCTCTCTGATGAAATTGGCCGCGATCAATTTGTCGACCTCCTTTTCAATTCTGGCACAAGTTTTGGTCAGAAGCGTCGTTGCAACTGCTTGACTAGCCGAACAGATGGATGAACTGCCAATTTGTGAACTGCAACTCGTGAGGCCAGGCATCTCCGTGTAGTTCCAAGCGAATATGTCGCGATATTCACGAAGTAGCGACATGTACTCAACCTCTTCTTCAGCCGACAGTGAAGCGCTGAGGAATGTCGGCCTCAGGTCCTGTGTTGTACCCAAGTTGACTTTCTTTAATCCGTCGACTGTTGACTGGCTGCCTTCTTCGAACTCCACCGGAGCCTCTTTCAAAACGAACTCGTCATCTTCTTGATCGTCGTCGGTAACAGAGATATGGTTTACCATTACTGAGTCGTATGTGCGGGCTCGCGCGATGGCTGCCTTCAAGGTGAAAATAACCACAGGTTCTGGAGTGTCTTTCTTTTCCGTCGAAGTTTGTCCGACTGAAACTTGATGTACATCTGTCGACGGCTTTCTGATAATTTTGACCGGCTTCATCTGAGCTCTGTAAATTTTGATCGGCTTCTCCTTCTGGTAGCCGAGGCCTAGGCGACCTTGACTGATTCGATGACCTTCGTTTCTCAATTTTTCCTGTTCTGGAGAGAGAACCGGTAGAGTAACGGGTGGTTTTCATGGATTCGTCGACTGTTGACTGGTCGCTTTCTTCTAACTCTACCGGAGCCTCTTTCAAAACGAACTCGTCATCTTTTTTATCGTCGTCGGTAACAGAGATATGGTTTACCATTACTGAGTCGTATGCGCGGGCTCGCGGGATGGCTGCCTTCAAGGTGTAAATAACCACAGATTTTGGAGTGTCTTTCTTTTCCGTCGGAGTTTGTCCGACTGAAACTTGATGTACATCTGCCAAAGGCTTTCTGGTTATTTTGACCGGCTTCGTCTGAGATCTGTAAATTTTGATCGGCTTCTCCTTCTGGTAGCCAAGGCCTAGGCAACCTTGATTGATTCGATGGCCTTTGTATCTCAATTTCTCCTGTTCTGGAGTGAGAACCGGTAGAGTAACAGGTGGTTTCTTATGGATTTAATCTTTTGTAAGATTGCCCCCGGCTCTGGTCATCAGTCGGTAAGCGTTCGGGTCGAAGCCTTCATTCGAGCGAGTGGACGGCAGCTGCGCGAGGTTCGGGAACTGTTTCACGACGTTTCTTTCCTCGAGCTTTGGCAATGGGAGAGTGACCTTTTCTGTCAAAGGGGTCGGCTGAATTTTGTGGCAGACGACCAAAGGAGCCTCTCCTTTCTTTCTTTGCGACTGTGGGATGTACCGCAAGATAGGTACATTGCGCTGCGTCGGTGGTGGAGTTGTTACGGCCGGTTTGTGGTCGTGTGTCGGCTGGTTGTTGTGTGCCGGCTATTTGTGGGACACGACTTGCGTCGTAGTCTGGTTTAGAGACGCGGCTTACGTTGGTGGTTTGGTAGATGCAACTTGCGTCAGCTGTTGGGGCGAAGCAACTTACGTCGGAGTATCCTTGGCTTTTGGCGCCTAGTTCGGCCAGGGTAAAGATTTGACTGTCGGTCTGGTCGTTAGATAGAATTTAGCGTCCGCAAATGATGCCTCTGCTTATGTGAACGGGCTTTCATCGGCGTACATCGTCTTTTGCTCGCCGTTCTCCCAGTACTTGAAGAACTGATACAATGTCGATGGCACAACTCCGTTCGCATGAAGCCACGGTCAACCCAAGAGCAGATTGTAAGATGTTCTTGAGTCAATGACTTGAAAAGGGGTTTCGGCCACCATGTCGCCGATGTGCAATTTGAGCGAGATCATGCCGAGCATTCTCTGGCCTTCTTGGTTGAAGCCTTGGATGAGGAGGGAGCTCGGAGAGAGATCGCCAGCAGAGAGGCCGACATTCTTCATCGTGCGAATCGGTAGGATGTTGACTGCGGATCCGCAATCGACGAGAATGCGATCGATTTTGTGATCTCTGATGTAGCCGGAGACGAATAACGGTCTGTTGTAGTTCTTCGTCCCCAACTGTGCTTCCTCTTCTCTAAAAGTGATGCACGACGGACATGAGACGGCAAGTGCTTCTTCCGACTTTGCGAGTTGCAGGGAGGATTGTGCGTCTTCTTCCTCCTTTTGATAAGGTGGAGTCAACCTGACTTTCGGCAAGTCGTGTTACCGCATGAGCAGCATTTCAACTTCGTCTTGGAGCTCCTCTGGTTTGTCGAGGACCCAAATTAGAGCTTGTCTTGACCGAATGGCTAAGTCGAGATCATCTTCTATCTCGTTAAGCGGCGAGATTTGTTTGAGAGATGTCTCGAGGTCGTCGCATTCGACGACCGGTCGTTTGCCTTTGTCTTTGGATACTGTCTGCTCGGGAGGAGCTGATGAACAGGTCGCCACCATTGCTGGTGGCGCGAGGAACTCCTTCGGGAAGAACTCCGGCAATGTGATGGGTCTTCTTTTCTTTTTGCTTGCCCCCTGGACGTCGGTCCTAGGAGCTTTCTTTTAGCGCTTCGCGGTTTTTTTGTTTGGCCGCTTCGCCTTTGTTCTGGTGCTTGCTGGTGCCGGTTCGATTTCTCGGATAGGCTTCTTTCTCCGGGTGACCAGGATCCACCCTCTGCGTCGGCTGCAGCTAGTTCGCGGGGTGCCGGTTTTGGTGCGACCTTAGCCGGTGGTTGTCTGTTGTGGTGCGGTCGGTTGGAGGGACCGAATTTTGGACGGTACTCCTTCTTCACTACCTGCTGCTTGTTTGGCCGAGTTCGCCGGTTTGGTTCGGCTTGGATGGAGATGACATGTTAGGAAGCTGTATTTTCAGCTCCAATTTCGATGCGACCTTGGGCCACCAGCTCCATGATCTGATCCTTCAAGAAGAAGCACTTCTCGGTCGGGTGCCCGACGAGGCGATGGTACTTGCAGAAGTTGGGATCTTTGCTCCTGGACAAGTCGTTGGGTCTTTTGACTTCTGGCAGCTTGAGCAACTGGTTGTCGAGCAGCTGGTCCAGCATAACAGCGACATCCGCGTCGGCGAACGAGTATGTCTTGGCCTGTCACTCTTCCAGCAAAGGCCGTCGGTAGGTGCCCCCAGTTAGTTGCCATGGAAGGTAGGTTGCTTTGACCTTGCTTCCGACCTTGATTGGTTCGAAAGCGTTCGTCGCGAAGGAGGTTTTTGTTTTCTCCTTCGTGTCTTTGGGCGCGGTTGCGGCTGGTGCCTTCCTCTTTTTGCGAGGGTCGGCAGAAGAGGATCCTTCTTCTCCTCGCTCCTCCATAAGATTCTCTATGTTATGAGCTTCTGTTGCAAGCTCTTGAAAGTTGGCCGGTCTCCGACTGCGAATGTTGCGTAGGAGTTCCCACTGCATCCCTCGAGAGCACATTTCAATTTCGGCCTCGAGAGAGAGATTCGAGCTTTCTTTGCAGTTTAAGCTCAAGTTCCTCCACTGGTTGATATAGTCGACCAACTTTTCCCCTTTCTTCTGTTTGAGATTGGTGATCTAGACCAGAGTTATGGTGCGCCAGGTACTGTAGAACCGACTGAGGAACTCACGCTCTAGTTGTTCCCAACTGTCGATAGACTCCTGGGGCAGCTCGATGTACCAGTCGAATCTATTCCCCTTCAATGACTGGCCAAACTGCTTCACCAACAAGTCGTCGTCGATGCCAGCGTTTTGCAAGTCTATGAAGTGGGCGACGTGCTATTTGGGATGCCTGTCGCCATTGAATTGTTGAAACTTCGGTGGATGGTAGCTGATTGGCATTGGGATATTTTGAATCCTTTGTGTGTAGGGCCTCCTGTAGGCGACGGATTTGTTGTCGCCCGAGCAGTTCCGTACAGCGCGGTTAATTAAATCGGTGACTGCGTCAATGGTGAGAGCAGCCGGATCTGCTTCGGCTCGGCCTCGGTGGATGGTTACTGGTGCGACGGGCGACAGCTCGACGTCGGAAGAAGGATCTTCTTGCAATGGTTCGGCTGAGCCACTGGTAGTCGCCCGATTTCGGTCTTCTTGAGACACGCTGCTAGTGTTGTTGGTAGCCGCACCCATTTCGAGCCGCACTAATATTTTCATGATCTTGAGGTCACGAACTGCAAGTTGCGCGTCTTTGATGCGCAGCTGCTCACTTGGTTCTTTGAGTGCGGCTTGCAGTTCGGCCAGCTGCTCTTCTACCGTCTTGGCTGAGGTTGTCATCGCAGCCATCTTGACGGTCTACGTTGGCGAAGCCGTTCCCAGCGCATAATGAAATGGTGAGATTTTAACCGACGACCGTATTGGCAAAACGGTCGTCGGTGTCCTCGATTGTGGAGTAGTTGCGGTGGGCGACCGGCTTGTAGTGGCGGTCACTGGTGAGAGTCGGCAGGGAGGAATAGGTGATGTTGCGACTGGGGAGATCATCGGTGTCTGTCGGCGAGGTGAGCAGATGGGTGGTGGACCCGTTGCTGCATTGAGTGCGGCCAAGAGGTCGTGCGAGACCATTACGGCCGGTGAGTTATCTGTGGGTGTCGCTCTCTGTACGGAGGAGGCCGGCGATGATTGCGTTCTGGCCGCGGAGGAGGAAGAGATGCCCCCATGTTGCTCGTATCGCTGCACCAGAGTAGGGACGATAGAGCTTCTTTGCGATGGCAGCGACTGAGTCGGACTAACAGTCGGGCTGCGCGAGGAGGAGGAGGTGAGGCAGCGACAGCCAAATATGTTGGCTTGGCCATCGCCGGCTTCAATTTGGCGGAGGCCGCGGATGGCTTGACTGAGGCCGCGGTAGCCTGTGGTACGAACACGGCGCTTGGGCGACGTGCATCTCTCATGAAAGGATCTTCTTCGGTGGACAAACTCCTGGCCAAGCCCTTGTAATTGGACGAGTGACCGGTGGTGGAAAGGTGGGAGCGTGGAGGTCGACAGATGGTCCGCAAGCTCCTGCGGTTGAGCTTGCGGTCGCGGCAGGGCTCGACTGAGCAGAACTCGAGGAGGCAGTTTGTATGCCCCTGTTGTTGTTGTTGTTGTTGTCGTTGTTGGCGTTGCTGCCCATGGCTGAGGTTTGACAGTTTTTTTTTTTATTGGACGGAGAAGAAGATGAGTGGTAGGAAATGTCCCACCGGGCGTGCCAAATTTGTTTCACTGAAAATCCGCTGGTCCACAAAGAGGCGTTACCGAGAGAGTAATTCGATTAATTCAGAATAATTTTTGTTACAATTTGGGTGTGTGTCAGAAAATTGCGAGTACAATCTCCTAGTATTCCTCTGATTCGATCTTCGTTACAATGTTGGCGAAGTTGAAGCTTCTGTCGAAGACGTCGTCGAAACTCGAGTTGCTGGAACGGGTGTGCACGATCTGGTGTGGCTTTTGTCAGTCGGACAGAGGTATTTGTGCTCCGCTTGTGTCAACTTGTGACGTTGCTGGCGAACGTGTAGTGCTGCTCCGGTTGAACTGTTGAGTTGCGACGGACCGCGAGTTGCTTGACTTCTATGGCTTGAAAGCTTCTGCGCGTGGACTTTCTTCTCGGTGAAGGAGTTTTCAGACCTTCGTTTTTTAGAGAGAAGCTCTGTGCGTGGAGTGATTTCTCGACTAGAATGCTCTCGAATTCGATTTTTTCCAACCCCTACGACAGGGAACTTCTTGCTATTTGTAGATTATCATCTGCAGTTGTTGAGGATTTTTGCCTGAGAAAGGGGATCATGATCCCCTTTCTGCTGATGAAGTTGAGAGAGGAGAAGAGGAGGACGACCAGGATCGTGGCCTCCTTAATTGGCTCCTTCGGTTGGCCACCAGAACTGGTCGTTCAACTGTTAAGTTGAGTGGCAAGATGACGATGTATGCTGATTGGTGCTGACGCGATGGGGTTATGCTGACGAGTGCGCCGACTCTACTGACGACACAGCGACGCGGGATGGGCTGCGACGACGGACTTCATAAATCGATAAAGCCTACCCACGATCGTTGTTTGATGGATGGGTGGATTACTGACCACATTTTGGTGCATACATCTAGGTCAATGAATGGACAGGTATTGATATGTTTTAATTAACATTAAATTATATCTTTAACTTCATAGTAATTATATAATTTGTTACTCGATCAATCATCATATACAGGTGAGGCTGGTTTATTAATTCTACCGATACATGTCCTTAATTACATTAATTTGATTAATATATTTGTGTCACTTAGCCATCCATTTGAGAGGTTACGTCACGTCAGTTGGCCAAGGAGGGTATGTCTGATGAAGAGACGGAACAGGTGGGATCTCATGAAATCCTTCCTCAAGGGGCCACCATCAAGCAAGGAAGGTGGCTCGTCTCGTCCAAGCCCCGTCGTCCTTTTCTTTCGGTTCGTGACACATCAGTCACAAGACATGGCGCCACGTTCACAGTGGAATAGAATCAATAGATTAGGCTAAGCTTTACAAGTCAGCAAACATTTATTAATATATATAACATCAATGACCACTTCCGACCATATATATATATATGAACGTTTATCAATATCCCATTCTCTCTGATTACTAGAATTCCTTGCTAAACTTAAATCTAAACGGACATGGTAGTACTCTTGAAGCAACCTAATTCATCATCATCAAACAATAGTCATTTATATTTATATAACAAAGGCCATACAGAGAGAGAGAACTTCACGTACACGTCTCTTAATATATATACTTTCATTAAAGGGCTCAAAGAGGGCTCCTCCCGCCATCACTTTCCAGCCACAATCTTCTGCAGACTCCAGCCTGTAGATCGATGCTGTGCGGGCATGATCAGTCACAAAGGGAAGGATGCGCTTTATCCACATCTTTAAATACCCAACTTCATCTCTTTTGTCTAGAAGCTCTTGGACCTCTCTGGTTTTTATTAATGATCAAAATGATCAATACCCAGTACACCCATCACTATAATTTTGCAATGGGGAACCTAACCTGCAGATAGAAATAATCCTGGCCACTATATAATATGTGCCCATCTCTAGTTCAAATATGAAAGACCTTTCCTTTTACAAAAGCAAAGAACGAAATCAATTCATTCAATACAAATAACAAAACAACATACTTGTTCATGCACTCCAATACGGTCTCAAAACAAAACCCAATCTACAGATCATGACCAATAGCAGCAGACATATATATATATATATATATATAACACAACTATCCTCAATATGATGACTATATTGGTCGTGATCATATACGCCAATTACTTTTAACAAACACCTGAAAACATTTAATTGATCATCTGATGAAGGGTAAGGGAAGGGAGTATGCATGGATCCTCTAGTGGGAAGGGGTCTCTTCCTTGGGTTTCTCCTTCTGACCGTCTCCGTTCTTGTGGTACCCGGGAAGCTTTTCCTTGATCTTCTCCAACAGTCCCTTCTTCTCCTTCTCCTCCTCCGGTGCCGGTGCCGCTGCTGGTGTCGGTGCGGGTGTCGGAGCGGGGGGCGCGGCCGGTTCGACGGCCTCGCCACCGTCGGTCTTCTTTGTCCCGCCGGGGAGTTTCTCCTTGATCTTGTCCAGGAATCCCTTCTTCTCCTCCCCGGGGGATTCCGGGTGAGGCGACCCGTCGATCTTCTCGATGGGTACGGAGGTGTCCTCACCTCCTTCCTTCTTCTCCCCGGAAATCTTGTCCTTGATCTTATCCTTCAGCCCCTTCTTCTTCTTCTTCTTCTTCTCCCCGTCTTCCCCCACTTCCTCCTCATCAGACTGCAAACAAAAAATAAAACATTTTTCATGTTTGTAATTTGGTTACTTAGACAGAAGAAACAGAGCAAGGACGCCTCGCGTGGCCTCCATGGAGTGATTTTCAACTGGGGTCCACATAGGAGTCCACATAGGATACCATAGAGTGGGACCCTAGAATAAAATGCTATGCCACCGCAAAAGATAAAAAAGATGAATGAATGAAGAGAAAGAAATTCTTACAGAGCTGCTGGAGCTGCAGCTGTCCGATCGTTTAAGCTTCTCGATCAAACTGGACTTTTTCTCCTCCTCTTTTTTGGCTTCCACTTTCGTCTCCGTCACCGGCTCCGAGACGTGCACCGTCTGGAGCTTGCCGGCGGCGGCGGCGGCGGCGGCGGCCTCCTCCTCCTGCTTCTTCTTCTCGGCTCCCTCGTCCTTCTTCAAGAAATCGAACAGCCCGCGATCGGTGGTCTCCACGGGAGTCCCATCGTGCTTCTGCTCCTCCGCCATGATCGAAACCCAAAATCCAGAAAATTAAGAATCCCAAACTCCAAACACGATCGATCGATCGATCGAACGATCGATGACAGCGCAATTTACTGAGTATCGAAATAAAATCAGCAACAATATCTTATCTTTTTCTCTCTCTCTCTCTCTCTCGCAGGAGCAGTGAAGAGGAAAGAAGGGGCGCCTGGTTTTATAGGGGAAAGACTGACAGTGAGCTCCGTCCACCACGCGCATCCAACGCGACGGAGGTGGGGTCGAGGAACGTACGGCCAGGATCGCTCCGAAGGAGAGAAACCGACTTCGTGTCGTTTCGTCCAATGAGAGGGATGCCACGTGGCGAGAGAACGTGTTGCGGGACCCGACGCTGTCCGGCTTCTCGGGGGGAGGAGAGGAATCTCGAAGGTCGGTGTTGGGCTAATGCCGATGGTAAACGTGGCGCGATCGCGACGGTGGAGATGAGGAGACCAGCTTCGCTTGGGCGGAGAAAGTGTCGGTTGGATGTCGACTTCTTTTTATTTTATTTTATTTTATTTTATTTTCTCTCTCTCTTTCTTTTCTTTTGGAAAGTGAGAGAGAAAGAGAGAGAGAAGAGAAGAGTGAAGAGAAGAGTGAAGAGAAGAGTGAAGAGAAGAGTGAAGAGGAGCGAAGAGGGAGGGCCATCATCATTGACCACCGGTTTTAATGGGCCGGGTACAAGTTTTACGGTGCCCATCAATTCCCATTTATCACGGGTCTGTGATTTCCATAACTCAAGCAGCCTAATCGTCAAAAGCAGAGAACCAAGATATATTAAAAAAAAAAAAAAAAAAAAAAAAAAAAAAAAAAAAAAAATCTTTTTGATCTAAATAATATGAGTAAATTAATTCTAATTAAGTACTAAGTTCTAACCTAATATGTAGTTTTTTCTGGCACTATGGCCACTTCCGCCGCTGGTTCCATCGGACAGCCGCTGAACATTCGCCAGCCAAATCTCCAAACATGCCAAAATATTATTTTTCAGGAATTGGAAAGAGGAGGTGATCCCCACATAAACACCAATTTTTAACTTCTTCTCTATATTTTGTAATCTGGCTGCACGTGGACCGTCCCTTTTTAGGTAATTAAAAAAAAAATTAATTGGCCTCTAGTTCTTCATTAGTCAATTTATCAGTGTGTTTTAAAAACCGAACCAAGTCGGTTCGGGCTGATCCGATCTGCCTGAACCAGAGGCTTTTTGGGTTCTAATTAACTCGGCCAAATTCTCTATAACAAAGTATGGAGTATAATATTCAATAGTTGAACCGTTGGTTAGATCCGATTTAATTAAGTTCGACTACTGATTTGATGGTCGATTCAATTTTTAGAACATTTGCAAATTATACAAGAGCCCAGTGTTTCACCAAAAATTTGTCGGTCCGCGAAGAGGCGAGACCGAGAGGGTAATTTGATTAGTGACAGAGAATTTTGTGTTACAATAGTGTTTGAATATCAGAAAGATGTGAGTACAATCTTCTATTCTTCCTCTGATTCAATCTCCGTGTGAATTTAGTGAAGTTTTGGCTTCTGGCGAGGACGTCGAAGTTTGAGTTCTAGAACAAGTGTGCACGAACAAATGTTTCGCGTGTATCGACTAGACGTTATCGACGAACGTGTAGAGCTTTTTCGGTCGAACTGTAGAGCGACGACGAACTATGAGATGCTGAACTTCTCTGGCTCGAAAGAGTCTCTGTGCGTGAGAGCTTCTGGGTGAAAGATTTTTGAACTCTAGTTTTTGAACCCCTGCAATGGAACGTTTCTGGCTATTTGTAGCCTGTTCTGTGCAGTTGTTGGGGGTCGATCCTTGGAATGGGGATCACTATCCCCTTTTGGCTGCCTCTTTTGAGAGGGGAGGAAGACCGAGAGCTCCCTCGGTTAATGACCAGACTTGGTCGTTTAACTGTTGAGGAGGCTTTTTGACGTGGCTGCTCACTGATGCTAATGCGGCGGCTTCTTGCTGACTGTGTTGATGACTCGGCAGCATGAGTGGATTCGACGATGGGCTGCGACGAATTACTTTAAGAATCAACAAAGCCTACCCATGACGATCGATCACTGGGTCGGTGGATTCATTTTGGTGCATACACCTAATTTCTTAAAAGATCAATATTAAAACAAAAAATAACTAAAAGAATAAATATTAATTTTCATACAAATTCAATGGTAATTACTACAATATATTTTACTATTACTATTTTACCGAAGAAGAAGGGAATTCCAAAGTCATTAGCCCAAAAAGAAAGCCAAAATATGGCGCAAATGCACCTCTCGACGACTCTAGGTACAATATTTAAAGACATACATAATATTGCATGTTACATCGGGAATGAAAGAAAGAACTGGAGAGTGGGTCCGGTAATTCCGGCTTTGATTTTGTTCCTGCCTAGACAGTAGACAGTAGACAGTAGACACTCACAAAAGTAATATTTTTCTGTGCTTTTACTTTCCCCATAATTAATGAACGTCTTTTTCCATCTTTGGAACCGGTTTAATTTAAAAAAGAAAGATGCCGAGCCCCTTCTCTTTTTCCCTCCTTAATTTCCAACTCGATGTCATACGAGGTTGATTCGAGGAGGTGAATTTGGTGGGAAACATCATGATAACCACACAAATTAAGGACTTGTGCGCCCATTCCTTCCTCTTTCTTTTTCTCCAATATCAAGATTGTCATAGAAGCTGCACACGTTGGGGACTGATTAATTAGTTTTAAGGCCTTCGGCTTTCAAATTAAGGGTACGTGAGAGGAGCTGCTTTCCTCTCCTTTTGTCTCAATTGCACTATTTAACCTTAATTCTGGTATTTTGACTGTAATTATAGTATTTTAATTTACAATCATATTATTTTAGCTCCAAATATAATATTTTAATCCTATTCATGGTACTTTGGAAGAGTTTTTTAACATAATTGGTCACTGTTTCACTGAAAATCTGTCGGTCCGCGAAGAGGCGCAATCGAGAGAGTAATTCGATTATATCAGAATAATTTTTGTTACAATTTGGGTGTGAGTGTCAGAAAATTGCGAGTACAATCTCCTAGTATTCCTCTGATTCGATCTCCGTTACAATTTTGGCGAAGTTGAAGCTTCTGGCAAGGACGTCGTCGAAACTCGAGTTGCAGGAACGAGTGTGGACGAACTGTTCTGGCTTTTGTTGGTCAGGCGGAGGTATTTGTGCTCTGCGTGTCTGACTTGTGACGTTGCCGGCGAACGTGTAGAGCTGCTCCGGTTGAGCTGTTGAGTTGCGACGAACTGCGAGTTGCTTGACTTCTATGGCTCGAAAGCTTCTGCGCGTGGAGTTTCTTCTTGGTGAAGGAGTTTTCATACCTTCGTTTTTGAGAGAGAAGCTCTGTGCGTGGAGTGATTTCTTGGCTAGAATGCTCTCGAATTCGATTTTTTTCCAACCCCTGCGACAAGGACTTTCTGGCTTTTTTATAGCTTGTCTGTGCAGTTGTTGAGGATTTTTGCCTGGGAAAGGGGATCACGATCCCCTTTCTGCTGATGTAGTAGGGAGAGAGGAGGAGGAAGACCAGGATCGTGGCCTCCTCAATTGGCCTTTTTTCAGTTGATGACCAGAATTGGTCGTTCAATTATTGATTTGAATGACAAGCTGACGAGGCATGCTGATGGGTGCTGACTTGACGAATTTTTGCTGATTGTGTTGCTGACGCGGCGGCGTGGCTGGACCTCGCGATGGGCTGCAACGACGGACTTCGAGAATCGACGAAATCTACCCATGACAATCATTTGATGGATTGGTGGATTTCTGGACTCGTCGAATTTGGGCCGTTCACATTTTGGTGCATACAGATTGCCCCCTTCGAGACTTGACCGTTCGGGAGGAACGAGCAAGTTTCAAAAATGAAGAACACAACACACACACGCACACATGCAACATTTTTTTTTTTTTGTTGATCCTCTTACTCTTTTAGGATCGTTTATCTTTTGTGTATTGTTCTTCTGTCCTCTGCTTTTTTAGGATAGTGTATATTTTCTGTACACTTTATATGTATTTTTTTTTTCTTTTTTTTCTTTTTTTTGGCTCTCTTGCTGTTTTAGAGCTGTTTGCTTCTTTTCTTTTTTTTTTTTTTCTTCTTCTTTTTCAATTTTCTCTTTTTTTTTTTTTATACTCGTACATGTAGAGTATGTACAGTATGGAGAGACAGTGTACCTAAGTAGGAGACGTCGTTCAAGTAGGATTGAGATGTTGAGTTGAGATTGATTGAATGACTGGTCATAGTCTGCTTTGAGTGCTGTCAAAGGGATTAGTCGCGACGATTTTTGTCAACTTCTTTGAATCTCGGCGACTCTGGCCGTCGCGTCGGAGAAAAGTTGTCACTTGGCGACTCTGTGTATGTTGTGCTGGTGAGAGGTGTTGTTTCGAAAATATTGTCTTCGTATTGAGGAGGGAGTGCGAATCCGAATGAGACCCGAGAGTCTGAATTCGGATTTGACTGATTTCTTGATCAACCGGAATCACTTCTGCGAACTGTACTAATGCGCTGAGAAGAGAATTCGCACCGGGGTGGATGCAGTGGGGCCCACTTTGGCCGAGTTGAGACTTTTTGGTAAGCCGCGATGCTTCTCTCTATCTACGGTTCAGCTCTGGCGCAGGTCGCAGAAGGTTTGAGGCTACAACATGGGTCCCACTTTCCTGCGTAGAGGGCTCCTTCTTAAGTGGGGAGTTTACTGATCCACCCTCCGTGAATTTGGGATAATTAGATTTAAAGGTTCTATCTTCTTCTTCTGGGTGCATTTTGCGAAATTGAATTCTTCTCCTATCTGCGGAGTTAGCTTCTCTGGCAGTCTGCGAATTTGGGATTTTCTGCCAGTCCTGTCTGCGAATTTGGGATTTTCTGGACAGTCTGTGGATTTTTACTTCTTTGCTTGGCTGCGACTTTGGCTTGGAGGGCTGTCTCCGATTTGGTTTTGGAAGATTGTCTAGGAGTTAGGTCTGGAAGGCTGTCTACGATTCTGCCTCAAAAGACAGTCTGCAATTTGGCATTCTCTGCCAGACTGTGAATTTGGTTTTGTAATTTTGATTACGAACTGGAGACAGCCTGCGATTTTGTACTTTTTGACAGCCTGTGAATTTAGGTTGAGAAGACAGTCTGTGGATTTGGCTTTGGGGAGGGCAGTCTGCGACTTTGACTTCTCTTGCGACTCGGGTTGGCTTCGGATTGGGAGACTATGAGTAGGGAGGCAGTCTGCGAATTTGGGATTTTCTGCGAACTAAACAATCTGTGGATTTTGACTTGGAAACTGTCCTCTGTGATTTGACTCTGCAACCTTCCCGGCTCGTGTCAGAAGTTCTCCTCGGACCAGAATTTTAAGGTATTGTATCAAGAAAATCTTCCTGGGCGTCTCTGGCTGAATTAGAGTCAGCTGGGGTCCCCACTCTTTTTTTTTCTTCTTCTCTTCTTCCTTCTTTTCTTCTTCTTTTTCTCTCCTCTCATTTTCAACTCCTTCCTCAGTCTCTCTCTCTCTCTCTTTTCACGATTTTCTTTCTCTCCTTTTTTTTGAATTTTCTCTTTGTCTCGATTTTCTTTTCTCTCGCGCTCTAAGTATCTGTCAGTTTGTCAATACGACAAACTGACAACTTTTTTGTATGTCGCGTGCTGGAGTCGATTTGAATCGCACCCAGCTCGGTCGCCGGGAGTTGCCACTCCATCTTGGTCGCACCTGGCTCTGTCGCTGGGGATGGCTTCTGCGTGTTGTGCTCGGCTTGGTCGCCGAGAACTATGAGTTTGTTCCGTTGCTTCCGGCTTGGTCGCCGGGAAGTGTAGGTCATGTTCGGCTAGGTCGCTGGGCGCGAGACTTTTGTTTTGCGTCTGGCTTGGTCGCGCAGGCGCTGAATTATGCTTCGAGTGTGCCCAGCTAGGTTTCCGGGGTGTTGGATCTCCATGTTGTCGCGTCTGGCTTGGTCGCTGGGTGCTGTTGTCACATTCAGCTCGGTCGCCGGGTGTTGTAGTTTTGTTTTACTTTGGCCGGCTCTGTCGCCGGGGAGTTAAGCTTCTGTTTTGGTTGCCGGGTGCCGAGATTTTGATTCGGCTGAACCCGACTGGTCGCTGGGAGGCAGAATGCCTGCGCTAGCGCACTTGGCTTGGTCGCCGGGAGCGACTTGTTGTTTGGTCGCAGCCGGCCAGAGTTGGTCGCCAGGTGTGAATTGCTTTGAGGTCCCAGCCGGCCAGAGTAGGTTGCCGGTGTGCGAGTGAGTGTCGACCTCCTATTTTCTTGCGACTACTTTTTGTCGTAACTCTTTTTTTTCTGCGACTGCTTCTTTTTGTCGCGATGCTATTGTTTTTGTTTGGCAACTGCTCTTTTTTGTCGCTTGCTTTTCTTTTACGACGGCTTCTTTTTGTCGCAA